>JAKEEE010000109.1:0-726678 GCA_021498325.1 Bactrocera minax | reverse complement strand
ATAAATTTTTTAAATGAACACCAAATATTTCCAACAACATCATGCGGAGATGAAATTCCAATGCATTTATCTAATTTAAAGATGCTCCAATACAAATATAATATAAAGTTTGTGTGCTTGGAAGAACATGGCAAAACTATTAAATCAAGGCAAACTGCGGCTGATCCAGATGTTGTTTCTTCAAAAGAACTCGGCAATTGCTTATTTCAGAATACTTATGAGCTGCTGATGCGTACTCTGAATATAGAAATTTCAAAGCAAACGACTTGTATTAGTATCGTTTCAGACATGACATCACTAAATAAATTGGCAGATCTTATGAAAGCATTCTTACATTATGGAGTATTTACTGAACAAAATTTAATGCAGTGCCCACTAATTAAACGCATTGGATTTTTTCTAAGTCATATGGAAGTATGTTTCCTCACTAATGTATTTAAGATAATGAAATGTTTATTTTAAAATGTTTACTAATATTTCTTCGACAGTTTCAGTTAAAAAGCAATGATCCAAGAAATATAGAGCGAACAGAATTATTAGAAATCTTGCAGTATTTGGAATCATTAATAACAACTTTTACCTGCAGTGTGATATTAACTCAGTTTTTGGAAACGCAGCCATTGGAGGAGTTGATAAAATTTTTAGGAACAAGTTTGTCACATAGCGGTAGATTTAATAAATTATGTTTTTATTATTACTAATAATTCCATAATTTTGTAGCTTTCAACCATCTACAAAGTAAAACCATGGAATGGGCGGAAATTCGCCTAATATCGTTACGTATTCTAGCTGAATTATGTGCTAGTACCACTTATCAAAAAAATTCATTTTATCACATATCACGATATGTTTTCAATATTCGCCATGATTTGGACATTCTTCTTCCACTCATAAAAGTATGTATTCAAATATTTTAATTAATTGTCAATATACAATACCATGCGAATGTTAAATTGCTAAATTTTTTTAATTGGAAAATATTAATTATTTTAACAGCTACAGTGAGTAACTTTAATATTCGGTTTTTAATTTCTGTAATTTTTAGTACAGATTAAAACGTTACGATAAATAAACAAGTAAGGAAGGGCTAAGTTTGGGTGTAACTGAACATTTAACACTCTCGCTATACTCAAATACTTTCAAGTGCTGGCAAAAATTTATTTTAAAAAATGTCGCGGAAGAATTCAGCATTGATTATTCGACGAAAATGTGAATGGATTGCAATCGAATTTGGCATCTTATAAACTTATATCGCAGGCCATAGACTAACCTTTATTACTATATTTTGCTTCGTGTTCGAAATATTTATATTAAAATCTACCAAATTAACTCAAATGAAATATATGCGATATAATCTCAACTAAATAAGTCATCCAGAGAAACGGAAATAATTATATTAGGAATAAGGGGCTTAGACCACGGTATAGAACGATTTCATTCGTAGTGCGAAACCATGTTATGTATATATGTATATATATATATATATGTATACCATGTATACATATATCCCCTTTATTTCATTAAAATATCACATATATTGACCAACATAAACGGTTTAAAGTCAGCTGGAAAGTCGTAAATCACTATATCGGGGATATTTAGGCTAGGGGAAGGTCTCGAATAAACTCAACTACACTAGAGAACATGGTTTCATTCAATTTTATGAAGATAAGTCTCACACTGACCGACATATTCGGCATAAAATCTGCTAGAATATCGAAATTTATTATATGTTGTAAATGGAAGCTGGCTTCGTTGCAAGCTTCGTTGACCGATTTCAAACATTTTCGGCACCAAACTATGATGTATCCATGTATTATACGTTCACTTAATTTTGCTAAGATATCTTACACATTGACCGATATTTACCGTATAAAATCAACCGGATGTTTGAAATTCTTATAGTAAGTATATGGAGATCAGACGACAACGTAAAGAATAAAGAACGGGAGGTTCGAAATCCTTATATTAGGTATATGGAGGATAGGGGAAGCATTTACCCGATTTTCTCCATTTTTGACACATGAGAACACTATTATCATGGAAAGATAATCCGCGAATTTCATTACAATATCTTACAGATTTACCGGTATTTTCGGGTGCCTTAGGCACTGAGGTCCTTATAATGGGTGTATGGGGGCTTGAAAAGTTATAATCCGACTATTTTTTCGCATGTAGTGGCATATCTTAAAGGCGCTATTTGTACAAAGTTTCATTCCAATATCTTAATTGGTGCATGATTTATATTCCTTTAATTCTTCCTGGAGCTTTGTTTTCAGTGCGGTGAGAGATGAAAAACCAAATGTTGAAGTTACTCACAATATATATATTTAAAAATAATTTTGAATGAAATTTAAAGTCTAAGTATAAGTTACTTATAGAAAAAAATTGAAATCAAAATATTAAGCTATTAAGCTAATTTTGGCAGGCAATTCTATAATTGACCCATCATTATAAGCATTTAAATGCAATAAGACCATATTCAAACAAAACAAACTTTTTTGCGGCAACTCGAAGTTTCCGGAAGAGATAGTGATGAGGATAGGAGACGGCCATCGAGTTGCAAAGTTTAGGGAAACTGCTTGCGCATTTAAGTTCTCATAGCTTTAAGCGGTAGATCGAAATAGTTTAGAACTACAATATTATATATAATAGTAATATATATTTATATTTTTTATTATGAATATATATTATTATAGTATTATATTATATTACATATTATATTATAATATTATATTATATATTATATTATAATATTACATTTTTATATAAATCCCAGAATACCCCCTACTATGCTGACTATAAGAATATAAATACGAAGTATAAGCAGCACTAAAAAAAGAATAAGGATAAAGCAACTATTGTAAACCAAGCCCAACTCACAATTCTATTCAACAAAGAACTACTATATTACAATCTCTTAATAAAAATCACCATAAAGTCGTAGAAGGCATAAAATTCAACAAACTCCTTTTATTTAATTAGCTTCGTCTATATATATATATAGATATATATATATATATAAAATATATATATATATTTATATATATTATTTATATATATTTATATATTTAGATATATATATATATATATCTATATATATATAATATAATATAGTATAAATATAAAAATAATATATAATAATATATATATATATATAATATAATTATATTATATATTATATATTAATTATATATATAATATAAATACACATATATATGTGTGTTTATATATACTCTTGTGTTCATATATTTAAACTAAAATAAACTACTGTTTGCGTTAAAAATTGATCTTATAATGGAAAAAGTAAAAAAGTAAATATAAGTTTTATGACAGAAATTTGGCCAGGTTAACTAAGGTAGACTTTTTACTGACTAGAAATTTTAACCGGAAGTACGGCTAAACCGCACAAACAGCCTGTCGACGGCTGGAAGAAAATTCATTGAATTTTATTTCGATAAATAAAAGTCCAGTGTATACAAAAAAATAATATGACCACCAATTTGCAGCTGAAGAGTTCAAATATGTTTTGTCTGTTCATGAGAAAAAATAAACGCTCATATATGAGGGTTAGGGGTAGTATTAATCCGATTGTATTAATTTTATGTACATGAAGACACTGTTATCAGAAACAGACGCTCTTTGAATTTTACAGGGATAACTCATATATTGACCGAAATATATGGCATAAAGTCTAACCGGAGGTTGAAAATCCTTATATTAGGAATATGGGGGCTAGGGAAAGTATTTTTCCGATTTATTAACCTAATTTTGATACTAGCGCACGTTATAAAGAAATTATGCTCCTCGAATTTCATTACCATATCTCAGATTTACCGATATTTTCGGTATAAAGTTAGCCAAAGGAACTAAGGTCAATATATTGGGTAATGGGGGGCTTGAAAAATTATTTTCCGATTTACACCGATTTCCGATTGTGTTATATGGAAAGTAGGCGTGGTTGTTACCTGATTTCGCCCATTTTCACGGTGTGACATAAGGAAGCAAGTGTAATTTTATGTACCAAATGTGATTGAAATCGGTTTAGCGGTTCCTCAGATATGGGATTTCACCGAAAAGTGGGTCGTGCCACTCTCACTATTAAATTTTTACACGGATTCCTACGCATTACTTCCGTACCTTCTTTACTCTGAGATTTATTGCTTTTGACGTGTTTCTACAGCGAATTAAGGAATTTTTATTAGTTTTAATATAACCTTTGTATGGGAGATGGGCGTGGTTACCATACGATTTCACTTATTTTCCCAATATATAAGGACATGCTATAAAAACTAGTTCTGAGCAAGTGTGATTGATATGGCTTGCTCCGACTAAGTTTTTCTAGCATCTCTTCATATACTGAGAAAATTAAAAATCGAGAAGTAAAATCGGATAATAACCACGCCCACCTCCTATACAAAAGTTGACAACTACTTAAAGTGCGATAACTCGCTGAAGGAACACGTTAGAAACATTAAATCTTGCAGAAACAATGATACGAAAGGGTTGCATAGGAATCCGTGTAAATGTTTGATGATGGGCGTGGCACCGCCCACTTTTAAGAGAAATCCCATGTCTCAAGAACCCCCTATCGGATTTCAGAAAAATTTGGTATATGACATTATATTTGCTTTCTTATGTCACGCTGTTAAAATGTGTGAATTATAAATCGAATTATAACTTTTGCCTCTATCTGACTTTTTATCGAAAACATCGGGAAATCTGTAAGATTTTGTAATGATCGGGTGATAATGTGATCGGGTAAATGCTTCCCTTAGCCCCATATACTTAATATACGGATTTTCAAACTTCCGGTAGACTTTATACCATATCCCTATACCATTTCCCCTAGCCATATATACCTAATATTGGGATTTTCAACTTCTGGGTAGAATTTATATCATATATTTCGGTCAATATGTAAGATATCTTAGCAAAATTAAGTGAACGTGGAATATCGGATATACCATAGTTTACTGCCGAAAATGTGTGAAATCGGTCTACGAATTATCCCAGCTCCCATATACTACATATAATGATGTTCGCTAATCTAGCAGACTTTATGCCGCATTTGTCAGTCACTGTGTGAGTTACATTCAGAAAATTGCGTGAAAACATGTTCCCTAATATACTTGAATAATGAAGAGTTAATGTGATCAGTGGAGATCTTCCTCTATCCCAAAAATGCCCGATATAAGAATTCCCGGCTTTTCATCTGACTTTAAGCCGTTTATGTTGGTCAATAGGTGTGATATTTTAATGAAATTAAGTGGAAATGTTTTCTTAAACACAGTGTGATTTCGCGCCAAATATCAAAGAAATCGGTCTAGATCATGGTCTAAGCCGCTTATTCCCAATATAATGATTTCCTTTTCTCTGGTTAATTTTTTCCTCATGTATCTAATATATTTATCAAACCACTTTGGTTGAGTTTATATGGCATATATCTTATTTGAGTTAATTTGATAGATTTTAATATAAATATCTCAGACACGAAGCGTGACACGTGAGTCTGTGGCATGTAATATAAGTTAATAAGATACCAAATATGATTGCAATCCATTGACAATTTCGAATAGTGAATGTTGAATTCTTCCGCAACATTTGTTAATATAAAATTGTCCCAGTACCTGAAAGCATATCCCCGCCTCTGATCCCTGCACATAGCGAGAGTATAAAATGTTCGGTTACACCCGAACTTAGCCCTTTCGTACTTTTTAAACCTATACCTTTAACAATAAATAAAATCAGGTAAACACTTCCCCTAGTCCCCATATACCTAATATGAGAATTTCAAACTTCCGGCTGTTTTTGTACCATATGTATGTACATCTGTACAATGTATCGCATATACGTGTATCGGTTAATCTGTGAAGTATCTTAATGAAAGTCAGACAGTACCTATTAAGACGACGAATATGTTAAATTTATTTAAATGTGAAATCTTATACATGTAATTAAAACGCTGTAATGAAGACTCTTAATTAAATAAGTTCTTTAACTTTTTCCATTGTAAGACCACATTTTTAGATATATTTGTCTAATACTGTGCACCAGCTTAATTAAATGAGACATGTATATATATATAATTCAATTATTGTGTTAAAACCTGCTGTAAGTATTGATAATTTTTTTTAGATATTTTGTAAGGGGAAAAGAGGCAATGTAGCGGAAAATTTACCTATTGGCGAATGGTTCATAGATAAATTGAAATTGATTTTTAGGTTATATTATATGGATCTTAAAATCATCGAGAGATTAGTTGCCATGCTTCCAGGTACACGAATAAATGCAATATATATATATATTTACGTATATTAATAGTAACTAATTTCTTATATTTTGTTGAATCACAGAGATTTTCGAATATGTCTACTCAATCAATGAACTATTGGATGACATGCTCATTGCATTAACATCATTACTGAAAATAGCATATAGAAAAAACTATCCCGCAAAAATAACAAGCAATTTAATAGAAAGTGTGCGCTTAATTTCACGAAATTGTGAAGGGATTTGGATGAAGGATGGTTTCATTTGCATTTGCATATCTTTGATGAAGTTTTTGTCCTTTCCATCGCTTCAAATTCAATTTTCAGTGATAAGCACGGTAACATCATTAATGGATACTAGTTGGCTGCAAAGTTCAAGCACAACATTCCATATTAATGAGCACTATAATATGTGTCAACAGCTGTTTTCTGCAATCAGTTGGAATTTATTGGTATGTTCGATACGATAATGCAGACATTATTTATTTATTGTTGTATATTACAGGACACTACAACAGATTTAGCACAAAATCGTAATTCAGTAGTGATACAACTCTTAGTAGCTCTATTTGCTTTCAGTTCGTATTATCAGGAAAATGTGTTGATTGAATTGGTGAATTTATATGCCACAAGGAAACTAACGGAAGGTGAAATTCGATTTATTTCTATTAGTTTCAAAGTTTTCATTAGTTTCAAATATATAATTTTTCTCTATTTCATAATATAAATTTTTAGCGGACTTCTGCGAGTTTGCACAGATCTCTAATTTTTTTGGATGTTCACAGCCCGAGCTAATAAAACCTTATGTGAATAGCTTAATCACATCATGGATATCTAAAGAATGGCCCATTTCAAAGTATAATATATATTGTATATTTAGTTTCGATACACACAAATGTATATCTCCTAAAATTTTCCTTAGGTTTCCGTATTTTCTTTGTTATTCAAACAAAGATGAATTTATGATCGAAAATATTTCAATAATTGCGGCGTGTACGCTATTATATATTCCCAATGGAGATTTAAAAAAACTAAATAAATACGCAACTGACGAGGAACTTATGAAGGTATTTACTATAATATATCTTGCACGCAAGCTTGAATAAAGCGTGCATTTTAAATATTTTTAACTGTCAATGTATTTTTTTCATTAAGTATTAAGTCTAACACAAGTATAGATAACCCAAAAAATTTAATTACTATAATTTGTTTACTTATTGAAATTTACGCCGTTAAACATAATAATAAAATTTTTGTGTTTAGTTGGTTGAATATATTTAATAACTTTGAAATATTCCTTTGCATTTATTGTGCACGCATTGAAATCGTTTAAAAATAAACAAATTAAATGGAATTTAAACTGAGCATATTTTGAACTAGTGTGACTTTAATATTTTTATATGGTAACCTAACTTTAATACAACAACTTTGTTATAGGGAAATATAAACATAAATTATATTTTTATTTAATGATATGATTCCAGAATGCGCTTCCAATTTTAGAGGCATACAAGTTGCCGCATAAGGCGCTATGCCCGGAGTCCCAAACACAAAATTACAAGAAATATATTAGCGTGTTAAATGAAAATTTACGGCGATTGGGTTGGAAATTACCACCGTCAAGTATCATTCATTGGAAAACAATACATTTTTGTTGTAGTATTTTAAAAGTTGATAGTCTCTCTACGACATCCTTTAAGTTCCCAACGTTACATGGTTCATCATTCTGGTATCACTTAAACTACGAATCTCTGAAACAATCTCTAAAATTATATCTGGTAAGTCATTCATAAAAAGGTATAAATATTAAGTAAGAAAGATCCAAGTTCGAGCGCATTCGAACATTTTATGCTCGCAATTTGCGAAAATTAATGGCGTGGAAATATTTCCAGTTGCCAGCAAAAGTTTTTATTAAAAAACGTCACATATAAATTTATATTCGGTATTATATGAAATTGTGAATCGATTACAATTTTATATGGTATCTTATTAACTTATACTATAGGTCATGGACTATCTTAGCTTTTATTTATCACATCTACAATACATGTAAATCAATAATTTTTACTACCGAATGGCAGTGCTAATACAACATAATAATTTTAATCGAAATATTCACGTTTGAGATATATTGAGCTAACACCGACATATAATATATGAGCTAGCTAGCGCTAGAAGGCGCTAACAAAGTACAAATCAACAAACTCACTAACCTATATCTACATCAACCAGAAATTTATTATATTGGTTGTATGGGAGTCGCAGAACGTGTCAACCGATTTGCTTAGTTTTTAGCACCAAGCGATACTATGCCTAAAATAAGATATTCGGTTATTGCCAAAAATTTGTTATATATCAACTGATATATTATGAGAAAAAGATGTCCACTTGATTTTTCAATATCTTCATTTATGCTCGATTTATCTATTGTAAAGTGTAAGAACCCAAAGGAAAAAAATTCTGTCATATGGGAAGTAGGCGTGGTTGCAGTCCAATCATGTTGTAATAGAGTATAATAGTTTGGTTCACCTGACGATTGTTTGTAACACCTAAAACGAATCGATATAGATATGGGGTTATATATGTATATGAAATTGATCTTCTTTCTTTCCTTGGCACTCTGAGGACATTGGTATTGTAAATTGACAAAAACGGAACATTGTCGCGCCCACCAAATGCCATTAATCGAATATATATAAAATGATATAACTAAGTCATAAGTTAAGCTAGAAATTTTCAATTTGGACAGAGGATCACAGAAGGAAGAGGCATCTGTGGTTTAAATTTTTTTTAACTCTTTAAAAATGAAGGGATGTCGAATATAGACCATCCATATTCGAGAAAGATAGGTATGAACATGTAATATACATTTTGACTAATTTTATTTCGTTGTAGATTAATCCTAACAATATTGATGAAGACGAGAAGAATACGTTGTTTTCTCCACTTTGTAGTCATCCCCTTCAGTTCTTAAAGGCTCTTGGTGCTCTTAAAGCAGACGTATATGCTTGTATATTTTCAAATGAGAGAAGCTCATGCTTTTATAAATATTGCGCAGCAGTTGATATGATTATTGATTCGATTCCAACACACATTGCTTTGACAAGAGAGAAAAATATTGCTGAGTACTTTGTTCGTGATGTGATTTTATTTTTATCTCAATGTCTTCAAAGGGGTAAAAGGAATGTTTTATATTTCGATAACAGACTAAATTGTTTATTGCAGTTCAATACGCCGAGTTGCACCTTACGGGACTTCTTTTTTTGCAATGCCTTTTCCAAAAGCCTTTTATATCAATTGGTGGAATTAAAAAAGTGATTAATAATCACTTGAATGAGATAATTAAATGCTTGGTAACCATCGCTGAGAGTGATTCCTTTGAAAAAACTAAATTATCTTTAAAATTATTACATCGTTTTATCACCGATTTTGGCGAGAATACTATTATATTTACTCAACTACCTGCTACAGAGAACTTCATAGAATTATGTGAAATCCAAAGCAAAAAATCAGCTTCTCCAAACAATATTAAAGATTTGCTGGAAATTTTGGAATCTTCAATTCTAACCCAAAAATGTAGCAACGACAATTTAGGAGCATTAAGACGATATGCAAGTTGTAAAACTTTTTTCTTTGTAATCTTTATTTAAATGTTTTTTTTCTTAGATAATCAAGTTTAAACTTAATATATGCACGAATGATCAGTATTTTCGTGATTTGATCCGTCGATTATTGGAAATAGTCTGCAATGCTCACAATAAATATTTCCGTCTGGAGGCAGCCAAATGTCTTGGAGAAATTGGCTCCCTTGAAATAGCAAATGCTGCCTATTATTTTGAAATTAATTCATCCTTTTATGACAAAGTGAGTATACACAGTGAAAATGCTTTTATCAGTACGTTCGTATGCTTAGTAGGATGACGCTTAGATATAAGGATTACTTTACAATTATAGACCTTGAGTAAAGAGAGTGAATTTTCGTTTAAGTATTTTCTTGCTATACGAGTAGTGCCAAAAATCTATAATTGTAAAACAAAAGCAGTATTCAAAATATTTATATTTACTTTTATGTATTAATAAATGCGTATATCAAATATTTCCTATACATTCTTGTTTAGATATCCAGTTCATTGGACGGTAACGAACTCTTCTCGATAAACGTTGCAAAAGTATTGGACAAAATACTGACGCAATTCAAAGCAATTACCTACGAAGCATTATTTAAAGTAGCAACTCAGTTAATGAATTCGAAATGCGCAAAATGTATTGTAGGTACGTAACGTCATGAAATATTTTCATTTTAAGGTTGATAATTGAAATAATTTTGAATCTAGAACTGTACCCGTATTTGACTATTTTTCAAACCAATAAGAAGGCGAATCAAGAGTGGGATCCAAGTTTTGGTATCGAACCTATTGATTGGCTATGTATTTTAAATTCAACGGAGGCACTAAGGTGGGATAAATGGATTTGTATGTTTGTTAGTAAAGTGCTTGAAAGTTGCGGTTGGATAGCACTCTGCAACTTGGCTTCTCGAGATATGTATGTGGCAAATGAAATACTTTTGCCTTTTATTACGCTCTTAATGTCAAATAAAAGGCGACATATAGATAGTATTATGTCAATGCTCATTCATTATTTCAAAATGTTGGATATGGTTCTTGGAAAGAGTGAAACCGATCAGATGAAAGCTCAGGAGATTTATAAAGACAAGCGAATAATAAAAATATTTCTAAAAATATGTGAAAGTATTCGTTTGAATAATAAGTGGTAAATTATTTTAAGTATTTTTTATTACAAACTTTTAGAAATCGTATCTTTCTATTTTAGTTCTGTGCCAATGAATTTGCTTTATGTTGCTAAAGCCAGTAACCATTGCCAGGCGTTCTTTATGACAATTATGTATACTGAATTATGGGCACTGTCAGAGAGCATATCGAACGATAAGCAGTCCAAAGTAGAGGAGCATTTAAAAAATCCAGAATTTCAGGAAGTAGCAATAAAGGTGGTATTCTTTAATATATTAGGTCTTGAAAATATAAGTGTAATAATATAATGTAAAATATAATTAGTTAATGAAATGAAATGAAATATAAAATGTTTATTTCTAGGCTTATAAATCCATTGGTTGTCATGATGCCATATCTGGGATTCTCTCACCTTTACAATCTCGTCTTGAATTTCTGAATTTAAACAACGATTGGTCCGAAATGTTACTTCAAAACTCTTTTAAGAATACATCGTCGAATACACTTTGTACTTCAGCATTAAAACGGAACGGTATTTTATGCCTCGCAAATCTGGACAATAAAGACAATTTAGTTGACTATGAAGTATGTTGGAGATTATGTCAATGGGATACGCCCGTAGAAGGGCATTTGAAAGTGAATATTGAAAATGATCCCGAATTGGAATTTAAGAAGCATCATTTCAATGCTTTAAAATGCCTATATAATCGCGAACAACAAAATTGTTTAGCGGCCATCGCAAACGCACGGCTATGCGTAATTTACACTTTGACGGGAATAAGCACCGATTGCCTTCAAAGTATATACAAATATCTAACATGGCTGCACATACTTCAACAAACGGAGGATTTTTGTCAAGTAATTTCATTTTATTAAATGAAGTTGCAGTGACAATGTTTACTAACTATATAACTGTAAATTATAGATCCAGTTTACTTCTGAAGTAGATATTAAATCGATCTTTTCAAAGTGGCAGTCGGAAAATAAACTAAAATACGGTAGCTTTTATTGCAAAGAACTAATAATGTCGCATCAGATGACTCTATTTAACACTGCTGGAGTCCGTGGTCAAAGAAGGATAATAGATTTTTACAAAGTAAGTAGATATGTATGTGCACATGGTTTTGTACAAATATGTTTTTTACACGAATTTTAATATAGTTTAGTCCGACCGAAACTGGTTTGTTAAATATCATTAGAGAATGCCAAAAATCAGGGGAAATTAACTTGGCGAAACGTAATATATTAGCTCTTAGAGAAGCAGAAATTACAAACGAACATGTCAAGGTAGATATTTCAACAAATTAAGAACTTAAAAAAAATTAACAGCAGTTATCAATATTTCAAAATTCAATTCAATATTGCAGCTTAATTTGTTACTTGAAGATGCAGAAATTTCTTTTCGATGCGGAAATATTGAAATAACTGAAGCATTGTTAAAACACACGTTGACACATAAAGATCTAACTGCTTGCCCTCAACAAGCACGTGCTCTCCGAATGTATGGAGAATTTCTCTTGGAGACTAATTCGCAAAGTTTTGAATACGTTCTAGAAAAAATGTTTAATAGATCTATGCTTTACCTGGAGAAGATATTAAAATCTCAAAAACAGTGTGATAATGACGAATTAAGTTTTTTGTATTTAGAAGGCCTAAAACCAGCCGAATTTGAAAAGGAAAACAAAAAAGAAGCATATCAATTAATAGCGAAATATGCCGATCGTGAATATGCGCAAGTATGTAATGTATATGTCTGCTTCAAATTCACTGATTTCAATCATAATCAAATTATTTGTAGTCGAATGTGTACATCAATTCTGAGGAATTTAAACTGAAGTGTCAAATCATACAACAAAACAGACAAACAGCGGATTCAATTGGTCGACAACACAAAGATCGTGATATTAACCACGGTGTAATCATAATGAAAAAGTATGCGAATTTGGATGAAACGGAAATAAAGTTTATTGAGGAGAAACGCACAAATAACTTGTGTATTGCCGTTAAGAATTATATGAAATTTTGTCAAATTGATTCTGGATTTTCTAATGCCGCAATATATAGGATAATAGCATTGTGGTTCGCCAATAAACAAGATCAAGTGTTGTGTAAAGAAATAAAAGATAATATTGAAATAATTCCTTCCTATAAGTTTATTTGCACTTTAAATCAGATCACCGCTAGATTAAATACGAAACACGTAGATTTTATTACCATTATCAAAGAAATATTAGTTAAGTGCTTACAAGACCATCCACATCACACACTTTACCAGTTGTATCCGCTAATTTTTGATGATACAGGAGGTAAAACAAATAAAAGTCGTTCAACCATTGCAGCAGAAATTATATCAAAGGGGCGAAACTCGTCAAATGCACAGTCCGCAAAACAGTTGGCAGTAGTGTTTCCTGGTGAGCAAACAGTTAAACATAATAAATTATAAATAATGAATTGCAATTTTTGTTTCAGCTTTAATTCAGTTCGCAAATGCTGATTGTGGAAGGGGCCACACTATGTTGTGTGATAAATTGAAAAGAATTAAATGCTTAGACGCTGTTCATTGCCCGACAATTGAACTTCCGGTATTACCTAGTAAGGATTACACAATAATAAGTAAGTATAATTATTCCAAACGCTTAAGATATTCAAGTATTAATATATATTTGTATAAACTGCGGAACGATTTATATTTTTTGTAAAATAATCACCCCGAAAAGGTTTGACCTTTAACACCTTAATGAGGGCTGGCTGAGGACAGATTATGATTATATTTATAGGATGGGAACAGACTATGGAGATATGTATAGTTATAGAAAAGTAACGGGTTTAAAAGTATTTATTTGTAATCCATTTATTAATTCTTGTAATCTTATCATCTAACTATGAACAAACTTACTTGTGGCTACTTTTTAAACAAATTGAGTTCATTTGATTGTTTTGAATTCAACGAAAATTTCTCTCGTCTTTTACTACAACAGTAACTGAAAAATATCGATTGATATCCTTTCCATGACAGCCATGCCGGACTTCTACTAGTCCCTAGGAGCTCAATAAACCAACTACCAACCTATCCTTCCACATCCTTCTAGATCCAATCCACGTACGAGAACCGTCTTGTTAATCCTGATTCCTCGTAACGACTGTTGCATGTGTCAGACCGAAATTCGTAGGAACATGACATCAGTTAGTTGCAAACAATTCTGACATAGGCACCACCGATGAATGGAGTGTATGTCATAAATATTATGCATAATAAATAACGAAGCACCCATCATAATGATGATCAACTGGTCTAATAAATGTATTATTTGGCGACCTCTATACTGAAGCGACAGTTTTACAACTCAGACTGTGGTCGAAAGCTTTGGAACAGGTCAACAATGCCAAGATACAATACATTGAAATTTCCTTTACTTTCTCCAGAAAAGATGGACTACGAACTTTTTCTCTATTATCTCATACGTAGATGACTACGATTAAGGGAACTTTCACGATTTTTCACTGCAAGGAGCCTATCACATTAACTACAAATTTAATCTCAAAACACAGTAGATGGCGCCAAAATACCGACAGTGAATAAACTGAGAATTCTTGCAGTAACCTAGGGCAGTCCGCACTCCTACATTTCAGATCCAACCACATTTAAGTCGCTAACTGGTAGCACCCCGAGGACAAAATACAAATGAATATTTTTTGTAAAATCTAAGTATTATTAAGATCTGGATAGTTTACAGTCAGAGTTGTACTACGATAAATAAGATATTTGAGGAACAAAAAATAATAATATACTCGTACAAATGTTCACATATTTATATCGAAAATTATAAACGTTGAAAGCTCGATACCTACTTCGCTGATTTACTTATTTTCTTCCATATATATTGTAGGTATCGTACGGTGGGACGAAAAAGTGTTGCTGGTAGGGGGTATAAACGCTCCAAAAAAACTCCAATGTTTATGTTCAGATGGAAAATCACGACCTCAACTCTTAAAAGGTCGAGATGATTTACGCCAAGACGCCGTAATGGAGCAATATTTTTCACTCATGAACACACTATTGTGTTGCGATCCGAAAACAAGTGAACGAAAAATTAATATTCGCACCTACAAAGTTGTACCGCTCTCAATGAGAAGTGGAATATTAGAGTGGTGCGAAAATACCGTACCGATTGGTGTATATTTGGGTAGTGGAAGTGACAAAACTGGCGCACATCGGAAATATCGACCTGCTGATATCTCACCCCATAAGTGCCGTCAAATATCCATGGTAAGAATTTTTTGCGTCTATATACTTAATATTTATAATACATATATACTTAATATTACACCAAATATCCAAAACAATATGATTTCCATTATTGTCGAAAATTTACGTAAATAACCCAATCTTCTTCTTTTGCGTAGCCGATTAATATTTTAATTACTTATTCATAGTTGATTGACTTCTTTATTTGTCCTCAGCAACATCTTAAATCCGACATACAAAAACGACTTTTAATTTACGAGCAAATTTGCGCACAAATAAAGCCTGTTTTCCATTATTTTCTGCTGGAAAATTTTGTAGTTCCAGGTATTTGGTTTGAACGACGCCTGGCCTACACCAACAGGTCATCTATTCTTGATAACAAAATTAGAAATATGCTAATTTTTATATATTTTCAATACAGCTTGGCTGTGAATTCCATGGTTGGCTTTGTAGTGGGCTTAGGCGATCGACATACTCAAAATATATTGATTGATGAGAAGACTGCTGAAGTAATTCATATCGATTTTGGTATTAAAAATTGCGAGCAGCGTATTTTGAAAAATTAATTAACATCTGTTTGATTGGTTGCAGGAATTGCTTTTGAGCAAGGAAAAATAATGCCAACCCCAGAAACCGTACCTTTCCGTCTAACCCGAGATATGATTGCGCCAATGGGCATTTGTGAAACAGGTGGGGTATTTAAGAAAGCATGCCAATCAACACTAGAAGTTTTGCGAAAAAATCATTCCGTAATAATTACAATTCTTGAAGTTCTGCTATATGATCCGCTATATATTTGGAATGTAGTGCCAACTCCCGCTGGATCTAAAGGTGAATTTTTTGACTTTTATGAATTTTGCTATATAGTTAAATGGTTAAATAAATCTGTTTCACAGATGATGAAAAAAATCTAACTGCACAACGTGCGCTTTTATGCGTGCAGCATAAGTTGGAAGGAAGGTTAAGTAACATAACAGGTACCGCCAATACTGACGTTCAAGTTCACAGATTAATAAATGACGCTGTTTCTAAACAAAATCTATGTCGTCTATACCCTGGATGGGATCCGTATTTATAAATTCAAATTACATGCCTCATATTTTCTTCATTGTTTATTAGTGTCTTACATATTTTATAATAAAAATGAATTTGCACACACAATGACACAAAATGCTTTAGAAAATGCGAGTTTCGATTTTTTAATTCGAAGCTGATTTGCGCTTGTTATATGTGCGCTTGGTATATATGACCTGGAGCAAATAACTATTTATAATCTTATGATGCAAACTGTGATTGATGAAATTGCGTGAGTTTCTTTTCATTGGATTTTGATATTTTCTCTTTGGTCGGGAGCAATTGACAACTTTTCGATTACAAGCTGCTCATTCCGCTCTGAAATTGCTGTTAAACATGCAATCCATTGAGGCTCCGATGTATGTAATATTTCTAAAGTATCCACAATGAGAAAAGTATTTCAAAAAAAATTTTCGAAGTCGAACTACAACCACTCCTACTACCCATTTAATAATTTTAAATTCCATCTGATTCTTTCACCTTACATTATATAAATCAAGCACCAAGGAAGATATAGGAATAAAACTTTGGACAAATAGTAATTTTTAAGTATACCATCTCTCATTTAGAGATGACCGAAATCAGACTTTCTTTTCCAGCTCCAAGATACCGAATATGCGGACCATAGCTAATGGCTAATTTTTACCGAACGTGTAGGTGAATCTGTGTGATATTAATGAAATTCAGAGAGAATCTTTTCTGACAATAATGTGCCCTTCTGTCAAAAATGGTTAAAATAGGGTCAATATTTCCCCTAGCCCTCTACACCTAATATAAAGATTTGCGAACTTCCGCTTTATTTTAGACCCGATATAGTAATTTCCGATTTTCCAGCTGACTATGCCATTTTACCTATGTTCATGAAATTAAGTGCAGATATTTACTTAAAAAAAAAGTAAAGAAGGACGAGGTCCGGCTGTAACCGAGCATTTGATACTCTCGCAATGTGCAAATCTTCATATTAAAAATGTTGTATAAGAATTCAACACTCATTATTCGACGACACCGTGATTGGATAACAATCATATTTGGTATCTTATTACCTCATATTACAGGTAATAGACTCACGTACTTTCATTACTATATTTTGCTTCGTGTACTACATATTTATATTAAAATCAGCCAAATTATCTCAATTGAGATATACGCAATATAAACTCAACCAAGTGCCAAAAATTGATATATTGGGTATGTGAGGAAAAAGTCAACCGGAGAAACGGAAATAATTATAAGAGGAATAATTGGTTTTATTCATGCTTAACGCGAAACCACATTAGATAACCAACATAAACGGATTAAAGTCGGCTGGAAAGTCTTGAATTAATATATCGGGTATATATGGGCTAGTTGAAGGTCTGGATTGTTTGCATTAACTTTTGTCATTACTCAATGAAATCAATTCATATTGATATAAGGCATATAAGACATACAGTCTGCTAGAATAACGAAAATCATTATAAGTAGTACATGGAAGCTGGCGCTCGGCGATTTCACACATTTTCTGTATAAAATTATGGTATGTCCAATATCATACGTTTGGATAATTTTGTTAAAATGCCTTACATATTGATTGTTATACGAGGTGTGTTCAAAAATAATAGGACTTTTTATTTTTAGAAAAAAAGATTTAATCATTTGTCTACATTAATGTTGTCGCCTTCAAAATAGTTTCCATTCGATATTATACCCGTATGCTAGCGCTTCTTCCAATCGTCAAAACACTTCTCAAACTCGATTTTTTGGGATAGCCTTTAGCTCTTTCGGCGATTCGCTTTTAATGTCATCTACACTTGTAAAACGAAGGCCCTTTAAGGTTCTCTTTATTTTTGGAAATAATATAAAATTAATAGAAAAAAAGTCATACGGAGCCACGTCTGGCGAATATGGAAGCTGGGCATCGTTACAGTATTTTTTTGGCCAAGAATTCATGAACAAGAAACGAAGCGTGAACAGGTGCATTTGTTTGATTTTACAATTTTTACAATTGTTTTTCCACAAATCTGGGCGTTTTTTTCGGATTGTTTCACGCAAACTGCGTTGTGCTTGCAGGTAGTATTCCTTATTGACAGTTTGACCTTGAGACAAGAATTCATGAAACACTGTGCTTAAAGTCGACCATTCCCCTTATTTTCTGAACGAACCTCGTATGTGGTATAAAGTCTAACGGAAGTTTGAAAATCCGTATATTGAGTATAAGGGGCCTAAGGGAAGTATTTATCCAATTTCCCTATTTTTGACATAAGTGCACATTATTATCTTGAAAATATACTGCTTGAAGTGTATATTTACTTTACTTTATTTATAATTGGTTTACAGTCAGAGTCAAAACTTAGTATACAGCTGGTACGTGCTTCTGAAACCGTTTATTTCTTTTTTTAATAGAAAAACAACTTAATTTTTGTGTACTTTTAATAATCTCATAGCTTGTAGTTTAATTCAGTGAAAAATCCGGTTAAAAAAAAATTAAGAATTTACAGAATATTCAAGTTCGAAGAAAAAAGTACCTCAAAAAAGTACCTCAAAAATGCATTCAAAAGTTAGCATAGAGGCGGTATAATTGCACTCTTTTATACTACCTTACTCAGAAAAATTAAAACAAATATTTTGTGGGGCCACTGTTAGACTTTATAACGGCTTATATAGGCTTTTGCCCTTTACATAGAGTTAACCAAGTTTTGTGTAACCTCACTAGAAATTTTCGCCTATTCTTCTGTCAATACGTTCCGCAAATCATTTTTGAGGTTATGGGTCTTTTTCTAATGTTTCCGTCTACAACATCCCTTCGAAATCCAAATTTCCAAATCCAAATTCTCTTCGGGTCGTTATCTTGTTGAAAGACCCACGGTGAGGTTAAAGCCAACTTTTGAACACTTTGCTTTAAGTTGTCCTTCAATATTTGAAGATAATCTCTGCTATTCATGGTAGACTCAACAAAAACCAGATTTCCGGTACCAGCAGCCGACATGTACCCCCAAACCATTACAGAGCCTCCCCCATGCTTAACATTTGAAACAAGATTTTTCGGAAGCAGCTCGCTATTTCGTGTTCTCCAGATTTTACCACTGTTGTTTGTGCCAAATATCTCGAATTTGCTTTCGTCACTAAACACAACGCTGCTCCAGAAGGCTTAAGGGTCAGTTAAATGAGTTTTTGTGAAATTAAGCCGTTTAGCCCTATTGGTAGTAGAAATGCAAGGCTTCCTCTTTGGTGTCCTCTCATGCAAATCATTAAATTTAGCGCTCTGCTCATAGTAGAGGCACTAACGGGCCACTTCGTTCTTTCAAAAGATTTTCTGCTATTTTAACCGCACTACATTTCGGGGTTTTCTTAACTTCTCTTACAATTTTACGAAATTCAGTATCACTAGTAGTACGAGGACGACCAGAACGTTGAGCAGTTTTTGTATCACCTCGCAATTCATAATTGTTTATAATTTATTGGACAGTTGAACGACTTTTGTTGTAAATTTTTGCTATTTCACCTAAAGATTTCCGTTTTTACGATGCTGTGCCTCTAAATTTCTTAGATCTATTGCATCTATTGGTAACTCCTTTCCACGAACCATTGAGAAAGCTTTTAGGACACAACCAACATGTAATGATGACAATTGCAAACTAAATTTCTTCAAAAATTTAAGTAGGCAGTTTACTTATTCATAATAAGATGATATAATATAAGCCTCGTCGTCGATAACAGTACTTATAACGTTCTAAATATGTATATTTTATGACTGCATTTTTAAATGTATTTTTTTTTTTTTGAATTGAAACATTCAGTACATTTTACTTTTGTTTTAAAGGGTTACTGCGTTAAATAAAGTAACTAATTGCGACGTTATTAATAATTAAAAAAAATTTGTAAGAATTTACATCTTTTAGAAAATATTATTGGTTTTAGACGTGAACACCAGCCGTATGTTAATTTTTTGCGCTGACTTATACACAGTAAAGCGAAAGAATCATATGGAATTTAAAATTATTTATCTTCGTTGCGAAATTTGGTCTTTTTACGTA
The DNA here is from genome assembly GCA_021498325.1 of Bactrocera minax. Classification (NCBI taxonomy): domain Eukaryota; kingdom Metazoa; phylum Arthropoda; class Insecta; order Diptera; family Tephritidae; genus Bactrocera; species Bactrocera minax. The sequence continues at coordinate 706,325 of JAKEEE010000109.1, read as the reverse complement.
TTTATTTAGTAAGTAATCGACTTTCTAGTAGTTTTGCTCCTCACTACTGTGCTTCTATGCACCAAATTCGAGTTTTATATCTTAATTGAGAGCTTAGTCAAAGCATTTTATAAGTTTACGTTTAACAGAATTTTGTGGGCGTGGCAGTAGTCTGATTACGCCTATTTGCAATATAAATCTCCTCAAAGTGCCAAGGAATATGTACACCAAGTTTTATTAAGATATCTCAATTTTTACTCAAGTCATCGCTTGCACGGACAAACGGATTGACGGACGGACAAACAGTCATTAGGAATTCAACTCGTCTCGTCATTATGATCATTTATATATATAACTCCATATCTATCTCGATTATTTTTAGGTGTTATAAAAACCGTTAGGTGAACAAAACTATAATACTCGGTTGCAACATGTTGCGAGAGTGAGGAAGGATTAAGTTCGGGAAAACCGGACATTTTTTACTCTTGCTATTTGCAAGAATCAGAGAGGGGAAATTCCTTCAGGTGTTGGCAAAACTTTATATTAAAAAATTTTGGATAAGAATTCAACGTGTATTACTCGACGAAATTTTGAATGGAGTGCAATAATTTTTGCCATCATATTAACTTTTACTTTAGGTCATATAGTCATAAAGTGGAAAGGTACATCAGCTTTAATTTTTATTACAGAGTGACATAATAGCAATCGATATATTCTCATTTAATTTTGTTGAGATATCTCCTATGGAGACAAATGCGGTATAAACTCGACCAAAGGAACGAAATTTAGAGTATTGAGTATATGAAGAAAAAGTCTAACAGAGGGACGTAAATCATTATACCAGAGGTATGGGGTTTAGACACCATAGAGTTATATAAAAGGTCTAGACCGATTTCATTCATATTCAGCACTATGCCATATTACCGTTAAGAAAGCACTTAATTTCATTAAAAAATCACACATTTTGACCTATATAAATGGAGAGGAATCAGAAAACATTTGCTTTTGGCTTTAAACTAAAGTATGCCCTAGAACATATTTCCAGTCAATTTAATTACGATAATATAACTCAAAATTTGACCAACTTATTCGGTATAGAGACTACTAGAATAACAATAATCCTTACATGTGGTATATAACGGCTGGGGTAATTCGTAGATGAATTCCACTAATTTTTGATTATTATTATCATACTTTCATTTAATTTTGTTAAAATATCTTAGCTATTGATCGATACACGTGGTATAAAGTCAACCGGAATGTTGAAATGTATCATAACATATCACTTACACTAGTATATTTGTGGTTACACTTAGCAATTTTTTTGTCCTTAATTACTTCTCAATGTTTATACGTTACTGGGGTTATATTATATAATTTACATTCGTTTGTAATAATGAGAAATTTATAGATTATTAATACGATGTCTTGTTATAGGCAAACACGTATATTTGCATATTCTATTATATCTTTTGTAGGTGTACCAAATTCTTCATTTGTTATTATGTCTCTAGCATCATTTAGTTTTAATGTGTCTGAATAAAAATTACCATTTTTCGCAAATTTAATGTATTCGTAATAGCTACAAGTGTAATTAACATGTTTTCAGTTATTTCTATTTATCTTTTCAAATTGTCAAGTTATTTTTCTTCGTTGGTTATTGTCTTCTAAACGTTGATTTATACCGCCTTTGATTTCTATGAAATCATCATGGACCGGTATGCCTGTGGCGAATTTTAACATTAAACGTAAATAATTTGGAGATGTCCTAGCTACGCGATGTGTTGGAATTAATTGTGATTTCAAAGTCTCAGTTTTACTGATTATTTTTCGTTTCTCTTCTCGCTTATGTTGTACATACCTCTTATTATGTTTTCGTAAGGTGTCAGTATTTTTGTTAAATTTGCAACATGTTACAGGTAGGAAGTATTTATATAAAAAATATGCGAAATCAGTCTCAGTTAAAATATATTTTTTATTTATTAAGACAGTTAAGTGTTCACTGAACTTGGAAGTGGCTATTAGTGAAAGAATTATTAATTTCCCCCTGTCGTTTGTTTTCTAATGCTGTCTTTATGTATCACCTTCCCTTTGTTTGTTAGGATCATGTCTCCACGATCTTATGCAACTTATGTTTATTGTATTTTGTTACATCTATCGGTTTTTACGTAGGCAATGTCTCCTCCTTTTTATGTGATCACTTTTCTGTTTTTATTGTGATATCTTAAAAGTTTCTCTTGTTTTTCACAAAGTTTGTCTTTTATATCAAGATGTTTTTCGCGGTTGAAGAAGAATTATTTTCTTGAGCTAAAGCAGTTAATGAGTTTGTTGCTGAATGATACACTGGAGTAACTGTGGGCTGAATTTATAGTCGGTTGTATACGCCGGACTTTGCTACATTACTGATAAAAATATTTTCATTGTCAGTCATTAAGTGTTTAGTGTCAACATTTCTTCCATATATTCATGACAATTTTGTTTACTTTATATTCTTTACTTTATATCTTTATATATATATATATATATATTCGCCTAAATAAGGTGAAATAACTCCTGGTCGCATGACTACCCTTAAACTAGAAATCAGTTCCTATTTGTTTTTATAGTAGATTAGATGTCATGTCCTATTTCGAAAAATGGTGTTATACAATCGTCTTTGTTTTCGTCGCGAATTAGGATAATTTGATTGCGGAAGGAGTTTAAAGGTTGTTTGGCTCTTTTGAACTGTTCCACAGGGGAACTATCCGCCGAATTTTCTGAACAGTTAGTAGTCGTTTTTATTTACCTATAGAGTACGTCGATTACTACATTTTGATGCCCAGGTTTATACATTAATTTGGCATCATATTCTTCATTAGGTTTTTCCAACGTCTTAATCTTGTGTTTGCATATTTTTTTCTGATGTTGAATAAATTAGAGACTGATGGTCTGTATAAATACAATAGTTCAATCAGCTACTCCATATAAATAATTTCGCAATTTCTGTAATGCCCAAAATATAGCTAAAACGTAATTTTTCTTCGTACTGTAAATTTATTCAGCTTCATTTTAAGTTCGTGAAATAAAAGAAATAGGTTTTCTGTTTTGTGTCAATACCGCTCCGATTGCAAAGTTGCTTACGTCCGTAGTTAGTTCCAAAGGTTTAGTAGTCAGGTTGGTACAGTTTTTTATTTTAAGTAATAAACTTAAATAAATAATTAAATAATAAACCATAAACTTTCTGTAGTAACTAGCTAAACTCAGGAATGAACGAAACTCCTTTAATGTTTTGAGTACGGGATATTCTTTAATTGTGCCTATCTTTTTTGGATCAACAGTCACTTTATTATGTTTAATTATGTGCCCTAAGTATTCAACTGAGTTTTAAAAGAAATGTGACTTTTCATTTGAGATTTTCAAGTTCGCATTATGGAGTGCTTTGATTATAGTTCGGATGTGTTTAATATGTTCTTTAGATGAGGAAGAATACATTAAACGTTATCAATATAACACCGGAAACACTTTGTTGAAATATTGCCGGTGCGTTTTTTAAACCAAAAGGCATCCTAACAAATTCATATTTTCTTCCGTCATCTCTCTGTATTTTTCTTTAATGAGAATTTGGTGAATCCCGATTCCAAATCTATCGTCGAAAATATTTTTGCTCTACCTAAATTTTGAATGGTTATATTAATACCGGGTATTGGGTACGGCTCTGTCCTTATTTGTGTGTGTATCTTCTGAAAATCTGCAAACATTCCTCTTTTGGGTTTCCCCAATTCGCCCCCCCTTCCCCCCATTTCAATTTTTAGTCGATGTCCTTTTTTTAGAACAGTCAAAATTAATGCATTATATATACTTTTACTTGGTTGAATTATCGGATTATCAAGAAGTTTTTCGATTCTGTGTCCACAAAGTCACTATCTGACATGCCATAAGGATACTGTCCGGTATAAATAGCAATATCAATATTTTTCCTAATTGTTCTTTAAATAGTTGTGCTAAAAGGTAAAATTTCACTAATTTCGTCATTCTTCTCCATACCTCTCTAATATCTTCCTCATATTCTATATTATTTATAATGTAGTTAATTTTACTCTCGCAACATGTTGCTACAGGGTGTATTAGTTTGATTCACCTAACGGTTATTTGTAACATCTAGAACTAATCGAGTTAGATATAGACATATATTTATATAAATGATCAGGATGAAAAGACGAGTTGAAATCCGAGTGACTGTCTGTCCGTCCGTCGTCCGTCCGTGCAAGCGATAACTTGAGTAAAAATTAAGATATTTTGATGAAACTTGGTACACGTGTTCTTTGTCACCGTAAGATGGTTGGTATTCCCGATGGGCGAAATTGGACATCTGCCACGCCCACAAAATGCCATTAATCGGAAACAGATACATACAGATATATAAACATTTTATTTGGCAGAGGATCCAAGTAGGGTGGGGCATCTGTGGGCGAACTTTTTCGTAAAAGTGGGTGTGGCCCCGCCCTCAATAGGTTTAATATACATATCTCTGAGACCGTTAAAGCTATGTCAATCAAACTCGCTCCGACTAAGTTCTTCCAGCACCTCCTCATATACTGAGAATATTAGTGAAATCGGATAATAACCACGCCCAATTCTCATACAAAAGTTATGTTGAAAACTACTAGAAGTGCGTTAACTCGCAGAAGGAACACGTCAGAAACATTAAATCTTGCAGCAAATGTGATACGGGATGGGATTTAAAATTGAGATTAAAATTTAGTACGTGAGATTCTATTTGCATTCTTATGTCACATTACGAAAAAGGACGAAATCAGGAAAAAACACGCCTACTTCTCATATAACACAATTTTAAGTTTCATCCGATCCTTTCACTTTAAAGTAGATAAGTCGAAACTAAGATATAAAAATCAAACTTTGTACAAATAGTGCTTTCAAGATATGCCATCTCATGCGTAAAAATAGACGAAATCGGATTATAACATTTCAAGCCACCAGATACTCAATCAGTGGGTACTCAGTGCTCCTATCTGACTTTTTATCGAAAATTGGAGGCTTATCTTTCCATGATAATGGTTTTTAGTTTGCTATCAAAAATACTGAAAATTGGGTAAATACTTCCCCGAGCCCCCATATACCTAATATACAGATTTTCAACCTTCCGGTAGACTTTATACCATATATAACGGTAAATATGTAAGATATCGTAATGAAATTGGAGGATTATCTTTCTATGATAATAATGAGATGTAGTGTCAAAAATAGCAAAAATCGGGCAAATACTTCCCCTAGCCCCCATGTACCTAATATACGGATTTTCAACCTCTGGGTATATTTTATACCATATATTTCGGTCAATATGTAAGACATATTAGCAAAATTAAGTGAACGTGTAATATCGGTTATACCATAGTTTACTCCCCCTGCGGGGAAAATAGACTTTGCTCTAAAAATAGGCTTAGCCATGTCAGAAATAGTGCTATATTACTTAGCTTGAACTAAGTTTATAACACTTTAAATGTATTATGCACACACTTAAAGAGGCATTTTAGTTCAAGCTACAAATGCCACCAGTTGGAGTTGAATGGGTAACACAATTGGAAGTAGCCTAGGCTACAAGATCTGACCGGAGTCTTTAATCTGGTGCCACGGGGAGCAGGAGCCCGGTGGAGTTGCTTATCGCTCCAACCTGCTCATTGCGGCAAGCCCTCCGGGGAGTACCGTGGTGGCTGTGGTTTAATATCTGAATGCGGGTAGAACTGTCTGGGGCGGTGCAGTTCAGTGTGGAGTTGCATTGCAACCGCGTGTCAGACCCAAAGTACGGCAGAAGTTTTAGGTAGGTCTTGAGCCCCACCAAGGTGGTTATTGTGTCCATTCCACAATGCTGATCGGTACCGTTGGTTTTAGCAAAAAGCAATTACTGACTGGGCGCTGATCAACGCATTATATTGATTCGTTGTGTTTTAGAACACCATGGAGTAAGGCTGTACAAGGGCAGGTACCCATGTAAAGCACATCAATCAATACCATAGTTTACTTTGGTTTACACTTTGGTTGAGTTGATATCGCATATATCACTTTTGAGTTAATTTGGTGGATTTTAATATAAATATCTCTGACACGAAGCAAAATATTGTAATAAAAGTATGTGAGACTATGACCTGTTTGCCTGACCGCCTCTGATTCTTCCACATTGCGAGAGTATAAACTGTTCGATTACACCCGAACATAGCCCTTCCTTACCTATTTTTTGGTAATTTTCTATTTTCCCAAAATTTTTATACTCTCGCAACATGTTGCAACAAAGTAGATTAGCTTTGTTCACCTAATGGTTGTTTGTTACACCTGAAACTAATCGAGTTACATATACACATATATATATATAAATAATCAGCATGAAAAGACGAGTTGAAATTCGAGTGACTGTCTGTCCGTCCGTGCAAGCGCTAACTTGAGTAAAAATTAAGATATTTTGATGAAACGCGCGTGCCTTGTCATGGTAAGACGGCTGGTATTGCAGATGGGTGTAATCGGATATCTGCCACGCCCACAAAATGCTATTAATCGAAAACGGATAAAGTGCTGTAAATAAGCAACAAATCAAGACATAAATGTGTTATTTGGTTATGTGGGTAAAATTTTTCTAAAAGTAATTATAGCCCCGCCCCCAAATAGGTTTAATGTTCATAACTCACAAACCACTAAAGCTGTATAATTCAAGCTTGTTCAGAACAAGTCTTTCTGGCATATTCTTATATACTGGGAAAATAAGTGAAATCGAATATTAACCACGCTCACTTCCCATACAAAGGTTATTTTGAAAACTACTAAAAGTGCATTAACTCGCTGAAGGAACACTTCCAAAACATTAAATATTACATCAAATATCATACGGAAAGGTCATATAAGGATCCGTGTAAAAGTTTGGTTATGGGTGTGGCACCGCCCACTTTTCGGTGAAATCCCATATCTTAGGAATCGCTACACCATTTTCAACAAAATTTTGTATGTAACATTATATTTGCATTCTGTCACATTGTGAAAAAAGGTGAAATCGGATAAAAACCACGCCTACTTCTCATAAAACACAATTCACAAATTAAACATCAATTAAGATATCAGAATAAAACTTTTCACGAATAGTACGTTCAAGAAATGCCATCCTCACGCGTGAAAATAGTCGAAATCGGATTATAACTTTTCAAGCCACCAAATACCCAATATATGGATCTCAGTACCTCTACCTAACTTTTCACTTCCCCTACCCCCCATATAGCTAATATATACATTTTCAACCATCCTGTGAACTTTATACCATATATTTCGGTGCATATATGAGTTATCCCTGTAAAATTTAGGCAGTATCTCTTTCTGATAACAATGTGTCCATGCGCTTAAAATGGATAAAATCAGGTAAGGACTTCCAGTAGCCCCCATATACCTGGTATAAGGATTTTCAACTTCCCGGCAGACTTTATGCCATATATTTCGAACATAAGGTGTAATATTCGAATTAACTCAGCTCCCATATACTACATGTAATGATTTTCGTTATCCCAACTGACTTTATGCCGAATATGTTGGTCACTGTGAGAGTTGCCTTCATAAAATTGCGTGGAAACATGTTTCCTAGTATACTTGAATAACAAAAAAAGTCAATGTGATCAGTGCAGTTCTTTCTCTATCCCAAATATACCCGATATAAGAATTCTCGACTTTCCAACTGACTTTAAACCTGTATGTGGATATGTTTTCTTAAACATAATGTGGTTTCGCGCTAAATATGAAGGAAATCGGACTAGGCCATGGCCATAAGCGGCTGCTTATTCCTAATATAATGATTTCCTTTTTTCTAGCTCACTTCGTATGTATCTTGTATGTCTCTAACATATTCAACTAAACCACTTTGGTTGAGTGTATATCGCATATAGCTTATTTGAGTGAATTTGGTAGATTTTAATATATATATCTCTCACACGAAGCAAAATATAGTAATGAAAGTACGTAAGTCTATGTCCTGTAATATAAGTTGATAAATTAACAAATATGATTGTAATCCATTCACGGTTTCGTCGAATAATGAATGTTGAATTCTTCCGCAACATTTTTTAATACAAAGTTATGCCAGCAGCTGAAAGCATTTCCCGCCTTTGATTTTAGCACATTGCGAGAGTATAAAATGTTCGGTTACACCCGATCTTAGCCCTTCCTTACTTGTTTATACTAAAACTGTAATCGAATAAACTTATTTTTGCTTTCATAATTCTAAGATATTGTTCCGTAGTATCATATCAAATTCTTGTAGCTCATCAATCTCAAAAAGTGATAAATGGTGATTATATAAAGTTGTTATGTTTATAGATTTCAACAATGAATATCCATGAATAGTTTTGGTTTTTATAGGTGCAATAGGCACAGACTTACCAACATTACAGCTTAGATTAATATAATTATTTGTGGATTCTGTATCGATTAAGTCTGTAACGTGAGTACCTGTGATTCCGCCTAAAAAGTAATTCCGGTTTCATACTGTTCTCCAAAGTGAGAGACAGCGGATTCTACTTCAGTTTAATGTGTCTGGTTGATCTTTTGTTGTTTCTGTTGACTAAAGTGAAGATGGATTTTTATCGCCTTTGAACGGATTCTAGTATTTTTTTTTGATATCGAATAGAGCGTATAAACTTTCCAGAATTGTCTACTTCCATAAGTACTGGTTTATTTACACGATCATAGTAGGGAGTGAAGTTGTTGCGTTGTACTTCTATCCCTGGATTCTATCTGGGGGTTCATTTTGTTGATGGAAGCGTCCTTCTACTGGGTGATTTCTTGATTGCTGTTGAACATATCTTGATTGCATTTCAAATTGTTGATTATGATTGTCGTGCTAAATCGTGCTGGCGATAACATATGCATGTTCCAAATCCTTGGAGTTTTATATAAAAACTATAAAGTTCCGCTTGTGTATCTGCTGTTTAGTCCCATAATGAATATTCGAACAGCTTCTTGGATTGTGTATGTTTTGATGACTTCACAGTTTAGCTGATGTAACATTTAAATTTTCGAAATTGCAAGATTAAGTACTTTATTAATTTCACTATAGTATTGGGATAGATTCTTTTTTTCTTGAATAATTTTTTTCATTTCGTCTAATAGCACATACAGAGGTCTTTGATAAGCAAATGTTTAGTCCAATCGGTTTATAATGGAATATAAATTTATTTTTTGTGTTATAATTGCTTAACACGTCGGCTGCTGTTCCTATTATTTTTGCACGAATGATTCCTACTGAACTATAATATTTAGAAAATCCTGAAAATGCTTTGATGTCTTCCATAAACTTCCAGTCTTGAGCTCCCCATGACCGGTAAGAGTTTTTGTTTCCATCAAACTTGGGTAAGGTTTGAACAGCTCCAAATCAATATCCTTTGCGTTAGTTATTGTAAGAAGAATTTCTTGGTGTTCAGTAATAGTGGTGATATTCTGGAAGTCGTTTTGATTTTACTTTATACTTATAAGCTCTTCTTGAAGGGCAGTTAATTGCAAGGTTTACTCAGGAAATAGTTGGGTAAGTGTATCAATTTGTGCTCTATGTTGCGTTTTTGCTTCTCGGAATTCTTAAAGAGAAGGAGTGTGATTCATTCTGCCTTTGTTGTTGTTTGATATGTTCGGCGGATAGGATTGCTTTTATTCCCCGGATCTTCAGTTTGTATTGCTTCCTGTATTTCAAGAACTGCTTCAGAAATTTTTATACTCTCGTAACATATTGTTACAGAGCACATTAGTTTTGTTCACCTAACGGCTATTTGTAACACCTAGAATTAATCGAGTTAGATGTAGACATATATAAATTATATATATAAATAATCAGGATGAAAAGACGAGTTGAAATCGCCCGTGCAAGCGATAACCTGAGTAAAAAGTAAGATATTTTAATGAAACTTGGTACACGTGTTCTTTATGACCCTATGACGATTAACATTGCAGATGGGCGTAATTGGAGATCTGCCACGCCCACAAAATGTCAATAATCGAAAACAGATAAAGTCCTATAACTAAGCAGTAAATTAAGATATAAACATGTTATTTGGTATAGAGGATCCTAGTAGGGCGGGGCATCTTTGGCAAAATTTTTTTGTAAAAGTGGTTATGGCCCCGCCCCCTAATATGTTTAATATATATATCAGGGAACCCTTAAAGCAATATCAACCTAACTTACTACAACTAAGTTTCTCTGATATGATATGATATGATATGATTATACTGAAAAAATGAGTGAAATCGGATAATAACCACGCTCACCTCCCATACAAAAGTTATGTAGAAAACTACTAAAAGTGCTTTAACTCGTTGCAGGAACGCGTCATAGATATTAAATCTTGCACCATATCCGATATGGAAGGGTTTCATAGTAATCCGTGTAAAGTTTTGGTGATTGGCGTGGCACCGCCCACTTTTTGGAAAAATCCCATATCTCAAGGATGCCTTAACCGATTTCAACAAAATTTGGAATGTCACATTATATTTGCATTCTTATGTCACATTGTGAAAATGGACGAAATCGTAAAAAACCACGCCTACTTCTCATATAACACTATTTTAAGTTTCATCTGATCCTTTCACTTTAAAGTAGATAAATCGAGCAGCAATTAAGATATGAGAATTAAACTTTGTACAAATAGTCCTTTCAAAATATGCCATGCGCAAAAGCAGTCGAAAACGGATTATAACTCTTCAAGCCACCAGATACCCAATATTAGGGCCTTAGTGCCTCTATCTGACTTTTACCCAAATCTGTAAGATATCGATTTGAAATTGGAGGCTTATCTTTCCATGATAATAGTGTACTTTGCTATCAAAAATGGGGAAAATCGGGTAAATACTACCTCTAGCCCCCATATACCTAATAGACGGATTTTCAAAGTTCCAGTAGACTTTATACTATATATTTCAGTAAATCTGTAAGATATCGTAATGAAATTGGAGGATTATCTTTCTATGATAATAATGTGATCTGGTGTCAAAAATTCGAAAAATCGGGTAAATACTTCCCCTAGCCAAATATACCTAACATAAAAATGTTAAACTTCTTATAGACTTTATACCATATATTTCGGTAAATCTGTAAATTATCGGAATGAAATTCGAGGATTATCTTGCGATGATAATAATGTGCTCTGGTGTTAAAAATTGGGAAAATCGGGTAAATACTACCCATAGCCCCCATGTACCTAATATAAGGATTTTCAACCTTCCTGTAGACTTTATATCATATATAACGGTCAATATATGACTTATCTCTTCAATTCAAAATTCAGAGAGCGTCTCTTCTTGATAACGATGTGTTCATATGCTTAAAATGGATAAAATCGGGTAAGCACATCCCCTAGCCCCAATGTACCTAATATACGGATTTTCAACCTCTGGGTAGACTGTATACCATATATTTCGGTCGATATGTAAGATATTTTAGGAAAATTGTGTGAACGTGTAACATCGGATATACAACAGTTTACTGCCTAAAATGCATGAAATTATGATCCATGAATTATATATATGAATTACACCAGCTTCCGTATACTACATACGAGGTTTGTTTAAAAAGTAACGGGAATTTTCGGATTTTGAAAAAATATTTATTCATTCGTCTACATTAATATTGTGGCCTTCAAAATAGTCTCCATTCGATATTATGCACGTATGCCAGCGCTTCTTCCAATAGTCGAAACACTTCTCAAACTCGATTTTTCGGATAGCCTTTATTATAGCCAATTATTATTATAGCCAAAAATTCACGAACAAGAAATTGAACAATTATAACAATTGTTTTTCCTTTGCTTCACGCAAACGGAGTTGAGCTTGTAGGTGGTACTCCTTATTGACAGTTTGACCTTGAGACAAAAGTTTATGATGCACTATGCCATTAATTTCGAAGAATATTCCCGTGATTTTCTGAACACTCCTCTATAATAATTATCGCTATTCTAGTAGACTTTAAGCCGAATATGTCACTCACTGTGTGAGTTCTCTTCATAAAATTGCGTGGAAACATGTTTCCTAGTATACTTGAGTAACGAAAAGTTAATGCGATCAGTGCGGACCCTCCCCTAGCACAAATATGCCTGATATAAGAATTCCAACCAGAGAAAAGGAAATCATTATAGAAGGAATAAGTGGCTTAGACCATGGTCTTCTTTCATATTTAGCGCGCAACCACATTATGTTTAAGAAAACATATCCACTTAATTTCATTAAAATATCACACATATTGACCAACATAAACGGTTTAAAGTCAGGTGGAAAGCCAGGAATTCTTATCTCGGGCGTTTTTGGGATAGAGGAAGATCTGCACTGATCACATTAACTCTTTTCATTATTCAAGTATATTAGGGAACATGTTTTCACCGAATTTTGCGAAGGTAACTGACACAGTGACCGACATATTCGGCATAATGTCTGCTAGAATGGCGAAAATCATTATATGTAGATATGGGAGCTGGGATAATTCGTTGACCGATTTCACACATTTTCGGCAGTAAAATATGGTATATCCAATATTACACGTTCACATAATTTTGCTAAGATGTCTTACATACTGGCCGAAATATATGGTATAAAGTCTACCCAGAAGTTGAAAATCCGAATATTAGGTATATGGGAGTTAGGGGAAGATTTATCCGATTTTATCCATTTTAAGCATATGTACCCACTGTTATCAGAAAGAGACGCTCTCTGAATTTCAAAGAGATAACTCACATATTGACTGTTATATATGGTATAAAGTCTGCAGGAAGGCTGAAAGTCCATATATTAGATATATGGGGACTATGGGAAGTACTTACCCGATTTTCCCCATTTTTGATACCAAAGCACAATATTACCATGGAAAGAGAGTCCTCCAATTTCATTACAATATCTTACAGATTTACCGATATTTTAGGTAAAAAGTCAGATAGAAGCACTGAGGTCAATATATTGGGTTTCCTGGCTTGAAAAGTTAAAATCCGATTTCGACTATTTTTACGCATGAGATGGAATTCTTGAACGTATTATTCGCGAAAAGCTTTATTCCAATATCTTAATAGTGAAAGGATCAGATTAAACCTAAAATTTTATTATATGAGAAGTCGGCGTGGTTTTTATCCGATTTCACCAATTTTCACAATGTGACATAACAATGAAAATATAATGTTACGTCATAAATTTTGTTGAAATCGGTTAAGGCGTTCTTGAGATATGGGATTTCACACAAAAGTGGGCGGTGCCACCCCCCTCACCAAAATTTTATACGGATTCCTATGGAACCCTTTTCCTAACCCTTCTTTTAGCGAGTTAACGCACTTTTAGTAGTTTTCAACATAATCTTTGTATGGGAGGTGGGCGTGATTATTATTCGATTTCACAAATATTCTGATATATAAGAAATGTTAGAAAAATTTACTCGGTGTCCAATCGACTAAATTTTCGATGAAATCTCGATGTCCAATTACGCCCATCTGCAATACCAACCGTTTTACGGTAACAGAGAACACGTGTACAAAGTTTCATCAAAATACCTTAATTTTTACTCAAGTTATCGCTTGCACGGACGGACAGACATTCACTCGGATTTCTACTCATCTTTTCATCCTTCTACACATCTTTCGTCATATCTACCTTGTTTAGTTCTAGGTGTTACAAACAACCGTTAGGTGAGCAAGACTAATATACTCTCTAGCAACATGTTGCGAGAGTATAATAATGATTATTACACCCTCAATACGTCAATATTTTTAAAAAGTGAGTATAGCCTGACAGTCTTATAAATTTAATGGACGTGCATCATAAACTACTAGGGCATTTAGCGGATTTAGCGCTGACAGACTCAGCAGATTTCTATTCATCAGATATTTTATTCAGATGGTGTCCAGGCTTGCTCTTAGCTATTTTGATTCAATAACTACTTTATATCCTCTCCAACATAGAAAGGCTTTCTTCGACTTATTAAATTCTTCAGAACATATTTAGAGGTCCAGCAATCAAAGTGCAATGAAATCCATTTTCAAAATCCCTATATGAATATATATATGTAAATATATATATTTACAATAAAAATATATATATATACAAGGAAAATAATATATATTTACAATGTAAGAAAAAAAATTGGATAAAAAAGTAAGCTAATGTTGTTCGACTTAAACAAATTTATTTTCCGTTTTCGATAACCTGCTAATATGGAGCTCTCTTTTCTATCATTTCCAGATACGTGACCAATCTTCCGTCTCCGGTTTACTTGTGTTGTATGTTGTTATGTTGTATATTATATGTTGTTATTCAACAAATGGAGGTTCATTTATAGTCATACTCATTCATTGAGCTCGATGAATTTACAATAAATAAATTATTGAAACTCTTCTTTTTCCTGCTTATTTCGAAGTTAGTCTACTAACTTATACTGCCTATTATAATGAATATGTTTACCTGTCTTACCTTACAGATAGCAGCTGTGTTCAATGTACCACTTAAGAATGACGAGGATATATACTTGCAGCTTGGTTCACAGTTGGGTTCATAGTAAATTTAACATTGTTATTTAAAATACTAAGAGTTGTAATAACTAAATAGTAAAATATCCTAATACAAATATTGTTTATCGTATTAACTTGTTTATTATGAGGACCTAATTAAATTGCGAATCTTTTGACATAATTGTTTAAATTTCCCTTCGTTATTTCGGTTCGCTCTCCCTTGTACGCATTTTGCCTTGAATGCAATCCACTCCTTTCTATTGTTTTCTTTAGAAGGACCCCATTTAGGACTTGATCTGATGGACGAACGAATTGACTAGAATTTTTAAAATAATAAAGTTTTGTCATTAAATGTTTTAATAATATTTATTATTATGATTATTATTATTGCAATCTAAATCTTACATTCCATATGCCTTCATTCCTATGATTAAAAATACTCCATATAGCCCAGAGAGGAAATTGAGCCATCCCAATCGTAAATAGAATCCATCCGGAAACTAAAATATAATAATAAACTATTGATCCTAAGTATTCTTACTAAATTCATAATAAGGGTTATAATCTATGATAAGCATCAACAAAAGAAATTGTTATATATTAGACTGTATGTGGAGGCTTTTGTGCTGCCCTATATAAATTCAATAGTTAAGCACACCAAATTCTTTATTGCAATTTATATGCCAAATATAATAAAAAGAAAACCAAAAGTAGTTTATTTATTGAAAGTGTTAAAGATATCAAATATTGCTCTAAATTTCTGTTACTGCTTTAGGGTGGATTTTCTTCTTCTACTTTTAACTACAGGTTAATTCACGCTATACGCATACGCTTAATTCAGATATGTTTCATTCCGTATACCCATTTTATACAGTTATATTTATAATGTATGTACATATATGAATAATATGTATACAATTTGTTTCGGGAATTACGTCATGGGGTCCTGCTTATAACCTAATTAAATTTAAAACTAAAATTATGTTCCTTTAACTAAATTAAAAACTAAAAAATGTGCAAGGATCAGAAGCGGGGAAATGTTTTCAGATGCCTGGCATAACTTTATATTAAAAAATGTTGCGGAAGAATTCAACATTCATTATTCGAAGAAATTGTCAATGGATTGCAATCATATTTGGTATCTTATTAACTTATAATATAGGTCATAGTCTCACGTACTTTCAGTACTATATTTTGCTTCGTGCCAGATTTTTTTTATTTATATTAAATTTTTTTTATATTTTTTTTAACATTTATATTAAAATCCACCAAATTAACTTAAAAGTGATATATCCGATATAAACTTAACCAAAGTGTCTTAATTGAAAACATTAGATACATGAGGAAAAAGTTAACCAGAGAAAAGGACATCATTATATTAGGCATGTGGGGCTTAGGCCACGGTCTAGACCGGTTTCATTCATATTTAGAGCGAAATCACATTGTGTTTAAAAAAAAACATATCCAGTTAATTTCATTAAAATATCACACATATTGACCAACATGAACGGTTTAAAGGCAAATGGAAAGTCGGGAATTCTTATATCGGACATTTTTGGGATAGAGGACGATCTGCACTGATCACATTAACTCTTTTCATTATTCAAGTATATTAGGGAACACGTTTTCACCGAATTTTGTGGCATAATGTCTGCTAGAATAGCGAAAATTATTATATGTAGTATATGGGAGGTGGGATAATTCGTAGACCGATTTCACACGTTTTCGGCAGTAAACTATGGTATATCCGATATTACATGTTCACTTAATTTTACAAAGATCCCACCCAGAGGTTGAAAATCCGTATATTGAGTATATAAGGGCTAGGGGAAGTGCTTACCCAATTTTATCCATTTTAAGCGCAAGGACTCACTGTTATCAGAAAGGCACGATCTCTATATATTGACCGTTATATATGGTATAAAGTCTACAGGAAGGTTGAAAATCCGTATATTAGGTATATGGGGACTATGGGAAGTATTTACCCGATTTTTCGAATTTTTGACACCAGATCACATTATTATCATAGAAAGATAATCCTCCAATTTCAGTACGATATCTTACAGATTTACTGAAATATATAGTATAAAGTCTACTGGAACTTTGAAAATCCGTCTATTAGGTATATGGGGGCTAGAGGTAGTATTTACCCGATTTTCCCCATTTTTGATAGCAAAGTACACTATTATCATGGAAAGATAAGCCTCCAATTTCAAATCGATATCTTACAGATTTGGGTAAAAGTCAGATAGAGGCACTAAGGCCCTAATATTGGGTATCTGGTGGCTTGAAGAGTTATAATCCGTTTTCGACTACTTTTACGCATGGCATATTTTGAAAGGACTATTTGTACAAAGTTTGATTCTCATATCTTAATTGCTGCTCGATTTATCTACTTTAAAGCGAAAGGATCAGATGAAACTTAAAATAGTGTTATATGAGAAGTAGGCGTGGTTTTTTACGATTTCGTCCATTTTCACAATGTGACATAAAAATGCAAATATAACGTCATGTACCAAATTTTGTTGAAATCGGTTAAGGCTTTCTTGAGATATGGGATTTTTCCTAAAAGTGGGCAGTGCCACTCCCGTCACCCAAACTTTACACGAATTCCTATGCAACCCTTTCATATCATATTTGCTGCGAGATTGTATGTTTTTGAAGTGTTCCTTCAGAGAGTTATCGCACTTTTAGTAGTTTTCTACATAACTTTTGTAAGGGAGGTGAGCGTGGTTCCGATCCGATTCACACATTTTCTCAGTATAAGAAGAGATGCTAGAGAGATTTAGTCGGAGCAAGTTTGATTGATATAGCTTTAACGGTTTCCGAGATGTATATATTAAAGTTATGCGGGGGCGGAGCTATAACCACTTTTACAAAAATTTTTGCCCACGGATGCCCCGTCCTACTAGGTTCCTCTATATAAAATAACATGTTCATATCTTAATTTTCTGCTTAGTTATAGCACATTATCTGTTTTCGATTAATGGCATTTTGTGGGCGTGGCAGATGTCCAATTACGCCCATCTGCAATATCAACCGTCTTACAGTGACAATGAACACGTGTACCAAGTTTCATTAAAATATCTTAATTTTTACTCAGGTTATCGCTTGCACGGGCGGACGGACAGTCAGTCACTCGGATTTCAACCCGTCTTTTCATCCTTATCATTTATATATATATACATATGTTTATATCTAACTCGTTTAGTTCTAGGTGCTGCAAACAACCGTCAGGTGAACAAAACTAATATACTCTATAGCAACATGTTGCGAGAGTATAAAAATAAAAAAATTAAATTTACGCCAAACAGCTTAGTTGGAGCTTATGTACCGACCAATTTAGTAGAGCATTATTTCGTCGTTGTTATTGAACCAATAAGCATTCACATCGGTATTTTCAAATCGGAACACAGCCAGATGGCTGCCTTCATTCACATACTTGGAAATCTATTTGATGCTCTTGCACGAACTGCAGAACTCAACATCAATATGAACATTGAATGGTTTGTTTAGCAGAGCCGATATGGTACCACCCAAATATTGTCAGTGTCGAACTGCGCCGTTGATATTTTTCATTGATATATTGAATATCCGTCGATATTGAAATCTTTAGGAAAACGCTTTGTACATATTCCATCTGTCATGCAAGACGATATGCGATTAAATTGAACTTCTTAATTAAAAAAAATATATGCTGCGGTTCCCTGTACCAAATTCCACTTTAATATCTTAATTTGGAGCTTAGTTATTGCTATTTATAGGTTTTCGATTAACGGCATTATGTGGGCGTGACAGTACTCCGATTCGGTTCATCTGCACTCATTCATAGTTTCATCAATATATCCTTTTACTCAAGTTATTATTGTTATTATTTTACTCAAATATATTCAGACTTTTTCAACTCATCATTGCTTCGTGAGGGTAATAACTATATCATCAATTTTTCCCTTTTGATCCTGATGAATATGTATATATATATTAGTATATGTGACCTTAACTTAGCCTCACTATTTGCAGAGTCTGGATACAGCTTGCCACTATAAGTCACAGGCTCTACGGATGACATCGAGTATACGAAAATTGCTATCATTGATAATGGAGTTAAGAGTGCCCAACATGCTCGCCAGTAAAAAGATACTTCTTGCTTCGTCATAAATTGAACATCATCACAAAAATTGTTTATGCCTGAAAAAAAAATTACCATAATGGAAATTTGTATACATTATACTCTTAAGATTAGTATGTATTTTTATACAAATATATATGTGTATGCGTTTAATATATAATTATAACAAACAAGTAAGAAAGAAATTGTCAATGGATTGCAGTCATATTTGGTATCTTATTAACTTATATTACAGGCCATAGAGTCACGTACTATACTTTGCTTCGTGTCATAGATATTTATATTAAAATCTATCAAATTAACTCAAAAGTGATATATGCGATATAAACTCAACCAAAGTGGCTTAGTTGAAAATATTAGATACATGAGGAAAAAGTAAACCAGAGAAAAGGAAATCATTATATTAGGAATAGGGGTTTACACCATGGTCTAGACCAATTTCTTATATTTAGAGCGAAATCACAATGTGTTTAAGAAAACATATCCACTTCTTTTCATTAAAATATCACACATATTGACCGGTTTTGTCAGGTGGAAAGCCGGGAATTCTTATATCGGGCATTTTTGGGATAGAGGAAGATCTGCCCTGATCACTTTAACTCTTTTCATTATTCAAGTATATTAGGGAAGATGTTTTCACGCAATTTTGTGAAGGTAACTGACACAGTGACCGACATATTCGGCATAATGTCTGCTAGAATGGCGAAAATCATTATATGTAGTATATGGGAGCTGGGATAATTCGCAGACCGATTTCACACATTTTCGTCAGTAAACTATGGTATATCCGATATTAAACGTTCGCTTAATTTTCCTAAGATTTCTTACATATTGACCGGAATATATGGTATAAAATATACCCTGAGGTTGAAAATCCGTATATTAGGTACATGGGGGCTAGGGGAAGTGCTTACCCGATTGTATTAATTTTAAGCACATGTACACACTGTTATCAGAAAGAGACGCTCTTTTAATTTTGAATTGAAGTGATAAGTCATATATTGACCGTTATATATGGTATAAAGTCTACAGGAAGGTTGAAAATCTGTATATTAGGTATATGGGGACTATGGGAGGTATTGACGCAGGAGCACATTATTATCATGGAAAGATAATCCTCGAATTTCATTACGATATCTTACATATTTTCCGTTATATATGGTATAAAATATACCTAGAGGTTGAAAATCCGTATATTAGGTACATGGGGGCTAGAGGTAGTATTTACCCGATTTTCACTATTTTTGATAGCAAACTACACCATTATCATAGAAAGATAAGCCTCCAATTTCATTACAACATCTTACAGATTTCCCGATATTTGCGATAAAATGTTAGATAGAGGCACCGAGATCCTAATATTGGGTATCTGGTGGCTCGAAAACTTATAATCCGATTTCGTCTATTTCTATGCATAAGATGACACATCGTGAAAGCACTATTTGTACAAAGTTTGACTTCCATATCTTAATTGCTGCTCGGTTTATTTACTTTAAAGTGAAAGGATCAGCTGAAACTGAAAACTCTGTTATATGAGAAGTAAGCGGGGTTTTTATCGGATTTCGTCAATTTTCACAACGTGACATAAAAATGTAAATATAATGTCATGTAGCAAATTTTGTTGAAATCGGTTAAGGCTTTCTTGAGATATGGGATTTCAATTAACACGCCCATCACCGAAACTTTACAGGGATTCTTATACAGCCCTTTCGTATCATATTTTCTGTCAGTCTGTCATCTTGCCACCAAGATGGTCAGTGTTTCCATTCCACAATGCCAATCCAAGGCCAATGGTACCGATTGGTTTATAACAAATGCCAATCACTTGCCGGGGCTCTGCTTAACGCGTTATATTGATCCGCTGTGTGATCCGCATTTTTTGTGCCATTCACTTTTATGACATCTCATTTACTGCATAATAATTTTATGCCATTCTTTAACGAGTTAACGCACTTTTAGTAGTTTTTAGAATAACCTTTGTATATGGGTGAGCGTGGTTATTATTCGTTTCTCCCATTTTTACACTGCGAGATGAAGTGATAGAGAAATGTTTACAGCAAGATTGGTTGATATAGCTTTAGTAACCCTTACTGTGATCATCTGTCCCAAATTTGTGATTTAGTTGAAGCACTTCGATTAACAGTACTTTGTGGGCATGGAAATTATGCAATTTAGCCCATCTGCGATACCGACGTACTAAGAGAGCCAAGGATTACAAGTACAAAGTTTCATAAAGACATCTCAATTTTTGCTCAAGCTATCGCACTGACACATGGACAAGCAGACATCCAGAATAATAAGAAATCAACTCTATCTCGATTGGTTTTAGAGGTTACAGATAACGGCTAGGTGAACAAAACCATTAAACTCCGGGCATCACGTTGCGAAACATTTCCCATACACAAGCCTCCTTGTAGTTTAATTTCGTTTCTAATGTTAAAAACAAAAATGTTAAAAATTCTCGTTAAAAACATCTGGCGACCACCAATAGCAATAATAATGTTACTCATATATGAGCCGTAATAATTGAATTCGTATTTCGATATTTCCAAATCGCTCTCAAATATCCACACGTTGGTAAACTTACCATATATCCATGAAATGCTGATCGTTTCTAAAATTGCTAGGCCAAAAATAACAAAAGTTCCTCCATAAAAGTCTACTAAATTTAATATCCATTGACCTCCCTAAAAGTGGAAAGCAATATAAGTATATATTATTATAACATAAATACAAACACAGGAGTAGTCAATACCGGTGTAGCATATATTATGCTCGCGAGAAATCCACATATGCAAGTCAGCAGAGCTACTTTCCAGTATCGAAGCGATTTAAATTGATCACATATTATAGTGACAATAGTACAGTGTAGCGCAACAATGGACCCAACTCCCAATACAAACAGCATGAAAAAGAAAAGTATGGCGAAAATCTGTGGAACTGCTTGAAATTTTGCAATGGCATCCGGATACGAAATGAAGGCAAGACCAGTACCACTTTTGACGACCTCTTTGATGTCTGCAATTTGAAGGTTATGGGCCAAATTTCCAAGAATGCCAAAAATAGATACACCAGCCAATAAGCTTGTGAAGGTATCTAATGTTGTAACTATAATAGCGTCCCTGAAAATATAATTGGTAAGATATGCTTTTATGTTTTCACCTTATAACTGTATGTATATATAAACATAAATAGCTATTTCCTGGCTCACCTATAAATGCAGTGATCGAAACGATTATAAGAAGAAAACATAACGATTGGACCAAGTCCAACCGCCAGAGAGAAAAAGCACTGTACCACAGCTTCCTTCCACACCTGGAAAAGAAAATACACATATATTTGTGTTTATATTAAATATATACCTTACTAGCTGACCCGGCAAACGTTCTTCTGCCATATAAATTAGTTCTAGTAAATATTTTTGCAGTTAAATAAAAAGCTACCAACTTATTGTACGCATATGGATATGCCTGAACGAGTAACGGAGCGCTAAGTATGATCATGGTCTATAAAAATAACAGACCACTAATCACTCATTTTCACAATTCAATGTACTTAATTAACTTAACTAATATATTTTAGGTTTGATTCTGAATTAGAAAAATGTTCTTTTTTTTAGTTTCTGACAACTATAAAAAAACAACATTAATCTTGAAGAGCAGTTTAATGTACGATATTTTTAGTTAGTCCGTCTTTAGCCAACACAAACAATCCAGATGGCTTGCCCACGCGAGAAAATAATAAGTGTAATTGTTCACGCCAAAAAAATGATGTGCCCAAATATAAGCCTCAAACAAACATTGTTTCTCCTTGCGACTTGCGATTGATTATCATGCGAAAGCCAATCTAATTGGAAATTGAATCTGTTGAAATTCAATTACAGCAACTGAGGGAAACTTTGAGATTCGTTTCCGCCTCGGAATTTGCCATTCAAAATATTTAATCCGATAATGTTTTTCACCAATTTTTATTCACTAATCGCGTACAATTGCTCAGCCGTTGTAGGTTCAAAAATGTTTGTCTGAAGTCACCTGAAAGGAGTAATAGTTGCTCCATTTTTTCATTGGAGCACATGCAAAATAGCGTAGTGCTTCGGAATACAACAATGTTCGTGCAAAGGCACCGAAAGAATCCGCACGATTACATAATTTGAAAAATTCCGTGAGCACAGTTTTCGGAGAATTTATAGCACGACGCTGTCTCGCTCGTAAAAAATACACACTGGCCATTTTCAGGATGGATAGCTAAGATTCGCCAAACAGCTTAGTTGGAGTTAATGTACCGACAAAAACGGACGGACGGACAGAGAGTCACACAGAATTCAACTCCTCTCGTCATCCCGATCAGTTTGATAAATACAACTCCTTTTACCATCTATCTCGATTAGTTTTAGATGTTATAAACAACCGTTAGGTGAAGAAACCTATTATACTCTGTTGTAACATGTTGTAAGAGTATAAAAAGGTATACCGATAATGTGATTGTTCTTTTATTATTTTACCGAGCTTTCACAATTATAGAACACATATGCATTTCTCGTCCGTATATATAGCCGTCTGTTGGCTCATGGCACGTAATGAGTAATATTTATTATATTAGAATTATTTCCAGCAGTTAATAAAAATGTACAATAAATAAGTATAGCATTTGAACTTGATGATCATTTTATAATGAAAATATATATTTAACATTTCACTTGCGCTGAGGAAGTAAAACGTAATTACTATGATCTATGCAAAAACAATTATAAAGATTGAAAACTGTGTAAGGAGTAAAAGAAAGATTATTGCGTGAGACAGACCGGAAACCGACTTCTAACTCATCCCTACTCCTTACACCTGTATTAATTGGTAAATGATCAGTAATCAATCACTTTTAGAAGAAGATGTTAACTTTAAAGTTGTAATATTGGGTTGTTCGGAAAGTCATTTCGTTTTTTCCCGCCAGAGGACTTAATTACGTTTTTTCGAAACTAACTTCACACTTAAGCCCCATAACCATTATATGTCATGAGAGCTGATATTGCAAGGCTTGTGTGTGAAAAAGTTCTATTAATTCTACCCAGTAGTTTTTGGTTGGTGCCTTTTTAAATATGGAGAGCAATAAGCAGCATTTTCGTCATATTTTACTTTTTAACTTCAGAAAAGGTAAAAATGCTGTCCAAGCGAGAAAAAAATTGACGGATGTGTATGGAGAAGGCGTGTTAACAGTACGCCAGTGCCAGAACTGGTTTGCAAAATTTCGATCCGGCAATTTTGATGTCGAAGATGCACCACGGTCTGGAAGGCGATAAAGGCATTAGTTGATGCAAATCGGCGAATCACAACACGAGAGATCGGTGAGAGGTTAAATTTGTCGAATTCAACTGTTTATGGCCATTTGAAAGGCATTATACGAAAACTGTCTTTCATGTTCCCCCAAAAAAACGAAATGACTTTCCGAACAACCCAATATATGCTTGACGGCAAAAAATTATAATAATTACACTTTCTGTTTTCTGTGTGTTGAAAATCTAAACATTTATTCTACGACAACGAATCTGTCAAAGAAAGTAAAAATACTTATATCGTTTTTAAACAGTACGAGTTAATGATAGACGTGTAAAAATTTATGGTTTTACGTATTTTTTGATGCTAAATCTGAAAATTAAAAAAAAAAACAAGTATAGAAAGGCTAAGCTCGGGTGTAACCGAACCTTTTACATACATACATACATTCAGGTGCTGCCAAAATTTTATATTAAAAGCTGTTGCGTAATAATTCAGCAATCATTATTCGATGAAACCGTTAATGAATTCCAAACATATTTGATACCTTATCAACTAATATTATGGGTCTAAGCCTCAGGAGTTTCATTACTATATTTTGCTTCGTGTCCGAGTTATTTATATTAAAATCTACCAAATTAAATAAAACGAGATATATGCGACATAAACTGAACCAAAGTGAATTAATTAAATATATCGGGTATATGAGGAAAAAGTCCACCAGAGAAATGGAAATCATTATATTAGGAAAAAGGGGTTTAGACCATGTCTAGATCAGTTACATTCACAATTATCGCTACACCACATCATGTTTAAGAAAACATAAAATCGCCACTTAATTTCATTAAAACATTACACATATTGATCAAAATAAACATAAACTCAAAGAGATAACTGATATATTGATCGTTATATATGGTATACAGTCTACAGTATTTACCCGATTTCACCATTTTTTTAGCAAATTACACCATTATCATGGAAATATAACCCTCCAATTTCAATACAATATTTTACAGATCCCGGTATTTTCGGAAAAAAACAGTTAGAGGCACTGAGGTCCATATATTGGGTATCTGGTGGCTTGAAAAGTTGTAATCCGATTTCGACTATTTTCACGCGTGAGGATGGCATATCTTGAACGTACTATTCATGAAAAGCTTTATTCTGATATCTTAATTGATGTTTAATTTGTGAATTGTGTTATATGAGAAGTAGGCGTGGTTTTTATCCGATTTCACCTTTTTTCACAATGTAACAGTGATGATGTGATGTGATGTGTGAAATTGGTGTACCGATTCCTAAGATATGGGATTTCACCGAAAAGTGGGCAGTGCCACACCCATAACCAAAGTTTTACACGGATCCTTATATGACCTTTCCATATGATATTTGGTGTAAGATTTAATGTTTTGGAAGTGTTCCTTCAGCGAGTTAACGCACTTTTAGTAGTTTTCAACATAACATTGGTTAATACTCAATTTGACTTATTTTCCCAGTATATAAGGATATGCCAGAAAGACTTGTTCTGAACAAGCTTGAATTATACAGCTTTAGTGGTTTGTGAGATATGAACATTAAACCTATTTGGGGGCGGGGCCATAATCACTTTTAGAAAAAATTTACCTACATAACCAAATAACACGTTTATGCCTTGATTTGTTGCTTGTTTATAGCACTTTATCCGTTTTCGATTAATGACATTTTGTGGGCGTGGCAGATATCCGATTACACCCATCTGCAATACCAGCCGTCTTACCATGACAAGGCACGCGCGTTTCATCAAAATATCTTAATTTTTACTCAAGTTAGCGCTTGCACGGACGGACAGACAGTCACTCGAATTTCAACTCGTCTTTTCATGCTGAACATTTATATATATATATGTGGATATGTAACTCGATTAGTTCTAGGTGTTACAAACAACTGTTAGGTGAACAAAACTAATACACTCTGTAGCAACATGTTGCGAGAGTATAAAAGTTGTTGTTGTTTACTCTTCAAATGAATTACATATACTGTAAAAGACGCACAAGATCGTAGCTTTCCAACGCTTATTCGAAATATTGGAACAATGAAAAAATAAGCAAGTTACACCTTGTCTTAGCAAACCGCATGAATATAGTTATAGACAAGCGGACACACTGTGAAAGAGACGCTTTTTGAATTTCACAGAAATAACTTATATATTGACCAATATATATGGCATAAAGTCTACCGAAAGTTCCCGAATTCCGGACTTTCCAGCTGACTTTAAACCGTTTATGTTGGTCAATATGGGTAATATGTTAATGAAATGATTATACATGTTGCGGTTTAGCACTAAATGTGAATGAAACTGGTCTAGACCATAGTCTAAACCCCTTTTTCCTAAGATAACGATTTCCATTTCTCTGCTGTAATATAAGTTAATAAAATACCAAATATGATTGGAATTCATTAACGGTTTCGTCCAATAATGATTGCTGTATTATTACGCAACATCTTTTAATATAAAATTTTGCCTGCACCTGAAATTATTTACCCTCCTTTGATCCTTACACATTACGAGAATATAAAATTGTCGGTTACACCTCAACTTAGCCCTTCCTTACTTGTTTAATATAAAGTTTTTTCAACAGCTGATAATATGCACTCGGCTTCTATCTTTGAAAATGGCTAGAGTATAAAACGTTCGGTTACCCCCATATTTGGACTTTCCATACTTGTTATACTCTTGCAACATGTAGCATCAGAGTATTGCAGTTTTGTTCATCTAACGGTTGATTGTAAAACCTAAAACTAATCGAGATGGATTTAAAATTATGCATATATAAATAATCGGTATGACGATTCGAGTTGAATATTGGATATACCACAGCTTAATGCTGAAAATGTTTGAAATCAGTCCATGAAATACTCCAGTTCCCATATACTAAATATAATGAATTTCGTTACTGTAGCAGACTTTATGTGGAATATGTCAGTCAATGTGTGAGTTATTTTCATAAAAGTGCGTCGAAACATGTCCTCTTGTGTACTTGAGTTATGACAATAAAATGTTTAAAATGCAATAAAATGTTCGATTACACATGAACTTAGCACTCCTTACTTGTTTCATAATAATTTCTTACTGATTTTATTTCATACTCTGACTGCTATATGTACTATTGAGAATATTTGCTTACTTGCTAATTAGTCAGTTGTAGTGCAATTGTGTGTTTATTGCATTTTGTCTGCTACACTAAGGCGAAAATACATGTGCAGATTCTGCATGCATGTGAAAATTTTGTACTGATTTGACAGTTGTTGTTCTGCACCTCAATGGAGATCTACATGGGATGTGAATTTTGATTTTGTCTGCACAGAATCAATGCTGACAACATAAAAACAAATTTTTTTGCGCTAAGTCTGGCACCAGTCTGAATGCACTATCAGCTGTTCTGCAAAAATGGAAGAAAACTTAATTCAATTTGTTAGCGAAAAGAGGTTTTAAATTAAATTGGTCCACATCCATTCGCGTGGCCTTTTGGAACTGAGCGGAGTCCTTGTTTTTTATATTTGCACACAAATTGTTGAAAAATCCATACAGCGATCTTTCCTGTTCAGTATATATGGGAATCGTCCATACCCGTGTTCTTCTTTCTTCATTTAACAAGCTCAGAAGATCAATATATTTTTTTTTTAGGCTGCTAGAAGCAAAAGCAATTTTTCCATTCTAATTTTTCTTTCAACTTCCATCTTTATTTAATTTCAATTCATTTATTTACATTAATCAGCTGCTTGTCAAAAATCACTGCACATGCATTCACAGCTGCAGAATTTGTGCAGATCTGCATGCAGAATATCTGCACATGTATTTCCGCCATTAATGATAGGAAAGTTTTCGGATGTATATCTTGTTTAGGTTCCGTTCGTTCTTGTTGTTTTGATGGTACATGTTTATGTAGGTTATTTGTGGTGTGGGGATTCGATAAGGAACATGCTCCATAACTTACTCATACATATTACCCCTAATATTTGTTTCCCCCTTTCCCATTTTTTCCTTTTTAGTAAGCTATACTCGACTTGGCAACATAGACACTTCTCACGACTCATCTGAGTTCTAAATTGGCGTTGGAGGAAATGTATACTTATCGAACTCTTGTTCCAATAGCAATAAAACTTACACACATTTTTCACTGCTGTTTTTAAGTATCGGATACGGTTAAAGTCTCTTAAATATGCCAGTGTTTATTATGGCACTATATCACAAATACTAACCAAATTAAAGCCTTTAAGAATAAAACCTTTTTAATGATAAGTGCTAAGCACTATCAAGAAATTAAAGCTGAATTAACTGTAAAAGCTGTAAAAGCTGTAACTAAATATATTCGCTTAAAAAAGTGTGTACATTTAAAAACAAGAATTAATTTCAATTATTAATCATATTAGTGAAAACTATTTAATAGTATACATGATACCAGAATCTCTCATTCTTCTTTAAACGCATTCCACGATTTCAAGAGTTAAAAATTTCATGTGACAACATTGCTATATGTGGCGATTTGGTCTGTTGTTTGTATATAACCCAAATATTACAAATTAGTGATATTGAATTAGGAACCAACTACAATCTTTAAATAAATATTTATGTTTGTAAAAAACTCTACTCGGAAAAATATAAAATTCTACTTTCAGATATTTTTAGATCAAAGTAGGGCTTCAAAGGGAAGTTGATAAAAACGGATTATTTACCGATCTTCATTAGTAAAATAAATTATCAATTGGTTTTTTATTGATTACATATTACTTTATGTTGTTAATTGAACTTTCATTAAATTGAGTTAATTATGTATTTTATAATATGTGTTTAATTACTGTGCAATGAACGTATGTAGTTTTGTTGTTGTGTAATAATACGTATGTGTATGTGTTTATAATATGTGTATAATATGTAAATAAATATTTATGCATGTGGTTAAGGAAACACTGGGAAAACGATAACCAAAAAATAGCATCGGTAACGATTGCAATCATATTAACTTTTATTTTAGGTCATATACCAATAATGTCAATCTAACTATGGCAAATCTTCATATTAATCATATTAGTGCAGTCGGAAAATACAACAGTTATAATTTTTATCACCGAATGACATAATATTATTCGAATATATTTTGATTTGGTGAGACATCCTCCATGAAGAAATTTGCAATATAAACTCAACCAAAGGACGAAATTTAATATAACAAATAGAAAAGAGCTGAGTTCAGGTGTAACCAAACATTTTATACTCTCGCAATATGCAAAGATCAGAGGCGGGGATATGCTTTCAGGCGCTCGCATAACTTTATGTTAAAAAATGTTGCGGAAGAATTCAACATTCATTATTCGACGAAACCGTGAATGGATTACAATTATATTTGGTATCTTGTTAAGTCATTTAACAGGTCATAGACTCACGTACTTTCATTACTGTATTTTGCTTTGTGTTCCAGATATTTTTATTAAAATCTACCAAATTAACTCAAAAGTGATATATGCGATATAAACTCAACCAAAGTGACTTAGTTGAAAATATTAAATACATGAGGAAAAAGTAAACCAGAGAAAAGGAAATCATTACATTAAGAATAAGGGGCTTAAACCACGGTCTAGACCGATTTCGTTCATATTTAGAGCGAAATCACATTGTGTTTAAGAAAACATATCCACTTAATTTCATTCAAATATCTCACATATTGACCAACATAAACGGTTTAAAGTCAGGTGGAAAGCCAGGAATTCTTATCTCGGGTATTTTTTGG
Source organism: Bactrocera minax (assembly GCA_021498325.1). Lineage (NCBI taxonomy): Eukaryota > Metazoa > Arthropoda > Insecta > Diptera > Tephritidae > Bactrocera > Bactrocera minax. Next base: position 676,696 of record JAKEEE010000109.1, on the reverse strand, counting down.
GATAGAAGAAGATCTGCACTGATCAAATTAACTCTTTTCATTATTCAAGTATATTAGGGAACATGTTTTCACCGAATTTTGTGAAGGTAACTGACACAGTGACCGACATATTCGGCATAATGTCTGCTAGAATGGCGAAAATCATTATATGTAGATATGGGAGCTGGGATAATTCGTTGACCGATTTCACGCATTTTCGGCAGTAAAATATGGTATATCCAATATTACACGTTCACATAATTTTGCTAAGATGTATTTCATATTGGCCGAAATATATGGTATAGAGTCTACCCAGAAGTTGAAAATCCGAATATTAGGTATATGGGGACTTGGGGAAGCATTCACCTGATCTTCCCCATTTTTGTTACCGATTCACACTATTATCATGAAAAGATAATCCTCCAATTTCATTACAATATCTTACAGATTTCTCGATATTTTCGATAAAAAGTCAGATAGAGGGACTGAAGTCTTAATATTGGGTCTGGATTTGGAGGCTTGAAAAGTTATAATCTGATTTCTCTATTTTTACGCATGGGATGCCATATCTTGAAAGCACTATTTGTGCAAAGTTTAATTTTCATATCTTAAATGCTGCTCGATTTATCTATTTTAAGGTGAAAGGATCAGATGAAACTTAAAATGGTGTTATATGAGAAGTAAGCGTGGTTTTCATCAGATTTCGTCCATTTTCACAACGTGACATAAGAATGTAAATAAAATCTCATATACTAAATTTGGTTGAAATCGGTTACGGCGTTCTTGAGATGTGGGATTTCTCCTAAAGGTGGGCGGTGCCACGCCCATAATCAAAACTTTACACGGATTCCTATGCTACCCTTCCGTATCATATTTGCTGCACCACTCATTGTTTCTAACGTGTTCCTTCAGCAAGTTATCGCACTTTTAGTAGTTTTCAACACAACTTTCGTACGGAGGTGGGCGTGGTTATTAGCCGATTTCACTAATTTTCTCAGTATATGAGGAGGTGCTAGAAGAACTTAGTCGGAGCAAGTTTTATTGATATAGCTTTAACGGTTTCTGAGATATATATATTAAAACTTTTGAGGGCGGGCCATAACCACTTTCACAAACATTTTTGCCCACAGATGCTCCATCCTACTAGGATCCTCTATACCAAATAACATGTTTATATCTTATTTTGCTGTTTAGATATTCAGATATCCAATTACGTCCATCTACAATGCCAACCGTCTTACTTTGACAAAGAACACGTGTACCAAGTTTCATCAAAATATATTAATTTTTACTCAAGTTATCGCTTGCACGGACGGACGGACAGACAGTCACTCGGATTTCAACTCGTCTTTTCATCCTGATCATGTATATATATATATATATATATATATATATATCTAACTCAATTAGTTCTAGGTGTTACAAACAACCGTTAGGTGAGCAAGACTAATATACCCTCTAGCAACATATTGCGAGAGTATAGAAAGTCTACCTGAACCTAGACCGTTTTCTTTCATATTCAGAGCTAAACCATATTCTGGTTAAACAAGATAAACAGCTTAAGGTAGCTTTAAAGTCAGAAATTCCAATATTAGTTATATTGGGGCTTGGGTAAGGTCTGGACTGATTCAAGAAACTTTTGGCATTACACAAGTATACTCGAGAATATGTTTCCAGGCAATTTTATGAAGGTAGTTCACACATAAGCCGACATATTTGACATAAAGTTTATTATAATAATGAAAATCATTATATGGAATACATGGGAGCTGGAGTAATTCGTTCACTGACTTCACATATTTTCAGAATTAAACTGAAGCATGTCCAATATTATACGTATATAGGTATAAGAGGGCTAGGGGTAGTATTGATCCGATTTTATTAATTTTGGGCGTCACTACATATTATTACCATTAAAAAATGCTGTCTGACTTTCATTAGGATACATCACAGATTTATCGATAAATATTGTATAAAGTCAACGGGAAGTTTAAAAATCCTTATATTAGGTATATAGGGGATAGGGGAAGTGTTTGACGGATTGTACCCATTTTTGACACCAGGACACAATATTATCAGACAAGGATTTCCACATATTCAGTATATGGGGAATTGAAAATTTATAGTCCGATTTCGACAACTTTTAGACGTGAGTTGACATACCATAAAGGCACTCTTTGTGCAAAGTTTTCCGATATCTCTCCTCCTCTCTGATATCTTTATTGGAAATTCATGTATATAGTGTACAGTGAAAGAGTCATATGGAATTTAAAATTGTAATATATAGAAACAGGCGTGGTGGGATTCCTATTTTACCCGTTTTCGCACCGTAATATAAGGATGTAAATATAATGTTATGTACAAAAATTGGTTGAAATTATTGCAGTAGTTCCCTCCCTCTGCGGGTCGGGGGATAAGAATAATCCGCGGTAAGGCATGCCTGTCGTAAGAGGCGACTAAAATCCACAAAATGCACTGCATTTGAAATAGACTTTGCTCAAAAAATAGGCTTAGCCATGTCAGAAATAGTGCTATATTACTTAGCTTGAACTGAGTTTATATCACTTTAAATGTATTATGCACACACTTAAAGCAGCATTGTAGTTCAAGCTACAAATGCCACGAGTCGAGATGAATGGGTAACTCAACTGGTAGTAGCCTTTAGGCTACAAGGTCTGACTGGAGACTATAATCTGGTGCCACGGGGAGCAGAAGCCCGGTGGAGTTGCTTGTCGCTCCATCCTGCTCATTGCGGTAGGCGCTTCGGGGAGTATCGTGGTGGCTGTGGTTTAACACCTGAACGCGGGTATAACTGTCTGGGGCGTTGCAGTTCAGTGTGGAGTTGCATTGCAACCGGGTGCTGGACCCATAGCACGACAGAGGTTTTAGGTAGGCCTCGAACCCCACCAAGGTGGTTATTGTGCCATTCCACAATGCCGATCGGTACCGTTGGTTTTAGTGAAAGCTATTATTAACGGGGCGCTGATCGACGCATTGTATTGATCCGTTGTGTTTTTGAACACCGTGGAGTCGAGCTGTACAATGGCAGCTGTAGTAGTTCCCAAGATATGAGGTTTCACCCAAAGGTGGGCGGTGCCACACCCGTTGTCCAATTTTTACACCGATTCCTTTAAAACTTCTGAGTACCATCGCGGCTATGAAATTTAATGCTTCTGACCTATATATTTAGTGAATTATCGCCATCGTTATTTTAGTAGTTTTCATCATAACCTTTACATGGAATTCGCCGTGGTTATAATCCGACTTAACTTATTTTCACTCTACTTGTGGAGGTGCTAAAAGAATTTATCCTTAGCAAGTATGGTGGATATAGCTTTAGTGGTGCAGGAGATATTATACTTATTAGGAGGCGTGGTCACACCCACTTCTTAAAAAACTTCAACCCACAAATACATCTCCCTACTGCGACTGAGTTGGTAATTGGCGCTTAATTATAGAACTTTATAAGTTTTCGGTTAACGGCATTTGATAATGGGCGTGGCAGTAGTTCGATTCCGTCCATCTGAAACACCAACCTTCTTATAGGGCCAAGAAATATGTATGCCAAGTTTCATTATGATATCCTAATTTTTACTCAAGGTATCACTTGCCCGGTATTTAACTGTTTGTGCACTGTTATACTCTATTGGAACATGTTGCGAGATGTATGGTATGGAGAGAATGTGAATATGGTATTCTAGATTTATAAATAGATTACAATAACGCCTGATATCGTACTGACTTATAATATAAGCCATAAACTCAATCAGATTTTTTACTACATTTTCTATTGCATCCTAAATATTTACCAATTTCCATAATGTTGATTACCAAATGAGATCATGGTAATCGAAATATTCTCAACTCATATTATTAAGATATCTTCCAGTAATATTATTTATAACATACGATATAAACGCAGCCAAAGATACGAAATTCTATATATTACATATTAGGTGTATGAAGGAAGGAATTTAATATATTAGATGTATGAAGGCTAGACCAAGATATGTAGCGACTTCCTTCATATTCAGGGGTTAAGAAAGCATGTCCTCTTAATATCATTAAAATATCATCAATATCTCCCACTTTAAAATGTATAAAGTCAACCGGAAAAATCACTATATTGGGTACATTGGAGCTAAGGGAAGGTCCGGACTAATTGTGTTTACATTTGGCAATAAACTAAAGTATGCTTATAAATTTCCACCCAATTTTTTTAAAGTAACTCGTTGATCGATATATGCGATACAATATCTACTAGAATCACGAAAATTATTATATGCTGTATATTGAAGTTTGGGTAATTCATATCTAGATTTTCGGCACCAAGCTACAGAATATCTAAGAAATATGTTAACACAATTTTGTTAGGATATCATACTGATTACTATCCGTTTTCAGTACCAGGGCACAAAAAAAATAAGGAAAAGACACCCTCTTAATTTCATTAAGATATCCCACAGATTGGCCGATATGGATATATACGGTATGGATTCAACAATAGACACTGATATCCTATTCGGTACCTGGGGGTTTGCAAAGTTATGGTGCAATTTAGACCCTTTTTAGGTGCTACACTTGGAAGCCACTATTTGTGCAAAATTTTATTCCGATATTTTCATTCGTGCTTGATTTACATATTGTAAAGTGAAAGAATCTATTTTTTTTTAGATCTGATAATTTTAAGTTGGGTTACATGGAAACTAAGCGTAGTTTGTAGTCCGATTTTGACCATTTTCAAATCGTGACAAAAAAATGTCAAGATACTATACACTCTTCCGTACCATTTTTACTGTAAAGTTAATGATTTCACGCATTACTCTACTTGATGAAATGCTCAGGACCAAGTTTTGTTGACATAGCTTATTTTGCAGTTTGCAGTCCGCTTCCGCGGAGTTCAACTCGTCTCATCATCCTGATCATTTTGATATATATAACTTGAAATCCATCTCGATGGATTTTAGATGTTACAGACAACCGTTAAGTGAACACAAATATTATACTCTTGTTATTATTATGTTCTTGTTATAAGTTATTATTATACAACTTGTTGCACATGTTCATGATAAAAAATTACGTCCCCACATACATAGAAAAAATATATTGGTATGCCACACTGCTCTCCCATAACACAATACCCTTACTTCCTCTATATACATATATTGGCAGACCCTTTCAAGACTTTTTTCAACTACAGCACTGATTCTTATTGGAAGATTTGTATTAAGTTAATTTATAAATGTGATTGATGCATGTGCACAAAGTAGAGCATAAATACCTTTGGATTAAGTAGTTCATGCCAATTTGGTTCTAAAAAAAACATTATTCCTTTTGCCGCTCCCTCCAGAGTAACTGCACGCACGAATAATGCGGCGAGTATTACGTAAGGAAATAAAGCCAAAAAATAAGCCGCTTTACCGGAACTCTTTACGCCTCTCATGATTACCAAGAAAATTACAACCCATGACACGAAAAGTGTGAAAGTTAATTTCCATTCTGGCATTCCTAGACCATCCGCAATATTTTCCTTTTCTTTTATAACTTCTTTTCTGTTTTTTGTAAGGAAATATAATCAATAATAAATATGTACATACACATGTATGGTTAAATGTATATATGTTGTTGGTTAATTAGTGTGGTATTATAATATAATTGATATTAATTGATTACATAATATAATTGATGCTTTTATTTAAAAACCTACAAAAAGTATAACTCAGAACTGCTTTGTAGATGAATTGAATTTTCAATATTGATATCAGCCACATTTCCAATTGGATTAGAATTGACACAATTGTTACCCCATTCAGGTCTACAATATGTCCAAGGAAGTACCGATTGGCAGGAAACCACCAAGTAGTACAATGTCATTGCCAGAAGGGATGAGTAGTAAGTGATAATGCAAATTGTAGCCAACGCTTGACCATACCCTATGCCTACAAATAAAAATACCTAATTATATAAAATCCATGTGAAAATTATTATTATTGTATTCTTCAAATATACCTAAGAAACAGGGGCATATGCTCCAAATTTTCACGGAACCTTTACTTGAGAACTGACCCAAAATCATTTCGAGATAATACATTGGCTTTCCTTAAATGAATATAATTTTTAACAGTTTTTATATTACTGTTTTAGAAGCTTACCTATTATGAAGAGGACGATAATATATGGTATCAAAAAGGCTCCACCACCATTTTCATAAGCTGTAAAAGGAAATCGCCATACATTCCCAAGTCCAACAGACATTGAGATGCATGACATGAGAAATTCTAATCCATTTGACCAGTTGGGGCGTTCAATTGAGTCTGTCTCCTTGATTTTTTTACTTCCTTTATCATTTCTTCCAAACATCTATAAATAAATGATTTTTAATATTAATATAAGTATTATAGATTTATTAAGATGAGTTCTAAATTTCTATATAAAATTTGTGTTCGATTTTAAAAGGCATTCCTTAAAATATCGTCCGGTAACTTTCTTAAGCCGATTCCGATTTGGGAGTTACATTTCAAAGTCAAAATCCAGAATTCCAAGCTCCCAATACTAGAGTTTTAAGAAATCAATTAAATTTTGCAGCGTTATAAATAGTATAATGCTTTAAAGAGTTAAGTAGCACTTGCAACTATGATGTACGAGTTGAAATGTGTGAAGAGCCAATAATGTGTTACTAATTGTACTTTGGCGCAGTAAAAATGAGCAAAACAATTGGGATTGCGTCAGAGGACATTTTGTTGCCCAGGCTCGTAGTTTGTAGACGAGGGGACGGCGAGGAAAGACGAAAGGCATGGAGTCGCTCCTGCTCGGACAACACGCTTTGTGTTTTAATCCGTAACAAATCGCTGCTATCTAGTTCAGAATTCCTTCTTATTTTGAAAATTCTTTCATGGTTGCAATTGCGCTCAGTTTCAAATGAATATTTATAACATGTTCGCAAATTTGAAGTTTATCATCTATTTCGTTTATGTAATATGAAAATATGTATGCTAATCTGCATAATGTAATAGAAATATTTTAGAAAATGGTGAATAATGGTAAAAATTAGCTAGTAGAAATATTTTTGTGTACCGCTTAAATGAAGCCTACAAGAATTTGAGAATATGGTATGCAACTCGAGTCACACATGTGAATGAAATAGGCAACACCATAAGAGAATTCCCGATAATGAGTAACAAAAGTTTCCGTGTATAAACTCAGCCTTACAACTAGGGTACACCGCAAGTGTTACCGGTTTATTTGAACAACTGATATAATTTGCAACAGAATTCTCACAAAATATCGTAGTTTTAAAGCTTTTGGAAAGTAAACATAAATACCAAATATCAAATGGTGCTAAATAAGAAAATTTTCCACGAACATGTATATTCATTATGTACCATAGAATGCTCCAAATGCACTTTATGAAGCCTATATATTGAAAACGGAATCAATTAAACCAGAGCTAGAAGAAACGTTACGTTAATTGGACGAAATTCCATATGAGATAACATTTAGGCAAAGAACTCCCCAATATCTATAAAATGGCAACTGCAGATGTATTGGATGTTTTCGAGAAATTTGTCATCAAAATGTGTTTACATATACATTTATGAAACCTCCTTCTAGTATTTTTACAAAAACAATCTCATCTTTTTTTCTTACAATACATATGTTGCAAACCAAATCAAACTGACATCTTTACTAAAACCGAAAGAAAAGTAATCTGCAAAATGTGTTTAATGTTTGATTTTGTGAAATACGGAATAATTTTCTTTAATGATTCTTTGTAAACAATTTAATTGATGTCCTACAAGTTAGAATTTTTCTGGAGAATATTCATTGGAAATTTTGGTATAGTTCAGATATGTCTTGAAGACTTGATGAACCCAAACAGGAATTCGAATTTTCGTAAATCCAGCACTTTTAGTAATCGATTTGCCTAACTCCGGCAATGAATTTAGATTTAAGTAAAAACGTAAATACGGGTTGTTTTTGATTCGACTAAATACATAACGCAAATTAACGCAAAGTCGATTAAAGGATACTTCTACAATGCGTTAGCGTAAATGTTTTCTGGGGGCACGTATAAATGACCACAAGCTAAAAAGATCAGCCACTTAGTGCTGGAATAAAGTATCAACAAATATCACCCCACTTTCGTATAGTGATAAACTCAGTTTACTCAATTTTCGATATTCTCGTGTAATTAAATTCTTTAATTTTTGGCAATAAACCACATTGTGGAAATTGACAGTACATGCGAGCTATTTAAGTCCTTGTCTTAGCATCATTTGCTTTATATTATGTTTATTCTATTTGGAATTAAACGTAAACGAAAACAAAAAGCAAGTAAGTTCGAGTGTAACCGAACATTTTATACTCTGCAGTTTGCAAGGACCAATGGAAGGGAAATACTTTCAGATGCTTGCAAACCTTGATATTAACTAATTTGGCTAATGAATTCAACATTTATTTGAATTTAATTGATTGATTTGATTTTATTTATTTCATTTATTTGATTTAATTGTGATTAAAATCATATTTGGTCTCCTACTAACTTTATACTAAAAGAGCCATAGACTCACTTAGTTTCATAACTACATTTTGTTTCATGTCCGAGATATTTACACGTATATGAAAATCAATCTAACTAATACTAATCACTATATTCATATGTTAGTGTAGTGGAAAGGGACATACCGATATCAGTAATTTTTACTACCGGATAACATAATGCTAATTCAAATACTTTCGCTTAATTTTATTAACACATTTTCTATTGAGATAAATGCGACATACACTCAACCAAAGGAATTAAATTCTATGCACGTATTCTACATTACGGTTAAGAAAAATGTATACTTATTTCCTTTAAAATATCACACGTATTGCCCTACATAAACGGTTTAAAGTCAGCTGGAAAGTCAGAAATCATTATTTTGGGTATATTGCGGATAGAGAAAGGTCTGAGCAGATAACATTTACTTTTGGCATTTAACTAAAGTATCCTCGAGAATATATTTCCACTAAATTTTATTGAGATAACTCAAAATTTAACCGACATATTCGACATAGAGTCCATTATAATTACGATAATCATGATATAATATTTAGTATAAAGAGGCATTATATATACGTATATCGATTTCACTAATTTCTGCCACCAAACTATAATATATTTGAGATTATACGTTCATTTAATTTTGCTAAGATATCTTACATATTGCCCGATATACCGAAGGGTTAAGTTCGGATGGAACCGAACATTTTACACTCTGCAGCAACTTTTGGCATACACAAGTATACTCGAGAATTTCTCTCCACACAATTCTATGAAGATAATTCACACATTGACCGACATATTCGGCATAAAGTGTGCTATGGCAAGGAAAACCATTATTTGCAGTATTTGAGAGCTGGAGTAATTCGCTGACCGATTTCACACATTTTCTGAAATAACCCATAGAATATCCAATATATGCGTTCACTTAATTTTGCTAAGATATCATATATATTGGTCGATTCCTGTACTAGGTATATGGTGGTAGGGTAAAATTGATCCGATTTTGTTTCCTTTTTTGGCATCACGATATACTATTGCCAGAAAAAATGCTGTCTGTCGCTCATTGGGATACCTCACAGACTGACTAAAATAGATGTTATAAAATCAGCCGGAAGTTTGAAAATCCTTATTTTAGGTATATGGGAGCTAGAGGAAGTATTTAGCCGATTTTACCCATTTTAGACACAAGCTCACATTATTATCACGGAAAGATAATAAGAAATAAGAGATTCGTTACGATATCTCACAGACTGCTATCAAAAGACTGCCATATTTCAACATTTTTTAGACGTGAGACGACATACCCTCTTTGTGCAAAGTTGTGCTCTTATATCTTTATTGGTGATTGATTTATATACTATAAATGGAAAGAATCATTTGAATTTAAAATTGAGATATATGAGAAGTACGCGTGATTGAGTTCCAATTTCGCCCATTTTTGGCGAAATTATAGGATTTCCCCTGAAAGTGGGCAGTGCCACATCCATTACTCAATTTTTAAACCAGTTCTCTTGAAGCCCGTAAGTATCATCTCGGCTGTCAAATATAATGTTTCTGACGTATTTCTTCACCGAGTTAACGCACTTTTAGTAGTTTTCAATATAACCGTTATATAAGGGGTGGGCGTGGCTTTAATGCAATTTCACCAATTTTCACACTGTCTACGGAGGTGCAGGTGAATTCAACTTGTCTCGTCATCCTAAGCATTTATTTATATATAACCGTATCGATTAGTCTCGATTAGTTTTAAGTGTTACAAACAACCATTGGGCGAAGAAAACTCAAGCAAAAATAATATGTTTTGTTGCAACATGTTGCGAGAGTATAAAAATAATTGCTTTTATTTTTATTCAGTAACTAGTATACGAAAAATACACATGTACTCGTTAGTGCTTCCCACCGTATGCATGAAAAAAAAAACAATTGAAAACTACCATTGTCTCAATCTACTGTAACCCTCTATATCAAATGTAAGATTTCTTACTGAGTTATACTTTCGTTTTCTCTGTTACCGGCGTTTTGTGGCGCTGATTCCGCCCAAATTTCAAAAAAGGCACATACCAAATTATTGGGTTGTTCGGAAAGTCATTTCGTTTTTTCCCGCCAGAGGACTTAATTACGTTTTTTCGAAACTAACTTCACACTTAAGCCCCATAACCATTATATGTCATGAGAGCTGATATTGCAAGGCTTGTGTGTGAAAAAGTTCTATTAATTCTACCCAGTAGTTTTTGGTTGGTGCCTTTTTAAATATGGAGAGCAATAAGCAGCATTTTCGTCATATTTTACTTTTTAACTTCAGAAAAGGTAAAAATGCTGTCCAAGCGAGAAAAAAATTGACGGATGTGTATGGAGAAGGCGTGTTAACAGTACGCCAGTGCCAGAACTGGTTTGCAAAATTTCGATCCGGCAATTTTGATGTCGAAGATGCACCACGGTCTGGAAGGCCGGTCGAAGCTGGCAAAGATGCGATAAAGGCATTAGTTGATGCAAATCGGCGAATCACCAGACGAGAGATCGGTGAGAGGTTAAATTTGTCGAATTCAACTGTTTATGGCCATTTGAAAGGCATGGACTTAACCTCGAAGCTCGATGTGTGGGTGCCCCATGTCCTTACCGAGCGAAATTTGTGTCGTCGTGTTGACGCGTGTGATTCGCTCCTCAAACGTCTAGAAAATGATCCATTTTTGAAGCGGATTATTACTGGGGACGAAAAATGGGTTGTATACAACAATGTTAAACGCAAGAGGTCATGGAGCAGAAAAGATGAACCGGCTCAAAGCGTGTCAAAAGCCAACATTCACCAAAAAAGGTGATGCTCTCCGTTTGGTGGGATGTCAAAGGAATCGTTTTTTTTGAGCTTTTGCCGGACAATACAACGATTAATTCAGAAGTCTATTGTCATCAGCTGGACAAATTGAATGATTCACTTAAAGAGAAGAGGCCCGAATTAATCAACAGGAAGGGTGTAGTGTTCCACCAGGATAATGCGAGACCTCACACAAGTTTGGTCACTCGCCAAAAACTTTTACAGCTTGAATGGGACGTACTGCAACATCCACCATATTCTCCAGATCTGGCGCCTTCCGACTACTATTTGTTCCGGTCCCTGCAAAATTTTTTGGATGGCAAAACCTTTACCTCAAATGAAGATGTCAAAAACCACCTGGACGAGTTTTTTGCCAGCAAGGACCAAAACTTTTATGAGAGGGGAATTATGTTACTGCCAGAAAGATGGCAAAAGGTGTTGGACCAGAATGGCCAATATATAATTTAATAAAATATTTATTCATTATATGAAAACTGTCTTTCATGTTCCCCAAAAAAAACGAAATGACTTTCCGAACAACCCAATATATCAATTTAATAAAACCCTACATAGATCTGAATTAGATTAAAGAGTTACAAACAACATTTGACCAACAAAACTATTATACTCTGTACAACATGTTGCGATTGGATACAAATTATCAATTTTAGTGACTACTCATACGAGCATGCATACAAATATACATACATAAGTCAAATCACGATTAAAAACAAGCATATATATATATATATATATATATAAGTAAATATTTACACAGGCAGTGTTAGTACCGGTTTTAATTAATGACTCAACCTTGAATATTAAATTTACATTTATGTGAACTACAGTGACTAACACTTAAAGCCGGACAGTGTAAAAATTACTATCATACTACACTTTTAATTGATCTGTAAACTGAATAGTAGTGTGTTTTGGTTTTTCCTCAATTTTATATTAATCTCTATTCTCCTGTGTATAAAAAAACAAACAAAAAACAAACAAACACGAGAAATTTTAATATAATTCACAGCAACAACAAAAAAGCAATTAGTTTTCACTCATAGTTTTTTCGTGCTCACGCTCAAAGCCGAACAGCTAAACTTAACCGTAAAATTAGCGGAATGTGGAAGCAAATTTGGAAGTTTTGGTCGTCATGTTATCAGTTTAGACTGAAAGTGCATAAAACGAGCATCATGACTTCAAAAAAACAAAGTACAGTCGAAGAACAGCAAATCATAATCAATAATCACGCCAAGGGTCTTTCAATTCGACAAATTGCCAATATTGTCTATAAAGGCAAATCTACAGTCTTCGATATTGTTCAAAAATACAAAAAAGAAGGCAGAATTACTAATAAAAAAAGATTAGTCCAATAGGCGCAAGTTATCACGTCGGGATGAACGTTAGCCCTTAAAAGAAATATCTGACCACCACAAATCTGCGGTTGAACTTCAAAAACAGCTCAAAGAAGTAAAACAAGTGAACGTTAGTGCAGAAACCATCCGGCATTTATTCAGAGCCAACAATCTTAAAGATCGTGCTGCCAGGCGAAAGCCTATTATAAGCGAAAAAAGTCAAAAGAAAAGGGTTGAATTTGCAACGCAAAATATTAAGAAAGATGCTTCGTATGTATCTTCGGTTAGTTTATATATCAAGGTTATCTATCGGATTTTTTTAGTAATATTAATTTTTTTAAAGATGTCATTCACGAAAGGAATATTGACGGCAAAGATTTATGGAAACTCATGCCTCATGTGCGGAATATTATGTTTTTTAACCCGAAACCACATAATTTAAAAAAATTTTCAGTATATAGGGGCTAGAAAAGGTATGGACGGAGTTAGATAAAAATCGATTATTTTACTAATTCACATATAATTTACCCGATTCCCAAACTTCACTCCATATCTTCAATGTTTCAGCACTCATTGAAAGTTTCTGAACCGCATATGTTCCATCCCATTGTGATCCGCTATGCCAAGTCCAAGTTTTGTAACTTAAATAGTAAATTTTTTTTTCTCAAATAATCGCATTTTGTGGTCGCGGCAACATTTTATTCTGCTCATAGCAATACTCAGCTCGTCTGTTTATCAAGGAACATTTGTTTTATTAGTTTTTTACAACTGGCCTTCCTTATTTGCTTTATTATATGTTTACCATCCGTGCAAGATGCAGCCCACTGCATTTTCCAAAACGACGCTTATGTAACAGATAATTAGTTCACAAGTAAATACGAATTCTTCTATTATATTTATAGAATTACGTTGCACAATTATCCTCAAGTTCTTCTACCAATTTACATAAAATAGGATCAAATTGTTTTGTTGCAACAGAGTAAAATAGTGTTGTTCACATAAAGGTTGTTCGTAGCACCTAAACCTCATCTAGATAGATATAGAGTGATATATATATAAATATTCAGGATAATGAGACGAGTTCAATTCCGGGAGGATATCTGCCGTCCGTCTGTCCCGTGCAAGCGATAACTGGAGTAAAAATTAAGATATTTTGATTAAACTTAGTACTCACGTTCGCTGGCACTCTTAGAAGGTTGGTATTGCAGATGGGCGGAATGGGACAACTGCACGCCCATAAAACGCCCTTAATCGAAAACCCATAAAATGCTTTAACTAAGCGTGGATCACGAAAATCATTATATGTACTAAATGGGATCTGGAGTAATTCATCAAGCGATTTCACCCAATTTCGGCATCAAATTTTAGCATACCCAAGATTATACGTTCTCTTTGTTAAGATATCTTACATATTAATCGACATATCCGGTACAAAGTCAACTGGAAGTTCTAAAGTCATTATATTCTATATATGAAGGCTAGGAGAAATACCGTTTTATCCGCATTAAAAATTGCATTTTTTATCTGCATAAAAGAATGCCCACACAATTTCGTTAAGAAATCTTTCAGATTAGCCGATAAGGTCCTCATATTCGGTTTCTGGGGGGTCTTAAAATTTATAGTCCGATTTCCGATTCCGATTCACCACGCCTTGAAGTGTGAAAGTGCTATTCCGATATCTTCATTAGTGTTTGATTTATACACTAGAAAATGAAGGAATAACCCCTTTAATATGAATAACCATTGAAATTAGTTCCATAAGAGATGAAAAGAGGGGTTATTAAACATTGATTTATAAACAAATCATTAAACCTGATAAGTACAGTGCAGAGAAGTAATATTTTTCTTAAATTTAAATTATGATTACTAAACAACTCTTTTTCACAAGAGCAGATAAAATTTTTGTACCATACATGCATACATATTTACGATCTATGACCAGCTTTAGATATACATTTATATAATTACAACCATGTACGTATGTACATACATTCTAACAAAAAATAATGAAGATGAAGAAGAATGATGAAGATTTTTGATAACAGCAATTAAAAAATTGTGCACACCCGGAGATAAATAAATACGTGTGCGTATGTCTCAAATAGAAATCAACAAATTTAATAAAGAGTAAATAAATATACATACACATGTACAACCAATTAGTCAACAAATGAGGAAGAGCTAAGTTCGGGTGTAACCGAACCATTTTATACTCTCCAAATTACCAAAGAGTAAAGCCATGCCCCCGGCTTCCATTTCCAGATGTTGGCAAAACTTTATATTAGACAAGTAAGGAAGGGCTAAGTTCGAGTGTAACCGAACTTTTCATACTATCGCAATGTGCAAAGCTCAAAGGAGGGAAATATTTTCAGGTGTTTTCAAAACTTTATATTACAATAGACTAGAGAATATCTTTCAACGCATTTTATGAATATAACTTAGATACTGACCGACATATTCGGCATAGAGTCTGCTAGAATAATGAAAATCATTATATGTAGTATATGGGAGCTGGGATAATTCCCAGACCGATTTCACACATTTTCGTCAGTAAACTATGGTATATCCGATATTACACGTTCACTTAATTTTGCTAAGAAATCTTACATATTGACCGATATACACAGTATAAGGCCAACAACTTCACTTGAAATTCTTATATTAGGTATATGGAAGTGGGGAAGGCGAAGTGCTTACCCGATTTTATCCATATTAAGCACAAGGACACACTGTTATCTGAAAGAGACGCTCTCTGAATTTCAAGGAGATAACACATATATTGACCGTTATATATGGAATAAAGTCTACCGGAAGGTTGGAAATCCGTATATTAGGTATAAGGGAGCTAGGGGAAGTATTTACCCGATTTTCCCATTTTTGACACCAAATCACATTATTATCATGGAAAAATAATCCTCCAATTTCAATGCAATATCTTACAGATTTACCGATATTTTCGGTAAAAAGTCTACCGGAAGGTTGAAAATCGGCATATTAGGTATATGGGAGCTACGGAAAATATTTATCCGATTTTCCCCTTACTCTTACTCTTACTTACTCGGAGCAAGTTTAATTGATATAGTTGTAACAGTTTCTGAGATATGTATATTAAACATATTAGAGGGCAGGGTCATACCCACTTTTACAAAAAATTTCGCCCGCAGATGCCCAGCCCTACTAGGATCCTCTATACCAAATAACACGTTTATATCTTAATTTGTTGCTTAGTTATAGCACTTTATCTGTTTTCGATTAATGGCATTATGTGGGCGAAGCAGATGCCTAATTACGCCCATCTGCAATACCAACTGCCTTACGATAACAAAGAACATGTGTACCAAGTTTTATCAAAATATTTTAATTTTTACTCACGTTATCGCTTATCAAGTTATCGACGGACGAACGGACAGACAGTCACCCGGATTTTAACTCGCGTTTTCATCCTTATCGTTATATGTAGACATATATATGTCTATATCTAACTCGATTAGTTTCAGTTGTTACAAACAACCGTTAGGTGAACAAAACTAATATACTCTGTAACAAGAGAGAGTATAAAAATGTTGTAAATGAATTCAATACATGGATTTTAGTCGTACTTGGTAGCATATTAAATTTTACTTTAGCTCATATACTCATAAAGTCAATCAAACTAAGACAAATCGTTTTTGTATATCCATGCTATTAAAGCTGTGGGAAGGTACAACAGCCATAATTTTTATTACCGCAAGACATAATATCATTTGAAATATTTTTATTTAATTTGGTGAGACATCTTTTATGAAGATATATGCGATACAAACTCAACCAAAGGAACCAGATTTAATATATTATCTATATGAGGAAAAAGTTAACAAGAGGGACGTAAGTCATTATATTAGAAGAAGGGGTTTAAACCAAGGTCTAGTCCGATTTCATTCATATTCAACGCTAAACAATATTATGAAATACGGTGAGTAAGAAAAGTAAGAAAAGTAAGTGGAAAGTAAGAAAACGTTTGATTTCATTACAATATCTCACATGTTGGCTTATATAAACGGTTTAAAGTCAACTGGTAAGTCGGAAATAACTGCATTGGATTCATTGGGGCTAGGGGAATAACGATAATCCTTATATGTAGTATATAACGGCTGGGATAATTCATAGATCAATTCCACTCAATTTTGACCACCAACCCCTAGTATATTCAAGATTATACGTAAATTTAATTTTGTTACGCTATCTTACATATTGACTGATATATATATGATATTGAGATATATCAATTTTTGGCAGGTCACATTGTTACCAGGAAGAGACGTTTTCTGAATTTCAATAAGAGTTCTCTCAGTTTGACCGATATATATTGTATAAAGTTAATCAGAAGTTCGAAAATTTTTATATGAGGTATATGGAAGCTAAGAGAAGTATTTACACGATTTTAACCATTTTTATATAAGGCCAAATTACTATAAAAGAAAAACCCTTTGAATTTCATTAAGATATCTCACAGACTTACCGATATTTTCGGTGAATAGTCAGGCATAGGCATGGAGGCCCATATATTCGGTATCTAGGGGCTTAAAAGTAATATTCCGATTTCCATAAATTAGGAAAATGGCATATCTTGAGGACCCTATTTGTGCAAAGTTTTATTCCTATATCTTCATTGGTGCTTAAGTTATATACTGTAAAGTGAAAGAATCAGATTGAATTTCAAATTGTATTATATGGGAAGTAGGCGTGGTTGTATTCCGATTTTGCGCTTTTTCACACTGTAATATGAAAAGATTAAGGTAAAATACTATGCACCAAATTTGGTTTCAATTAATTAGGTTGTTCCTGAGTTATGGGATTTCACAGAAAAGTGGGCGGTACCACACCGGTTGTCAAGTTTTTACTAACGTGTTTCTTCATTGCCTCTGATCACTGTGTAAAAATAAGAAAACTCAACGATAATAAATTATACATTAAACTCACATAATAAACTAATATAAAAATTCGTATGATGTCGCAGATGTTATTTTTCACATTATACAAATCTGAATTTTAATTTATTGGAAATATTCAGAAGTATTCGCTTTTCAGTGTGCAAATATTCCGAATAAAGTAGGTTTCACTTTCACACCGATATATTGCATAGTTTACGGTCATATAATTACTCACACAAATACAATAAATATAACTGAGATATAAAGAAACATTACTTTTAAGTAATTAAGTACAGAGCATAGTTAGTGCTTGCAAATTTTTATATACGTACATATGTACGTTATGCGCCTTATATCATACATTTATGTACATATGTACATATAACCTGTAACAAGTTTATTTCTAGAGAACAATAATATAAACGGTGATTTACAGAATTTTGAGAACTTATTAATTATAAATTACTGGCAACTTTACTTACCTCAATATTGACAACACCATTTTCCATACTCATTATGACTTGCTTTGATTAATATAAATTTTTGATAATTTTATTTGTATTTTTTATAAGTTCGTACTATATATTATACGTTATTTCTACTTTCCATACGTATATATATATCCATAAAAATGTGCGTATTAAACGCTCATATACTCCGCAATCAATCTGCACAAAAGACAGTTTGAAAATTTATAATAAAAAAAAATATTAATAAATTTCACATTTCAATCAATACAAAGAATTCTCACTTCGAGTTGTGCATTTGCTGGCGTACAGAACGGAACTGTTTAAATGCCCTTTTACAAATGTGGGGGCTTCAAGGTACTGTTTGAATTTGCAACAAACAAGTGCGGTACTCATTCGACTAACACACCAATATTGCTGTGAGAATGATCCGATAGGAAACAAGTAATAAAAAAATTTCCAGCAATAAAAATAAATACAACCTGATAAACAAAATATCCATTTAAAAAAATTTAATTTGTGGCTTTTAAAATATTAAATAAGTATGTAAATCACATTATACGAATCAATAAATATATAAATGAATGCATATGTAATACGTAAGTACATATGAATAAATAAAATACCTGAGTTTTTCCGTATAGATGTACGTATACCAATGCGTATGTACATATATGAAAGCAATATTTATAAAAGTAAGTAAACGTTGTTCCGATGGAACAGAAATTAAATGCTCTCATTTGTTGTATTGTCCCGTATTGTGAATTATATTGCTTTGTATTGGGAAATTGTGAATAATCTTTAATAACAACATACCTTAGAACATCAGTGTGTTTTGTTATGTATATTATAATCATAATAAATTAATAGTTGACCCCACAAAAGGAATTTTGTCAAGAAGCTAATGGTATTGTAACGAGTTAAGCAAGAAAGCTTGCGGCACAGATGGCTATACAATACAGGGAGTATATGTGGTTGCAAAGCTTTTCAAATCCGATAAATTTTTAATCAATAACTCTTAAAACGTTAATTTTAGTAGGGCTTGATCTGTTAGCCTTTGATGAGTTTCATTTAAAGAAATAGGTAATCTACACTGCGCCACCAACTGACTTGATCAATCTGAACCAAAAGTATGCATAAATGCATACCATGATGTCTAAACAATTTTAACAATATCAAATGCTATATATCAAAAAGCGTTTGAATTTCTAGTCCGAAAATAAGTAGATATTTTCATATGCCCAAATTTAAGAATAAATAATTAAAGAAGGCTAAGTTCGAGTGTAGCCGAACATAATTACAATCTCGCCATTTTCAAAGATCAAAGCCGGGTGCATATTTCCACGTGTTGACCAAACTTTATATTAAAACAAGTAAGGAAGGGCTAAGTTCAGGTGTAATCGAACATTTTATATTCTCGCAATGTGCAAAGATCAAAGGCGGGGAAATGTTTCCAGATGCTGGCGTAACTTTATATTAAAAAATGTTGCGGAAGAATTCAACATTCATTATTCGAAGAAATTGTCAATGGATTGCACCTATTAGGTATTTTATTAACTTATATTACAGGACATAGACTCATGTACTTTCATTGCTATATTTTGCTTCGTGTCAGAGGTATTTGTATTAAAATCTACCAAATTAACTCAAATAAGATATGTGCGAAATAAACTCAACCAAAGTGGTTTAATTGAATAAATTAGATACATAAGGAAAAAGTCAACCAGAGGAAAGGAAATCATTATATTAGGAATAAGCGACTTAGACCATGATCTATTTTTTGTGGGCGTGGCAGATGTCCAATTACGGCCATCTGCAATGCCAACCGTCTTAGGGTCATAAAGAACACGTGTACCAAGTTTCATTAAAATATCTTAATTTTTTCTCAGGTTATCGCTTGCACGGGCGGACGGACGGGCGGCCGGATTTCAACTCATCTTTTCATCTTGATCATTTATATATATATATATGTCTATATCTAACTCGATTAGTTCTAGATGTTACAAGCAACCGTTAGGTGAACACAACTAATAAAAATGGAAAACAGCGACGTTCATTAAAATTTAAAATAGTTTAGTAAATTTAAATTAATTTGATCGTTCGTTGTGAAATTACTAAAATTCTGTTCGTTACATGACTGTTTTTTAAATTGATTAAAATTGGCGATTTCAAAGAATATGAAAAATTATTTACTTACATGAATTTATAAGAATTCAGCATTTAAGCACAATTATTACAATTATAAATATTAGTTTAATCATATTAATGCATCAATAGACAATGTAAATTCTAAACAAATATTTCACAACAAAAAAAGTGTGAAAGGAAATATTACTTGAAAAATTCATAGAATTGCTTTATTTATTTATATTTAAGAGCAACGATTTTTTAGAGATGTATTCTCAACGAACTAGTTTGAAGTCTTTACTTTTTTCATTACAATTGCCAAAATAAAAAAAGTTGTTGAAAAAAAATTGATGCTCTACAAATACTTTGATGAAAAAAAACTTAACAACGTTTGAAATGAAACTGTTTTTGTTGTTTTCCATAATAATAGCTAAGCAAAAATTATTGAAAATGTTTTTTCGAGCAGAGTTCCCGCCTATATTAATTTTTACTCCAATATAACCGAAACAAATAAGGGCTAAGTTCGGGTGTAACCGAACATTTTATAATCTCGCGACTTTCATAAATCAAAGGCGGGGGCAAATTCTCAGGTGTCGGCAAAACTTTATTTTGAAAAATGTTGCATAAGAATTCAACATTCACTATTCGACGAAAACGTGAATGAATTACAATCATATTTGGCATCATATTAACTTTTACTTTAGGTATACAGTCATAAAGTCAATCTAACTAAGACAAATCATTTATGTATATTCGTGATATTAGAGCTGTGCTTTTTTTTACAGGTATACAACAGTTTTTATTACCGCATAACATAATATTATTCGAAACGTTCTTATTTAATTTTTTTAAGAAATCTTCTATGGAGTCGTTTCCGATATAAACTCAACTAAGAGAACGAAATTTAATATACTGTGTAGATGAGAAAAAAGACAACCAGAGGGACGTAAATCATTATATTGCATAATACGAGAGGTATGAGATTTAGACGATGGTCTAGACCGATTTCATTCACATTCAGTACTAAACCATGTTATGGTTTCTTCACAGGGCACATTTTTACAAGAAAGACATTATTTGAATTTCGCTATGATATCTTGCAAATTTACCGATATTCGGCATCTGGGAGCTTGAAGTATATGCTGGCTTCCACAATTTTTGGGCAGGAAATGTATACCTTTACGGCACTATCTGTGTAATTTTCTACTTCGATATCATAATTTGTGCTTGAGATTTATACTGTAAAGCGAAAGAATCAAATTGAACTTGAAATTATATTACATGAAAAGTAGGCGTGGTTGTATTCCGATTTTGTCCATTTTCACACTCTAACATAAAGATATCCGAGTAATGTTTTGGACCAAATTTAGTTCAAATTGCTTAAGTCGCATTTTACCGTCAAGTGGGCGGTGACACGCACATTGTCCCATTTTTACACTGATTCCTATGCATCCCTTCCGTACAATATTTACTGTAAGATTTAATATTTCTGACGTATTTCTCCAGCGAATTAACGCACTCTTAGTAGTTTTCAGCATGACCTTTGTGCGATCGAGCAAGTTTGTTTGACAATTGTTCTAGTGGTTTGTGAGATATGTTCTTTAAACCTATTAGGGGGCGGGGCTATACTCACTTTCTAAAATTTTCAAACCACAGATGCCAATCCCTACTGTGATTCCCTGTACCAAATTAAAGGTTTGTATCTTAATTTATTTCTTAGTTAAATCACTTTATAAGTTTTCGCTTAGCGGCATTTTGAGTGCGTGGCAATAGTCCTATTACGCCCATCTGCCATACAAACCTTCTTATAGTTTCATCAAGATATCTTAATTTATTTCCAAGTTATCGCTTGCATCTCTTCATCCTGATCATTTATATGTATATAACTCCGTATCTGTCTCGATTAGTTTTAGGTGTTACAAACAACAGTTAGGTGAACAAAACTATTGGGTTGTTCGGAAAGTCATTTCGTTTTTTTTGGGGAACATGAAAGACAGTTTTCGTATAATGAATAAATATTTTATTAAATTATATATTGGCCATTCTGGTCCAACACCTTTTGCCATCTTTCTGGCAGTAACATAATTCCCCTCTCATAAAAGTTTTGGTCCTTGCTGGCAAAAAACTCGTCCAGGTGGTTTTTGACATCTTCATTTGAGGTAAAGGTTTTGCCATCCAAAAAATTTTGCAGGGACCGGAACAAATAGTAGTCGGAAGGCGCCAGATCTGGAGAATATGGTGGATGTTGCAGTACGTCCCATTCAAGCTGTAAAAGTTTTTGGCGAGTGACCAAACTTGTGTGAGGTCTCGCATTATCCTGGTGGAACACTACACCCTTCCTGTTGATTAATTCGGGCCTCTTCTCTTTAAGTGAATCATTCAATTTGTCCAGCTGATGACAATAGACTTCTGAATTAATCGTTGTATTGTCCGGCAAAAGCTCAAAAAAAACGATTCCTTTGACATCCCACCAAACGGAGAGCATCACCTTTTTTTGGTGAATGTTGGCTTTTGACACGCTTTGAGCCGGTTCATCTTTTCTGCTCCATGACCTCTTGCGTTTAACATTGTTGTATACAACCCATTTTTCGTCCCCAGTAATAATCCGCTTCAAAAATGGATCATTTTCTAGACGTTTGAGGAGCGAATCACACGCGTCAACACGACGACACAAATTTCGCTCGGTAAGGACATGGGGCACCCACACATCGAGCTTCGAGGTTAAGTCCATGCCTTTCAAATGGCCATAAACAGTTGAATTCGACAAATTTAACCTCTCACCGATCTCTCGTCTGGTGATTCGCCGATTTGCATCAACTAATGCCTTTATCGCATCTTTGTCAGCTTCGACCGGCCTTCCAGACCGTGGTGCATCTTCGACATCAAAATTGCCGGATCGAAATTTTGCAAACCAGTTCTGGCACTGGCGTACTGTTAACACGCCTTCTCCATACACATCCGTCAATTTTTTTCTCGCTTGGACAGCATTTTTACCTTTTCTGAAGTTAAAAAGTAAAATATGACGAAAATGCTGCTTATTGCTCTCCATATTTAAAAAGGCACCAACCAAAAACTACTGGGTAGAATTAATAGAACTTTTTCACACACAAGCCTTGCAATATCAGCTCTCATGACATATAATGGTTATGGGGCTTAAGTGTGAAGTTAGTTTCGAAAAAACGTAATTAAGTCCTCTGGCGGGAAAAAACGAAATGACTTTCCGAACAACCCAATAATATAGTCGGTTGCAAAATGTTGCAACAGCTTAAAAATAATCCAATATTTTTTTCATCTGTAATGGGTATTCTCTAGGAACTATAATAAGAAATAATAATAATAATAATATAAGTATTTCACAGAAAAGGTAGTATTTAAGAAGTAAAAAATCTGAGACTGTGTTCTAATTACAAATGCTTGTGCGATAAAAAATGTTTTATCCAATATTTAATAAAAACAGAATTTTAGTGATTTAATAACGTTATGTTTATTATTTATTTTTGAGTCAACTGATTTCTACAGCCTACTTAATTACTCTTTTTGAATCTGGATGACATTTAACACTTGAGCTGAATTGGATTGAGGGATTGAGGGCCCATAATCCAAGTTATTATACAAATGTTAACATTTTTCGATATATGAAATATAGATGAAGAAATGTACCGTTTTCTTCATAACTATCGATGTAATTTCCTTAAGTGCAGAAGAACCAAAGCGTTATATTGTTATGTTATCTTCAGAATAGTAAACTCCATTATTTTAAGTGTACTCCGATTGTAATATTCATTATTTTTTGAAATCACTTTATGTACTTTAGGTACTTTATCTATAAATATATATCTAACAATTTTTATTTAAAACTAACTAGGCTGAATCAAACAATAATTAACACTAAGGCAGATGGACTTTCTTTCTGGTAAAAAATATGCCATTTGGGCATTATTGAGAAGCAAAATAAATATGACGTTTGAGAAGAATAACTGAACAATTACTTATACATTACAGTTTAGTGTACTTATATTTACTTAAATGGTCTAAAGCATTACTTACGAAAATATAATTTTACCTTGTTACGTATTCAATTATAAATTTGGGTTACCATATACATTTTGATGCATTTTCCTTCTGGATAGCATTCAACATTCCCAAATAAATAAATAAATTGATAAAAGGAACTCAATATTTGAAGTCACAAAAACTGTATATATATTTCAGGGAAAAGACCGGTTCCTGTTTTGATTCTTCAATATTTTTTGCAGTTATTTTCATTTTCATCAAAATGTCTTTCCGCAAATTATAGCAAAAAGTAGCTGCTTCTTTAGTTCTCTATAGGTTTGGTAAAAAAAATATATTAACATAAGTATATGTTTAAAACATCAGTTATTTATGTATGAATAAGAGACCTAAAAATGTACTATTTATAATATAAATAATATTTTAATATGCATATTATATGTACAAGTGTTTATTTCAAACTTTTTGTCCGGCAGAATTAATACGAGCCTTCTATTGCTTGCTATATTCCTAGATATACATCACCACAATTTTGGCGATTTGTAATGTCTTCCATATTTACAACAGGTTTATTCACTTGAAACAAATGACTATTGCGAAAACGCAACGCGTCGCATAATGTCTCAGTGAAGCCTTAAATCTTCACAACTCTTTTTAGTGATTTATTTTATAACCTATGCGTATGATAACTTACCTAATGAAATACATTTACTATTTCTAAATTATTAAATAGCGATGTTTTGATCTTTTAAATATTTAAAAATCAATTAGATGATAATTGTGGCTTCTCTACCAAGTTTTTACAAAAACTTTCCATTCCTTTGAATCAGTCTCGCAACTCAACCCATTTAGCTAGATTTCTAGCTTCAAGTTCCCTGTTTATGAAAATAATATTCTGAAATGAAACAAATATATTTAAAATATTAATAGTATTAAATATTATAATATTAAATATTTTAATATGAATAAAATTGTACATTTTATATATTTATAGTTGGAATCGGAGCTCAGATATAAAGACATTGTCAGAACACCAAATGACTTCGTTTTATACTTGGAGATTAATCATTCAATGACTTCTCAAAATTTTATCAGACGTTAAGCTACATAAATATATAACAAAATATCAATATACTTACACCTGGACCTAAGTAAGCATACAAGTAAATTTCCGGTATATTATGGCTATTGTATCCCGCTATCTGTGCTTGTAAAACAATTCCCCTAGTCAGTTGGCATAATATATCTACAGCTTCCGATGACCACATGGAATCTAGGCAAATAAGAGTGTGAATATAAATTATTTGAAATCACATTATTTAGAAAAATAAAAAAACCAATATTTTTTTTATTTATTTACATACCGATCGGTTCCACGTTAGATAATACACATTCAGTGGCTTGGAATGGTATAGTCATAAAATCTGATCTAATTTGCCTTAGTTCATTAAAATGTACATTCATATAACCTCCAAAGTCCAAAAATTTAACTACACAACGCTTCTTATCAGCAACGTCTTGTTCGACTATTTGAACTCTATACCAAATTCCTTTAACTGGGAGTACACAAACAGCATTGATTTCGATTCCAGGCAACAATGGTGCTTCACTCGAAGTGTAGCTGTCATACAAACACTTTTGAAGAACAGTTAGTGAGGGATGTGAGGGATGTAAAGGATGTTGTACGAACATATGTGCACCATTTACTACAGCAGTGACAATTACATCATTATTGATGTTTTCGATGAGATTAAGCTGTAGGAAAAATAAAGATTACCTAGTTGGAAATAATACAAACACATATAAAACGTATTGAGTCACTTGCCTGCAAATTAAGTAAACTTTCGGCAGATAAAGGAACTACAGTTTGAGGAGATGCGGATTGTATTTTATTCATAGTAAAATTAGGAAAGCGTTTTGTGGGGAGGCGTTGTCTTATCATTGCCAAAGCAGCTTCTATTTCACTCTCAGAACCCTCAATAATACAAATGCAAACCAATTTTCCGGCATAATTTGTTTTACGTATTAGTACATTCGCTGAGGTTTTTACTTTGATGTGGTTTATAAAAAAATGTTTTCTGCCATACAAGTGCCCTATAAAGCTGTTTGGCAAAAAGAATTCGTATGTAGATTTGACACGATTTGCTTCAGATCGGGGTAAACTCGAACCTTTTCCTGAATCGCCAGATTGAACGCTGCATAAACTCAATGATGGACTTGCAGCATCTACATTACGTGTCCCATTCTCCGTAAAATCAACATCTTGACATGGGATGTCAATTGCGGCCTCTTTGTGAAAATTTTGCTTCAGTATTGGACTTTGATCAGTTGGTTTTAATTTACTGGAGGACGATTGAGTTGGATGTCCTTGCTGATGTCCTACGTCATTTTTATTTTTTACATTTTCCATAAGACCTAAATTATTATTTTCTTCACATTCTTTGGTATATTTATTTTCAAGAAAAGAATTTTCAGGTGAGATTTTTGGTGTGCGGGTAGCTCTTATTACAACAGGTGCATCCTTTTTACAATTCACATTGAGGGAATAAAACATGGTACGATTATCCACAGAATCAGGCAAATCAACTGGTGACGATAAGTTTTCAAAATCTTCATCGATGGAACGAAGTACCTTATTTTCAGCGCTTTGTATTTTGTTTGTAAGAACCTCAGAATCGACCTGTTGTTGTTTAACAGGTGAACACCTGCAATTCTGAACAATTTCGATTGGAGCTGATTTACCAAAGAGTCTAACAGAACTCTCTTCACTTTCATTTTTATTATTTATATTTACTGAATCACTTGGTAACGGATTTGACTTGTTCTGCATGAAACTTGCATTTATTTGGTGCTTTATTGATTCTTTAGAGTTATATGTATTTAAGTTTTCTTGTTCTTTTTCATTTGTATCTTCATTTAAACGATTTTTATTGCGACGTCGATACCAATAAACACCGAGAATAAATACTACTCCCGGCAATGACAAATATAATAGGGGACGACTAGATACCATTTTCGTAGAATATTGAAAACTATTAGAAAAAAAAGAGAATTACGATTTATTAAAAATGGGGTGGTGGTAACAGGTTTCTCCATACACATGTTAATTTAAAAATATGTATTAATTAGTCCCTGATATCGTTTAACTAATGGAAACCCTTACTAAGTTATACCGTACCTCTGAAGGTCTGCTAAAAAAATTAAATTGGGCTCAAAAAGAAATTGAAGAAACAATCTAATTTCATAAATAAAAACTAGAAAACTTAAATCATACTTTGCGTTGCTTTTTTTTAAAGAACAGTTTAAAGATTACTAATAATTTGACAATGAAACAATATTATCTAGCTAAACTAGTTAATAAATGATTTCCCAAACTGTAATTAAAATTAAAAAAGAAATTTATAAAATAAAATAATATTAAACTTTAATTAATTGACTGGAGACTTTTGACTGAATTGAAATTAAATTACTGAAGACTTAAGCATCAAAAGACAATGGCGAAGTTATAATTAATAAGATTATTATTTTTTTGTTATTTATTTTAAAAATATTATTTTATTATTATTTTCTATTCCTTCTATATAAAAAATCGTATTCAAACATTTAAATTTTTTCCTACAAAATATTAATAAATGTATGTATCTATGCAACAAAGCCTTTTTAAAAGACGTTTTTATGTACGGCGCCATCAAGTTCAAGAAAACCCTATTTTCATAACAATGATTGACTCGATTCATGTATGTGAGAGCAATAACTAATTAACATTGAAACAGTCATGAATTTAACAAGCTGTATTAGCTTGATATAAAAAAGTAAAACATTTTAATTTACTTACCTTTTTAAATTTTCAAAAATATTTACGATTTTTATATATTATCGAATAACTACTCGTATTAGTATTTATTAAGTCAATTGAAATATCTTTTATTCAAAATACTAGCAGTTATTTCGTATTATCGATTTTAAATTCGTAAACATATTAATTTGCTGTAAAATTTTGCAAAAACAATAAACGCTACACGTACAACGTACTGTTGGTGCAATAAAGGTATTTTGTGAAATTTTTGTTGCAAATTTTATAATTATTTAAACAAAATCACGTGTCTTTGATAAATGTAATCACTACAATTTAACATATTGGGATAATATGTTATAATACACTTAAACACGAACACGTTTCCACTTTTTGTACAATTGTATTCTTTACTGACAGAAAATTTAGTTCCTACTCAGAGAAACTTATTTTTAGATTATTCATTCTATGAGATGCCAATGAAAACATAAAATTACCATATGTACTCAGCAAATATTATAAATTTTGGTATGTTTATATTCATATGTAACACTTCAAATCTTATGAATGTTAACAAAACTTTATATAAAATATTGTTATAATTTTTAGATGCATTGATTGAGATGTATGCATTGTGACTTTCAAAATCTAAATTGCGCAAACGATTTATTACTTGAAATCAGGTAATTTAATTAGATTTTAATTATTTCAACTGCATTTTCTTACATTTCAAAATAAACTCGTTGTGTACGAATCAATCAGAACACTACAAAAATTAAACATTAACTAAGATAGTGAAATTTTAACAATGTTATCTACCAGAATAGATTCTTGGCAACACTCTTCTCATGTTGTGATCACATAAGTTTTGTATTCTCTTCTACAAATAATAACCACATATTGCACAACTTAAAGATAATTTAAGAATTTCAGAAAGGTAAATAACCTTAACTTTGAAAAATGTTTTATTCCTATATTATAATTGTACAACATAGTAACATAAATTTGTTCGAATTTCAACAAATATTCCATATTCAATAACATATTTATGTAATATGGATGCAATTACGCATTCGTGTACAATAATATATACGAAGAACCGAAAATATCATTTACAACATAATCAAGACCAAATAAAAGTGAAATATTAATGAAATAAATAAAAGATATTTTAAATCATTATCCAACTTTCATATACAGAAATAAAAGTCATAGAACGTGGACTTTCAAAATAGTTTTATTTACTTATGCTTCCGAGGTATATTAATAATGTCGTAAAGCAACACATCGAAGAAATACCATGCCAGGTCCCGTTGTAGTATTTAATTTGGTGATTTTGAGATATTCATCGTAAATATACAATAACAAGTAATGTGTTAATTTTGAGCGGGCTTTAGAATAGTTAGGCTTTGGAAAAGTTTCGGGCTTAAAATGGCTATGTAGCCATTATAGATGGCGGATGGCGGATAGACGAGGTTCTCCAGATCATGAATATACATAAATATAGCCGCCGCAAACTTATAGTTTTTAAGATGTTTTCATTTTAAGTTAAAAATTTTACAATTTTAAATGTGCTTTTTCGAATTATAAATTTTACACTTATACCGTGCACTTTTCATACAGTAACACTTCACTAAATTGTTTCTACATATTTATTTTTTATTAATTATTGTAAAAATAGCTTTAATTCGACATTTTAATTCTTATTCTGTTTGATTTATTTACACAATAACAAAAGGGTTGCATTCTGACAAATAATAAGTGTTACCATATTTACATATTTTGCATATGAACCTAAATAAATAAAAATAAAGAAAGATTTAACCCAAAATACATAAACCATGATCGTGTAATGGGTGTTGTGAAATCTTTCAGTATTTCCCTTATATTGATGAGATATAGATATGAACCCAGATTTGGAACGACCAGGGTTATTTTTTTAAAGAGCAGCCAAATGCTCCCAACGCAGAAAGGGATTCTAAGCGAAAGAACTGAGTACACCCCGGTGTTGGACCAAGGTTATTTTTTTAAAGCGCGATTAAATCTTCTCGCACTGCAGCAAGGAGTTCTAAGCGAAAAACTGATATTGTCATAGAGGGCATAACTTCTTTTCATTTCATTTTCTTTACTGGATATTATTACTGTTACCTTTGAATCAAGCATTATATATAATCTTACTTTTTTATTTATTTGGGTTCATTTGCCAAATATGTAGATATGGTAACACTTATTATTTGTTGGCATGCAACCCTTTCGTTATTGTGTAAATTAATCAAACTGAATAAAAATTAAAATGTCGAATTAAAGCTATTTTTACAATAATTAATAAAAAATAAATATGTAGAAACAATTTAGTGAAGTGTTACTGTATGAAAAGTGCACGGTATAAGTGTAAAATTTATAATTCGAAAAAGCACATTTAAAATTGTAAAATTTTTAACTTAAAATGAAAACATCTTAAAAACTATAAGTTTGCGGCGGCTATATTTATGTATATTCATGATCTGAAGAAACTCGTCTATCCGTCCATAGTCATTTTAACCTCGAAACCGGGGGACGCTATTCTAAAGCTTACCCTTAATTTTTTATATGAAATTTCTGAATCATTTTTGGCGCAAATGCGTGGTGCATTTGAGATATCTCACTACGAGATATCTCCAATAATGTCGATGAATCTCTTTGTGAAGCCATATGTGAGCAACAATTAACATTACCTACATACATTTATACGGAACTTAACAATATTTAATATATCAATCGCCATTAAATAACTTTTTACCACAATCTTTCATATTGAATATGTTAATATTTTCTAATTAAATATCAAGATTAAAAAAAGCATTTAAAACTATGCAAATCGCTCAATGTAGTTCTTAAATTGAAAGACGTGTGCGCAACTCAAGAGAAAAGATGGGGCGATACTTGAGTCTGGTTTGTCATTTAAATCAACGGCATAAACTAAAAATATCCAAATCCATATCCAGTGTCCATATAATTATACAAGCTAAGAAACATTTCATTTTTAGCATTACAAAAAAATATAATGAATGTTAAAAAAAAATATATTTATAATTTTTTAACCAATTTTACGGATACTGTACATATATAAAACTTTAATCTTTTTCGTGGTACATTTCTATTAATACACACATGTAGTATGTAGATTTCCTTACCCCGAACCCTGTTAACAATAAAGGTATATTTTTTTATCATCTATCTAATTGTAGTTGGTGTTGTTTTTTCTGACCCAAATAGTATTGATTATATTGCAGAAGTTCTTCAACTTTCTATTCTTACCATATTTATAAATTTATTGTAAAGAATATTGAACACAATAAGAAATTATGTTTACCAAATGTTTTAGTGTTCGGATTCACCAAGCATACTAGGTTATGTTATTTTCCGCTTCCTGCAGTCTTACCTTGCTAAACACAAATACAAAACAAATATATGCAGCTTCTCGAAGCTATTATAATGCTTTTAAAAAATCACTTTTGATATATATTTTATTCTTTGTATAATTTTCTTTAATCTTTACAAAAATAAAACTGCGACTTTAAACACGTGTCTACAGTATTTTATTTCATATACACAATAACAATATGGCCGGCATACAAAATTTCTATTGCATATTTCGAAGAGTGATACCACCTTGCCCAATTCGAAATTATGGTTTAGTTTAATTTCTTAGGGGACTGCTACAGGTTCAATATTTACCAATGCGATTCGGAATCGCGATATTTATTGAATCTTTAGCATACAATTCTTGATGGTGCGCGATCCATATCACAAAATATTTAAATATTTTGAAGTCCAAATCGCGGATTGTGGATTGCGTTATAATTTTTGAACCTTCAGAACTTTTTGTGATGTGCATTCGCGAAACGAAGGAACGAAGTATTGAAATAATTAAAAACGCTCAAATTTTATTAAAAATGTATAATGCATTTATATGCGTAAACAAAATTTCTTATTTTCAAAGATTTGGTGAATTTCTCAACATCTAGGAACCATTTTTTGCTCCAATACTTTCTTTGAAATTCTTTCTTCAAAGCCAAACATGCTTCCCTTCAGTTTCTTTGTGACATTTTTTAGAAAAATGAAAGAAAAATTAAACAAATATTTGAATAAAAATTCTTTCAATCTTTGTTCCATAAACGTCATTTACTACAAGTAAATACTGACGTGGTAAATATTGAAGATGTAGCATTCACCTGCGATCCATCAATCATCAATATGAATCGTGATATATGGATCTGGATAATTGTAGCAGGACCCTTAGGATATACCACTTATACTTCAGGCCCACTATCACAACTTGCTTTCAAGTTGGTCACACAAACTACTTGTTAATATTGATTTAAATGTGTGCTGTGACATATACTGAAGACTACTTGAAATTATTGAAAGTTTTGCAAAAAATAAATATTTCAATGGGAACAATCCATTGGTTATATGAAAACAATTTTACAGTATATGCAAAATACAGATTTTTGCTTTTATCGAATTCACTTTTCTCCGAACTATAAACTGTTCGAAGAGGAACAGACATTTTCAAGTCTGCAGAAATTCATATTTCTGCAGATTCATAAGCTTTTATTCTGATATCAGTCCTCGATATCAGGAAAGATTTAGATTGCACGGCTTTTAATGGCAAAAATATGTGATAAGCTGATTCGACTTGATTATCAAGTTACGCACAACTTAATTGGAAAAATTTATGTCAAGATGGCATTCAAGTTCAAAAAGGGAGAGTGTGGTAGTAAATATAAGTGAATGTATTTCAACTTGGAAGCAACTTCATGATCGTGTGTCGTATTTAAATTTTTGACAGTACCCAGCAAATTGGAAGTACCCGAAACTACTACAATGGAAGAATTCGCATGGAAACACATAACAAACTCATAAGAATATTTCTAAATTCTGCGCCGTTTTCCAATAACATATCTATTAAAATGTTGGAGGGCTTGCAACTCTGCTTTTTATTTTGTACATGGATTCAATCAAGATTATTTGTTAAGGATTTTAAAAAATTTAAAAATGCAACGCTTCAAATGTTATTGCAAAAAGAATTTATGCTGGCAATACTTTGTACAAAATGGGATACCTTAGATGGTGTTTGTCAAAACCGAACTCTTTCCGCCTTTTGACGGCTGCTGAGGTAGGTTGTTGTAGAATTTTCTTGTGTAAATCGAGAAGTTTTATTTGCATCACAAAATATAATAATGTAATAATTTTCTCATCATGTTATCAAATTGTTTGATAAAATGTTTCCACTGTATTGACTTTTTTTTTTTAGAAACAATGGCTGTACGATACGAACTATGCGTTGGCCTTAACAAAGGACATAAAACAACTAAAGTGAAGAATGTTAAATATACTGGAGACAAAAAGGTTAAAGGCCTTCGCGGATCCCGTTTGAAGAATGTAAGTATATAAACAAGTAATTTATCTTATTTAAGTATGTAATTAATAGTTAATAACTTCAGATTCAAACGCGACACACTAAATTCATGCGCGACTTGGTGCGTGAAGTAGTTGGACATGCTCCTTACGAGAAGAGAACCATGGAATTGCTGAAAGTTTCGAAGGATAAACGTGCCCTGAAATTTTTGAAACGTCGGTTAGGCACACATATCAGGGCAAAAAGGAAGCGTGAGGAATTGTCTAACATCCTCACTCAAATGAGAAAGGCACAAACCCATGCAAAGTAAATGAGCGAACATGTTAATTAGAATATTGAAAAATAAAATTAGAACAATTGTTCTATAAAAGATAATTGTAAAATGTGTTGTGATTCCTAACATATCCACAAGCAATTCTTTCCAAGTGCTTCGATAAATTTAGGTACCGAGTGTTTGATTCTTATTGGACGTTTCGCTTCTATAACAAACCACTGGCGTCGTTTTCAGTTTTCGAAAATAAATGAGATTCCATGATGGGACGTATATAATTGACCTTTTACAATCTTGCGAATGGATCTTTCATGGATGTAGAACACATTAAACAGTATATACATGCAGTGCAACAGTATTCGAGATATATATGAATACATCACGTATACATACGTATCATACTACACGTTCAATATGTATCGCGCGATCCACAATCTGCAATCCGGATTTCAAAATATTTTAAGATATGAATCGCGTTCATCAATATTGCATCCTAAAAGTTTAATAAATATCACGATACTGGATCGCGTCTGTAATTATTGAACGTAGCAGTACCTTTTGCGCGCATTTTGAAGTACGATTTATTTTAATGGATTTTTTCCATATAAAGCCTAATTTAAACAAAAAATATTACAGATTTAATTACTGTACAAAAAATTTCTAAAAAACATTTAAAAAAAAATTAGAAATAAAATTATCGCAATTGAAAAGAACGGTTTTTTCAAGTGATTCTATCTATGCATAGGGAAACGAAAATAGCGTATCCTTAACCTTTGAAAGATCGCTGCTGCATTTGACGTAATTTTTCATGTCGGTTTTGAAAAATATGGTAAACTTTAGAATAGCATCCCCTGGGGTTCATCAATTCGAGGATGAAATGGGTATGAGCTGATAGAGCAGGTTCTCCGGATTAATATACATATATATATATTTCTTTCTTTTATTATAAGATAAGATATGTTATCTTTCTTTTTCATTTATTTGGGTTCATTTGTAACCTAGTATTATACTACTCAGGTAACACAATTATAAGTAACATTTATTGTTGGCACGCAACCCTTATGTTTTTGTGCGAATAAATCAAATTCTGCAGAATTTCAATCAGATTCTGCAGAAAGTTACATGTTGAATTAAAACTATTTTTGTAGTAATTATTAAAAAATAAATATGTGGAAACATTTTAGTGAAGTGATAGCGTATGAAAAGTGCTTAGCATAAGTAAAATTCTTTATAAATCGAAAAATTACGTACTGAAATAGTTAAATTTTTAACTTAAAATACAAATATCTTAAGAACTATACGTTTGTATATATATATATATATATATATATATATGTATACTCTTAATCTGGAGAACCTTCTCTATCAGCCCATACCAAATTTAACCCTGAATTCGGGGGATGCTATTGTAAAGCCCAGCCGAAAAATATTCACCCATACTGATAGTAGTATATCATATGCTATTGTAACGGATTTACTAAATTCATCGTTCACGTTGAAACTCTTTTCTAGGTTCGATCACTGAATTGTTCAATAAAAGTCACAGTTTAATGGCTATACCCTTTCCTTTATTTCTAATTCAATAAATTAACACTTTGTTACTCGTTATCCGAGCTTACTTATAATTCACTTGTACTTTACTTGGTAACACTCTAATTAGAACTGTGTCCTGCTGCCACTCCGGCAGCCCTTTTATAATAGATCATTACCAACAGATCGCCACTCGAACACTGTGGCAACTACGTTTTCGAGTTTCAATATCTGACAGATTCTGACAGGTTATAGTCGATTCTGGCATTCGTGTTCGCCACACTGCTCTCCACCTAAGTCTGATCCTCCTGATTAGACATATTTGCGAAACACCGCAAGCCGTTCTAAATGAACCTTAATTTTATTCATAGGTCTTTCAATGGTCTGTATGGCATATAGCGCATCGTTGAGTCGTTTAATGAGTCTTTCGTCCGTTGTGGGTTATAAACAACACCCAATCTCCTTCAGGGTTCATTGCCTTGCCGTATTTTCCCTTCATTTTATCACTCATGATTTGCGTGCGCTGTCTCACCATAGCATGTATTTCCTTCATCTCGTCTTCTAGGAGATCTTGGCATTCCTTCCACCATTGGGGTTAATTCCGAACTTCAAATCAACCGGTAGCCAAAGGTTATTTCCAAAAATTACCCTTGCTGGAGTCTGCCCCATTGTTTCATGTATAGCAGACCGGTAAGCCACAAGGAACAAGGATATTTGAGTATCTCAATCCTTTTGAAACTTGTCTCCCACTTTCCTCAAATGTTCTTCTAAAGTTCGATTGAATTGTTCTACCATGCCATAGGGCTGCGGATCTAATGCAATTCTACGTGTTTGTTGGACACCCAGTTTCTGGCACATATCCTGAATTAACGCTGATTTGAAATTCATCCCTGGGTCAGAATTTAATTCTATTGGAACACCATATCTCGCTACCCAGTTGTTGATGAATATGTCCGCTACTGTTTCAACCTCTTGATTAGAAATTGGGTGTACCTCTGGCCATTTGTTGAAATAGTCCATGACTATCAAAGCATATTAGTTTCCTAATTTACTGGTGGGAAATGGACCAGCTACATCCATGGCAATTCGCTCAAATGACCGCTCATGGACAGTCGCGTAGCTCGTTGAGAAGTTCGGGAATTCTTACTTTCGGAGTAATCATAAGAGCTCAGGAGCTTTGTCCATTTCCGCTTTCCCCTACTTGCTGCAAGTAGCCGGACACCAACTTTGAAAATTTCCACTGTGTCCAATATGCCTTTGCGACTGGACTTTTTGCAGCTATTTCTTCCCTCGTTGAACGTTTGTTCAGTTCCATTCCACGTATTACAAGTTTCAGATCTGGATCTTTCTGCTGACATTTTTCTAGTTCTTTCGGGTCCCAGTCCTCTGTCCATGTCATTGTTATTAATCCGATATCTGCAATGTCTTCTTTGGCCTTAGCTTTTGAGCAAAGTGTGCATTCCAAATTACAGGGACGACAGGGTATCGCATCAGCATTTCCATGTCTACTACCTTTTCGGTGCTCTATAGAGTAGTCGTAACTTTGGAGTCTCTCAATCCACCGTGCCAACTGGATTGCCCCCTGGGCTCCTGAATTGTAGATGCCATTTTAATGCTGTGTGATCTGTCCTTACTAGAAATCGCTGACCATATAGGTACTTATGAGATGTTCTTCAATAATTCTTCTCCGACTTACTTATCGTCTGGCTATAATACGCAACCACTTTCTCATGTCCGGCAATGACTTGTGATAGGATGGCTCCTTTGCGCACCCACTAGCATCCGTATCCAAAATAAACGTTGATCCTTTGACTGGATATGCTAACATTGGCGCTGCATATAACCGTTGCTTCAGATTTTAGAAAACCACTTCCACGTCTTTATTCCACTCAAAGGCTTTGTTCTTTTTCGTAAGTTCATGGAGGCTGCTAATTACGATAGCAAAATTTGGAACGAATCGTCGATAATAAGTACACAGTCCAAGGAAACTTCGCAATTCAAGTAAATTTTTAGGACTGGGTTAATCTTTTACTCTTTCTATTTTCCCACGAGCTGTGCTAATTCCCCCCGTTTTACTTTGTGACCTAAGGAGATTACTTCTTTTCTGAACAGGGAACACTTCCTTGGGCTCAGCGTTAGCTACCCATTGGAAAACCTCTTCCAGGTTAAGATGTTTATCAAAGTTTTTACCCAGCACGATGATATCGTCGAGGTACACCAAACAGGTCTTCCAGACAATGCTTTTAATAACTGATCCATAAGTTTCTCAAATATGGCAGGAGCGTTGCATCAACCAAAGGGCATTACGGTGAATTGCCAAAGACCATCTCCAACGCTGAAGCCATTTTTCTTTGTTTTCGTTTACTTCCACTTGCTAATAACCACTTTTCAGATCAATTTTTAAGAACCAATTCGTGTCTGATAACGATTCCAGAGGGTCATCGATTCTAGGTAGTGGATAACTGTCTTTCTTCGTTACGTCATTCAACCGTCTATAATCAACGCAGAACCTTATGTTCCTATCTTCCTTCTTCACCAGTACTACAGGTGAACTCCATGGATTCTCTGATGGTTCAATTACGTCACTTTCGCTCATTTCACATATGGTCTAGCTTACAACTTCACGTTCTGCTAATGGAACGCAACGAGGAGCCTGGCGGATTGGTCTCATCACCTGTGTTATTAAAGTGTTTCACAACTTTAGTTCTGCCTGGTTTGGAATCGTCTTTATCAAATATATTGGAGTATCTGAGAAGGAGTTGCTCAGTCTTATTTTGATGGTCTGCTGTAGTTCCTCGGTCTATGCGTTGATTTAACTCAAGATGCCGTGTTCACCCATGGAATTTCGCTCCAGAGGTGTTTCACAATTTATCACGGTCTCAATCTCCTTGACACTGTCCTAATATAGCCCTTTCATAAAGTTGGATTGGTGAATCGAACTCATTAAGTACTCTTATTGGAACACGTTTGTCTTGTCTTGTCTTGGCCAAGGTTTTCCCTAAAATTAAGTTTGGTGCAGATTCTTTTGCGGCCTCGACAACCCACAACTCGTTTGCTCCATATTTTCCATCTATTTCTGCCCAAATAACTGCTTCTAATTTTGGTGGATTTAACTGTTTTTTTGTTACTAGTACTCGTCTAATGTTGTGGTTGTTATCATAGCCGAACATAAGCGGCATTTCCATATTGGTATAAGTCATTATCCTGTTTTCCTTTCCTTCTTGAAGAGCTTTAAATGTTCGATTACTAAGCAGAAAAACCGTTTCGTGCATTAGAGCATTCGAGATGAGACATGATTGTAGCTCGCGGAGACAATTTTTTAACTCATCCAATTCAGCCTTAATTTTATCCTGTTCTTCCGAAATCTGCGTTGAAACTTGCTATTTGTGAGGACTGTGCTGAAAACTGTGCTGTGCTGAAAACGGATTTTATTTCTTTTGTTGCTAAACCACGCTGCTCCAGCTCCATTTTAGTTGTTAAATCTTCAGTTCATTCAACTGAGCCATTTCCAAAATTACCTCTTATGGGACTCTCAGTTGACAATCCCACTTCTGACATCAATTGTAATGGATTTGCTAGATTAATCGCCTACGTTGAAACTTTTCTCTGGGTTCGATCACTGAATTGTTCAATAAGAGTCACAATTTAATGGCTGTACTCTTTTCTTTATTTCTAATTCAATAACGTAACCCTTTGTTACTTGTTATTTGGGTTTATTTATAATTCGATTGCACTTTATTTGGCAACGCTCTAATTAGAATTGTGTCCTGCTGCTGTCACTCCGGCAGCCCTTGTATAAAAGATTGTTATCCACAGATTGCCATTCGAACATTCGTGCAACAATGAATTTCGATGTCTAGCAGATTCTGGCAAGTTGTCGTCGATACACTCTTATCGAAACACTCTCGTGTTTGCCACGATATTTCATCGATAATAATCGATTTTTATATGAAATTAATCAACTTGAATACAGATTTATAATATTTTAATGTTCCTAGAAAATTAGAAGAAATTATAAAATGATTTCCACAAAGAAAAGTAAACAAATGTTCCCTCCAGTACCGTGTCAGTGGAGAGAATGCGTTGATCTATTTAGTGATGATTGGAAATTGAATGAGCATATAAAAAGTCATTTGGAGATCCTCGTTCAAGAAAATATTAAGACATTTGATTGCCCCTGGAATGGATGCAACTTTGTTACGACTGATTATACAGAAATTAACCGTCACATATATTATCATGGTTATTACACTTCACTTATAGTAAGAGGAAAATATGAATGTGGGCAAAATCCAAATATTCCTAGTTGCAGTGCGCGGCCAAAAGAAGCCGATAAGATTCCTGATTTAAAGAATAACTTTCTTTGTGAATGGACCGATTGTCAACGGACATTCGTGTCTATAGTCGAGTTTCAAGATCACATTGTTCAACATGCCTTATTTGAATATGAGATCCAGAAATCTCCAAATGATACTCGACCAAAAGTTAAATGCAAATGGAGCATATGCCACAAGCTTTTAGAAAATAAGTACAGACTAATTGAACATATATTTACTCACGCGAACAAAAAATTTCTAGCATGCTATCACTGCGGTGATGTTTTTAGGACTAGGACAACGTTATTTGATCATCTAAGAAGACAACCAGAAAACAATAGTTCGTATTGAAATTCCTTAATTTTACATATACGTATACATTAAGGTAATTTTTTAAATTTTTAGCTCACAAATTTCAATGTGACCAGTGCTTCAAATATTTTGCTACCGAAAAATTATTACGTTCACATTTCTTAAAACACGTAAATTGTTATAAGTGTAGTCTCTGCAATATGTCGTGTCCGTCTTCAAGTTCATTAGCAACACATATACGTTATCGGCATCTGAAGGATAAGCCTTTTAAATGCACTGAATGTGAACATCGTTGTGTACGAAAAAGCGACTTGCAAAAACATGTGAAGCACATTCATAGCAATCAAGTTCATCGTTGTGACCAATCTGGGTGTAACTATGCTGTACGGACATATAATTTATTAAGACGAGTAAGACCAATATCGTTAATTTCTTAACTTTAATATCTTAAAATTAACCAATCTCCCAAACATTTGAATTTCAGCACTGTTTGGAGGTTCATGGAAATAGTCCATTTATTTACATGTGTCATTGCTGCGATAAATTATTCAAGCATAGTAAATATCTGTCAAAGCATTTGATCAAGAAACACGACTTTAAACTACCATCTGGACATAAACGGTTTACCTACCGTATTGATGAAAATGGATTTTACTTATTAGAAACATTACGAATTGAAAGCCTAGAAGTAACCAAACAAATTTTGTCACCACATCCCATGGAAGCATCTGACGCAACACAAGATAGTAGTTGTTACGAGATAGTCTCTATGACTAACAAACAGGATCAACGCGTAATTGTTGCAAATGATGCAAATAAAGCACGATTAGTAGGTGAAGTTATTATATCATTACCTTCAGAGAATGAGAATTGATTGAAAATAAGAAAATATTGTTAATTTTAGGAATTTCTCAATTTTACTTCGTACTATGGATATTTATAAACATATATTATTTGCATTAGACCGTATTCCTATGCTAGAATATTTTAATAAATAAATATGTGTATACAATAAAATGTGTATGTCTATAAAATCTGAAGGTGTTTCAAGCGAAATGAGTATTGCCCATCTGCTAGTATATGAATATTAACCCAGTTGTTTTTTAGTCCTTATTCTATTATAGAAAAATACGAGTTTTAAAATTCTTTAACTTATCCTATATTTATCAAAAACGCAAACTTTCTAAAAAAAAAACAATCAACGATAACTCCAACTCGACCCACTTGGGTTAAGCTGATAAGTGCCATCAAATATTAACTATATTTTTTAAATCATTAGGCAGAAGGTCTTTCATACAATTAATTTGTGCATGTATTTGCTCTTGAGTGACACTGTTAGTTGTGTTATAGGTGTAGAGATTCATTTTTTGTTTTAATTTAAGTATCATGTCTATTATTTCTACCTCCTGTTTATCCTGCGCCCATTTCTCAAGGTTCGCTACCGAAAGTGCTTGAAGCTGCAAGTCCTGTAAGGTTAATTGTAGTTCTCGATGTCTTGAATTGTACCATCCACGAAAATTTGGTGAATTAAAAAATCTACGATATAACCCCTTCCAATCACCTTTTAAAGGTGAAGTTAAATGTGGTCCGGAATGTTCAATAGTGGCCAAAAAGTCTTCCAATTTAAAAGCATTTGCATTTGGTGCGGACTTAAAAGGACTTATATCTTTCTGTAATGGCATTAACGAAGCCATATAACGTTCCAGAGGTATCATAAAACTTTGCGTAAGCTCCAGCAAATTTCGGCGTAATAATGCTGTTTGCACATGATCAGGTCGTTTGGTTTTAACCCCCGCGAATACTTTTTTAATTAAATTCTTGTCTTTCTTAAGAAAAGGCTTATACTTCGTGTACAATCCTGGGAGCACACCGTCACTAGTAGCTGCACTCGAATTTAGTATCATAGAAGAGTTTGCAGTAGGTAATCCTTTCCTAAAATTCCCTATACTGCTTGAATTAAATGATGTTACAGAATCCGAATTTCTAATATTTTTTTGAATTTGTTGATGTTGCTGCATGTTCATCTAAAAATATTTTAAAAATCATATTTAAAATATATATTTATATACCCTATAATCATTAAAGCTTTATATATATATATATATGACTTAAAAATTTACCTGATTATCGACTAGTCGCAATATGTGCGGCCAATCCTTCAGTAATTTTATGAAAAACGGATTTGTTACCCCCAGTATCACAGGAGGAGGCGTTTTCACATATTCCCTCGTGAATTCTTTGAACTCGCTGTCATGTATTGTAAAGTAAGGTCGTGCTTCAGCGCAATATTCAATTGGAGCTATTAATGAAACAAGACTGTGCACCATATGTGAGCAATCAGCGGGTGAGGTTCCTACAACTACAATAGGTTCAGCAATCAACACTAATTCCCATAAAGTATATAAATTCTCCAAGGTGAAACATAGGCATTGAAATAGTTCTAGTTCGTTAACAGAGCTTAAAAACTTCACTGAGAAAGCATTTAATGAATTTTTTTTTATTGTAACATTTTTTAGGTCAACGTTATTGCCCTTTTTACCGCTTATTGTTGGTAAATTAATTTGATATATGTATTCAAACAGCTGTAAGTCCAAGGAAACGCCTGCTTGTAACGAGGGCCATATACCGTTTATTTGATCACAAGCTTCTTCTATGACTGAGTTGCCAACTTCAAAATACTTTGGAGCCAATTGTTCAACAATATTATAAAATAG
Organism: Bactrocera minax; assembly: GCA_021498325.1. Lineage (NCBI taxonomy): Eukaryota > Metazoa > Arthropoda > Insecta > Diptera > Tephritidae > Bactrocera > Bactrocera minax. The sequence continues at coordinate 634,150 of JAKEEE010000109.1, read as the reverse complement.
ATTACAAAACGGAAGATGCGTCACCAAAATAAAACTTTTTTGAAAATATCCCCTCGGAAGATTAGTATCACGCTTTTGTCGGAAATACACAAATCCCCAGTAATGTGAATCGTCTGCACGAAGAGAAGATATACAATCCGAGTTATACGAATGAAATATATTTTTTAGGTTTCCGTTTTGACTTTCTCTGTGCATCCTGCGAAGACGCATATGGAATTTTGTATCACCCATACACCCGGAGTTAGAATCCGGAAAAGCCATATAACATAAATTAGCAGTTTCTGACTCTGAAGGAACGAATTGTGGGGGATAAACAAATTCAAGAGCTTGTCCTATGTTCAAATCGAATGTTATGACACACATACAACGAATCCATTGTGAAAAGTTTGACCAATAGTTAATATCGTTACCACAGGTATTAATTTCGTTTGTAACTCTTAAATATTCGTTGTAATCAGATGAATTATTTGTTAATATAGATTTGCCTGTCATTTTATAAATTTATCCGTGCACTTTCACTCATGTATAATTTTTGTCTTTGGTTTTATGGAACAAGTTTGTATTGAACAAAAAGTGTACTGTCAAAAACTGAAATATGAACACCAAACTGTGTCAAAATGTAGAGCTGCCAGAAGTCAATAATGATAAAATAGTGTGACAGATTTTCTAGGCTAATGGTTCACATTGAAACTCTACCCTGAGTTCGATCACGGGATTGTTCAATTACAGCCACAATTTAATGACTATAGACTTTTCTTTATTTCTTATTTATTAACTTAACACTTTGTTACTCGTTATTCAAGCGTACTTACAATTCATTTGCACTTTACTTGGCAACACTCTTATTAGAACAGTGAACTGCTGCCACTCCGTCAGCCGTCAGTAAATCGTTACCAACAGATCGTCATTCGAACATTACGGCAACTATCAGCTTCGCTGTCTGGCAAATTCTGGCAACTTATCGTCGATTTTTTTTTGTTGGGACATTCTAGTTCGCCACAATATCGCCATTCGAACATTCTGGCAACTACTACTTTCGATATCTAGTAGATTCTGGCAAGTTATCGTCGATTCTGAAATTCGTGTTCGCCACACTGTCCTCCACCTAAGTCTAATCATCTCGATTAGATATATTTACGGCGCCATACGCTACAAGCCGTTCGAAATGAACTCCCTTGATTTTATTCCTTGGTCTTCCAATGGTTTGTATGCGATATACCACATCGTTGAGTCGCTTAACAACTTGGCATGGTCCTTCCCAACTACACTGTATTTTAGGAGATAAGCCTTTCTTCAGTTGTTGGTTATATAGCAACACAAAATCTCCTTCATTGTTCATTGCCTTGCCGTATTTTGGCTTCATTTTATCACTCATGACTTGCGTGCGCTGTCTCACCATAGCAAGTATTTCTTTCATCTCGTCTTCTAGGATACTGTTGGTTTCCTTGGCATTCCTTCCACCATTGGGGTTAATTCCGAACTTCAAATCAATCGGTAACCGAAGGTCATTTCCAAACATTACCCTTGCTGGAGTCTGCCCCGTTGTTTCGTGTATAACAGACCGATAAGCCACCAGGAACAAAGATACATGAGTATCCAAACCTTTTTGAAAATTGTCTACCACTTTCCTCAAATGTTCTTCTAAGGTTCTATTGAATCGTTCTACCATACTATAACTGCGGATGTAATGCACTTGTACGTGTTTTTTGCCACCATTAAAATTCTACAATTTCTACAATTCAGGAACGCAGAGGAGCAGTTGGCACGGTTGATTGAGAGACTCCAAAGTTACGACTTCTCTATAGAGCATCGAAAAGGTAGTAGTCATGCAATTCGGAAGCGATGTCCCATCGTCCCTTTAATTTGGAATGTAGACATTTCTCAAAAGTTCAGACCAAATAAAACATTATAGATCTCCGATTAATGAGAATGACATCGGCAGAAAACTGGAACCCGAAGGAACTACGAATATGTCAGCAGCAAGGTCCCGATTGAAACTTGTAGTGCCTGGAGTGGAACTGAACAAACGTCCAACGAGAGAAGAAATAGCTGCGGAAAGTCCAGTCGCAAAGGTATATTAGACACAGTGGAAAATTTCAAAGTTGGTGTCCGGCTACTTGCAGCAAGTATGGGAAAGCGGAGATGGACAAAGCTCCTGAGCTCTTATGATTACTCCGATAGGAAGAATTCCCGAACTTCTCAACGAGCTGCACAATGGTCCATGTGGAGGCCACATGGGAATCTCGAATACCTTGGAGAAGTTAAATCAAATGTTTTATTGGGTTGGTTGTCGTCAAGCAGTTACGGAGTGGATTGCCAATTATGCTCAATGCATTGCAGCTAAAGGACCGAGATCCAGGAGTCATGGCCAGATGAAGTAGTACAATTCGGGTGCACCATTTGAGCAAATTGCCATGGATGTAGCTGGTCCATTTCCCACCGGCAAATTAGGAAACAAACATGTTTTGATAGTCATGGACAATTTCAGTAAATGACCAGAAGTATACCCTATTCCTAATCAAGAGGCTGAAACATTAGCGGACATATTTATCAACAACTGAGTAACGAGATATGGTGTGCCAATAGAATTACATTCTGACCAAGGGAGGAATTTCGAATCAGCGCTAATTCAAGAAATGTGCCAGAAACTGGGTATCCGAAAAACACGTACAGCTGCATTACGCACGTATTAAGATGGCTGGCACATCAGCAAAAACTACAAAGATTGTTCTACAAAAGCATCAAAAAGCATAGGCAGCATCATAAACAATATGGCAGCCAAATCGATAAAGCCAATATTTGTAGTATATCACACAAAAGCAAGCGCACATTCAACGTAGTAAAATTTTTTCATTTATAAAAGCAAACGCCATAGACATCTTCTCGCGCATACACTTGCCCGCAAGCGCCGTTTAGCGAAGATGGCAAAAACTAGCAAGTAAGGAAGAGCTAAATTCGGGTGTAACCGAAAAAGTTCTACTCTCGCAATTTCCAAAGATCGAAGCCGGGGACACATTTTCAGGTTATGACAAAACTCTATTAAAATATTTAAAAAAAGTTGCTTAAGAATTCAACATTCATTACTCGATGAAATTGTGGTGATGGGATTATTATCATATTTGAAATTTTACTAACTTATTTTATCTGTCATAGACTCACTTAGTTTCATTACTACATCTGGCTTCGTGCTCAAAATATTTATATTAAAATCAACCCATTTAACTCAATTGATATAAACGTATATGATAAAAACTCGGCTAAAAGGGCTGGACTTGATATTATATATTTGGGTATATTAGGAAAAGGTCAAACAGAGAATCAGAAACAAGCATATTAGGATATGGGGTTTGGACGAAGGCCCAGACCGATTTCATTCATATTTAGCGCTAAACCATATTATGGTTAAGAAACCACTTAATTCCTTTAAAATATCACACATATTGTCCAACATAAACAGTTTAAATACATCTTTAAAGTCGGAAATCTATACATCGGGTATATTAGGGCTAGGGGAAGTTCTTGACTGATTGAAGCAAATTTTGGTACTACACAAGTAAACTTCAGAATATGTTTCCACGTAATTTTATTAAGATAACTCACACACTGACCGACATATTCGACATAAAGTCTGCTATTATACGAAAAATCATTATATACAGTATTAGAGAGCCTTTTTACTCTTACATATTGACCAATATATTTGTATAATAGGTATATGGGGGCTAGTGGAAGTATTTACCCTATTTTCGCCAGTTTTGACAGCTTTATTATCATGGAAAGATAATCCTCGAATTTCATTACGCTATTTAACTGTTTTATCGAAATTTTCGGTACAAAGTCAGCCATAGTCACTCAAGTACATATATTGGATATCTGGTGGCTTGAAAAGTTATACGCCGATTTGCATATCGTGAACGTACTATTTGTGAATAGCTTTGTTCCAATATATTAACTGATGCTTGATTTATCTACTTTAAAGTGAAAGTATTAGATGAAACTTAAAATTGTGTTATCTGAGAAGTAGGACTTCTGTAGGACACTGTAACATAAAGATGCAAATATGCTACACTCTAAATTTGGTTGAAATTGGTTAAGGCGTTCTTGAGATATGGGATATCACCTAAAAGTGGGCGGTACCACGCCCATCACCAAAACTATGCATAGATGCAGCCCTTCCTTTCCATCTCCACTGTAAGATTTAATGTTTCTGGCGTGTTTCTTCAGCGAGTTAACCACTTTTTGTACTTTTCAACGTAATCTTAGTATGGGAGGTGGGTGTGGTTGTTATCCGATTTCAGCAAGTTTGTTTATTTATATAGCTTTAGCGGTTTATGAGATATATACATTAAACCTATAGAGGAAGGGACCATACCCATTTTTCCAAACTTTTTTACCCATAGGTGTCCCTGCCGACTAAAATTCCTTGTATCAAATTACACCTTTCTATCTTTATTTGTTATTTAGTTATAACAATTTATAGGTTTATGATTAACGGCATTTTTTTAGTGCGGCAGTACTCCAATTACGACCATCTGAAATACCAAACTTCTTATGGTGGCGGAGAACACGCGTATCAAGTTTCATCAAGATATCTCAAGTTTTACTGAAGTTACCGCTTGCATGGGCGGACGAACTGACAGACAGTCACTGTGATTTCAACTCGTCCTTCATCCTGCTTATTTATATTTATATATAATATTTATATCTATCTCGATTAGTTTCAGGTGTTAGAAACAACCATTAGGTGAACAAAACTAATATACTATGTAGCAGCATGTTGCGAGAGAATAAAAATAATAAATTGAACAACTTTCTGAGATTATTTCCAGAAGGCAAAAGCGACAAACATTTAAACATCAAACATTTTTCAATTTAAAAATATTGAAAAATACTTTCTGTGGCTCGCAGCAGAGAACTTACAACCATAGAGAAGGTGGAAATTGAACTTTGTATGATGTTCGATTGTCTTATGTACAGAGGTCGAAAAAATCCGAGTAGGGAATTCACCAGTATTCACCATAATTCACCATATTTTATAGCGAAATATGTTAAACACGCTGTTCGCCAACAGAAAATAGTAAGCAGCAAATTTTGTATATGAGGATAGACATAGAAATATGAATATGAATATAGCAATTTTGTATGCGGAATATGAATGAAAAAAATTTTTTTTATTAAAATTATTTATGTAATTTATAAACAAAAATAATAGAAATAAAAATAAAGTAAAATTTATTAGAGAAATAATATAAATGAAAATAGGCTTAAAATAATTTATTTGTTTTTTATTCTTCTTAGACCTGAATTTTCTAAATGAATAAAAAAATTACAATTTCTGGTATTTATTTCATATGCGCAATAGCAAAAATAACATGCAAATGCCCAATATACATATGTACGTAGTACATATGTATTTATGTACGGAATCCCTTTCATATTGCGCAATCGCAAAAACACACAAACCATCCAAACTCTTCTCCCCGCTGCAGGCGTCGCTGTAACCATAACTTGTTTCCACGCCATCATGGGAAAAAGTTGAAATCATATTTTGATGCCGATGCTGAAGTCAAAGTGAAATGTGGCAACAGTGCAGACAGCTTGACAAAAATCAGAAGACCATCAATATTCATATTATAAGAAACAATCTACAATATAATATATAATCTAAACAATTATGATAGAAAATAAAATATGCGCAAAAATTAAATCCTTGCTCGGGATTCCAACTTTAGCACCGACCTTTAGCGCTTTAGCGCTTATCACTTGTGCTACATTAGATGTTGGAACTAAAGAATCTTACATGTTGTTTGGTTGTCTATAGAAGAAGAGACTGATTCCTATAGAATATTAATATCATTCCGTGCCTCAAGAGATTTGACTTTGAAAAATGTGGTAAATGACAAAAGGGCACGCTGCCACTTTTCGCTTCTGAAGTAAATATTAGAAATTGTTTGAGTTTGTGATTTTTAGCATCCTCGTGAAAAGCCGATTTGCTACAACGCACGCATGCGGGGAGATGTGCGAGGCGCTTGCTTATCTGAATGAAATCGATTTGCTTTGTTGATGATGGGCTTGCGTTTATGAATGGAAATGTTTTTGTAATTTTTTTACTATGCATTCCGGCGTCGCTTTAAACTTTAAATAATATTGTTTTTGTTGTCAGCATGTAGTTTTTTGAGAAGGTTAGTCGAAGTGAATAAACTGAGGAATGTAAATACGTACACTTTTATTCGTATGTATGCATTCGTAGTCACATATGTATTTATATGCATGCATAGAGAAATAAAATTACATGTATTTATATAGATATACATATATATATATATCGAAAATGTAGCCCAATCGTATACTCATATTTAATTAAATTCTTAAAGATCTATGCATGTACATATGAACGCAAACACTTCAATATAAAATTTTTAAAAGATGATACCATATATTTGCTTAAAATTTAAATAAATAGTTATTAAAATAATAAATATTGACATAACAAGGACAAGAAAATTGCCGTCGGCAAATCAATGCTTATTCGACTCCTTAATGGCGTCATATGTATAAATTATTTATAAAAATCTTTCGAAATATTTTTTTATTAATAATTCTTCTTATTCATAGTTGGGCACAAATTGAATTAAAATAAAATAAATAATTGAAATAAAATAAAATTTTACTGGAATTTAAAAAATTCACTAGCATATGTGCTATTTGCATTCTCTGGTTCCCTCATCACAATTTCCTGGTTGAGAATGTTTAGAACAGAAAATGCGTAATTTCTACAAATTCCTTTCTGCTAAGAATCAAAACAATGTTAATTTATTATGAGATGACTTCCTTCGTTGTAAGTTGAATTCCCCCGTTGAAATTTTTCAAACTTTGCTTTATTTCGCTGTCGAACCTGCACCATCTCTTTGTTTTAAGTTCTCTGGTATAACTCCTTCTCTCATACTTTATTTTTGTTAACGGATATTGTTACTGTTACTTTTGAAATAAGAATTATGTATGGTGTTTCGTTTTTATTTATTTTGATTCGTATGCAGAATATGTAGATATGGTAGCACTTATTATTTGTTAGCATTCAACCCTTTTGTTTTTGTGTGATTAAATGGAATGGAACAAAAAGTAAAATGTTGAATTAAGGCTGTTTTTCAATAACTAATAAAAAATAAATATGTAGAAACATATTGGTAATGTCTTAATGTATGAAAAGTGCACAGTATAAGTGTAAAGTTCATTATAAATCTAAAAATTACACACTTGAAATTGCTAAATTTTTAAACTTTAAATACAAATTTCTTAAGAACTACTATGTCTGCGGCGGCTATATGTATATACATATATTCTCAATCTAGAGAACCTCCTCTGCCAACTCACACCCATTTTAGCAACGAATTTATGAGATGTTATTCTAAAGCCCTTTTAATGTAGGGAAATACAAAAATGCTAGTCTAATGAATTTATATAAGAATTGCAAGAAGTAGAATTGCATTAACCGCATGATTGTCACACATGTTTACACTTGAAGAACGTAAAATAGATTTGTGTATCATTATGGCTGCTTTTAAAAGCGATTTAACATAATTACATAATTTTATACAGTTCTTTTTGTCTATTACAGTTTTTTGGATTTGGTAAATCATAACTAGTCTTTCTTATGGCAAAAGTTATTTCTATATAAATGTTAAATGAAATTAACATACCTGTACTTGACTTGTCATTGGACGTGGACATTTACCGTGGCAGATTTCATTAGTTTCCGAATTCTTTGTTTTGGTTCTAATTTCTTTGACTCTATTGTATGAAAATAAAGTAAGACGATGGAGTTCCTTAAAAGCGGATTTAAAACAGTGCTTGGAAGTACTGAAACTGATCATCAACCTAGTGCAGCGGAAACCGTTGAGAAATTAGTTGATCGTATAGTAAGTTCAACGTTATTAGATGATCGTCGGGATGCTTGTCGGGCGGTGAAGGCGCTATCTAGAAAATATCGTATCGAAGTTGGAGCACAAGGAATGTCAGCCTTGGTCCAAATCCTCAAACATGATAGTCAAGATTCAGAAATAATTAGCTATGCCTTAGATGCCTTGTGTAATATAACAACTGCTGAAGAATTCGAAGAAGAAATTGATAACCCAGCTGTTTCAGTAAATGTTGGAGAGCAATTTACTGAAATGTTTATAAAAGTACACGACCACGTTACTTTAGTAATGGGTTATTTAGAAGAATATGATTTTCGTGTACGGCGTTCCGCAATTAAATTTATAACGACGTTAATTGCGAATAAAACTCGTGATTTGCAAGAAATTATTCTAGTAAGTCCTATGGGCGTATCCAAATTAATGGACTTACTTTCAGACAGCAGAGAAGTCATTCGAAATGATGCATTACTTTTAGTAATTCAGTTAACAAAAGGGAATTCAAATATACAAAAGATAGTTGCCTTCGAAAACGCCTTTGATAAAATTTTCGAAATTATTCAAAGCGAGGGATGTTCGGATGGAGGCATTGTGGTTGAAGACTGTTTAATCCTTTTATTGAATTTGTTAAAAAATAATTCCAGCAATCAACAATTTTTCAAGGAAGGTTCCTTTATACAAAAGCTATCGCCAATGTTCATTATCACCCCAGAAACAGAAGAGAGTGTTTGGTCCCCGCAAAAGGTCTCGAATATACATTGCATGTTGCAAGTAGTTCGTGCATTAGTTACACCAAGTAATCAACAACAAGTTGTATCATCTTGCCAGAAAGTAATGCGCAAATCAAATCTCCTCGATTCCTTATGCAGCATTTTAATGGGTAGCGGAGTACCAGCTGATATTCTCACGGAAACTATAAATGCAGTTGCTGAAATGGTTCGTGGTAATAAAGAAAACCAAGATAAATTAAATATGGTTATGGCGCCTAGTAACCCTCCACGACCGGCAATAGTCGTACTTCTAATGTCAATGATAAACGAGAAACAGATCCTAGCGCTTAGATGTGCAGTATTATATTGCTTTCAATGCTACTTGTTTCGGAACGAGGAAAGCCATCAGGCTGTGGTACAAACGTTATTACCATCTTCTGAATCTGAAGTTAGTAGTCATTCAACTGGTCAATTGTTATGTGCGGGTCTCTTCTCATCAGATCCATTAGCCAATTGGTTTTCAGCCGTGGCTCTTATGCATGGACTTGTCGATGGTATTGCACAGAAAGAAGAACTGTTGCGTGTACTTTTAGCTAGTCCCAGAGGAGGAAATCCTGTAACCCTATTGGAGCAATGTACAAATTTACTTCAGCAAGATAGTTATAAGCTGCAAAGTAAAGTTGGTCTTCTGATGTTTCTGAGCATGTGGTTGGCACATTGCCCCAGTGCCGTTAAAACTTTTCTCAGTACTAAAGGTACAATGGCATATTTGACTGCGCAAATTAGTGCAAATGAACACGATGAAAATGAATATTTGATACAAGGGTTATGCGCGTTTCTCATGGGGATTTGTATTCAGTTTAATAATAACACACTTCCCAATCAAAAACGAGATGATATCTGCCAATTGGTGATTAAACGTATAGGGCAAGAAACTTTTTGCAATAAACTTAATGAAGTATCAAGACATGAAGCTTACAATCGAGCATGCAAACAACCTCAGATTCGAGCAAAGACTGTCTCTGATCTGTTACTAGATTATGAATACTGTAAGCTATATAAAGGATTGGAAGGGTTAATAGGAAAAATAGTAACTGGTTTTGATGTTAATGGTATAGAATTGACGGAATTAACACTTAGTTCTGAAGCCTCTGCGCTAGTAGCACAATATAAAGGTATCATTCGAGATCTTGATGGCCAAATAAATTTACTGCAACAAAATTCAAAACGACTCGAACTAAAAAATGAGGAACTCGAACAAAAGCTGTCTAAAGTACTAAGCCTTAATACACAATTATCTGATCAAAATACATTGCTTAAAGCCCAGTTAGGAGCTGTACAGAACAGTATTTCCCCGCCAGGGGATGCTACAGCCGGTACAGCATTGAATGCAGCTCAATTTCAGACGAATCTATATTGTGCAGAAAACATTAGAATAACTCGGGAATTTGAAACACTGCGTAAGCAACTGGTAAATGAAGTGCAACGCGCTAACACAGCAAACTATGAATTACAAAAATTACAAAAGGATCAGGAAGATCTACTTGAGCTATTAACTGATCAAGAAAATAAAATCATTCGATATGAGCAGCAACTGCGATCAGCAGGATTACCTATTGAAAATGATTATGAGAATAACACAGACGATATATGCAATCAAGAAAATCCTAATTTTAATGTATAAGTTAATTTTTCGCATATAAATATTTGGAAAATAACTCATAGTTCGCGCGAAAAAAATAATACAGTGTATAACGTATAGTTCTGAAAGTTTAATGTAAATATTATTTAAGCATCATTCCTCCTAATATACATACATAAAATAATTAATATCATAAAACCGCTTTCACGTTTTTTTCGTGTCTATATAACTTTAGTCTAACCGGTAGGCTTACAGGATGTATGTACAATATTATTTGGAAAGCAATGTGCATCTTTTAAATTGATATTGTCTCATATTTATTATACATATGCTGCCTGTAAACTATAAACTAGAAGTTTCAATCTCCACCGCGGTGAATACAGTGATAGTTCTTGGTCGGATAAAAATCCAGGACCGCTCACTTACGCAGAACCAACTGTCGTGGGAAATTCTTTTTATAATAAATTGTATTGATAATTTCCATTTTCATATATGACTTCTAGGCATAGACAGACTATATAGAACTTTTCGTTATACTGGATTTAGACAGTGATGGTTGATTGATTGGTTTATGTTTGTGCGGTATTGACAAAATTAGTTTCAGAAATGCTCCAGTTGTTACTTCTTCGGCTGGAAAGGGTTCCTATTAACAGCACAAATTGCTAGATAGGCACGAATTACAGCGGCGGTAAAATTAAACTAATATATTAAAAAGTATTCCGACATTAACTATTAAAAATTTTCATATAGACTTATTAACATTTTTTTATAAATTGAAGTTAAATGCCTGTTGACAAAAAAGTATGTTCAAGTATGTTCAAGTATGTATCGTTAAAACTCCGGTGTCGTTAGTTATGTGTGATTTAATAAATATAAAAAAAGTGTTTCCGAAGTAATTTTAAATATATTAGCCTTTATTACGAGTCAGTAAAAATTATTTACTTTTTGTCACTCGAAATCGAGCTCTTTGATTCTCGTAAAGAAGCAGAACGACGTCTCTTAGCTTCGTCGCGCTTAGCCTTTGATTCCTTCTTCCGCTGTGCTAGCAATTTTGCGTAATCTGCTGCAGCTTCTTTGGAAGCGGTTTGACGCTTTTTCTTCAAGGCATTGCGTCTACGTTTCCTTTGCAGCACCACTGGAGTAACCAAACGCTGAATTTTGGGTGCTTTAGATGTAGCTTTTTTATTATCCTTGGCGGGCAATGGGCGACGAACCACAAAGCGACGAACATCATCATCTTTAGTTAAATTATACAGTTTCCGGATTTTGCTGGCGCGCTTTGGTCCAAGTCGTCGTGGTACAGTCGTGTCAGTCAGCCCGGGTAGTTCCTGTTCACCTTTTTTAACAATGACAAGAGCCAAAACCGACATGTTTGCGTCGACAATGCAACCACGAACGGATTTCCTTTTCCTTTCGCCAGTACGTCGAGGTCTGTAACAGGAGTGACTCTTCTTCAATAGCAGACGTACACGACCTTAAGATAAAACATATTGTTAATTTCAGTCGAAAAATTTCAACATATTATAATTACCATGAGAAAGCACTCCTTGTTTCATAGGGAAACCTTGTTTATCGTTACCACCGGCGATACGAAGATGATATCCTTTCCACTCATCACCGAGAACGTCAGCTTCGACAATTTGTCCCATACGCTTCTCGTAAAACACTCGAAGTTTGTGTTCATCCACAACTTCGAATAACTTTTGGCATCCTGTTGCCGGGAAAGACACGTTAAGCTGCAAATTGAAGAAACTTGTAAATTATCCACCATCACATATGATATATAGCACAGCATTACAGAATTTAATCAACTTATATCTCTATAATCTCTAAGATACAATTAAAAAATCTACCCATCAAATTTGAGGCACGTTATTTGAAATATCTTTTCTTATTAAATTTCATCCAAAACGCGTTATTTAGCTACATTTTAACAAATAAAATTAACATACCTTCATTTTTTAATCCATTATCCATTGAACACCGAAAAGAAAAGAAAAGTAACGGGTGCTCGACAAGCAATTGATGCCACACATTTAAAAGAATTCACAATAGTCACAGGGTTGCACTGTAAGTATTATTTTTGTCGGTAAAAGAATTGGGTTACTCAAATATAATATATATTAAATATCTTAATTAATTGAAATATATCTCAGAAAACTTCACTTACTTTAAATCACACAAAATATAGTGAAGAAATCTATGTTTGCAATTTATTTCTTATATCTAAGTGAACATTTTTAATATTAGTCAATTGTCAGAGTTTTTAGATGTAAACTTTGTGGAATTAAATTAACGAAAAACTGACACAATAAAATACTTCAGTATTCTAATATTTATTTCGTTTTATTAATTAAATGAACAAAATGCAAATATTCAAAATTAAGATGTTCAGTTACACAAGAGAACATACAGCTTAGAGAAGGTGTAGATTGAACAGCGAAATAAAATAGTCTGGAAAATTTCAATATGGGAATTCTCCTCACAACGAAGGAACTCAAATCGCCAAATATTAACATTTCATTTTTTGTAACAGAAAGGAATGTGCAGCTATCTGTTGTCATAATCTCTCAAGCAAAAAGCGGAATAATTTTATCTTCGCTGAATAAGTCCTGTGAGAATTGCCATATGATGGTAGACTATTTATCTTCACATCTATCTATCTAGTTCTCATTTCAGTTTTCTTAATAAATTAAAATTAATTAAATAAATTTACTAATCAAAAATTCTTGCATTTCCGTTATTAATTTATTTTCAAATAAAATGAATTTAAGTTGCTTTTCCTCTAGATATTCTGACCGCCATAGAAGCAAAATAATAAAACTTACGCAAACACATCCATACAGATATTATTTCGTTTGCACATTTGTTTGAATGTTTAAGAAAGCAAATGCGAGCTACAAAATCGTATTCATAGTACAAAAAAAATATAAAAGCATTTAAATTCAGAAACGCAAGCGCATCAGCAACAAAGTAAAATGACTTCATTCATAAGCGCAAGCCATTGTATAAACCTACAATGCCTATACAATAGCGCAAGCCCTGCACAGATCTCCCACATGCGTGTGTTGATTAAAAGCGCCTTTTCACGAAGATGAAAAATATCAGCATCAAAATATAATCTCTTTTGCCATCGTCGCCAGGAACAGTATCTGGACAGCGAAGCTTGCAGCGGGGATGTTGTTGTTGTTCTCAGGAGGCTTGGAATATTCGTCCCATACAAGTGTATATTTGTGCAAAGTTTGTCAGTTGTTCGCTCAAGTTTGCGTGTTTGTTATTGCGCATATGAAAAGGATTCCCTAGTGATGCGAAGAAGTAAGTGTAAGTATGTATGTTAAATCTATTTTGTGTATTTGGCATGTTTTTTTGCAGTTTCGTACCCCTCGTAGTTTTTTACCCCTCCAAGCTACTTTCAACCCCCGCTACAAGTTCTCAATTGCATTTAAATCCGGCGATGGAGCAGGTCAGCTTAAATTGTTATTGTTGTTATCTGAGAACAAGTTTTTTGCTAGCTTTGCTGTGTGCATTGTCTTGCTGGAACACCCATCAAAGCGGCATATTATCTTCAGCATAGGGTCTAACGTTCACTTAAAATATTGCAATAAGTAACTGCTGTCATTTTCTCTTCAATCCGATATGTCGGTCTTATACCATGGTAGGAAAAGCATCCCCAAACCATGACTGTAGATTGTGGTTTGAAAGCAGTGTTCAATGGTCTTCGGACATGTTGTGCATCACAGTCAGGATAAAACATACTACATTTACACTCATCTGACCATTGGATATTATGCCACTTCTCCACTGGCCATTTGTTATGCTCTTAAGCAAAAAGTAGCCTTTTAGAAACATTTCGCTTTGACAGATAGGGTACTTTCCTCGGGTCTTCGATTTTAAATCTTTTGCATTAAGCCTTCTGAGAATGGTGGAAGTATCAACGTTTAAAGAAAATTCGAGTTTTATATCTTTTGTAGATGCAAAAGGTTTTTTTCATAAATCTCTCTATATTATTTTCAATTGTTGGTGAAATTTTTGGTTTTCGTCTGCATGCTTCCTTTTGTAGTTTTTATTTTATTGCATTTTCTTCCATTCTCTTAAACCATTTCAACGTCTCGGTGCGAAAATCCCTTTTTGTGAAGGTGTTTTATTTGTTCTTGGAGCTGAACGCTACAATGCCGTCCACTGCCTATTTTGGATCACTAAGCTTTAATATTTCGTGAATCTTTTAGCATATAATTATATTATAATAATATATATATCATATACTTAATACCTTTACCAATTATAAATGTTTAAAATCCACAATATTTCAAAGAAACTATTAAGTAACTTTCGCGACCCTACTATTTGACACAGACTAAACTGAATTCACTTCACAAGGTGATTAACAATTATGAAACGACCCAAAATATTTGTTCTTTGATAACGGTTCTTTGCTTTTTCGATACCTCAGCTAGAAAATAAGTAAGTCATTTCCGGCCAATTTTTTTATTAAAGCAGAGTAGGGTTTTGAAATATTTCAATGTAGATGTCCCTATTATTTTGCACATGACTATACGTTCCCCTGATTCAATTGTTTAATTTTTATAGTCTCGCAACATGTTGCTAGAGGGTATATTAGTTTTGTTCACCTAACGGTTGTTTGTAACACTTGGAACTAATTGAGTTAGATATAGACATATATATATATACAATATATATATATATATATATAAATGATATATGAAATGATATATGAAATGATATATATAAATGATCAGGATGAAGAGACGAGTTGAAATTTAAGTGACTTTCTGTCCGTTCGTGCAAGCGATAACTTGAGTAAAAATGAAGATATTTTGAGGAAGCTTGGTACACGAGTACTTGAGTGAAAATGAAGATATTTTGAGGAAGCTTGGTACACGAGTTCTTTGTCCCCTTAAGGCGGTTGGTATTGCAGATGGGCGTAATTGGACATCTGCTACGCCCATAAAATGCCATTAATCGAAAACAGATATAATGCTATAACTAAGCAGGAAATTAAGATATAAACGTATTATTTGGAATGGAGGATGCTAGTAAGGCGGGGCATCTGTGGGCAAATATTTCTGTGAAAGTGGGCATAACCCCGCCTATCAATATATTTAATATGTATATCGCGGAAACCGTTAAAGCTATATCAATCAAACTTGCTCCAAATAACTTTTTCTAGCATCCCCTTATATACTGAGACAATGAGTGAAATCGGTTAATAACCACGCCCATCTCCATACAAAGGTTATGTTGAAAACTACTAAAGTGCGCTAACTCGCTAAAGAAACACGCCAGAAACATTAAATATTACAGCAATATGGCACGGAGGGGCTACATAGGACTCCGTGTAAAATTTGGATAATGGGAGTAACACCGCCCTCTTTTAGGAGGAATCTCATATCTCAAGAACGCCTTAACCAATTTCAACCAAATTTGGTATGCGACATTGTATTTACATTCCTATGTCACATTGGACGAAATTGGATAAAAACCACGTCTATTTCTCATATAAAAATATTTTAAGTTTCATCTGATACTTTCACTTTAAGGTAGATAAATCGGGCACCAATTAAGATATTGGTATAAAACTTTTCACGAGTAGAACATTTAAGATATGGTCTCATGCGTAACAATAGTCGAAATCGGATTATAACATTTCAAGCCACCAGATACCCAATATATAGACCTCAGTACTTCTATATGAATTTTTACCGAAAATATCGGTAAATCTGTAAAATATTGTAATGAAATTGGAGTATTATCTTTCCATGATAATAATGTGATCTGGTGTCAAAAATGCGAAAAATCGAGTGAATACTACCCCTGGCCCCCATATTCTTAATGTAAGAATTTTCAACCTTCCTGCAGACTTTATACCACATATTTCGGTCAATGCGTAAGACATCTTAGAAAAATTAAGTGAATGTGTAATATTGGATATACCATAGTATAATACCGAAAATATGAGAAATCGGTTAAGGAATTATTCCAGCTCTCATGTACTACATATAATGATTTTCGCTATTCTAGCCTTCTAGTTATAGTTCTAGTTCTCTAGTTACCTTCAAAAAATTGTGTGGAAACAAGTTCCCTAGTATACTTGAGTAATGAAAATGGTTAATGCAATCAGCCCAAATATGCCCAATATAAGAATCCTTGACTTTCCATCTGACTTTAAACCGTTTATTATGGTCAATATTTGTGATATTTTAATGAAATTAAGTGGATATGTTTTCTTAAACACAATGTGATTTTGCGCTAAATATGGTCTAAGCAGCTTATTCCTAATAACAGGATTTCCTTTTCTCTGGTTGACTTTTCCTCATATATCTAATATATTCAGTAAACAACTTTGGTTGAGTTTATATCGCATATATCTTATTTGAGTTAATTTGGTAGATTTTAATATAAATATCTCTAACACGAAGAAAAATATAGCAACGAAAGTACTTGAGTCTATGGCCTGTAATATAAGTTAATAAGATATCAAATGATAAGATATAACTTAGCCTTCCTTACTTGTTTTACATGCATGCGTATATATGTATGCATACATCATCAAGCAATCCCTTCCAAATGCGCAATCGCAAACATACAAATTTAGGCAAATAACTGACAAATGCCAAAAAAAACTTTATACAAATGTACGCTTGTATGCAAATTACAAGGAATATTCTAAGAATCTTGAGAACATCAACAACAACATCCATCCAAACTCTTCTCCTCGCTGCAGACGACGCTGCAATCACACTGTTTCCTCGCAAAGATGGCAAAAAGCTGAAATCATATTTTGATGTTGATGCTGAAGTCAAACGGAAATGTGGTAACAATGCACAAAGTTTGACAAATTTCAGAAAAGCATCAATATTCATATTCATATTTGCCTAAACAACTGTCGTCGTGAGGTGAATTCCCCCGTTGAAAATTTTTAGACATTGTTTTGTTTCGTAGTAGAACCTGCACTTTCTCTAGAGTTGTAAGTTCTTTGATTGGAGTTGGCCGAGCCTAGCGGAGAAATTACTACGTTTATTACGCACTGTGGTTAATTTCGTTGTAAGCGTTTAATGTTTGGGGCGAACTCGGCCCCAGAAATATTCCAGAAGTTAATGGAAGAACAATATTGTCTCTTTGCCCAAATGTCTTAAACTATATTGACGACGTAATAATATTTCGGAGCAACCTTCATGAACATGACAAAGCACCGGAAATGGTTATAATCATTTTTAAAACCAATGATGTTTTGCTGAACGAAAAGAAATGCATGATGAGAACTCAAGGACTGAAATTTGTATGGCGCATTCTGTCAGATCAGGGGATCGAAATTTTCCCACAAAAAGTAAAAGTGATCTTGGCTTCAGAGCGCCCAAAAATAAGGAAGAAGTACGCAAATTTCTTGGTTTAGCCGCATACGTGGGTAAGTTTCTAGTTGATTTGGTAGACAGTATCGAGCCTCTCAGCAAACTACTGAAAAGCCAAGAGGTATTTGTGTGGGCCAGAGAGCAGGACGAGGCATTTCAAGAATTCAAATCGAAAATTGCCGCGGTACCGAAACTCTCATATTTCAACCCACAGAACAAAACTTGTTTAATATCAGATCCTAGTCTGGTGGTCCTGGCAGCCTTGTGTGGTTACCCCGGTGAGTATCTTGGATGAAGAGATATTGGATGCAATGCCTAGAGCCGAGAGCTGTCAATAGTGGGTGATATTCTATTACGAGGCACTAAAGTAGTAATTCCAGAGAAGTTGCCAGAAATAATTTTGGTCCTCACACATGAGAGAAATTCAGGAATAAGTGTTCTGAAAGGGAGGCTGCGCTCAAAATTTGATGAATTTGTATGGATAAAAATGCAGAACAATATTTCAAGGCGTGCCAAGGTTGTATTGTAGTGTCTATACCACCAAAACCAGCCCCGATGGAGAACCACCCGTTTCGGAATGAACCCTGGAACTGTCTGACGACAGATATTTTGGGCGCCTTATCTTTTAGATATTTCCAAAATTGGGATTTCTAGAGATGTTAACGATTGAATATGGAAGGCAATTCGTAAGAGTTGAGTTTAAAAGTTTTTGCAACACCAAGGAAATTCGGTTAATGACTACGCGCTCATACTGGTACCAGAAAAACTGCAAGGTCGAGAATATTAACAGATGCCTTGTTAAATGTTTAAAGATAGCACATGCAAACAACGACAGCTATAAGAAAGAAATCCAGAAGTTCGTTTAAATCTATAATGTTATACTACATGGTACCAAGAGCGCTCCACAGAACTAATGTTTAACAGAGTAATAAGTGATAAAATTTCAAGCACTCAGGACTATGTAAGCGAAATGGCGGACTCAGAAAAGAAAGATAAAAATCTGGGAAAAAGATAAAGGAAAACAGTTTGGCAGACAAGACCAGGAACGCCAGGGACCTGCGTGTCGGAGACAGAGTACTCTTAAAGAATGTTATGTTTCCACATAAATTGATGCCACATAAATATGCAACGTGCCTTGCAACACCAAAAATTAATTATCTGGGTGAGGCCGACCGTGCGGGACGGAGACTTAAGCTGATATTTAACAAGTAAGGAAGGCTAAGTTCGGGTGTAACCGAACATTTTATACTCCCGTAGTGTCCAAGGATCAAAGGTGGGGAAAGGTTTTCAGGTACTGGCATAACTTTATATTCAAAAATGTTGCGGAAGACATTCATTCATTCAACATTCATTATTTGACGAAATTGTCAATGGATTGCAATCATATGTGACATCTTATTAACTTATATTACAGGTCATAGACTCACATACTTTCATTGCTATATTTTACTTGGCGTCAGAGATATTTATATTAAAATTTACCAAATTAACTCAAATAAGATATATGCGGTATACTCAACTAAAGTGGCTTAATTAAATATATTGTTTATATAAGGAAAAAATCATCCAGAAAAAGGAAATCATTATATTAGGAATAAGCGGCTTAGACCATGGTCTAGACCGGTTTCATTTATATTTAGCACGAAATCACATTATGTTTAAGAAAACATATCCACTTAATTTCATTAAAATGTCACACATATGAACCAACATTAACGGTATAAAGTCAGTTAAAAAGTCGGAAGTCATTTGTTATATCCGGCATATTTGGGCGAGGGGAAGGTCTGTCCTGATCACATTAACTCTTTATTACTCAAGTATATTAGGGAACATGTTTAAATGCAATTTTGTGAAGGTAACTAACATAGAATAGCGAAAATCATTATATGTAGTACGCTATGGTATACAGCTGGGATAAATCGTTGACCGATTTCACACATTTTCGACATTAAGCTATGGTATATCCAATATTAGACGTTTACCTAATTTTGCTAAGATATCTTACATATTGACCGAAATATAGGGTATAAAGTCTATAGGAAGGTTGAAAATTCTTATATCAGCTTCATAGGGGCTAGGGGAAGTATTTACCTGATTTTCCCCATTTTCGACAAAAGAGCACTTTATTACCATGAAAAGATAATGCTCTAAATTCTCTACGATATCTCATTTATTTTTACGCATGAGATGGCATGGCAAAAGCTTTATTCCAATAACTTCATTGATGCCTTATTTATCAACTTCAAAGTGAAAGGATCAGATGAAACTTAAAATTGTGTTTTTTGGGAAGTAGGCATGATTGCTCTCCAATTTCGACCATTTCCAAAGCATAAGGATGTAAATATAATGTCATGTATCAAATTTGGTTGAAATTGGTTAAGGCGTCCTTGAGATATGAGATTACACTTAAGACTAGGCGGTGCCGCGCCCATCGTCTAATTTTGTACGAATTCCTAAGCAGCCCTTCCGTACCATATTTAGTGTAAGATGTAATGTTTCTGGCGTATTTATCAGCAAGTTAACACACATTTAGTAGCTCTCAACCTAATCTTTGTATGGGAGGTCGGCGTGGTTATTATCCGATTTCACTCATTTTCCCAATTTGAGGACAGGCTAGAAAATGTTTTTCTGAGCAAGTTTAACTAATATAGCTTTAGTGGTTTGTGAGATTTGTACACTAAGCCTAGTGTACATTAGTACACAATAATAGTAGCATACAATAAGGGGACATACCCACTTTTAAACATTGTTTCCTACAGACGCCGCGCCCTACTAGGATTCCTTGTACTAAATAA
This sequence comes from Bactrocera minax, assembly GCA_021498325.1. Taxonomy (NCBI): domain Eukaryota; kingdom Metazoa; phylum Arthropoda; class Insecta; order Diptera; family Tephritidae; genus Bactrocera; species Bactrocera minax. Next base: position 613,723 of record JAKEEE010000109.1, on the reverse strand, counting down.
CACGTCCATATTTAATTTGTTGCTTAGTTATAGAACTTTATAGGTTTTCAATTAAAGGTATTTTGTGGGCGCGGCAATAATTCGATTACGCCAATCTGCAATACCATCATACTTCTCATGGTGGCAAGGAACTTGTGTACCAAGTTTCAAAATACCTTAATTTTTACTCAATTACTCAATTTATATTGTGGCGAACACGAATTCCAGAATCGAGGATAACTTACCAGAATCTACCAAACATCGGGACTAGTGGTTGCCAGAATATTCGAATAGCGATATTGTAGCGAACTCGAATGTCAGAACACAACAGAATCGGCGATAAGCTGCCAGAATCAACCAGATAACGAACGTAGTAGTTGACAGAATGTTCGAGTGATGATCTGTTGGTAACAATCTACTATATAAGGGTTGCCGGAGTGGCAGGTAGACACAATTCGAATAAGAATGTTGCTTAGTTAAGTACAAGTGAATTATAAGTAAGCTCGAATAGCGAGTAACAAAGTGTCAAGTTATTAAATAAGCAATAAAGAAAAGGGTATAGCCATTAAATTGCGACTTTAATTGAACAATCCAGTGATCGAACTCAGGGTAGAGTTTCAACGTGAACGATTAATTTAGAAAATCTGTTACAATTGGTGTCAGAAGTGGGATTGTCAAGTAAAGTCCCATAAGAGATTATTAAAAAAAAAAAGGTAAAGTTTAATGAACTGAAGATTCAACAACTAAAAAAGGAACTGGAGCAACGTGGTTTGCGAACAAGTGGAATAAAATCCGAATTGCAATCACGGTTGCGAGAGGCCATGGATGCAGATGAAATTCATGTTGACGAATACGTCTTTCAATCGGAACTAGAGGAATCGACAACGAAGATGGAGGAAAGGGAAGAGGCTCAATATTCATCAAAGATTATGGACATGAACTTGATTTTGGCTGCAATATCGCAGGTATAATCGCAGCTGTCCTCGCTGATGAAAGAGCAATTGACCTCACAATTAGCAGAGGTGTCATCGCAGATGAAAGAGCAGCAGGCACGTATGACGCAGGTAATCTCACAAATGACAGAGGTGTCGACACAGATTTCGGAAGAGCAGGATAAAATTAAGACTGAAGTGGATGAGTTAAAAATCGTCTCCACGATCTACAATTAAATTGTCCAATTATGTCAACAGGCTCTGCCAAAGTAAAAACTCCATCCTTTGACGGCACAATTCGGCACAAGTTCCAGATTTTTAAATTTCAATTTAAGAAGACCGTAGCTGCAAATAATTGGAACACTGAATTCGTTGTACTAAAACGGTTTGCAGCAGAAACTTTACAAACCATTTCCAATTGCGAATCGAGTAGTTACGAAACTTTGATGGGCGCAGTAGAAAGACGTTATGGTAGTGAGCACAGGTGGAAGATCTTCCACATCGAGTTACAAAATCCCGCCAGAAAGCCAATGAGACTCTGCAGGAATTTGCTACCGAAATTGAGAGATAAGCTCATTTGGCTCACACACACAAATCCATGGATTACATCGAGGACATACAAATTCAGAGCTTTGTTAATGGAGTACGAAATGAGTCTACACGCTATGCTGCGTTTGCATTTCCAAAAATGACGTTTGCAAAAACCGTCTGGAATGCTTTTAACACACTTTACAATGCTTTAACACGGCTTCTCTGCTTAGTAACCGCTCATTTAAAACTCATCAAGTAGAAATAGAAGAACCCACTTGGGTGAATCGATTACTTGAAAACCTGGATAAAATGTTGGAGAAATCTCCCGAAACACGTAAGAAAAAGCGGTCATATTGCACGCAACTGTAATATCGAATCCATCCAGTCCAATAATCCAACTGGACGCAAACGTAAAGCTGAGGAAGATCAAACAGCTTTCAAATCAGACAAGTCGTTAAACTAAAGCGAGCCAACCGAAAAGGGCATGGACTGGCTTCCACAAGTGAATGCCCTGTAATTTCCATCTCACAAATAAGCAGGAACACGAGAACGTTACCGTTAATGGATGTGTGGACGGCAAAAGGCGCATTTTGACTGTGGATACAGGTGCGTCACATTCCATAATTCGATCTGATCTGGTTAATAAAAAAATAAGACCACCACGCAGGGGCAAAGTTACGTACTGCAACTGGAGAAGATACTCAAGTTGTCGAGGAAGTAACGTGCGAGATCGCAATTGGAAAGGTAGCCGTGTTACACAATTTTATAGTGGCAGACATAGTCGACGAAGTCATAATAAGAGTAGACTTTTTAGCTTAGCAATGGATCAAAATCGATATGGAAAACAGGAGAATGACTTATACCAATATGGAAGTGCCACTTACATTCGGATATGATAACAACCACAGCATTAGGCGAGTACTAATAACAAAATAACAGCTGATTCCACCAAAATCACAATCAGTTATTTTGGCCGGAAATAGAGGGAGACTATGGAGTAAACAAGTTGTGGGTTGTCGAGGCAGCAGAAGAATCTACACCAAATTTAATGGTAGGAAAAACCCTGACCATGACGAGGCAAGATAAACGTGTTCCAGTAAGAGTACTTAATGAGTTCAAGTCACCAATCCAACTTTTTAAAGGAACTATATTAGGGCAGTGTCAGGAGATTGAGGCCGTGATAAATTGCGAAAAACGCCTCGAAGGAAATCCAATGGGTGAAAACGACATCTCGAGTGAAATTAACGCATGGACCAAGGAACTACAGACAGACCATTAAAATAAGTCTAAACAACTCCTTCTCAGATATTCCAACATATTTGATATAGACGATTCCAAACCTGGCAGGACCAAAGATGTGAAACACTTTATTAACACAGGTGATGCGAGACCTATTCACCAGGCTCCTCGTAGCGTTCCATTAGCAAAACGTGAAGTTGTTGAAAGTGGAGTAATTGAACCATCAGAGAATCCATGGAGCTCACCTGTAGTACTGGTGAAGAAGAAAGATGGGAACATGAGGTTTTGTGTGGATTATAGAAGGCTGAATGATGTAACAAAGAAAGACAGTTATCCACTACCTAGAATCGATGAAACCCTGGATTCATTAACAGCGACGAATTGGTTCCAACACATTGGCAACTGGAAGTAAAGGAAGAAGATAAGGAAAAGACGGCTTTCAGCGTTGGAGATGGTCTATGGCATTTCACCGTAATGCTCTTTGGGTATGTAACGCTCCTGCCTTTGCGAGACTTATGGACCAAGTATTAAAAGGATTACACTGGAAGACCTGTTTGGTGTACCTCGACGATATCATCGTGTAGGGTAAAAGCTTTGATGAACACCTTAGGAACCTGGAAGAGGTTTTCCAACGGTTAGCTAGCGCTGGTCTAAATCTGAGCCCGAGGAAGTGTTCCCTGTTCAAAAAGGAAGGAAACTTAGGACAGTAAAAGATTGGCCCCGTCCTAAAAATTTACACGAATTGCAAAGTTTCCTTGGGCTGTGTGCCTATTATCGACGATTTGTTCCGAATTTCGCCAGCGTGGCTAGTAGCCTCCACGAACTCATGAAAAAGAACAAAGCATTTGAGTGGATTAAAGAACAGGAAGTGGCTTTCTGAACTCTGAAGAAACGGTTATGTACTGCGCCAATGTCAGTGAGAAGAACTATTGTGTAACTCGGAGGGAATTACTGGGGTTGGTAAAGAACATCAAATATTTTCATAAGTACCTATATGGTCAGCGATTTCTAGTAAGGACAGATCACGCAGAACTAAAATGGGTTCTACAATTCAAGAACCCAGAGGAGCAGTTGGCACGGCGGATTGAGAGACTCTGCTGATGCGATGCCCCGTCGTCCCTGTAATTTGGAATGCAGACATTGCTCAAAAGATGAGGCTAAAGAAGACATTATAGATGTCCGATTAATGACAATGACATCGACAGAAGACTAGGACCCGAAAGAACTACGAAAATGACAACAGTAAGACCCAGATCTGAAACTTTTAATGCATGGAATGGAACTGAACAAACGTCCAACGAGAGAAGAAATAGCTGTGGAAAGTCCAGTCGAAAAAGCATATTGGACACTGTGGAACAGTTTAAAGTTGGTATCCGGCTGTTTGAGCTCTTATGATTATTCCGAAAGTAAGAATTCTCGAAATTCTCAACGAACTGCACAACGGTCTATGTGGAGGGCACATGGCGATCCCCAAAACCTTGGAGAAGGTAAAGCAAAGATTCTATTGGGTTGGTTGTCGTCAATTAGTAATGGAGTGGATTGCCAATTGTGCTGAGTGCATTGCAGCTAAAGGGATAAGATCCAGGAGTCATGGCCGGATGAAGCAGTACCATTCAGGGGCACCATTTGAGCGAATTGCCATGAATACAGCTGGTCCATTTCATGGACTATTTCAGTAAATGGCCAGAAGTATACTCGATTCCTAATCAAGAGGCTGAAACAATAGCGGACACATTCATCAACAACTGAGTAATGAGATATGGTGTTCTTATAGAATTATATTCTGATCAAGGGAGGAATTTCGAATCAGCGCTAATTCAGGAGATGTCCGAAAAACTGAGTATACGGAAAACACGTACAACTGTGTTACATCTGCAGTTATAGTATGGTAGAACGATTCAATAGAACCTTAGAAGAACATTTGAGGAAAGTGGTAGACAATTTTCAAAAAGGTTTGGATACTCGTGTATCTTTGTTCCTGGTGGCTTATCGGTCTGTTATACACGAAACAACGGGGCAGACTCCAGCAAGGGTAATGTTTGGAAATGACCTTCGGTTACCCATTGATTTGAAGTTCGGAATTAACCCCAATGGTGGAAGGAATGCCAAGGAAACCAACAGTATCCTAGAAGACGAGATGAAAGAAATACTTTCTATGGTGAGACAGCGCACGCAAATCATGAGTGATAAAATGAAAGCAAAATACGACAAGGCAATGAAGTCTGAGGGGTTTGCGGAAGGAGATTGGGTGTTGTTATATAACCCACAACGGAAGAAACGCTTATCTCCTAAATTACAGTGTAGTTGGAAGGACCATACCAAGTTGTCAAACGACTCAACGATGTGGTATATCGTATACAGACCATTAGAAGACGAAGGAATAAAATGAAGGTAGATCATTTAGAACGGCTTGTAGCGTATGGAACCCCAAAGATGTCGAATCGGGACGATCAGACTTAGGTGGAGGGCAGTGTGGCGAACACGAATTCCAGAATCGAGGATAACTTACCAGAATCTACCAGCCATCGGAACTAGTGGTTGCCAGAATGTTCGAATAGCGATATTGTAGCGAACTCGAATGTCAGAACACAACAGAATCGGCGATAAGCTACCAGAATCAACCAGATAGCGAACGTAGTAGTTGACAGAATGTTCGAGTGATGATCTGTTGGTAACAATCTACTATATAAGGGCTGCCGGAGCGGCAGGAACAGTTCGAATAAGGGTATTGGTAAGTTAAGAATAAGTGAATTATAAGTAAGCTCGAATAACGAGTAACAAAGTGTCAAGTTATTAAATAAGCAATAAAGAGTGTATAGACATTAAATGGTGACTTTAATTGAACAATCCAGTGATCGAACTCAGGGTAGAGTTTCAACGTGAACGATTAATTCAGAAAATCCGTTACAATATATATACAACTACATATCTATATCCATTAGTTTTAGGTGTTACAAACAACCATTAGGCGAACATAACGAATATAATCTGCTACATGCTGCGAGAGTATAAAAATAAACTGTTTCCCAAGTAAGTTGAAATAATTGAAGCTTTATTACGTCAGCGTGCGTCGCGTCAGTGAAATTTATTTACTTTTTGTCACTCGAAATCGAGCTCTTTGATTCTCGTAAAGAAGCAGAACGACGTCTCTTAGCTTCGTCGCGCTTAGCCTTTGATTCCTTCTTCCGCTGTGCTAGCAATTTTGCGTAATCTGCTGCAGCTTCTTTGGAAGCGGTTTGACGCTTTTTCTTCAAGGCATTGCGTCTACGTTTCCTTTGCAGCACCACTGGAGTAACCAAACGCTGAATTTTGGGTGCTTTAGATGTAGCTTTTTTATTATCCTTGGCGGGCAACGGGCGACGAACCACAAAGCGACGAACATCATCATCTTTAGTTAAATTATACAGTTTCCGGATTTTGCTGGCGCGCTTTGGTCCAAGTCGTCGTGGTACAGTCGTGTCAGTCAGCCCGGGTAGTTCCTGTTCACCTTTTTTAACAATGACAAGAGCCAAAACCGACATGTTTGCGTCGACAATGCAACCACGAACGGATTTCCTTTTCCTTTCGCCAGTACGTCGAGGTCTGTAACAGGAGTGACTCTTCTTCAATAGCAGACGTACACGACCTTAAGATAAAACATATTGTTAATTTCAGTCGAAAAATTTCAACATATTATAATTACCATGAGAAAGCACTCCTTGTTTCATAGGGAAACCTTGTTTATCGTTACCACCGGCGATACGAAGATGATATCCTTTCCACTCATCACCGAGAACGTCAGCTTCGACAATTTGTCCCATACGCTTCTCGTAAAACACTCGAAGTTTGTGTTCATCCACAACTTCGAATAACTTTTGGCATCCTGTTGCCGGGAAAGACACGTTAAGCTGCAAATTGAAGAAACTTGTAAATTATCCACCATCACATATGATATATAGCACAGCATTACAGAATTTAATCAACTTATATCTCTATAATCTCTAAGATACAATTAAAAAATCTACCCATCAAATTTGAGGCACGTTATTTGAAATATCTTTTCTTATTAAATTTCATCCAAAACGCGTTATTTAGCTACATTTTAACAAATAAAATTAACATACCTTCATTTTTTAATCCATTATCCATTGAACACCGAAAAGAAAAGAAAAGTAACGGGTGCTCGACAAGCAATTGATTGAACATTGATGAACATTTAAAAGAATTCACAATAGTCACAGGTTTGCACTGTAAGTATTATTTTTGTCGGTAAAAGAATTGGGTTACTCAAATATAATATATATTAAATATCTTAATTAATTGAAATATATCTCAGAAAACTTCACTTACTTTAAATCACACAAAATATAGTGAAGAAATCTATGTTTGCAATTTATTTCTTATATCTAAGTGAACATTTTTAATATTAGTCAACTGTCAGAGTTTTTAGATGTAAACTTTGTGGAGTTAAATTAACGAAAAACTGACACAATAAAAGACTTCAGTATTGTAATATTTATTTCGTTTTATTAATTAAATGAACAAAATGCAAATATTCAACATTAAGATGCTCAGTTACACCAGAGAATTTATAAACATAGATATGGTGCAGGTTCGACAGCGAAACAAAGGAAGTCATCTCATGATAAATTAACATTACGCATTTTCTGTTCTTACCATTCTCAACCAGGGAATTGTGATGATGGAACCAGAGAATGCATATATGTAGTACATATGCTACGCGAATTTTTTAAATTCCATTTAAATTATTTATATTTTATTTTAATTCAATTTATGCTCAACTACGAATAAAAATAATTATTAATAAAAAATATTTCGAAACATTTATATAAATAATTTATACATATGACACCCTTAAGGAGTCGAATAAGCATTAATTTGCTGACGGCAATTTTCTTGTCCTTGTTATGTCAATATTTATTATTTTAATAATTATTTATTTAAATTTTAACCAAATATATGTTATCGTCTTTTTAAACTTCATATTGAGGAGTGCGCTTTCATATGTACATACATAGTTCTTTGAGAATTTAATTAAATATGAGTATGCGATTGGACTATATTTTCGATACATATGTATGCATATAAATATGTGCCTACGAATTTACATATATACATACTAATAAAAGCATACCTATGTACATTCCTTAGATTGTTCACTTCGACTAACCTTCACAAAAACAACACAAAGGCACAAAAACAATATTCTTTAAAGTTTAAAGCGACGCCGAAATCCATAGTAAAAAAAATTACAAAAACATTTTCATTCATAAACGCAAGCCCATCATCAACAAAGCAAAGCGATTTCATTCAAATAAGCAAGCGCTGCACACACCTCCCCGCAAGCATGCGTTGTCTTAAAGCGCCTTTTCACGAGTATGTTAAAAATCATAAACTCAAACAATTTCTGATATTTACTTCAGAAGCGAAAAGTGGCAGCGTGCCCTTTTGTACCACATTTAGCACATTTTTCAGTAAAGTCTTTTGAGGCACGGAACGATTATAGCCGATACTAGTTACACGCAGCCACTCTTTGGAGCAAGTACAGCTGCGACAAACTATATGAACAGTTCAACATTTTTAGGGATTAATACGCCTTCGATCCACTCCAATTCAACGAAAATACCTACATTCTCCAATACGTGTATGCACGAAAACTGCCGCCTGTAGAAGAAGCCGTGCTCACACCCACTACTTGGTATTTGCCGCACATTGCCCAACAAACCTGGAAAGTTACGCATGGTATTTGATGCCGCTGCTGAGGTGAGTGGAATCTCCCTCAACTCACAGTTCCTGAAGGGTCCACAAGAATATCGGTCTTTGCCATCGATATTATTTCATTTTTGAGAAGAAGCGGAGACGTCAAGGAGATGTCTCACCAAGTGCTTATGCGAGAACACGATAGATGTACACAGCGGTTTCTCTGTCGTGATGGTGATGCTACGCACCCCCGAGATGTTTGCGAAATATGCGTGATGACGTTTGGTGCTGCCTGTTCTCCATGTGCTGCAAATTATGTCAAAAAAGTTAACGCATTGGAGCACCAAGAGGATAGCGGAAGGACCACTCGTGCGGTTGAGGCGATATTGGACCACCACTACGGCGATGACTTCGTTGATAGCTTCAGTTCGGGAAAGGAGGCTATTTCTGTACCTGAACAGTTCCAAGAGATTCATATGGTTGCTGGATTTGAACTTCGCAATTTCACATCCAATTCACCAAGGGTAGTGGCCGCACTTGATGCCACTGACGTCTCACGTCCAATTGGCAAGAAAGAAAGTTTTTTGGGATAGCTAGATTGTCTTGGCTTTAAACTGAAGTTCCACAACGTTGATGAAGTAGTGATAAATGGAGAAAGACGTCCTCCTAAAAAGGAACCGCTAAGTATCGTTATGTCGATTTTCCAAAATTTAAGATTTCTGAGTAACTTTGTCATTGGTGCGAAACTACTTATGCGGGAGCTGGGGAAGCACGACATCCATTGGAACAACCCGTTGCCAAACGACGTTAATGTAGTTTGGGAGAAGCGACGTAAAAAACTGCCAGAGGTTGTCAAATACATCATAACTCTTTTCTATTTAGGAAATGGTGCCCCAAAAATAGTGCAACTCCAAGTGTTAGTCGACGCTAGTGAAGATGCCTTCGCCGCTGTTGCCTATTTTCGATTCCAAACTTCATCGTGTAAAATTCTTTAACAGTCGTTTATGATAAGTCAAAATACGTGCCAATGAAAACTCTCACTATACCATGTCTTGAACTTCAGGTAGGTGTCTTGGGCACTGGCTCATGCAGTGCTTCCTGGACGAACACTTTTTCAACATCAAGGACTGCATTCTGTGCAGTGACTTAAAAACGGTCATCAAATGGATCAAAACTGAGCATCGTCGTTATAAGCCTTTCGTACAGCACAGAATGGCAGAGATATTGGCCGCTACAAGCATATCCAATTGGAGATGCCTACCCACTAAGCATAATCCAGCCGATGAAACCACGCGTACAAATGATTGCATCAATTTTAGTCCAATGGCGCCTTGGTTACATGGTCCTCCGTTTCTATAGCAAGATAAGCAAGCTTGGCCCTCTGAAGACGTCATAGTTGTTGGAAACGATGAACTTGGTGAAGAGGTTCGGTCTAAATTCGTGAGTGAAATCGACAGTTTTAACATTTTTGATTTTAAATGTTTTTCTTCAACAAGACAATTCAAAAGACAATTGCCAAATCAACAATTTGCACAGTCAGACCAATGCTATGTTTAACTGCTAAAGAAGTAGAGAACGCCAAACGCCTTTTATGCCGTATAGAATAACGTGAAGTATATGCAACAGAGTTCAAGTCTCTCGAAAAAAAGCACACAATTGCAACTGTCACCGTACATGCACGAGGAAGGCATCCTCCGAGTGCACGGACGCATTGACGCTGACGCAACGTTATGTGCCACCAAAACTTAGAAGCCACCATTGGGGATATTCGTCGCAGTTATTGGGTATTACGACTGAGAACTTTGTTGCGTAACGTGATTGTCAGTTGTGCTGTATGCCGTTTAAATAAAGCCACCCCGGTAGATCCACGGATGGGACCGCTTCCTTCAGACAGACTCACCCCTTATGTGCGACCGTTTAGCTATACAGGATTTAAATACTTTAGCCCAATAACTGTCACTGTTCGGCGAAGGACTGAGAAGAGATGGGAGGCACTCTTTACGTGGCTCACTGTGAGAGTTGTGCACTTAGAACTGGCTCACGACTTGAGCATTGACTCCTGTATCATTGTTCTACGCAATTTTGTAAATCGACGAGGTGTGCTCACAAGAATTAGGTCAGACAATGGAAAAAATTTCCTTGGCACTGACCGAGAAGCCAAGTGCTTCACCGAAGTATGCCGAATGAGTATGCTTCACCGAAGTGCAAAGTGAATTATCACAAGAAAAACATTCATTGGGTATTTAATTCACTGTTTGACCCTTCGGAAGGTGGTGCATGGGAGAGAATGGTACAGTGCGTCAATCGAGTTTTACGTCACTCTTTGAAAGAAGTTGCTCCAAGGGAACATACCCTAATAGCTTTCTCATTGAAGCTGAGAACATTTCCGATAATAATTCCCGACCACTGACGCATTTGCCTATCACCGTAGACCAGGAATAGCCGCTAACTCCTGTAGACCTGGACGACTGGAGAAAACTTGTGTATCATGTAAGCAGTGGCGCATCGCTCTTCAATTGGGGGATACTTTTTGGATAAGATGGATTACCGAATAACTTTCTATATTGACCCGCCGCGTAAAATTGTGCCAACGAACAAAAGAAAGAAGGAGAATTGGTGTTCATATGCGATCCTTTACTTTTACCGCGGCGAGAATGGTGCCGCGGTAAAGTAGAGTGAGCGTACCCTGGTCTTGATGGCGAGTTTCCAGTGAATCAGGTTGGTTCACATGGGCGGGGATGTTGTATATTCGTGCCCACATTTATGTTTTATGTATATTTACGTTACATTTAATTTATAGGTTTATTCTACCGATGCATGTTTCAATTCTAATTTCTTATAAGTTTTTACATTGTCTCTAATCTGATTTATGTACATATATATGTTTCCAACTGTACAGCTTCATACTTGTTTGTGCGATTATGCCTTCGCATAAACCTGTAGGCGCAAACTTCAATTATCAAAATGTTATAAATTACACTAAAAAAATACCGATTTGTACTTGTACTTGTACTTTTACGGTAAATGCAAATTCTTTGTGCATATAAACCAGTGCAGATCATATTTGAGCTTTGTCATCGATCAGCCAGGAAAGTGGAAGAACATACTGCGGTAAGTAATAGTCAATAGCGTTTGTATATAATTTAACAATCTAATTGTATTTTAGAAATAAACCATCAAAACAAAAGTGAGTTAAAATTTCCCACTTAACGGGTACACATTCATCCAAACTCTTCTCCTGGCAGCAGGCGTCGCTGTCCATACACTGTTGCCACGATGGCAAAAAGGTGAAATCATATTTTAAAGCGGAAATCAAAGCGAAATGTGGCAACAGTGCAGGCAGCTCGACAAAAATCACAAAAGCATCAATATTGATATTAGTCTAAACAAATATGCGAAAAATACAAATCTGTGAACAGGATTCGACCAATATTTCGAAGCATGGACATGTGCTTACCACTCTTACCATATCATTTTAGTTTAATTACAATTTCATTATCTATAGGAAAAAAAAAAAAATGTGGATCCCATAGAAATATCAATATCATTCTCGTCTCTCATGAGACTAGGAAAAATATGGTAAATGGCAAAAGTGTATCGCTGCCACTTTTCGCTTCAGAAGTAAGTATTAGAAATTGTTTGCCTTTACGATTTTTAGCATCCTCGCGAAAAGACGCTTTTAAGCAACACATCTATTCGGTGGTATGCGCGACGCTTGTGCTCATGAATGAAGTCACCTTGCTTTGTTATTGATACGCTTGCGTTTGTGAATGGAAATGTTTTTAACTATGAAGTTCGGAGTCGGTTTAATGAATATTGTTTTTGTTGTTAACATGTAGTTCTTTCTGAAAGTTAGTAGAAATTATTAATCTGAGGAATGAAAATATGTATACTTTTTTTCGTAAATACATAATTTCGCACATACATATTTATATGCATAGTTAGAAAAAGAAAAGGATATGTATTTATTCAGGTATGTATTGCTAATATTGTCGAAGAGTGTACACATATTTAATTAAATTTACAAAAATCTATGCATGTACGTATGAACGTTTATACCTCCATATATGTACGTATAGGTTTTCAAACCATGTGGTATTTTTAGTTAAAATTAAAATCAGTAAATATTGATATAACATGTACGTGAAAATTGTCATGTACATGTATTGACATGTACGGCAAATAATTGCAGGTTCAACTCCGTATTGGCTTTTTTTTCTTGACTAAATCAATAAATAACAAAAAAAAATAAATTAGTCAAAATATTTTTAAATTATTAATTTTTTTTAGTTCATAAATTGGTATAAATTAACTAAAAATAATAATAAATTATAAATAATAATAAATTATAAATAATAATAAAAATTAACAAAAAAAAATTAAATTTTTAATGAAATGAAAAAAATCTAATAGCATATATTCATTCAGTCGCAAAAGCATACTGGGCACAGTGGAACAGTTTAAAGTTGGTGTCCGGTTGCTTGCATTATTCCGAAACTTAAGAATTCCCGAAATTCTCAACGAGCTGCACGACGGTCCTTGTGGACGGCACATGGGAATCACGAAAACCTTTAAGAGGTTAAAACAGGAGAAGTTGGTTTGTTGTCGTTAATCAGTAACGGAGTGGATTGCCAATTGTGCTGAGTGCATTGCAGCTAAAGGGCCGAGAACCAGGAGTCATGGCCAGATGAAGCAGTACAATTCGGGTGCGCCATTTGAGCGAATTGCCATGGATAAGCTGGCCCATTCCCCACCAGTAAATTAGGAAACAAATATGTTTTGGTAGTAATGGACTCTTTCAGTAAAAGGCTAGAAGTATACCCAATTCCCAATCAGGAGGCTGAAACAGTAGCGGAAATTCATCAACAATTGGGTAACGAGATATGGCGTCCCAATGAAATTGTCTTCTGAACAAGGGAGGAATTTCAAATCAGCTCTAATTCAGGAAATGTGCCAGAAGCTGGGTATCCGGAAAACACGTACAACTGCATTACATCCACAGTCCAATGGCCATGGCAGAACGATTCAATCGAACTTTAAAATAGCATTTGAGAAAGACAGGAGTTGTGGTAGACATGTATCAAAAAGATTGGAATACCAATATATCCTTGTTCCTGATGGCTTATTGCTCTGCTGTACATGAAACTAGGGGGCAGAATCCAGCAAAAGTAATTTGTGGTTATAATCTTCGGTTACGGATTGATTTGAAGTTTGGAATTAACCCCAACGGTGGAAGGCATGCTAAGGGAACCAACAGTATCCTAGAAGATGGGAGGAGAGAAATGCCTATGGCGAGACAGCGCATACAAATTAGAATTGATAAAATGAAGACAACATATGACAAGGTAATGAGCTCTGAGGGGTTTGTTGAAGGAAAGAAAGGCTTATGTATTTAATTACAGTGTAGATAATATAGCAAACACACTTTCCTTCGGTTTTCTTACGACATTTTGTAGAAAAATGTAAAAAAATTTAAACAAATATTAAAGCAAAAACTTTTTTTTTAATCTTTCTTTCGTAAACATCAGTTACTACAAATAAATACTGGCACGGTGAATATTGAATCTTTAGAATTCATTCGCGATCCATCAGTGATCAATATGGTTCGATCCAAATATCACGATCCATAATGAACGTTAGTAGGCCCCAATGAATATGCATTTTTTGGGTTCTGTTACCTCACGCGGCTGCTTATTTGCTCCCATAATTTTTCTGTGGTGAATATTAATTTACCATGGTTAAAGATAGACACATATATTAAGCTTAATTATTTTTATTTAGAAATAATACTAGATTCTTTAAGAATCGTTATTAAAAGTATTCGTATAATCAATATCTTTTGTGCAACATTTTCAAAAATTTTGGAAATATTGTAGCAAACTGTAACAATTTACCCAAAAACGTTCATCTGGTATGCCTAAAGAAACTCAACCCTAGAACTCTCTTGACAGTTCTCAATAAACCCCAATCATCTGTGTATGGATTACTTTTTAGCAGGTGATAGTTTCGCTTCTCCAATTCATAATCTTGTGGATCTCTGTTTTACAGAAATTTCACGTGGCGCTCTCTGACAATTAATGTATGATTTAACCAATAGTTGACTTGCTTAATCTTTAATGCTTTAATCTTAATGATTAAAAATAATATGCATACCTTATTATAGAAAAGAGTCTTGAGAAGAATTAAATTGTCATGAAGATATTGAATGTGACGTCTAACTCTTTCCTAGGATTATTTAATATTCTTGTAAAAATATTTTTACCTAAATTTGGAAAAATATATGTTATACATTTCGATTTGTTAAGTTACAAATTGTAAATATAATTATTTTTGAAACTCAATCTGGTCACCCCTAAACGGCAGCACTGATCATGATCATAAATTTCTCTTAATGACATACATGTCAATTTTATTCTGTAAAAAAAATTACACGTGTAGCTTTATATAGTGTGATAAAGATAAAAGTCCCAAAAAATAATTTATTTGGAGTAATTTTAAAACAGTATGGTTAAACCAAAAAAAGCTAATTTAGTTCAAAATAAAAATGTATCGTTGGAGAAGCAATTGGTTCAGGGAAAAGTAACAAAGCGAAAAAACAAAGATAAGTTTCATTTGCGCGCAGAAGAAACTTCGGTTAGTAAAAATTTAAAATCTCTGAAGGTATTCATATTAGTGGATTTCAATTATTTTAGGTGTTGGATAACAAAACAAGTAAAAAAATATTAGATGCTTCAAAAGTGCAACAGTTAGAACTTAACGACGATAACTTCCCTAGCCTAGGTGGGAAAAATGGTTATTCTCATGTCAACATAGGTTAGTACAAGACTATAATAGTAAATACATACATACATATGTTTGGTGAAAACATAAAATTTTTTAGGAGAAATTGTTGAAGAGGACGAAAGTAAAGATGTCACGGAAAATGACTTTATGGACAATTTAGAAATCGATGAAGAAGATGCCAAAACATTCAAACGATTTCAAAATCCTCAGGAAGGAAAACGAACATTAAAACTATCTGATATTATATTGGAAAAAATTCAAGGAAAACAACAAGATATTCAAAGCAAACTCACAGATGATGGATCTCTTAAATTAGAGGATATAGACCCTAGGTAAAAAGTTTTTGTACATTTTTATTTGGTTGTCCCAATTTGGTCAGATGGATAGAGCTATATATGCAGTGTCCGATTTATGAAAAATGAAATAAATACCCCTACGGCACCTTATAAACGCATTATTCCACTGATACTCTAACTACTTAAAGTGCGAAAGTTCTAAGAAATGATGTCAGGAGCTTAAAATTTTGCCTTCCTTATATTAGGAATCTCAATCTTTCTGATTGACTATCATATATATGCAAGACATATTAAAGTTAGTAAGTTAAACTATTATCAGGCTGACGAGACGGATTAATTTGGGAAACATTCTTCAGCTGAAACAATCTTTTTGAAGAAATTTCATATCTCAGTAACTTTTTGATCGATTTGAACCAATTAAGACCAACAATGATTTCCACCCATTTCGATGACTCTATACAGTTGGTTAGAATGCGAGATATTTCAATAAAAATAAATGGTCCATATTATAATATGATCGTTTTCGAGTCGTACTTTCTCCCTATGAATTCAGTTAGTTCAAGATCTCGCCATGTAAAGAATATTGCGTTCATTTTGAATATTTTTTATAGTAATATCTGGACACTAAATATTTCATTTGTATGAATACAAATTGTAAGAATACCTAATGCTACTTATTTATAATAAAGTTTTACAACTCGAAATATTTCAACCGCAAAAATGTAACATTTTAAATCTATTTAGGGTGCGTGAAATGTATGAAGGAGTTAGAGATGTAATGAAGCGCTACCGAAGTGGGAAACTGCCGAAAGCATTTAAAATTATTCCAAGATTACGAAATTGGGAACAGATTCTATTTACAACGGAACCCTATAATTGGAGTGCTGCAGCTATGTTTCAAGGAACTCGGTATGTACATCTACAAATGTATAACAGTGTATACATAAAAATGTATTTTCATTAAATTGAAAAATCTTTTGACAAAAGTCAATAGTTATCTAAATATCTATGAGTATAAAGCAAAACAAACGGGCAGCGCTTGCGGTGTCCCTAACAAACCTTCTGACGTAAGAGTAATTGTTTTGCGATTCTTTCTTTGGTGGAGATTTTACGCGTCAAAAACCTTTTTAGTAACCCCTTAGTTGTGTTTTTTATACACAATTATAGTTGATTTTAACTCTTAAGTTTTTAAAATCAAACGAAACAAGTAAGAAAGGGCTAAGTTCGGGTGTAACCGAACCTTTTATACTCTCGCAATGTGCAAGGATCAGAAGCGGGGAAATGTTTTCAGGTGCTGGCATATCTTTATATTAATGTTGCGAAGAATTCTGCTTTCATTATTCGAAGAAATTGTCAATGGATTGCAATCATATTAGGTATAGTATTTACTTATATTACGGGCCATAGACTCTTGTACTTTCAGTGCTATATTTTGCTTCGTGTCAGAGATATTTATATTAAAATCTACCAAATTAACTCAAAAGTTATATATGCGATATAAACTCAACCAAAGTGGTTTAATAAATATATTAGATACATGAGGAAAAAGTCAACCATAGAAAAGGAAATCATATATTAGGGATATGAAAATCATTATATGTAGTATATGGGAGCTGGGATAATTCGTAGTCCGATTTCACACATTTTCGGTAGTAAACTATGGTATATCCGATTTTACACGTTCACTTAATTTTACTAAGATATCTTACATATTGACCGAATGTATGGGGTAAATGTGTGTAGGTTGGAAATCCGTATATTAGGTACATGGGGGCTAAAGGAAGTGCTTACCCGATTTTATCCATTTTAAGCACATGGACACACTGTTATCAGAAAGAGACGCTAGCTAAATTTCAAAGAGATAACTCATGTATTGACCGTTGTATATGGTATAAAGTCTACAGCAATTTAACATCCGTATATTAGGTACATGGGGGCTAGGGGAAGTATTTACCCGATTTTCCCATTCTTGACACAAAAGAACATTATTATCATGGAAAGATAATTCTCGAATTTCAGTACGATATTTTACAGATTTACCGTTATATATGGTATAAAGTCTACCGGAAGGTTGAAAATCTGTATATTAGGTATATGGGGGCTAGAAGAAGTATTTATCCGGTTTTCCCCATTTTTGATACCAGAGCACGCTATTATCATAGAAAGATAATCCTCCAATTTCATTACAATATCTTACATATGTCCCGATATGTTCGATAAAAAGTCAGATGGAGGCACTGAGTTATAAGTGATGATTAATGATTAAAAGTTATAATCCGATTACGTCTATTCTTACGCATGAGATGGAATATCTTAAAAGTACTATTTGTACAAAGTTTGATTTTCATATCTTAATTCCTGCTTGATTTGATGATACTTAAAATTGTGTTATATAAGAAGTAGGCATGGTTTTCATCCGATTTCGTCCACTTTCACAGCGTGACATAAGAATGCAAATATAATATCATACCAAATTTTGCTGCAATCAGTTAACGGCTTCTTGAGGTATGGGATATAGGTATGAGATTCCTATGCAAGCCTTCCGTATCATATTTGCTGCAAGATTGAATGTTTCTAACGTGTTTATTCAGCGAGTTATCGTACTTTTGGTAGTTTTCACCATAACTTTTGTATTTGAGGTGGGCGTGGTTATTATCCAATTTCACTAATTTTCTCAGTATATGAGGAGATGCCACAAAAACTTAATCCGAGCAAGTTTGATTGATATAGCTTTAACGGTTTCCGAGATATATATATTAAACATATTGGGGCCTCCCTATTTTTACAAAAATTTTTGCCCACAGATGCCCCACCTTAGTAGGATCCTCTATACCAAATAACACGTTTATATCTTAATTTGGTGCTTAGTTATGGCAATATATCTGTTTTCGATTAATGGCAATTTGTGGGCGTTGCAGATGTCCATCTGCAATACCAACCGTCTTACGCTGACAAAGAACACGTGTACCAAGTTTCATCAAAATGTCTTTAGTTTTACTCAAGTTATCGCTTGCACGGCCGGACGGATGGGCGGAAGGACAGACAGTCACTCGGATTTCAACTCGTCTTTTCATCGTGATTATTTATATATATATATGTCTATATCTAACTATATTTAGTTCTAGGTGTTACAAAAAACCGTTAGGTGGCAAAACATCTGTAGCAACATGTTGCGAGAGTATAAAATCTTCGTCTTTTAATTTTTGACAATATTTTGTTATTTGAGCCATTCACATTAGCATTGAAATTGCGAATGGCAGACAGCTAATGACACAATGTTTTGACACTGTTTTACAGTAAGTTTCATTTCTGAAGGAAAGATAGGGAACAAATTTTTTCACTTTAGTGAAACGTAATTAAAAATATTTTCGTTTTCATTAATATTACAAGGAAGGTTGAGTCGATGGATAAAAAAACCAAGCGATTAGTCATTACATAATTTTTTATCGTGATAATTAAAAAAAGAGATGGAGTTCGAAATATATTCCCAACTTCTTAATGGTGTATAAAGAATATTAAAGCAACAAAATACGACTGGAAACTATTAGGAAGAACGTTTACATAGTATATACTTAATGAAAATGTAGGATAACTGGAGTTCATTTAGCTCATTCGTTATTTACTACAACATCTTATTTTGCATTTCCAAAGCCCGTACTTTCAATAAAAGTGTCTGTCTAAGAAAGATAATTTATTCTTCAAGCCGTTTATTCCTCAATTCGCTTAACTACTGCAGCTGTTTCGACGGGGTCGGAATATAAGGTGTAGGGTGTTATATGAGTTGGTTTCATTGGGCATAACAAGAGGTGGTTAGTGTCATGCGGAGACCCCTTGCATTCAGGAGATAAATTCAGTATATGGGCGTCAAATCTGAATAAGTAGCAGTTTACCCCACTGCAGTATCAAGAAAGAAGTTCCGCGAAGTCACTTTGGCAACTGGAGCTCTGTTCTGCTATGTGTGGTATTTTGACTCGAAGGACGTCATTCTCCAGGAGAGTAAACGACATCAAGTGAAACGACTTAAGGAGGAATTCTGTAATTGTCCGAAGAGCGGTGTCTTGATAGATCTGCATTTTCTTCATTCCGGGGGGTTGTACACATTAACTGGGGGTACATATTAAATACTTTGAGCTCTACATCGCCTGATACTCTAGAGTGGTATCCCTGTGGCCGATGTCGCCACCGATGAGACGATATTACACAGTGACCGGGTCAGTTCCGGCAACGTAGAACCGGCTGTCGTGTTTCGGCCGTTCATTGAATTACCTGTGGGTGTTTTAGCTTTTCTTCAATCGCACATAGCTTAGATCAAATACGTAAAGTCAACATATCATCTCGATATATAAAACCGATTAAGCATATAAACGAAACGTTTACTTCAAACGAAAATTCGAAAAACAAAAAAATGCAATATTATAGCCTATCCGTTGTATTGGTAAATATCTGGTGCTATTTAAAATCTTTTAAGAATCTTCTAGATAGGTTTGGAAAAAGCTTAAGAGATGTCCTTAAAGTGTGAGAAAGCTGTTTAGTTACCAAACCTTTAACAATTGAATTATTTCAAACTTATAGCTCAGAATACATCATATTTTGAAAATTGTTGAATACTCTAGCATTTCAACATTAGTTATCTGCCTCATCTTCATTAACTAATAAAACACTTTTTGAAATTGCATTTATAAACATTAAATATTTTTACATATGTATTTAATCAAAGAATCGTATAAATACTTGTGTATACACTTATTTATGGACATTACAGTTTTGAACAGAGTTTTATTAAACATTATTCCAGTATATTTTGTTCAGTTCTTTCAAACGCAATGGCTCAACGGTTTTATAATTTGGTTTTATTACCGAGGATAAGAGACGATCTATGTGAATATAAAAAACTGAATATGCATTTGTATAACGCTTTAAAAAAGGCGCTCTTCAAGCCGGCTGCTTTTATGAAAGGTATAATACTGCCTTTGTTAGAAGCTGGTGATTGCACATTGCGAGAAGCAATTATATTTGGGAGCGTTATCGCACGTAGTTCGATTCCGGTATTGCATTCTTCCGCATGTTTACTCAAAATATGTGAAATGGGATATACAGGTGCAAATTCAATATTTATACGCTACTTCCTTGATAAGCGTTATGCATTACCTTACCGAGTTATCGATGCTGCCGTATTTCATTTTATTAGGTAAGATCTTAAATTTTTTCGTATTATTTATAATAGATTTCTACGAATTTATGCAGATTTGAGAACGATAAACGTGAAATGCCTGTATTGTGGCATCAAAGTTTATTAACATTTGCCCAACGTTATAAGAACGATATTTCTTCCGAGCAAAAAGAAGCTTTGCTTAATTTATTAAGGTAACAAGACATTGTTTATTCGTCCAATCAATTTACATATATTCTAATTTTATGATTTCAGGAAGCAATCACATCCAAAAATTACTCCCGAAATTCGAAGAGAGCTTTTGGCCTCAAGTTGTCGGGATATTGAAATGAAGGAATATAACAATGAAGCAGGTGCAATGCCAGTAGAAATGTATACTGACAAAGATGTTTGCTATCAGTAAACGTGTAAACGTATTAAATGTGTTTCTGTATTATTTGTATTTATCAATAATTAGCCAAGTTTCTGTTAAAAATGCGTTTATTTACCCAAAAAACTAGTAGAAGAGAGCACAAGTTGAGAGCGTAAGCAGCAGAGAGCTTCTATTTTCTGTTAGTGAAATTTTTGCTGGCAGAAATTAGTTTCTTTTTATTAAACACATGTGTAAACAAGCGATATTTGGCACATTTTCATTAATTTTGTTCATTAATTGTTTCATCAATTGTTGAGATAAAAATGAGATATGAAATGATAATATGAAGATAAAAAGTATATATTAATATATTGGGTTTTTATTATAAATATTAATCTTTAGTTATTTTCATTCGTTTGCCTTAGTTTAAGATATCTTAGCGAACACTTTATTTAAATATCTATTGATTAATTTTTAAGCTATAATATGATGTGGTTGCCAAAAATAGCAATCTGACGCTTCCCTGCTAATTTCTGTTAGTTTCTCGTTGCTTTACTTTTGCGAAACTTGGTACACGAGTTCTTTGTCAGCGTAAGACGGTTGGTATGGACATCTGCAACGCCCACAAATTGCCATTAATCGAAAACAGATATATTGCCATAACTAAGCACCAACTTAAGATATAAACGTGTTATTTGGTATAGAGGATCCTACTAAGGTGGGGCATCTGTGGGCAAAAATTTTTGTAAAAATGGGCAGGCCCCAATATGTTTAATATATATATCTCGGAAACCGTTAAAGCTATATCAATCAAACTTGCTCGGATTAAGTTTTTGTGGCATCCCTTCATATACTGAGAAAATGAGTGAAATCGGATAAAAACCACGCCTACTTCTCATATATCCCAATTTTAGGCTTCCTCTGATCCTTTCACTTTAAAGTAGATAAATCGAGCAGCAATTACGATATGAAAATCAAACTTTGTACAAATAGTGCTTTTAAGATATGCCATCTCATGCGTAAAAATAGACGAAATCGGATTATAACTTTTCAAGTCACCAGATACTCAATATTAGGATCTCAGTGCCTCTATCTGACTTTTTATCGAAAATATCCGGAAATCTGTACAATATTGTAATGAAATTAGAGGATTAACTTTCCATGATAATAGTGTGATTGGTGAAAATCGGGTAAATACTACCCCTAGCCCCCATATACCTAATATACAGATTTTTAACCTTCCGGTAGACTTTATATCATATATAACGGTCGATATATTAGTTAATTCTTTGCAATTTAGAGAGCGTTTCCTTCTGATAACAGTGTGCCCAAGTGCTTAAAATGGATAAAATCGGGGAAGCACTTCCTCTAGCCCCCATGTACCTAATATACGGATTTTCAACCTTGCTGTAGACTTTATACCATACATTTCGGTCAATAAGTGAGATATCTTAGCAAAATTGAGTGAACGTGTAATATCGGATATACCATAGTTTACTGCCGTTTGTTTAAAATAGTTTAAAATGTGTAAAATCGGCCTACGAATTATCCCAGCTCCCACATACTACCTATTGGATTGTTCGGAAAGTCATTTCGTTTTTTTTGGGGAACATGAAAGACAGTTTTCGTATAATGAATAAATATTTTATTAAATTATATATTGGCCATTCTGGTCCAACACCTTTTGCCATCTTTCTGGCAGTAACATAATTCCCCTCTCATAAAAGTTTTGGTCCTTGCTGGCAAAAAACTCGTCCAGGTGGTTTTTGACATCTTCATTTGAGGTAAAGGTTTTGCCATCCAAAAAATTTTGCAGGGACCGGAACAAATAGTAGTCGGAAGGCGCCAGATCTGGAGAATATGGTGGATGTTGCAGTACGTCCCATTCAAGCTGTAAAAGTTTTTGGCGAGTGACCAAACTTGTGTGAGGTCTCGCATTATCCTGGTGGAACACTACACCCTTCCTGTTGATTAATTCGGGCCTCATCTCTTTAAGTGAATCATTCAATTTGTCCAGCTGATGACAATAGACTTCTGAATTAATCGTTGTATTGTCCGGCAAAAGCTCAAAAAAAACGATTCCTTTGACATCCCACCAAACGGAGAGCATCACCTTTTTTTGGTGAATGTTGGCTTTTGACGCGCTTTGAGCCGGTTCATCTTTTCTGCTCCATGACCTCTTGCGTTTAACATTGTTGTATACAACCCATTTTTCGTCCCCAGTAATAATCCGCTTCAAAAATGGATCATTTTCTAGACGTTTGAGGAGCGAATCACACGCGTCAACACGACGACACAAATTTCGCTCGGTAAGGACATGGGGCACCCACACATCGAGCTTCGAGGTTAAGTCCATGCCTTTCAAATGGCCATAAACAGTTGAATTCGACAAATTTAACCTCTCACCGATCTCTCGTGTGGTGATTCGCCGATTTGCATCAACTAATGCCTTTATCGCATCTTTGTCAGCTTCGACCGGCCTTCCAGACCGTGGTGCATCTTCGACATCAAAATTGCCGGATCGAAATTTTGCAAACCAGTTCTGGCACTGGCGTACTGTTAACACGCCTTCTCCATACACATCCGTCAATTTTTTTCTCGCTTGGACAGCATTTTTACCTTTTCTGAAGTTAAAAAGTAAAATATGACGAAAATGCTGCTTATTGCTCTCCATATTTAAAAAGGCACCAACCAAAAACTACTGGGTAGAATTAATAGAACTTTTTCACACACAAGCCTTGCAATATCAGCTCTCATGACATATAATGGTTATGGGGCTTAAGTGTGAAGTTAGTTTCGAAAAAACGTAATTAAGTCCTCTGGCGGGAAAAAACGAAATGACTTTCCGAACAACCCAATATAATGATTTTCGCTATTCTAGCAGACTTTATGCCGAATATGTCGGTCACTGTGTGAGTTACCTTCACAAAATTGCGGGAAAACATGTTCCCTAATATACTTGAATAATGAAAATAGTTAATGCGATCTATCCCAAAAATGGCCGATATAAGAATTCCCGACTTTCCATCTGATTTCAAACCGTTTATGTTGGTGTGATATGTGTTTTAACTGTTTATGTGTGATATTTTAATGAAATAAAGTGAATATGTTTTCTTAAACACAATGTAATTTCGCGTTAAATATGAATGAAATCGGTCTAGACCGTGGTCTAAGACCCATATTCCTAATATAATGATTTCCTTTTCTCTGGTTTACTTTTTCGTCAAGTATCTGATATTTTCAATTAAGCCACTTTGGTTGAGTTTATATCGCATATATCAATTTTGAGTTAATTTGATAGATTATAATATAAATATCTCTGACACGAAGCAAAATATACCAACGAAAGTACATGAGTCTGTGGCCTGTAATTTAAAAAAGTTAATAAGATAATGTAAAAGTGTAAGTGTAAAAAGTTAATAAGATACCAAATATAATTGCAATGCATTGACAATTTCTTCGAATAATGAATGTTGAATGCTTCCGCAACATTTGTTAATATAAAGTTATGTCAGCACTTGAAAACATTTCGATTGCAGTAGACTAAGAACTAAATTTTTATCTAACGAATATATTTTGTGTTAATAATAAACAAGTAAGGAAGGATCAAGTTTGTTTGGCATAGTGGACATAATAATGTGCTTTACGTTGGTACCTGCCGTTTGTACAGCCTAACTCCGCCGTGTTCAAAAACAAAACGAATCAATATAGTGCGTTGATCAGCGCCCCATCAGTAATAGCTTTTTGCTAAAACCAACGGTACCGATCTGCATTGTGGAAATGGACACAATAACTACCTTGGTAGGGTTCGAGGCCTACCTAAAACCTCTGCCGAGCGACAGTTCTACCCGCATTCAGGTGTTAAGCCACAGCCAATATCGTGGTGGCCTCCGAAGGGCCTATCGGAATGAGCAGGTTGGAGGGACCTGTAACTCCAACGGGCTCCTGCTCTCCGTGGTACCAGATTAAAGTCTCCGGTCAGACCTCGTAGCCTGGGCTACTTCCAGTTGAGCTACCCATTTAACTCAGACTGGAGGCATTTGTAGCTTGAACCCAAATGCCTCTTTAAGCGTGTGCATAATACATTTAGTGTTATAAACTCAGTTCAAGCTAAGTAATATAGCATTGTTTCTGACATGGCTAAGCCTATTTTAGAGCAAAGTCTATTTCAAATGGAATGCATTTTATGGATTTTAGTCGCCTTTTACGACAAGCATGCCTTACCGTGGGTTATTCTTATCCCCCCACCCGCAGGGGGTGGTCGTGGATAAGAGCACACCTTATCCACCATCTTGTGGTAGGAGATCCATATTTCATCAACGGTCACAAGAAAATGCGGCACCCATCGCATCGACATCTTTCTCATGTCCAATATTTTATACAAGATAGAACCACGCGGTCTTTTGAGACTACCAAAATACGAAGCCATTCAGCTGAAATTTTGACGGTAGCAGTTTACGGGAATGTACTGCACGATATTAAATTTCTATAGCAATAGTGACGCCAACGAGCGGCCATTAGTAAAGTAAGCTTACGGCCGGAACTGATATTAAATTAACTTACACGAAGCTAATATGCTAAATTAGTAAAATACCCGAAACATTTTCTTTAAAATCATGCGGACTACTACAATTCAAAAGCCACATTTTAAACACACGAAATTTAAAGAAAATATTCTTATGTACTTTTATAAACTTTTTTTGACATATTGACATAAATATATTCAGAGCGTACTAGTAGAAAGTATCCTCAGATTTTATTTCTTTTGGTACCATATTATACTTTTATTAAAATATCTCATATGTTTCTGATATTTACGGTAAAAATTCAACGGTGGTGAAAATAAACGCATTTGGTATAAGGGCGATAGAGCAAAAAATGAAACAATTTCATCTGGTATGATGGTAAATGGACGTGGGGGTCGAAATGCCTACGCGGACCAAGTAGTTCTGATGGTTAAGAGGAACCTCCTTTATAACATCTACGAAGTCTACGGCATCTCAAATTGATAGCAAACTGGAAGGCAGGAAGTGCCTTACAATCGATACGAGTAAGAATAAATAATTTGACCCGTTTCCTGATTATTTAGTATGATCCGTCATAGAACAACTTAAAACGAATCCAGAGAAATAAAGACTTTCGATATACATATATGCATATATAACTCTTTATGTTCGATGAGGGTGACGATATAAATATTGCATATGAATTCAACATTCGTTTTTCTACGAAATTGTGAATCGAAATGAAATCTTACATATTAATCCATATACGCGCCAATAGAACAGGATACATTGTAGTCAAGAAAACATGGCGACTTAATTTCATTGAAGTATCGCAAACATTGACCGACATATGTACATGATATGCTCGAGAAATTTATTAAAATGACTCAGATAAAGTCAACCAGAGTAACGGAAATCTGAACGAATACTGAACCAATTTTATCCATTTTGAACACCAGCCCACATTTTTTATCTTTACTTTACAACTTATTAATTCAACGGTATTTTCGGTGTAAAGTCAGACGTAGGCACGGAGATTCTCATGTGCGGTAAAGTGGTGCTAGGAAAGGTATAGTCTGATTGAAAATTTGAGATGAGAGTTGTGTTACATTAGAAGCACTATTTGCGCTACGATATATTTCGATATATCCATTGATCCTTGCTTTATCGGTAGTAAAGTGAATGAATCTGATGAAGTTTAAAATGGTGTAATCTGGTCCCGACTTTTCGAGAGATTTTGTAACCACAAATGCCCTTCCCTTCTGTGATCATTCGTTACAAATTGAAGTTCTGTAGTCACACGTTTTGGCCTTAGCGAGAATGAGACATGTTTACACTTTTGCTTACTAATTTGTATACACCAATTGCCTTGCCGTTATCCAATGAAAATTAAGCGCTCCTCTAATACGCTTGACGCTCTGACGATGTTTTCATCACAACTTACTATGGCTGTTTCCTCCGCAATAGTGGATAGAATAGTGAATAGTATATATGATGGCACTTTGTTCAGGTGCGATCTCTTGTATTCTATCACTCTTTGTTTGCTGTCGTTTACAAGTTTAAAATTTGTTATGCTCTGAAGACAATGCAACAAACAACCAATAACCCGCATTTTATCTGCGGAAGCTTCACTCTCGTCGAGGGGTACCTGATTACAATACAGTAATAACAGCAGTAGGACTAGGGATATAACTCGTTCATTTGCATTAAACTGATTTTGTTGCTTGTTAAAATAGAAAAAGATCTGATCTGTCTGCGGGAACAATAGTCGCCTAGCAATATATTTATGTATAGTATGTAAACGAAATTGGATGTAAAAATAATTTGAAATCGGTGCTCAGTGGCTTGTCGTGTTTATTGTATTCAGTGTACTAGAATCCACTCATTTGAGCACAATAGTAGTGATAGTAGCACAAGTTCATTGGCACCTAAAATTAATGCACAATTTCACCTAATATAAAATTTTGATATCTAACATAACAGTTTTATACTCTCTATTCACCTTATTGTTGTTTGTAACACTTAGAAAAGAGATATGTGCTTGTGCATATCATAACAATCAGAATGTCGGGATAAATTTATTTCCGGATGTCTCTCTTCCACAATACTTCATACATAATAATACTGTCAAACTTCCACAATACGGTCTTATTTAAAAATGCATGAACTCTAACAGCTTAAGTTATACAATTCGAATTGGCGCATTATATTACAGAGGTAAGAGGTACATGTGTACCATGATAACAATCTACATATTTATCAACGCACGTATCCCGTATTTCGTTTCATTGTATCCTATATATATCGGTAGGTTCTGAAAAATCTACATACTAATAACTTAACCTACTAATTAATATAATTAGCTGAGAATTTACCTAACACTCATATGTATATTATGCTTCTAACCTTATTTCAAATTATTATATTATTTAAAAATGGTTACCAATATTATTGGTAATGTGTGAGATATCTTAATGAAATGAATATGTTTGTTTAGGAGAAATCGAACTGTAACTACGCCTACTTCCCAGAGAACACAATTTTAAATTCCATCAGATACTTTCTCTTTACAATGTATAAATAACACACCAATAAAGATATCGGAATAAAACTTGTCACAAACAGTGCCATCAAGGTGTGGCACCTCTCAACTGAGATCGACAATAACTTGTCAAACCTCCAGATAACAAATATGAGGATCTCAATGCCTAAGGCTGACTTTGCACCGAAAATAATGCTCAATCTGTGATATATTATACCTTAATGAAATTAAAAGGGCATCTTTTCCTGACAACAATGTACCCCTCTGCTAAAAATGGACAAAACCAGTTCAGTACTGCCCCTAGTCTCCATATACTTAATGGAAATTTTCTGAAACTTCTGGTTGGCTTTATATAGTATTTTATAGTTCCTACTGCCTCATTGCTATACCAGTCTGTTCTTCTTGTTCCTAACGCAGTGTCACATGTTTCTAAATATTTACAGTCCGTTCGAACATTCCCACCTTCGGCAACCCTGACTGTTTATTCGGCCTCGAATGAAGGGTTCCTCTTCTTTGTAAATTCAGCTATTATAAATACATGTCTCGGTACTTCATAATCTCCAATCTTCTCATCTTTGTATCTTTCGTGAGCCATCTTCTTGTCAATTTTATATACTATATATCTATAAATTTATAGACAATATAATTTTATCCTGTTTCATATTGCGTTCACTAATGGCTACTACCTCGTTAATATCAAAGTTAATATCCGCTCTTTGATTCTCGGTGAATGTACCCCCATTTTCCTGCTGAATGGAGGCGATATAGTCTCGTTCTTCCTAACGTTTTGCTTCCCGTCCTGTATAGAGGTCGCAAATGGCTGATTCTTTCAATAAATCATGTAAATCTGGCATTCCTTTCAAACGAATTTCAAGTCCTGTTAGGATTCGGAAAGGTGACTGGTTGTTTTTTTTATAACTAAATTAACTCTAAATTCTTCTATAAGTTCGGCAGCCCTGTTCTAATTTTCAGAAACTGGGTCCTTACTAGCGGTTATGTCCATCCCGTAATTTCATGGTCCAACGTCGTAGTAGTAATCCACCTCGTTTCTCCGATTTGACGGTTTCTCCTTCATTCACCATGGTGTTTACAGTGCTATGTTCCGAATTGGGTGTTTTACTCTTTGATTTATATTCAGCCGCACAATGGCCTTCTTCACTACAACTGTAACACGAGTTCTTTGCGCGTGGACAATGTGTTACGTCACCGCAGATAAAACATTTCTTACTGAAGAGACGTGACTTCTGGAAAGCCTTGTTTAAGGACAATGGCTCTAAATAGTTCACGATAGCGGGTTGTGACTGGCTGGAATGAATCTTCTTATACACCTTAAACCGCTCCTTCAAGTCCTGAATAGTTTTTATCTGGTAAAGTTTGCTTTTTTTTACTTGGAGTCTGGAATGCCTTTGATCAAATTATAGATCAAACTTGAGTCATTTAAACTTATCAGTTTTCCTAAGTTTATATCTAGATATCTTCCATAACCGCTTCCGACGACTCCGCAAAATGCGGTATACACCAACGCAACACCAAAGTCCTGCCGCAGTGCCACCTTTAATGAACCCAGCTATTTATACTTCATTGTCTTTGTATAGGAATTTTCGGTCCACCTTTCAAAAGTTGATTTGCGTAAATGACTTTCTGCAGATTATTTCAGCGTACCGCTGATGCGCTTGTCTCAAAATCCTTAAGCCATTCTTCGAAGCTAGGACGACGTGATCCTCTAAACGAAGTTATGGAATCCTCTACATCACGGATAGTAAAATTATGATATTCGACTCTAATCTCACGTACTCTTTGCTGATTTTCTATTTCCTTAGCATCTGTTTCTGAGCCATATTTCACATCAGGGCGAATTGTTCGGTCCTGTAATGTCTCCTTCCGTCCAACTGTCGATTTCCCAATTTCTGTTTTAAACCGTCAACTGCAAAGTTGAAAATATCTTTTCAGGTCAGAGTTTACAAAATGTGGGTTGCAATGATTTTAATACTTACATAAAATTCAATCAAATAATCCGTGAGATAATAAGATTTTACAAATCTTTCTTTTCCTTTTTCAATCTTAGCTTCTTCATTTTCATTTCAATATTAACTGTTTAAATAAACTTCTCAAATTAGCCTTTTTTTAATTTGAATTTTAAAGTTCTCTTCATAAAATTTTACTTTTATGTTAATTCACACTTATCAACTTCTTTATGTCAACTACTCTTTACAAAACTCATCTGCTTTATCTCATGCTCCCTCTATTTAGTGCTGTTCGCCGATGTACGCTGCGTTTTTTCCTGCTTCACTTTGGCTGCCGCCAACTTGGCTATTTGCACTTTTACTGTTGGCGTTCTGTCACCGTCGAGACTTTTGCTCCGATTCGCCTGTGAGCTGTTTTTAATGTGCAACGCCACCTGCTTCGCTGTGTACTATTCTTTTGTATGCCACTTTTACACTGATCATCACTTCTGTTGGGCAGCGTCACCAACTGCTGTCCGTTATGCCCGTTAGCGAACCTGTACCCTCCGATTAAATTTTATGTATGTACTTTTAAAGAGTACGGGAATTTGCATCGTCAGAAATTTCGAAAAAAGCACAACCACTTACACGAACCACTTGAAGTAACGGTTACGCTCAGGTATTCAAAAACCAGGTATACAGTTTTTATTCTGTTGTAAAATGTTACAACAAATTATAATAGTTTTGTTCACCTAACGGTTGTTTGTAATACCTAAAACTAATCGAAAAGGATATAGGATTATATGTCATTTTGTAACGTCAGGATGACGAGACGAGTTGAATTCCGGGTGACTGACTGTCCGTCTGCCGTCTGTCCGTCCACTCGTGCAAGCGACATTGAGTAAAAATTGAGATCTCTGGATAAAAATTTGTGCATAAGTTCTTTGACACTCTGAGTGGGTTATTATTGTAAATGGGCGGAATCGGACAATTGACTCGCCCATAAAATGCCATTAAACGAAAACTTATAAAATGCTATAACTATGCTCCCAATTAAGATATACTACTGGAATTTGGTAGAAGCATTCACAATTTGGAGGGGTATTTGTGAGCTAAAAGTTTTTAAAAAGTGGGTATGGCCCCTCCCCTCAATAGGTTTAATGTACATACCTTACAAATCATTAAAGCTATATCAACCAAACTTGCTCAGAATAAATTTCTCCAGCAAGATATCATATACTGGGGAAAAAGGTGAGTTGGATAATAATCGCGCCCACCTTCCATACAAAGGTTATGTTGAAAACTACTAAAAGTGCGTCAACGCGCCCAAGGAACACGTTAGAAACATTAAATCTCACAGTAAAGATGGTAAGGAAGGGATGCATAGAAATGCGTTTAAAATTTTGACAGTGGGTGTGGCACTGCCCACTTTTAAGTGAATTTTCATATCTCAAGAACGCCTTAATCAATTTCAAATAATTTGGTATGTAACATTATATTTCCATTCTTATGTCACTTTGTGAAAATGGGTGAAATGGGATAAAAACCACGCCTACTTCTAAATATAAAATAATTTAAAATTTCATCTGATCCTTTTACTTTAAAGCATATAAACCAAGCACCAATGAAGATATTGGAATAAAGCTATTCACAAATAGTGCGTTTAAGGTATGCTATCTCATGTGTAAAAATAGTCGAACTCGGCACATAAATTTTCAAGCTCGCTAATACTCAATCTATTGACCTCAGTGAATATGTCTGACTTTTTACCTAAAATATCGGCAAATCTGTAAGATATCGTAATGAAATTTGAGGATTATTTTTACATAACAAAAATGTGCTCTTATGCAAAAATGGGGAAAATCAGAAAAATACCTCCCATAGCCCCCGTATAGCTTACATAAGGATATAAGGTATTCAAGGTATAAGGTATAATATATAGATTTTCAACCACCCGGTAGACTTTATACCATATATTTCGGTCAATAATTAATAATATTGGATAAAATAAAATAATTTAATGCCAAAAATGTGTGAAATCTGTCAATGAATTATCCCAGCTCCCATATACTACATATAATGATTTTCGTTATTCTAGCAGACTTTATGCCGAATATGAAGGTCACTGTGTGAGTTACCTTTATAAAATTGGATGAAAACATGTTCCTTAGTATACTTGAGTAATGAAAAGAACTAATACGATAAGTCCAAACCTTCTCCTAGCCCAAATATGCCCGATATAAGAATTTCCGGCTTTTCAGCTGACTTTATATGTGTGATATTTTAATGAAATTAAGTGGATATGTTTTCTTAAACACAATGTGGTTTCACGGAATGAAACCAGTATAGACCGTGCTCTAAGCTCAATATTCCTAATATAATGATTTCCGTTTCTCTGGTTCGTAATATGTTTTTTCCTTATACCCAATATATTTAATTAAGCCAATTTGGTTGAGTTTATACCGCATATATCTGTTTTGAGTTAATTTGGTAGATATTATAAAGTATCTCGTACAGAAAGAAATATATAATAATGAAAGTAGATTAGTCCATGATCATAAGTTAATAAGATACCAAATATGATTGTAATCCATTCGCGATTTCGTCGAATAATGAATGTTGAATTCTTCCGCAACATTTTTGAATATAAAGTTTAGCCATCACCTGAAAGTTTTTCTCCTCCTTTGATCCTTGCGTATTGCAAGAGTATAAAATGTTCCGTTGCACCCCAACTTAGCACTTCTTTACTTGTTTAATATAAAGTTTTGCCAGCACCTGGAAGTGTTTCACCTCCTTTGATCCTTGCAATTGTGAGAGTACAAAGTGTTCGGATACACCCGAACTTAGCCCTTCCTTACTTCTTTAATTAGTAAATTTAAAATTTGTTATAGCGGAAATGTTTCGCAAAGATTTATTCACAAATGTACTTCTTTATGTACGTACATATGTATGTATGCATGTTTGTATGTAAATATGATTGATTTGTGTTAACGACACATTTATGGATGCAGTACGAGTAAAAAGTTTTAACATTGTTGCTTAAATAAACACGAGTACATATAATACATCATATTTATTTTTATTATGATTTCCAGTTTAATTGTATCCTTTCAGATATTTTTACTTTATTTCTCTAAAAGTATTGTTTCATATCTCACTCGATTATTTTTCTTACT
The DNA here is from genome assembly GCA_021498325.1 of Bactrocera minax. NCBI lineage: Eukaryota > Metazoa > Arthropoda > Insecta > Diptera > Tephritidae > Bactrocera > Bactrocera minax. The sequence goes on along the minus strand of JAKEEE010000109.1, from coordinate 580,575 downwards.
TTGTTAAAATTTTGGTCCGTTTCCTTTTTTAGCTTCAGAGATTCTTACATATTTTTGTATTTTTTTAATAGTACGAACTAATGTATTTATGCAATAATTTCTCTGAATCTTATTAGCGAATGCTCGCATTTTGCGTCATCTTAGATCTTCCTTTTACAATCCTAAATTTAATATTTTGGTATTTACTTGAATGCTAATTGATATAAAAGGTTTTCTTTGCTTGGAATTGTGGAATTTGTTCTTGGTTGTGTAAATAATCTTTTCGTTTCTACTTCATTCATATAATTTATGTGTTGTGTTTCTTGTTTCCTAGAATATTTTAATAACAATTTAATATTTTTATGTTCTGAAAATACAGATTTTTGAAACAAGTGTTATATTTATGTAAATTAAATAAAAAATTCGAGGAAATGTATATCATTTTGTGTTGCCACTCCCGATTGTAGTATATATTAAAATTAGTTTTAAAATTCCAAGATATATTTAATGGAGACATGAAAAGCTTTGAAATTTGCTTATTATTAATAGTAATAATGCATTCAATTTTACTAACTCAACTACTCATATCGTCTTTGAGGTCACTCTCATTTGAGCGAATTCGTTTCGCAGATTTACTTTAAGATCGTCTAGGTTAGGTTCTAACATCTTTAACTGTTAACAAATACGAATATCGTCCGAACTGTTTAGGAAGTGTATACGTTTTTTTTGGAACCTAGCTTATGATTTGATTTAATACAAATTTTAAAGACTTTTCAGTTCGCAGTGTTCATGGTACATTAGAGTCACTAATGATCGACGTCTTCGAAAATGTGTAAGTCACCAGACAGCTTTTGATTGGTGCAAAATGTTATATTATAAATATCTATGTATTTAAATAGTTGTACAGAAATTAAAAAAAAAAAACAATTATAATGCAGTGTGCTTAAGTATGTATGAAAAAGTTAATATGTCAATATACATCCTTACTCTTTTCAATAATTTATGAACATTCATATATACATATTTATACTATTATGTATTGCGTAAAAATTGTTGGGTTCATATCCTATTTATTTATTTTTAATATGTACCTATTTTTATTTATATTCTAAAACAACCCTTTATTATGCAGACGTGAGAAATGTAGTTTTGGACAAATGGTGTTGGTGTTAGTGTCGAATAGTTTGTATTAATGATGTCATCGTAGACAAATCTTTGATGCAATCAATGTAACTATCACAATCGAAATCGGGGAGCATAGCTTAGCTCCTGATGCATGCTGCATAGCGGCTGGCTCTTCACCTGGAATATTAATAATACAATTTAAGTTTGCATAAATAAATTAAAATAGTTAGTTAGTCATATACCATTTAGGACGTGAACCATGACGGTTCCAGAAATATCGTTGCCAAGCATGCAAGTATAATTTCCAGTGTCCTGTCGATTCGCGTTGGCAATGTAAAGACGGCTCAATGCTCTTCCGGGAAGCATGTCAGTCTTGACACTATGGTACAGATGAATATAAGTTAATGGTGACGTCTGACGCGATAATTATATCGATTACCTGATTCCTCCCCGACTGGTGTCATAGTTCAGCATTCGTTTACCATGCTGCCAAGTGATGTACGATGACGGCTGCGGTATTTTTGAAATTACACATTTCAGTTCAATGGTACTTCCAGCTTTATAGTACTTTTCAGGAGTGGCTGAATCTCGTTCATCGAGTATTTCCACATGAGGAACTGACATGAGGAAGTGATAGAAATTTGTGGACGTTATGGAAATATAAAATGAGTAGATATGCAAACTGAAAAAATAATTTTCCTTTAACATTTTGCTAATCGGAAATATTGTGCGTAAATAGATTTGTAAAAGCATTTAATACAATACATTGCGGCATACATATGTATGTCACATCATGTCGTTTATCTTTCATTTCTATAAATATAATTTGGCTATAGCGCGGTAAAGTGTGATTCTCTTCCATATACGTTGTTGTATGGCTATCTCACTTAGATGTTAATCTAAAATTTCTTACGACAGCTGATTTTACTGTAAATGTTACTTTTAACAATCATCAAAATTGGGGCGCACGTATATGTCGCAATAAATCGTAAATGCAAAGTGAAAAAGGCTGGTACTCTCGACAAATACGATCCGTAGCTCTACCAAATATTTATGCATATAAAATCGGTATGAGTTTCTTTGAGTAAGTATCATGTAAGTTATTTAAAATTGACTGTTAGAGACATTAAAAAAAATACTTCGTGCAGTCAAATCCATTGTATATATATATATATATATATATATATTTTATAAAGAACCTGTTAGATCTAAATTCTACAAATGAGGACCTTACACATTATTTAATATTTATAGCAGTATCCATGCCACTTGAACAGAACTAATCATGTTGGACATCCAATAGCGCAATCACAATGCTACAGTTAGTATTAACAAACCAATTACTTATATACTAAATAAATAGGTGCACAACTTCAAATATTAGCCTCTTGGATATTTCCCATTTCTTGCCGCTAAATCAAAAATCATTCTGATTTGAGTTATGTAGTGCCAAACTACCTCTGACGACGGACGCGTTAAAGATACCAAAACAGAGAAATACACAGAGATGTGAATTTACATAATTTTATACAACTTACCAATTACAGTTAAATATACTAACAACACTAAAGGCGGATGTGACGAGACTTGACATTCGTATGGTCCTTCGTCGTGTTCATTCGCATATTGTATTGAAAGCTTCCAGTCATTTGGCTCTTCGAACACTAAGGAATACCTTGCGTCGCCACTATACGTGTGAAGACCGAATGTGATTAGGGCCAACTCATCACCTTTGCGCCGCATCCATGATACCTTTGGTGTAAACAATATTTCATCAGCTTACATATGGTCACATACTTACTTTACGCGATTAAACTTTAGTATCTTTGAATTTTTAGGTTACATATTATTAATAACAGAACATTTATTCAATTACGCTCTTATAATTAAAATTACAAACAAATAGTGGTTAAACGAGTAGCAACAGGATTGGTTGATATCAGCTCGCGTGATGACTAATTCGTAATGGCTAATTCGTTCTCTCGGTTATCTCAGTTCGGAAAACTGTATGCTAAAAAGTTAATGAATAGCAAAAATGTAAGTGCTGTGTCAACGTTCTATGATTATGACAACATACACATGTATGTTATTTATAATGATTACAAACATTTCCAGTTTGTGAAAACGAGTTTTTGTGAATTGATGTGTTTTTTATGTGTTTTGTATTCAAATTATGTGCAATAATCAGGGAAGATAAATTAAATTAATTTGGGGTTATGAACACCAGATCATTTCCTTGGTTCTACTATTCGGCAATCTAAATTAAGACAAATCCCAACAGATGTTATATAAAAATACTGAATAGTCCTGCAATTTACTTAAAGTTCGAAGCAATGTTTCTTGTATGTTGTCACAAAAGTTTGTTGTCTAAAAAGGAAGTATTTATGGAAGATGCTCCCACGAGAGCGTTTGCTGGTTAGTGGTGATTTTATCGAGGTTTTCAGTTAATTTGATATGTATTCGTTTTTTCATTATCTTAGGACTTTAGGCCTTTATACAATTACAGTGGGCGGCAAAAGTCTACGCACGACCCATATTTTTGATATATTGCTGAATGTAAAAATAATAGGGAAAAAGCAATGATGCAGTTATGTTTTAATTACATTTTTATTAGGAAATTATAAAAAAAATTTATTCTAATACAAACATAACAAACTGTTCACAAAAAACTAGAAAAAACCATTGGCAAAAGTCTACGTACGACTAGTATTTTAATTAAAAAAAATTCAATAAGGCACTGAATCTTAAAAATTATCTTAAAAATATATTGGGTTGTTCGGAAAGTCATTTCGTTTTTTCCCGCCAGAGGACTTAATTACGTTTTTTCGAAACTAACTTCACACTTAAGCCCCATAACCATTATATGTCATGAGAGCTGATATTGCAAGGCTTGTGTGTGAAAAAGTTCTATTAATTCTACCCAGTAGTTTTTGGTTGGTGCCTTTTTAAATATGGAGAGCAATAAGCAGCATTTTCGTCATATTTTACTTTTTAACTTCAGAAAAGGTAAAAATGCTGTCCAAGCGAGAAAAAAATTGACGGATGTGTATGGAGAAGGCGTGTTAACAGTACGCCAGTGCCAGAACTGGTTTGCAAAATTTCGATCCGGCAATTTTGATGTCGAAGATGCACCACGGTCTGGAAGGCCGGTCGAAGCTGACAAAGATGCGATAAAGGCATTAGTTGATGCAAATCGGCGAATCACCACACGAGAGATCGGTGAGAGGTTAAATTTGTCGAATTCAACTGTTTATGGCCATTTGAAAGGCATGGACTTAACCTCGAAGCTCGATGTGTGGGTGCCCCATGTCCTTACCGAGCGAAATTTGTGTCGTCGTGTTGACGCGTGTGATTCGCTCCTCAAACGTCTAGAAAATGATCCATTTTTGAAGCGGATTATTACTGGGGACGAAAAAATGGGTTGTATACAACAATGTTAAACGCAAGAGGTCATGGAGCAGAAAAGATGAACCGGCTCAAAGCGTGTCAAAAGCCAACATTCACCAAAAAAAGGTGATGCTCTCCGTTTGGTGGGATGTCAAAGGAATCGTTTTTTTTGAGCTTTTGCCGGACAATACAACGATTAATTCAGAAGTCTATTGTCATCAGCTGGACAAATTGAATGATTCACTTAAAGAGAAGAGGCCCGAATTAATCAACAGGAAGGGTGTAGTGTTCCACCAGGATAATGCGAGACCTCACACAAGTTTGGTCACTCGCCAAAAACTTTTACAGCTTGAATGGGACGTACTGCAACATCCACCATATTCTCCAGATCTGGCGCCTTCCGACTACTATTTGTTCCGGTCCCTGCAAAATTTTTTGGATGGCAAAACCTTTACCTCAAATGAAGATGTCAAAAACCACCTGGACGAGTTTTTTGCCAGCAAGGAGCAAAACTTTTATGAGAGGGGAATTATGTTACTGCCAGAAAGATGGCAAAAGGTGTTGGACCAGAATGGCCAATATATAATTTAATAAAATATTTATTCATTATACGAAAACTGTCTTTCATGTTCCCCCAAAAAAACGAAATGACTTTCCGAACAACCCAATACATTCAACAATACATCAAAAATATGGGTCGTACGTAGACTTTTGTCGCCCACTGTATATATTCTGACAAATCATTGAGACTGCATTGTCGTTTTGTGTAGATCTAGTATTTCGGTTGTCGAGTTTTGTAGTTTGAGTTTGGCTTTCAGTTTGTTTGAAGTATTTTTTGTAAAACATTTTATTTTTTTTCAACGACATGGCAATAAGTAAGATTATGAGCGAATTGATAATTTTCGGCTGAAGTATAACCTTTGAGAATATTTTGGGTTCTCCTTTTGGTGATGAACTTGGCGGGTGATAGTTAAATCCAACGGTTCTTTGTATTGATACCGTTCTTTATATGTGTTAATAGCATTTCTTTTGCCTACCTTTTTATACATTATACAGTTAGAATTTATATTTCTTGGACGAAATCGGACATTTTTTATGAAGTGAGTTATGATAGCTGGGATAAAAATGGTTTACAGATTCTTCTCCATAATTGGTATGGTGTTTTTAGGCGCAGCGTTCTTACGGCGTTCTTGCATAATTTGGCGATGGGTCCATAACATTGGTAAATTTCGGAAGGTACAGTTGATAAAGTTGAGTAAAACTAATCTATTTTCTTGTAGTTCGTTGTTGATTGCCATTTTCTCAACTTCTGACACCTATAGGTTATTCAACTTTGTGAGAGTTTCTTCCTTGACCTTTGTCTATATTTAGTAAGGAATGTTGGATTATTTTCGTTTGTTTTGTGGTACTGTGTAATAAGTAACCAAAGCATAACCGAATGAACTATTACAATGACACTTTCTTATCAGTATGGGCGGATTCTCTACTCCAACCAATATGACTGAGAGGTTTCACATGTTTTGAAATAGCAATACTTTACAACAAATAATAATTATATATATTATTTATATAGAATCTTTTTCGAACTCTTTTGAGAAATTTGGTACGAGGAAATATTTATACAAATTCAAAGCAAAGAACTTTTCTTGCTTTCTATGCTTTATATATGGGCGAATTACCATATTTACTGGATACCGTATTAACCGGACCATTGCTAGGCACATAAAATGCTTTTAAGTTAAAACTGATAAAAAGTTATAACTACGCCACAAAAGCAAGGCACAAAGTTTGGTATAGAGGATCATAGTACTCCATCCTCATATGGGTCTATGTGCACATAAATAGGGTTTACGTACACATCTTACAAACCATTGAAGCTATATCAAAAAATTTTTCTGCAAACATTTCCCTCTAGAACCTCCTTATACAGTGTGAAAATGGGTAAAATCAGATAATGGAAATCAGTAAAATAGGAATCAGTGTAAAAATTGGACAGTAGGGTTGGCACCACCCACTTTTAGGTGAAATATTATATTTTGCTAATTTCAACCAAATTTAGTTCATAATATTATCCTGACTTCCTAATGTCACATTGTAACGAAATCGGAAACACCCATCGGTCTATAACCACGTCTGCTTCCCATAAAACACAATTTTCAATTCAATCTGATTCTTTCACTTTAAACTATACAATCAAGCATCACTAAAGATATCGAAATAAAACTGGTACAAATAGTGCATTCAAATTACGTCATCTCACGTCTAGGACAGTATATTAGTGTATAGAATAAGCTGATATAATACCAAATATGATAGAAATTCCATTACGCTTTCATCAAAAAACGCATAATGAATTCATTTGCGACATTTTTATACTCTCGCAACATGTTGCAACATCGTAAAATAGCCCCGCTAGACTGCCCCTCCTCCTATTAGGCTTAATGTACATATCTCACAAACCACAAAAGCTATTGGGTTGTTCGGAAAGTCATTTCGTTTTTTTTGGGGAACATGAAAGACAGTTTTCGTATAATGCCTTTCAAATGGCCATAAACAGTTGAATTCGACAAATTTAACCTCTCACCGATCTCTCGTGTGGTGATTCGCCGATTTGCATCAACTAATGCCTTTATCGCATCTTTGTCAGCTTCGACCGGCCTTCCAGACCGTGGTGCATCTTCGACATCAAAATTGCCGGATCGAAATTTTGCAAACCAGTTCTGGCACTGGCGTACTGTTAACACGCCTTCTCCATACACATCCGTCAATTTTTTTCTCGCTTGGACAGCATTTTTACCTTTTCTGAAGTTAAAAAGTAAAATATGACGAAAATGCTGCTTATTGCTCTCCATATTTAAAAAGGCACCAACCAAAAACTACTGGGTAGAATTAATAGAACTTTTTCACACACAAGCCTTGCAATATCAGCTCTCATGACATATAATGGTTATGGGGCTTAAGTGTGAAGTTAGTTTCGAAAAAACGTAATTAAGTCCTCTGGCGGGAAAAAACGAAATGACTTTCCGAACAACCCAATACATCAACTCAACCTGCTGAGGGCAAATCCTTTCGGCACTTAGACAATGTGAAAATGAATTTAGATAATAATGGGGCCACCTTTGGGTGCAATTCTATACCTCAGGGACTATATCAATTTCAACCAAATTTGGAGTATAACATTATTTTTGTATCCCTATATTACAGGCGAAAACGCACGAAATCGGATTACAACCACACCTACTTCTCATATATCACAATTTCGGATTCCATATGATTCTTTCACTTTACAGTAAATAAGCCAATTAGCAGTCCAGATATCGGAAGAAACGTTTGCACAAAGAGTACCTTCAGCGTCGACCATGAACACAATTATAAGCAAGGAAGGGCTAAGTTTGGGTGTGGGCGAATATTTTATACTCCTGTAATATACAAGGATCAAACGAGGGGAAATAGTTTCAAGTGCTGATCACTGTACATTAAATTTATATTACATTCTATTAAAAAGTATTCCTTAAGAATGCAGCGCTCATTATTCCACGAACCCGTTAATGGATTACAATCATGTTTGGTATCTTATTAACTTATATCACAGGTCATAGATTCACATACTTTCATTACTACATTTTGCTTCGTGTACGCGATATTTATATTAAAATCTACCAAATTAACTCAAATAAGACGTATGCGATATAAGCTCAACCAAAGTGGCTTAATTGAATATGTTAGATACATGAGGAAAAAGTGAACAAGAGAAAAGGAAATCATTTTATTAGGAATAAGCGGCTTAGACCATGGTCCAGACCGATTTCATTCATATTTAGCGCGAAATCACATTATGTTTAAGAAAACATATCCACCTAATTTCTTTAAAATATCACACACATTGACCAATATAATCGGTTTAAAGTCAGCCAGAAAATCGTTAATCCCGGACATATCGGACATTAATATCGGACATATTTGGGCTAGGCGAAGGTCTGGATTGATTACATTAACTTTTGTCATCACTCAAGTACACTAGAGCACATGTCTCCACCCAATTTCATGAAGATAATTCCAACACTGACCCACAACATATTCGGAATAGTGCATGCTAGAATAACGAAAATTGCTATGCGACTATATGGGAGCTGGTGTAATTCGTTGATAGATTTCACACATTTTCGGCATTAAATTATGATATATCAAATATTACACTTTCACTTAATTTTGCTAAGATATCTTACATATTGACCGATATATACCGTATAAACCCAACCTGATATTTGAAATTCTGATATTAGGTATATTGGGCTAGGGAAGGGTTTACCCGAAGTTATCATTTTTGGGTACACAGACTCTTATCAGAAATATACGCTCTCTGAATTTCACAGGGATAACTCATATATTGACCAAAATATAAAGTCTTTCAGGACGTTGAAAATCCTCATATTAAGTATAAAGGGCCTGGGAGAAGTATTTATCCGATTATACCCGTTTTTGACAAAAGAGCAGATTATTATCACGGAAATATAATTCTGCAATTTCATGTCTATATCTCATGGATTTACCGCTATATATGGTGTAAAGTCCAACGGGAGGTTGAAAATTCTTATATTAGGTATAAGGGGGCTAGGGGAAGTATTTACCCAATTATCCACGTTTTTAATACGGAAGCACATTATTATCATGGAATGATACCCCTCGAATTATATTACGATACCCTACAGATTTACCGATATATTCGGTATAAAGTAAGCCAGAGGCACTGCATATCGACTCTACTATTTTTACGCATGAGATAGCATATCTCGAACGTATTATTCGTGAAAACGTGTATTCCCATATCTTAATTGATGCTTGATTTATCTACTCTAAAATGAAAAGGTGATTTATCTACTCTAAATCTAAAATGAAAGAATCATATTAAATTTCAAATTGTGTTATATTATAAGGGGTGTGGTTGTGGTTGTAAACAGATTTCGCCCATTTCCACAACGTCACATGAGGATGCAGCTATAATGTTGCCAAATTCCATTGATTTTGGTTTGGCGGTTCCTGACATATGGAAGTTCATTTAAAAGTAAGTGATGCCACACTATCTGTCCAAATTTCACACGAATTCCTATGCACTCCTTTTGTACCATCTTAATTCCCCTGCGGGTATAAGAATAACGTAAGAGGCGACTAAAATCCATAAAATGCACTGCATTTGAAACAGACTTTGCTCTAAAAATAGGCTTAGCCATGTCAGAAATAGTGCTATATAACTTAGCTTGAACTGAGTTTATAACACTAAATGTATTATGCACACACTTAAAGAGGCATTTTAGTTCAAGCTACAAATGCCTCCAGTCTGAGTTGAACGGGTAGTTCAACTGGAAGTAGCCCAGGCTACCAGGTCTGACTGGAGACTTTAATCTGGTACCACGGGGAGCGGGAGCCCGATGGGGTTGCTTGTCGTTCCAACCTGCTCATTGCGGTAGGCCTTTCGGGGAGTATCGTGGTGGCTGTGGTTTAATACCTGAATGCGGGTAGAACAGTTGGGCGGTACAGTTCAGTGTGGAGTTGTATTACAACCGGGTGTCGGAACCAAAGTACGGCAGAGGTTTGAGGTAGGCCTCGAGCCCCACCAAGGTGGTTATTGTGTCCATTTCCACAATGCCGATCGGTACCGTTGGTTTTAGCAAAAAGTCATTACTAACGGGGCGCTGATCAACGCATCATATTGATTCGTTGTGTTTTAGAACACCGTGGAGTAAGGCTGTAAAACGGCAGGTACCCACGTAAAGCACATCGTACCATCGTACCAGTGTACCATCTTAATTGTAAGATTTAATGTTTCTGAAGTTTCTGATGTGAAATGAACATAATCTTTGTATGGGAGTTTATGATGATGGGACGTGTTTATGATCCGATTTTACTCATTTTCCCTTTGTATGAGGAGGTGGCAGAAAGACTTATTTTGAGCAAGTTTGGTGGGTTTGGGCTTTAACGGTTTGTGAGATATGTACCTAAACCTATTAGGTTTAGGGGCAAGACCATGCCCGTTTAAAATTTTTTTTGTAACCGCGGAAGACCCTGCCCAATACGATTCTTTGTACAAAGTTACCGGTTTATATCTTAATTTGGTGCATAATTATATCATTTTATATGTTTTCGATTAACGGGATTTTGTTGGGTGACAATATTCCGATTATGCCCATCTGCAATACCAACCTTCTTATTGTGAGAAAGAACACGTGTATCAAATTTCATCAAGATATTTTAGTTTTTACTAACTTTATTGCTTACGCGGACGGACAGACAATCACTCGTATCTCAACTCGTCCTTTCATCCTGATCATTTATATATATATATGTTTTTAAACTCTAACTCGCTTAGTTCTAGGTGTTACAAACGACCGCCCGGTGAACAAAACTAATATACTCTCTTGCAACATGTTGCGAGAGTATAAAAATTACTGTTTTAGGGGGATTTGCTTATATGAATTATTAAAATTTAATGCAGTTAAAGCCGTAAAACGTAATCTTGGGCAAAATAATTAATCGTGTAATGATATTAATTTTCCTTACCGTTTTTCCTTGTAAATCGTTGACTCTACAATGTAGATGTACATTGGAGCCTAACTGCGTACTGACGTTTACAGTTGTGTATGGATCAGCAAAGAAAGGAAACGGTTCGTGAGTAGTAGTTTCCGTTATTTCAGCATCCTCATCCTCGGGTGTGTCCGTAAACGGGGAGGAGAATTCTTGCCAAAAATTTTTTGGAAATGTGTCAAAGGGGTCTCCTGCTCGAGGTCGTTTCACTGTCACAAATATATAAAATATTTGTTATAAGCTAGTAATTATAGTCGAAAATTATATACATTCATATGGCATATAATATGTTATAAGTCTATATGGATATTGTAAACGTCCCATAATTTGTAACCTTCTCGGAATGGTTGATATTTTCATACAAATTTTATATGACTGTTTTCGTAAATGAGTGTAATAGGCCAACTGCCATGCCACTCGACTGATAAATATAGAAACCTTAACCTTAACCTAGTTAAAGTGCGCTAACTTCTTAACGTATAACGCCTAGGTTGTGAAGTTGGCTAGGTAGAATGATCTAAGCTCCATCATAAGACCCAGTTCAAAATTGTACAATATTAAAAGCTATATCACCGATTTGAACCAAATGTTGTACATAGCATTCTCAAAATGTCCTCTTGAATTGGAAATTTTATCACAAACACCCTCACCTCCTAAATAACGTTTTGCAGTTTTCCCCTTTTCAAACTGTGTTAATAGGATCACGAGAATATTTTCTACCAACAATGAGATCTGAAATTTCACTGTCGGTGTTCCGTCCATAACCACATTTTGAAGTAAGCCATATCTCCCAAACTAATCTCATATTACAGGAAGAAAAATCACGCTCTCCTTCCATGAATTTTTAAGCGGTGTAAAGATTTAAAGCTCTCTTGTCCTTATTTTTTATGAGTACTAAGTTTTATAAATGCATCTAAATTTTTACGTAAATGCCACATATTGAGAGAAAAAAAATTTAGATTTATATTATTTCAAAATATGGTAATATCTCTGCATTGAATAGAAATACAAATTGGAAAAAAGGCCTCGCAGATGCGTTATATCTCTAAGAGATCGACTTACATGGTGATGAAGCTGAACTGATATGTTGAAAAGTTGAATAAAATATTGCTATTATCCAAATTAGTTTAGGTTCCATTGCTGTAAAAAGAAGAACAAGAATATTTTATTTTAAATATATTTTAAATTAGTTACTTTAATTGGCAAAATACTGAAAGATTCTTCTATTGAGAAGATATTCTAAATACCTTAGAAAACTTATTGTGAAACAAATCAAGTAAATTTTTATAGCACGCTGTAAATCAACCGAGTGGCACCGAATATTTGTGCATCATAGTTCAATAATTTTGTTCACCTAACGAACTGAACAAATGATGCAGCCGAACATTTTATACTCTCGCAATTTGCAAGGATCAAAGCCGGGGAGGTACTTTCAGGTGATGGTAAAACTTTGTATTATACAAGTAAGGAAAGGCTAAATTCGGTTGCAGCTAAACATTTTGTACTCTCGATCTCAATTTTTAAAGATCAAAGCGGAGGCATATATTTAGGATTTGACAAAACTTTATATTAAATAAGTAAGGAAGGGCTAAGTTCAGGTGTAACCGCACATTTTATACTTTCGCAATGTGCACGGATCGATTACAGGTATATGCTTTCAGGTACTGGCACAAATTTATATTAAAAAATGCGGAAGAATTCAAAACTCATTATTCGAAGAAATTATCAATGGATTACAATCGTATTTGGTATCTTATTAACTTATGTTACAGGACATAGACTCACGTACTTTAAAAGTAAAGTAAAGTGGCTTAATTAAATATATTAGATACATGAGGAAAATGTTAACTTAAAAGTTAAGTAAATGGTCTAAACCGACTTCTTTTATATTTAGTGCGAAACCACATTATGTTTAAGAAATCATATCCACTTAATTTCCTTAAAATACCACACATATTGACCAACATGAACGGTTTAAAGTCAGGTGGAAAGTCGGGAATTCTTATATCGGGCATTTTTGGGGTAGAGGAAGATCTACACTGATCACATTAACTCTTTTCATTATTCAAGTATATTAGGGAACATGTTTTCACCCAATTTTGTGAAGGTCACTCACACAGTGACCGACATATTCGGCATAAAGTCTGCTAGAATAACGAAAATCATTTTATGTAGTATATGGGAGCTGGGATAATTCGTTGACCGATTTCACACATTTTCGGCAGTAAAATATGGTATATCCAATATTACACGTTCACATAATGTTGCTAAGATATCTTACATATTGACCGAAATATATGGTAGAAAGTCTACCGGGTGGTTGAAAATCTATATATTAGGTACATGGGAGCTAAGGGAAGTATTTACCCGATTTTCCCTATTTTTGACACCAGATCACACTATTATCATAGAAAGATATTCTTCAAATTTCATTACAATGGTGTACAGATTAGGAGATATTTTCGGTAAAAAGTCAGATAGAGGCACTGAGGACCATATATTGGCATGAGATGGCATATCTTGAACGTACGAGAAAACCTTTATTCCAATATCTTAATTGATGGTTGATATACTTTAGTGTGTAGTAGTGTGTGTAGATATCACTTTATAAAGTGATATTCTCTAAAGTAAAAGGGTCAGATGAAATATAAAATTGTGTTATATGAGAAGTAGGCGTGGTTATTTTCCGATTTCACCCATTTTCACAATGTGGCATAATAATGCAAATATAATATTACGCATTAAATTTTAGTGAAATTAGTTAAGGCGTTCTTGAGATATGAGCGGTGCCACGCCCATCACCAAAATTTGATTGTCATATTTTCATATAGTCTCATGTTTGCTATAAGATTTGATATTTCTGACGTATTCCTTCAGCGAGTTAACACGCTTTTAGTAATTTTCAAGATCACCTTTGTATGGGACGTGGTGTAGTTATTATGAGGAGATGCTAGACTCAGAGAGTCCAGTGAGTGAGTGGATCACGATTATATTTGGCATCTTACTAATTTGTATTATAGGTCATAGACTCACATACCTTCATTACTCTATTTTACTTCGTGTTCGAGATATTTATACTAAAATCAACTACATTAACTCAAATTATATTTAGCGTGAACTCAAATTATGTTTAAGAGAACTCATCCACTCAACTTCATTGAAATATCACCCATATTAACTAACATAAGCGGTATAAAGTCAGCTTGAAAATGGTAAATCACTATATCGGGTATATTTGGGCTAGGCGAAGGTCTGAACTGGTTACATTAACTTTTGTCATTACTCGAGTACACTAGAGAACATGTTTTCATGCAATTTTATGAAGATAACTCACACATTGACCTACGACATATTCGGCAAAGAGTCTGCTAGAATCATACGAAACTCATTATATGTATGTAATATATGAGAGCTGGGATAATTCGTTGATCGATTTCACACATTTTCGATACTAAATTGTTGTTTATCCAATATTATACCTTTACTAAGATATTTTACATACTGATCTGTATATGCCAAATAAAGCCAACCAGATGTTTGAAATTCTTATATTAAATATATGGGGCTAGGTAGGGTGTTATCCGATTTAATTAATTTTTGGCATCGCTACATATTATTACCAGAAACGATGCTGTTTGACTTTCATTAAGATATCTCACAGATTGATCGATATATATATATATATGATATATATATATATGATATTCACTGCGTAAAACCAACCGGAGTTTGGAATCCAAGTTTGGAATTCTTATATTAGGTATATGAGGGTAAGGGGTAGTATTGATCAGATTTTATTCATTTGTGGCATCACGACATATTATTACGAGAAAAGATGCTGTCTGACTTTTATTAAGATACCTCACAGATTGACCGATATATATGGTAGAAAGCCAACCTGAAGTGTGAAAATCCTTATATTAAGTATATGGGAAAGTATTTACCCGATTTTATCCATATTAGATACACAAACACACTTTATCAGAAAGAGATGCTCTCTGAATTTCACAATCATAACTCACATACTGACCGATATATATTATGACGTAAACAAATGCCAGAATCGGCGAGAACTTGCCAAAATTAGCCAAACAGCGGTGGAGTGGAGATCTGTTAGCAACGATCTACTATATAAGGGCTGCCAGAGTGCCAGCAGGGACACTTCTAATAAAAGTGTTGCCGAGTAAAGCGTAAACAAATTATAAGTAGAAGTTGCAAACTCAAATAACGAGTACGAGTACGAGTACGATTTGCAGCAGAAATCTTACAAACCATTCCCAATTAAGAACAGAATAGTTATGAAATGTTGATTGGTGCAGCAGAAAGACGGTATGGCAGTGAGTACAGGAAGCAGATCTTCCATATCGAGCTGCTAAATCACCACCTGAAAACCAGTGAGTCCCTGCAGGAATTTGCTACGTAGATTGAAAGGTTAGCTCATTTGGCTCATGCACACAAATCCGTGGGATACATCGAGGACATAAAAATTCAGAGATTCATTAATGGAATACGAAATGAGACTACACGCTATGTTGCGTTAGCATGTCCGAAAATGACGTTTGCAGAAACCGTCTCGAATGCTTTAACACACGAAACGGCTTCTCTGCTTAGTAATCGCTCAGTTAAAGCTTATCAAGTAGAAATAGAAGAACCCACTTGGGTGGATCGATTACTTGAAAAGCTGGATAAAATGTTGGAGAAATCTCCCGAAACACGTAAGAAATATGATGGTGTGATTAAACGCTTCAACTGTGGAAAGAGCGGTCATATTGCACGCAACTGTAATATCAAACACAACCGGTCCAATAATCCAACTGGACGCAAACACAAAGCTGAGGAAGATCAAACAGCTTTCAAATCAGACAAGTCGTTAAACTAAAGCGAGCCAACCGAAAAGGGCACGGCCCAGTTCCCACAAGTGAATGCCCTTCCATTTCAGAAATAAGCAGGAATACGAGTAACGTTACGTTACGTATTCATTAGTGGATGTGTGAACGGCAAAAAGCGCATACTGACTGTAGACACGGGTGTGTCACATTCCATAACTCGATCTGATCATTAACCAGATTAGAAAAAATTAGACCATTACATTAATGTGTTCCACAATTTTATAGTGCCAGATATCGTCGACGAAATCAAAACGGGAGTAGACTTTTTAGCTGATCAAGGGATCAAAATCGATATGGAAAGCAGGATAGTGACTTATACCAATATGGTATGTTCGGTTATGATAATAACCACAACAATAGACGAGTACTAATAACAAAAAACAACAGATTCCACCAAAATCAGAAGCAGTTATCTGGGCAGAAATAGATGGAGACTATAGACCAAACAAGTTGTGGGTTGTTGAGGCAGCAGAAGAATCTGCACCAAATTTACTTATGGGAAAAACCCTAGCTAGGACAAGACAAGACATACGTGTTCCAGTAAGAGTACTTAATAAGCTGAAGACACCAATCCAACTTTCTAAAGGAGCTAAATTTGGGGCAGTGTCAGGAGATTGAATCCATGATAAATTGCGAAACACGTCTCGAGGGAAATTCCACCGGTGGAAATCTCACCTCTCGAGTTAAAGTAACCCATGGACCGAGGAACTACAGGCGTACTATCAAAATAAGGCTAAACAAATCCTTCTCAGACACTCCAACATGTTTGATAAAGACGATTCCAAATTAGGCAGAATCAAAGTTGTGAAGCATTTTATTAACGCAGGTGACGCAGGACCAATCTGCTAGGCTCCTCGTGGGGTTCCATTAGCAAAACGTTAAGTTGTAAGAGATACCGTAAATAAAATTAGCGAAAATGGTTCATACGTAGTACTTGTAAAGAAGAAAGATGGCAACATAAGGTTCTGTGTGGATTATAGAAGGTTGAATGATGTAACGAAGAAAGACAGTTATCCACTACCTAGAATTGATGACATTGTGGACTCTTGATTGGATTGGTTGGATGGTGGATTGGTTCCTGCCACCTTTGAGAGACTTATGGACCAGGTATTAAAAGGATTACACTGGAAGGCCTGTTCAGTGTACCAGTGGACGATATCACCGTGTTGGGTAAAAGCTTTGATGAACACCTAAGAACCTGGAAGAGGTTTTCCAACGTTTTTCCCTGTTCAAAAAGAAATAAACTACTTAGGACACAAAGTAACAACGGATGGCATTTGCACAGCTAGCGAAAAGATAGAGGTAGTAGAAGATTGGCCCCGTCCTAAAAATTAAAATGAAATGCGAAGTTTCCTTGAACTGTGTACCTATTATTTATTATTATTATTTACTAGAGGACTAATTATAAATAATTAATTCACTAAAAGAAGCGCTGGTTACTTGGGCCTTCGGCTCTTGTTTTGCATTGGATTAGTATGAATTTAAAATCTAAAATATCTAATTTTAACATGCTTATACTATATGTTTGAGATTTTGCACAATTTAAGAAACTTGTTGATAACTCTGATGTTCTCAGTATTGATTGTCTTCAGTAGGGTGGATGGCGTCATGCTGCCAAATGTAGTTGATCTCTCTTGTTGTGAAGTAGGGCATTCGTCCAGTATGTGCTTGACTGTTAGGTTTGTATGATTACAGTATATGCAGCTTGGTTTATTTGTGCTATGTGCAGAGTGCAGAGTGCAGAGTGTACTTGAGGTATGTCCTATTCTGAGGCGCACAAAAGTTCTTAGGTCTTGGCATGAGCAGTCCGGGGGGTAAATAGGTTTGGAACTGGTGGGATTTTGTGTTTTGTAGTAGTGATGATAATTTGACCAGTCTCTGGCTGCTGTCGCTTTGAGAACTTTTTTGATCATGTTGCGAATGTCTTGTGGGGTAAAGTGCTCGTATAAAATTAGTGGTTCCTTTCTCGCTTCTTTGACGTATTCATCTGCATGCAGGTTTCCTCGTATACCATCATGTCCTGGAATCCACATGATTTTGATTATGTTTTTGTGTTGGTATACGATTTCTGTTATGTTGCTGATTAAAACTGTGTTGTTTGCTGCATTTAAAAGTGCGTTGATGGTTGATTTGCTATCACTGCATATGATATGCTTTTTTCCAGTTTGAGCAACAAAGAGAACCGCTTCATATAGCGCAGCCGCTTCAGCTGTGAGTATAGAGCAGTACGTTGGTAATAGGCCGATAGCTATGGTGACACCTTGATCATTTGTCACGGCAAACGAGGTATGGGTGTCTGATTTTGAGCCATCGGTGTGTATAATTTTCCATTCTGGCCTATAAGGTTCTGTTGCGTAATTAAATAGCTGGATATATTGGTCGGCATGGGTGGCTGCTTTTTAATATTTGAAAAGGATGTTCATTATGGAGGATTTTAATGTCAGCCAATGCGGGTGCGTGTTCTCCTTAATAAGATACGATTTTGATATTATATCGAGCTCGTTGATTACGGTTAAGCATTTCATGATCGTAGTTGGCTTGTTTGTTGCGCATTGTGATTTCGTCAGATCAAATAGGAGCTTGTTTTTACATTGGAGTAATTTTGGGGTGAGCATCATTGTGCTATTTCTTGTTCTGTGTTGGATGTCAGATAGGCCTGCTTCAGTCAGTACCGCTTTATTGGAGAGGTTGGGAATGCACGGATGCTTCTTCTCGCTGCCATGTGGTAGGGGGTTTCAATGAGTGCGAGATGTGTTTTTGCGCAGTGTCCATAAATCGCAAGCCCGAAATCTATTTTTGACAACATCAGAGCTTTTACAATATTTACCAGAATAAACATGTGAATTTGACAATGTTTTGAGGTAAGAAACTTAATGATATTCAGTCGAGCGAGTAAGCTTAATCTAACATATTTACAGTGATCTTTAAAAGTAAATTACAAGATCTTTAAAAAAAAGTTTATCAAAAATGAGACCAAGTATTTTTAGAGTATTAGTGTGTGGGATTTGTGTATTAGCAAGGGACAGGTTAGGGAAGGTGCATTTTCTTTTCCTGCAAATGTGGAAAGTTGAACTTTTGTTTGCAGAGACCTTGGTTCCTGATGTTTTAAACCACTTTACGATGTCGGCTAAGATATTGGTAAATAGGATTTTTACTTGGTTCAAATCTTTTAGAGCCGAGAAAATCAAGACATCGTGAGCGTAGATGAGGTGGTCTATGTGGGGGTTTAGGGCTATTAAGTTGCTGAGTTGGTTGAATGCTATAATAAATAAAGTTGCTGAGAGGGGGGAGCCTTGCGGTATGCCATTGTGCAAAGGGTAAATATTGGAGTTGTTGTTATTTACACTTACGGAAAATTTACGGTTTGATAGAAATGCTTTTATAAAGGTATACATTTTGTTTCAAATTTCCCATTTCTTTAATTCTTGTAGTACTGTGTGGGCTCCGATTCTATCAAAAGCTTTCTCAAAATCTAGACTCAGGACGTATAGGTGGTTCTTCGAAGATATCGTTGTTGAGGCACAGTGTTCAAAGTATAGTAGTGAGTCAATGACACCAGAACCGCTTTGAAATGCGAACTGATTCGGGCTTATTTATCCCTTTTTTTTGGCATACCACATTACTCTCTTGGATATAATTTTTTCCAGAACTTTTGCCATACAGGGTATTAAGGAAATTGGTCTAAAGCCTGAGATTGAGGTATTTGATTTGTTGGGGTTGGGGATAGGTATAACTATGGCTTTTTTCCAGTCTTGGGGGAGTATGCCCTTGTCTAAGATGCTATTGTATAAGTTTATAAGCCTAATTTTTAAAGATTGGGGAAGTTTTTTAGGAGTGGGTAGGAAATTTTTTCTGAACCTGGGGTTTTACCAGACATTTTGCTGATCGTGGAGTCCAATTCTTCTATTGTAATGGGATATTCTATCAGCGTAGCTTCAAAACATGTGGATGGATTGTGGTATGTTTGCAAATTTATTTGAGTTGATTTTTTAATGAAATTAGGGTGGAAGTTGGAATTGTGGGAATCGTTTGACCATGTTAGCGCAAAGATTTCCGCCATGTGTTGGTGGTTGTAGATAGGACCTTGGGGCGATTGGATGAAGTCGATTTCGTTGTGTTTATATCCACCTGAAAGAGCTTTTATATCCGTCTAAATATTTTTTGGACTTGAAGTAGGTTTTATGTTAGCCGTAAGTTTTTCTAGAGCTTTGTTTTTTCGAGTTTTTAATTCTCTTCTGAAATTGGAGTTTGCCTTTTTGTATCTTATTAAGTTTTCCATTGTTCTGTTCTGTTTGAATGTGCTCCAGAGTGATTGCTTTGTGTTTCTTAAGACTTCTAGTTCGTTGGACCAATACGGGAGTTTGGTGGAAAATTTGTTGGTGTTTGTTTGGGGAATAGTTATGTTGGCAGCAGAACGTATTATCGATTTTATTTTGGATGCTTCCGCATTTATGTTTTTTGATGTTGTTTTTGTACTTGTTAAGGTATTTATTAAGGAGTAGTATTTTAACCAATCAGCTTTTTCTGTAAGAAATTTCGCTCTCGGTTGAATCATATATTGAATCGAGGTGATCAGAGTGGTTATGATCGGAAAGTGGTCACTATTATGAAGATCTTCTAAAGTGAAAGAGGAAATTTTAGGGGCTATAGAGGCTGAGCAAAGGACAATATCTACGTGGGTGAATGATCTGTGTGTGGAAAAATGGGTTGGGCATCCGTAATTGAGAACAACTAGGTTTTTAGATAGTATTACATCTTCTATTATTTGACCTCTGAGGTTTGAGGAGGTGGATCCCCATAGCGGGCTCCATGCATTGAAATCTCCTACTATTATTTTGGGTGTGGGAAGTGTGTTTGCTATACTAATGATATCACTTGCGCTAAACTTTTGATGCGGGGGAATGTAGCATGCGGCTACAGAGAGCTTGAAACCTATGTCGATTTCGATAGCAATGACGGATATGTTGGAGGAGATGGGAATACGTTTATGTTTTATTTGTTTTTTAATAAATAGAGCAGTCCCTTGTTTAGCTGATTTATTTTGAGGTAGGTTGTGAAAGTGCCCGATGTATTTGTGGGGAGTGTATGCGGTTTTGTTTGCTGGGAGGTGCGTTTCTTGTAGTGCAATAATTTGTGGTGAGAATTTGTTGATGAGTAGATTTAAATCTGGGTAGTTATTGAATAGACCTTTCATATTCCACTGAAGAATTTGCATGGTCTATTCTGAGGGGAAAATTATTGTTTGAGAGGTATCGGGGGTATTGCTGAGGTGGTTGATCAAGTTTGAAATGAGTGTGGTTGTTGTAGCGTAATCAAAGGAGGTTGTTGTTGAGTCATCGACTGTACTTGTTTTTGGTATAGAGTAAGTTGAGTTTGTTGCGTTTATTGTGGTTGTTTTATTTTAAGAGGAGTATTTGAGATAGGGGAAGAGGGGGCGATTTGTGCTTCTGTTTGCATGAATGTTTCTTTGTTTGTGTTCTCTATGTTTCTCGAGTTGTTGAGGATGTTAGCGAATGAAGAAGATGAAGAGTTGAAAACAGGCGGTGTTTGTGCTTTATGGATGTTTACTGCTTCGCGAAAAGAGCATTTATTGTCTGCTTGTATTGTTATTATTTTCTTAATTTGAATGAACTTTGGACATGCTTTACTAGATGCTGAGTGATCAGCAGAACAATTTACGCATTGAGTGCGAGTACATGGTGAGGGGTTATGAGGTGGTAAAGCACATGTATCGCAAACAGGGGGCTTATTGCAGCGTTTTTTTGTATGTCCAAGGGCTTGGCAGTTTTTGCACCTCATAGGGTTTGGGTAGTAAGGTCTTACCTTTGTTGTATACCATGAAACGTCAATTTTTTCAGGGAGGTAGTAGCGATCGAAAGTCAAAAGTACGACGCCCCTTGGGGTTGGTTTATTGTATACGTATTTGGGAAATTTGTAAATAGATACAACACCCTGTTCTTTTAAATTTTTCGTTATCTCATTGTCTGGAACTTCGTTTAAGCACGGGGCGTAAATAGTTCCTTTTGTAGAGTTTAGGTTTTTGTGGAGCTCAATTTTTACATTGCATATTCCAATGAGTTGTTTTGTTGTTGTGAATTTTTTTGCGATAGTGCTATTTTTCACGAGAAGCAGCAAATTTCCGTCTCTTAATTCACTAATTTTTATTATTTCACCGCTAATGTTTTTTAGTGCTTTGTGGACAGCGAAACATGAGCATTTGTTCATGGGTTTGTTTGCTTCAATTGAGCTTACCACAACGTATTTTGGGCTGTCTTTTGTTGTTATAGGTAGACTGGGGAAATTTACTTCTGTGGTTGGTTGATTGTTTTTTTTTTTTCTTTTTGGTTGGGGGCTAGAGGATAATAGGGCGCACTTATTGTTCTCTAGTGTGATACCCCAAGGGGACATTTTCTGTTTCTTAAAACACTGTCTGTAGATCTTGGTTGGTAAGAGCGATTACGTTGATGAATGTGCTCACGCTTCTTGGGAGGTAGCGCGGGGGGAGGGTTGAGCGTATATACTAACACAGTTAAAGTGGAATAGCGAAAATCACCGAAAATCACTGGAGCACAACCGTTTATGTCGAGTAGCACTCGATGACTGGTACCTATTATTATTGTTCCGAATTTCGCCAGCGCAGCTTGTAGTCTCCACGAACTCATGAAAAAGAACAAAGCATTTGAGTGGAATAAAGAACAGGCAATGGCTTTCCAAACTCTGAAGAAACGGTTATGTACTGCGCCAATGTTGGCATATCCAATATCAGGATCAAGGTTTATTTTGGGTACGGATGCTAGTGGGTATGCAATAAGAGTCGTCCTATCACAAGTCATTGACGGGCATAACAAAGTGGTTGCGCTTTATAGCCAGACGATAAGTAAGCCAGAGAAGAATTATTGTGTAACTCGGAGGGAATTACTGGCGTTAGTAAAGAGCATCAAACATTTTCATAAGTACCTATATGGTCAACGATTTCTAGTAGGGACAAAAGACAAACGCTGTATTAAAATGGCTTCTACAATTCAGAAACCCAGAGGGGCAGTTGGCTCGGTGGATTGAGAAACTCCAAAGTTAGGACTTCGCTATAGAGCATCACAAATATAGGAGTAATGGAAGTGCGGATGCGATGTCCCGCCGTCCCTATAATTTGGAATGTAGATGTTGCTCAAAAGCTGAGGCCAAAAAAGACATTATATATGTCCGATTACTGACAATGCCATCGGTAGAAGGCTGGGACCCGAAAGAATTTCGTAAATGTTAGCAGGAAGATCCCGATTTGAAACTTGTAATACGCGGAGTGGAAGTGAACAAATGTCCAACGATAGAAGAAATAGCTGCGAAAAGCAAAGTCGCAAAGGTATATTGAGCGCAGTGGAATAGTTTAAAGTTTGTGTCTTGCTGCTTGTATCGAGTATGGGAAAGCGGATATGGGCAAAGCTCCCGAGTTCTTATAATTATTCCGAAAGCAAAAATTCCCGAAATTCTCAACGAGCTGCATCGCGGTGAATGTGGAGTGCACATGGGAAAACCTTGAAGAAATTAAAGCAAAGGTTCTAATGGGTTGGTTGTCGTCAATCAATTACGGAGTGGATTGCCAATTGTGCTGAGTGCATTGCAGCTAAAGGGCCGGGAACCAGGAGTCATGGCCAGATGAAACAGTACAATTCGGTGCTCCATTTCCCTCCAGTAAATTAGGAAACAGATATGTTTTGGTAGTCATGGATTACTTCGGTAAATGCCAGAGGTATACCCAATTCCTAAACTGGAGGCTGAAACAGTAGCGGAAATTCATCAACAATTGGGTAACGAGATATGGCGTTCCAATAAAATTGCCTTCTGAGCAAGGGAGGAATTTCAAATCAGCTCTAATTCAGGAAATGTGCCAGAAGCTGGGTATCCGGAAAACACGTACAACTGCATTACATCCACAGTCCAATGGCCATGGCAGAACGATTCAATCGAACTTTAAAATAGCATTTGAGAAAGACAGGAGTTGTGGTAGACATGTATCAAAAAGATTGGAATACCAATATATCCTTGTTCCTGATGGCTTATTGCTCTGCTGTACATGAAACTAGGGGGCAGAATCCAGCAAAAGTAATTTGTGGTTATAATCTTCGGTTACGGATTGATTTGAAGTTTGGAATTAACCCCAATGGTGGAAGGTATGCTAAGGGAACCAACAGTATCCTAGAAGATGGGAGGAGAGAAATGCCTATGGCGAGACAGCGCATACAAATTAGAATTGATAAAATGAAGACAACATACGACAAGCCAATGAACTCTGAGGGGTTTGTTGAAGGAAAGAAAGGCTTATCTATTTAATTACAGTATAGCTAATATCATTATTAAGTTATTGGATTACAAATAAAGAAAAGTGTGTAGCCATTAAACTCCAACTTTCGTTTAATAATCCAGTGATGGAACTCGGAGTAGAGTTTCAACGTAAGCGATTAATCTAGTAAATCTGTTACAAAATGATATAAAGTCTACTTGAAGTTTGAAAATCCTTATATTAAGTATATGGGGGTTAGGGGAAGTATTTACCCGATTTTCCCCATTTTTGACACAAGGACACATTGGTTTCATGAAAAGATACGAAATAACATAAGGATGCAAATATCATTTCATGTACCAAATTTGGTTGGAATTGGTATAGTATTGTAGTTCCTGAGTTATAGGAATGTACCTAAAGATGGGCGGTGCCATACCTACTGTCTAATTTTTGCACCAATTTCTTTGAAGCCCTTATGTATCATCTTGGCTGTGAAATTTAATGCTTCTGACTGTATTTATTTAATTCTGTATTTATTTAATGAGTTATCGCGCTTTCAGTAGTTTTCAACATAACTGCTATAATGGAAGTGGGCGTGGTTGTCTTCCGATTTCACATCTTTTCGCATTGTTTGTGGAGGTGGGGAAACTATTTGTCCTCAGCAAATTTGGAGGCTGTAACTTTCGTGGTTTGTGAGACATGTACTTTAAATATTTTAGGGGACGGATCCTTACCCACCTTTTAAACTTTTTCAACCCAATTCCAGTTTTGTATTTTAATTCGTTGCTTAGTTATAGCTTTTTATATGTTTTCGCTTAACAGCATTTTGTGGGGGTGGAAGTAGTCCGGTTACCCCCATCTGCAATAGCAAACTACTCAGAGTGTCAGGAAACATGTGCCAAGCTAATTATTAATTACTAATATAGTAGGTTAGGTAAACAAAAAGAATATATATTCCGTTGCAACATGTTGCGAGAATATAAAAATAGTGTGGTTATGTTTAAGTAAAAAAATATTATTTAATATTTTGAGATATATTTTAATAAAAAGTCTGTCTGAATGATAGGTAGGATATCCTTGACAAATTCTTTTATAATTCGCTTTGTGTTATTTGCGACTTTGCAATGAACTGTCCATTCACTCGTTAAAACATTTGCGTATTTTCGTAGTGTAGTAGTTTTGAAATGTACTTATTACAATAGAAAACATTTAGCATTTTCAGAAATAATTTATCAATTTACTCCTTCAGTAAATAATTAATATTATAAATATAAAGAAAGAAATATAAAATTTAACAGATTGGCGCCATGTAGGTATATTTACTCCGATGCAGCCAATTTTCGATTATGCACTTAATCGCAAATATGAAATCACGATAAATTCTTTCTGTGTTCTTACTTGTGTTTGTATATGTGTGATACAAATATATGTGTGTGAATATGTGTGAATTTATGAACATTACGTATACATATGTTGCCAATCTTTCTTTGGTTAGATAGTATTGGGTAAGAACTGTTTTAATTTTACTAATATTCCTTAAGTTTGAGATTTTCATAATCAATGCACTTCAATTTCAAACACGTAAGTATGCTGTTTACATACACATACACAGAAATAATATTAGAGAATATCCCGAGCACGTCCGATAACTTCGTTGTCTATGAACCACCACTAATATGGGTCAGCAGCTACGAACAAGTGCCGTACTCTACATGTACACAAATACTAGAGAAGAGTTTTCTTCTCACTATTTACTAAACTCGGTCATCAAACCACTCGCTCACTTTTCTTTATGCAGTGCTGAAAAAATGTAACGTTTATACTTATTAGTGGGATGCACTCTAACATTTTGATCTTTGAATCCGACATCGGCACAGAGAGTACGAAGCCATCACGCTCAACGAAAGCTTCGCGGGCGATATGCCGTTGACGTTGCTATGGGCATTTTGCTATTATCTACAAAACTGCGCTACACGAAACGGTTTCCATTTGTTTTGAGATAGGAAAACTCTCAGTACTACATATTTATCTATATCAAAATGTACTAAATTTGTATGTATATACGTAGGTACGCATGCCAAAAATCTCCCTTATAACAGTAGCGGAAAATTTTTGTGAGAAGTCTTATGGCTGATTCACATACAATTTTAGCTTCGCTTTGCTTCAGACTTTTGCTTTGACAGATAAGTTTCATGTATTCGTTTGTATAAGTACGTTTACATAAAAGGTTTTCGAGGGGAAGCAGAGCCAAGCGAAGCTAAATGTTGAGTAACTTTCATCTTTTTATAATTTGACAAGCAGCTGTCGCCATTTTTATACTTTCGCAACATGTTGCCGCCAAGTATAATATAATAGTTTTGTTCACCTAACGGTTGTTTGCGACACTTAAAACTAAGCGAGACAGATTTAGACAAATACAAATAATCAGCATGAAGAGAAAAGTTGAATTCCGTCTGTCCGTGTAAGCGAAAACTTGAGTAACGAGTATGAGAGGCCTAAGTTCGGGTGTAACCGAACATTTTATACTCTCGCAATATGCAAAGATCAGAGGCGGGGAAATGTTTTCAGGTGCTGTCATAACTTTATGAAGCGGCAAAAAAATGTTGCGGCAGAATTCAGCATTCATTATTCGAAGAAATTGTCAATAGATTGCATTCATATTTGGTATCTTATTAATTTTTTACACTTACACTTTTACACTCTTATTAACTTTTTTAAATTACAGGCCATAGACTCATGTACTTTCGTTGCTATATTTTGCTTCGTGGTAAAAAATTTAAAATATTAGATACATGAGGAAAAAGTAAACTAGAGAAAAGGACATCATTATATTAGGAATATGGGGCTTAGGCAACGGTCTAGATCGATTTCATTCATATTTAGCGCGAAATCACATTGTGTTTAACAAAACATATTTACTTAATTTCATTAAAATATCACACATATTGACCAACATAAACGGTGTAAAATCAGATGGAAAGTCGGGAATTCTTATATCGGGCATTTTTGGGATAGAGGAAGATCTGATATCTGATAGATATTCAAGTATATTAGGGAACACGTTTTCACGCAATTTTGTGAAGGCGTTCGTGATATATGGAATTTCACCTGAAAGTGGGCGGTGCCACCCCCCTTACCAACATTTTACGGGGATTCCTATGCACCCATTCCCTATCATATTTACTGCAAGATTTAATGTCTCTAACGTGTTCTTTCAGCGGGTTATCGCACTTTTGGTAATTTCCAACATAACCTTTGTATGGGAGTGTGCGTGGTTAGTATCCGATTTCACTAATTTTCTCAGTATATGAAGGGATGCTAGAAAAACTTAATCGGAGCAGGTTTGATTGATATAGCTTTAACGGCATCCGAGATATATATATTAAATATATGGGGGCGGGGCCATACCCACATATCCCCCACACTACTAGGATTCTATATACCAAATAATACGTGTATATCTTAATTTGTTGTTTAGTTATAGCACATTATCTGTTTTTGATTAATGGCATTTTGTGGGCGTTGCAGATGTCCAATTACGCCCATCTGCAATACCAACCGTCTTACAAAGATGAGTCTTACTCATCAAGTAAAAACCATCTTACTGACAAAGAACACTCAAGTTACCGCTTACACGGACGGACAGACAGTCAGTCGGATCTCAACTCGTCTTTTTATCCTGGTCATTTATATATATATATATATATATATATATATATATGTCTACAATTAACTCGTTTAGTTCTAGGTGTTACAAACAACATTTAGGTGAGCAAAACTAATATACTCTGTAGCAACATGTTGCGAGAGTATAAAAATTTAAATATCTGAAATAACTGGCCCTCTGAGGAGGTTTCTATTGCAGATGGGCGTAATCGGACTAATGTTACGCCCACAAAGTGCTAATAAACGAAAACCTATAAAAATCTATAACTAAGCAATGAATTAAAATACAAAACTGGATTTTGGCATAGAGAATCACAAAAGGGAGGGGCATACTTGAGTTGAAATTTTTTTAAAAGTAGGCATAGCGCTCCTAATAGGTTTAATGCACATATCTCACAAACCACTGAAGCTGTAGCAACCAAATTTCAAATCAGCCAAATTCACCAAATGATGAAATCAGTTTTATTGAAAACTAAGGGCTTCAAAGGAATCGGTGTAAAAATTTGATGTTGGGAGTGACACCGCCCAGTTTTAGGTGAAATCCTATATCTCAGGAACTACTGTGCCAATTTCAAACAAATTTTTAATGTAACATTATATTTGCATCCCTTATTTTATTATTTTATTATTTAATATAAATATTTATATTATTATATTCTTTACCTGTTAGGTAAAATATAAGGGTTTGTTAACACCTAGAAGTATTTCCCCTGCTTTCGTGTACATTGCGAGAGTATAAAATGTTGGGTTGCACCTGAACTTAGCCCTTCTTTAATTTTTTTATTTCACCTCTTAACCTTTAAAATTTTTTTTACATTAAGTATATTTAATATACATTCATCCATGGCATTATAAAAAAAGAAAACTAAAATTATTTATTTCTGTTACTAATGACTAAGCCTTAAACTGAATTTTCAAGTTGTAATTCGTTTTGAAAAGAATTACTTAACATACTGTATATACATTAAACTTATTAGGAAGTAGTCCGATTACGCCCATCTGCAATAAAAACCTCCTCAGAGCGCTAGGGAACATGCCGGATTGTCCTTCTTCTTCCCATACTTTCCCATATTTTTCTGTACATTAAACATATTAGGGGGCGGGCCATGCCCACTTTTTAAAAATATTCAACCCACAGATGCCCCTCCCTCTGCTAATCCGTGTACCAAATACCAGTTTTGTATCTAAATTGGGAGGGATATCTTAATTTTTACTCAAGTTATAGCTTGCAAGTTATAACTCTATATCTATCTCGATTAGTTTTAGTTGTTAGAAACAACCGTTAGGTGAACGAGACTATTATACTCCATTGCAACATGTTGCGAGAGTATAAAATCAACAAAATTTATATTAACTCAAATATTGTCCTGTCTATTAATTCTTTGCAAAATGCAAATATCTTTTTTAAATAAAGCTATTACTAAGTAGAAAATGTTAGTTTTGATTTAATATTTAATATATCACCCATTTGGGTTGAGGCAATCACGTAGACTACGTATCGTTAAGTTCTGCAGGTGATGAGCTAGAGGTATTCCGTTCCATTCTCCACTGGATATCATTGGCTAAATTAGTTTCCTTTGTTCCTAAAAACATAGCAGAAATCTTTGAAGAGATTTTTTCGGTTTTCTCTAACCCTTGCTTGGTCAATTGTGATAGTACCTCAAAATTTTAGTCTCTTCACAAAATATAATTTAACATAGTCCCAATACTCTGATGGATTATTGACGTGGGTAGTCAAAACGTTCATACGCCTTTCGATATATAATGCAGGGAGCAAAGGTTTATTCCTTTCTATGGGTCTCCAAGCACAATGTGACAGATATTAACTCTTTCAAACTTGTTTTTAGGAGCACTGTTAATCCTTTTCACTATTTCTGATGGGTCCGATTAATAAGTTTCGTTGGTCTGCCTCATAAGCAATTTAATTCTAAGCTTCGTAAATTTCCGTTCAGTTATTCTGTTAGGTTGTATGGTCTCCTTTAGCGAGTTGTGTTAGCATTTTGGGAAGAATTATTAGGTAACACAATATTTCATATATATCGGGCAATCTGTGAGATGTCTTAATGAAATTCAGAGGGCCCCTTTGCTTGATAACGGACTGATGCAATTTTCAAACTTCCCGTTGACTTTATATCGTATATATCGCTCAATATGTGGGATATCTTAACAGAATTATTTTAGCGTATAATTTTGGATACACTATGGTTTGGTGGCGAAAATGAGGAAGCAAAATCGATCTACGAATTATCCCTGCCCCCTTATACTATATATTATATATAGACTATCGTTTTCTAATGGACTCTATGTCGAATATGTCATTAAAAGTTTGAGTTATCTTAATGACTTTGATCTAGACCCCATATCCTTAATATAATGATTTCCGCCCCTCTCGTTGACTTTTCTCCCACAGTATTAAATATCTTCTAGTTGAGTTTACATCGTATATATCCGTATTAGCGCAAGATATCTCAAAAAAATTAAACGAGAATATTTAAATTAGCATTATGTCTATTGGTAGAAAAATCATGGATATCATGGTACCTTCCCGCAGCACGAATATGATATGATAGTGATTTCAGTATATAGTTAGTTACTTTGGCTAATATACATCTAAAAATCTCTGATATACAGCAAAAGTAGTAATGAAACTAAGTAAGGTTATGACCTATAGTATGAGTTAATAGATACCAAGTATAGTAACAGTCTATTTACAGTTTCTTCTAATAAAGAATATTGAATTCTTTCGCAACAATTTTTAATATAATATTGTATAATACAAAGTTTTGGAAACACCTGGTAGTGTTTATCTACCTTTCAATCTTGCAAACTGCGAGAGTATAAATTATCCGGTTACACCCGAACTTAGCGATTACTTACTTGCTAAAAAAATACTACTATACTACTACTATATACTATATACTATAACTTATAAAATAAATGATTTCCAACTCTTTGCTTAATTTTATGTCGAAAATATTGATAAAATCGGTGCAAAAGTTCTCTTCAACAAACTCAATGTATTGTATAATCGATTTACAATTCGGTCTCATAATGAGTGTCTAATTTACATGCATAAAATCTTATTGCTTTTGGAGACATCTGTAAATATTTCTATGCCTCTGATTCTTAAAATAATGTTCAGCTGCACTCGTACTGAGTCCTTCTTTACTCGCGTTTTACTATATTTTGTGATTTTGTGTATTGTTTAAGGTGTATTGCTTAAACAAGTGTAAATGTGAAGAATTATTATATACTAGGGCTAATTTGTAGACTTTAGAATTATATATTCATAATTGCATTTCATAATGATTTTCTTAAAATCTGAGAGCACCCGTTATTGTACAATATGCAAATTTCAATAAATTAATACAAATTAGCGTAATAACATAATGAAGATTATATGTAAGTTAAAAACTAGTTTTGAGATTCATAAGGGATTGATTATATCTTTAAATTTTGTAGGGAACAATTGATTTTTAAATATATTAAAACATATGTGTTATTTTTTAACAATTCCTCAGAATCAACTATTGACGGTGAGAATATTTTGTTTAAATATTTATTTGTAGGCAAGCTGCATAGGTGCCTTTGGAAATGAAATTATTGTATGACTCTAAAAGACTAACTCACTCATTAACGTTCACACTGCAAAGGATGAATTATCACACAAATATATGCAGTCTTACAGCGAAGACGGAAACTGGTTCCGAAATGCAAAAACAAAATATAGTATTTATGTATATGTCTATTGTACGTGCATCAGCATTTATATAAATACATATATATGTACATATACATACGAGTATATTGTCGAAACCTAGTTTAACAAATTACAATTTGCTAGTTTTGTTAAATTTTAATCAGGAAAGTGCCCAGTGAATTTTTGATGAACTAAAATGCATTCAAGTTAATCAAATATTAACACACATACTGACCTTAATTGGCATGAAGTGACATTTTTCTTATGTTGCATTGTACTTCTAAATTTAATACAAAAGCGAACTCGGAGTTTCCATGTAAATATGCGCTACATACGTGTAAATGGTTCATAATCATTTTTAGCTTAATAAACCCAGCTGCAGAGTTAAATTGGTTATCGGCCAGATACATTGCACTAATTTAAATTTTGTTAGGTGTTTTCAAACCTATCTTTTAAATTTTGTTGAAATTGGCATATATGCACATTCTTTTAGCAAATATTTTACTGTTTCTGTCACCAATATCTTATACCCAATCCTTGGTCTATGCTAATATGACGTTGCTCTTCCGTGCCCCGATGTTCATGAGGAAAAAGCTATAACGTGGTTGTAGTCAAACTGAAAACTGCGAATCCGCACTTGGCGTAGTCAATGATTCCATTATTTTGTATTCCATACAGTTACGTATACGACATATTGCACGAGCGCTCGCGGAAGCTGAGTTGAGCATCGGCCACAAGGAATCTGGGAGAGTAAATCACAATTTACATATATGGGCTAGAATTTCTGGCTTGTACGAAGTCTCGACCGCTCTGTTAGATTTTGAGTATTGTGAGAGCGATAAAAAGCATTACGCATGTTCCACTTCGTACCCCATTTATGTTCTTTTGTTCAACTTATTGTTTGCGCCAAAATACCTAAAGTAATAGTCACATAAGTCACATAAGTATATACACATTAAACTTTCATTGCAGAACGCTATATAAGTGTGTATAAATTTCAGTAGAACTCCGATAAATGTATGCATATATATATGTAATAAGACTTTGAATTTAGGAACTTCGATTAATGCTGTGAACCAAAAGCATTTATGGGTATTGTACCCGCACGTATGGCTATGTTGGCTCTTACATACCGAAGTATGGCAAAAATCTTAACGCAAGAGTAGCGTAATATCAAATTCGCCAAGTCATTAGCAATTCGTGATAATCTTTACACTGGTACAAAACGGATTGGAAATGAGGCGAACTAATTTTCAGGAAATTTTGTTGTCTAATATAATTATTACAATTATTCACGCTCTGACCGGTAATTTCTTCCTCTACTGTGGGTAGGTATTGAGCCTTTTTAAAAACTGGAGGTGTCTTAAAAAAATACTCACTTATGTACATATGGTGATACCTTTAGATTTTTCTGAAATTTAACCGCCATTGAAAGTAATTATTCAACTGGCTACTTTTTCCATATAACATGTGGGTATTTTTTATATGGTGATGCCTCACTAGAATTTAATAATCAGATCTCTAGTTCAATTACGGATCAAAACCAGTCGTTTGGATTTGAGACCGGAAGAATGAATGAAGAGAAAATTATAAGTTTTATTTAGCATGCAGTAAAAAATCAGCCATACATTAGAATAAAAAAAATATAAATAATTTGTATATATAAATGCTAAAATCTAGTTGTTATATATTATTTTTCCTTACTAGTTTGATTTCGCGCTGCATCGTATGAATGTACACATTCTCAGTGCAATGCACTAACAATTTCTGAGTTGAAGTTCACCTACAAATAAGCTGGCGGTTGTAATATCTTATGGCCGGGGGCATTATTTTGATTGTAGTAGTTATGCTCGAGCAGGTTATTGTTAGGTATACATAGATAAACTTGAGTAATATTTATTGCCAATACTCACATGTGGTGTTAATTTTTGACCGAGCTATTATTTTTATATACACAGGTACGTATGCATTTGAACTACATACACAGTACTACATAACTTCAGCAACAGATTGCTCTAGAGAAGGAAACATGACATCTATGTTTAGATTGAGTTAGAAAGTGGAAACGGTTTGACGTTGCTCATTGGCGTTTTATGCTTCGTTTTAACTTTTGTTTGCTGGCCTTCGCTTGTTATAACCGTAAATGATTGGTGTGTGATTTCTGCTTGGTCAGACTTTTCTCAACAATCTCAGCTGTAGCGTAACCGCATAAGCACTTATAATTGATTAAATATATGGTAATTATCAATATATGTATATATGTATGTAGGTATGTAGGTAGGTATTACGGGTGCACGCTTCGATGGTATGCCAATGTGAATGCGATATTGTTTATTCTGCTAAGAATGGATTCTTTAATGAAAGATTTTCTCATGAGACTGAAATGTTTGTGATTGTTATATACTCATAATAATAAAACCAAACCAGTAAGGAAAGGCTAAGTTGTAACCGAACATTTTATATCCTCGCAATTTCTGCTGTTTAAAGCTGGGTGCATATTTTCGTATGGTGGCAAAACTTATATTAAACAAGTAAAGAAAGTTAAGGTCGGATGTAACCGAACATTTTATACTCTCGCAATGTGCAAGGATCAGAGGCGGGGAAATGCTTTCAGGTGCTGGCATAACTTTATATTAAAAAATGTTGCGGAGGAATTCAACATTCATTATTCGACGAAACCGTGAATGGATTACAGCCATGTTCAGTATCTTATTAATTTATATTACAGGTCATAGACTCACGTACTTTAATTACTATATTTTACTTCCTCTCCAAAATATTTATATTAAAATCTACAAATTTAACTCAAATAAGATATATGCGAAATAAACTCAACCAAAATGGTTTAATTAAATACATTAGATACATGAAGAAGAAGTCAACCAGAGAAAAGGAAATCTATACGAGGGCGGGTCAATAAGTCCGTGAGTTTTTGAATTTCTGACCTCTTTACTGAAAAAACAACACTACTCCCGTCAACAGGCATCTGTCAGTTGACTCCTGTCAAAATTTGAACTTGCTGCGTCAGTTAGTTTGTGTTTGACAGCTATCTTTATCTGACTACCCACTAATTTGAGGAGAAAATGGAAAAAAGTGAATTTCGTGTGCTTATTAAGCATTATTTTTTGCGAAAAAAAACCATTACCGAGACCAAGGCTAAGCTTGATAAATACTATGGGGACTCTGCACCATCGATATCTATGGTAAAAAAGTGGTTTACTGAATTTCGTTGTGGCCGTACAAGCACTGAAGATGCCGAACGTCCTGGACGCCCAGTTGAGGTCTCTACACCCGAAACAATCGAAAAAATTCACGATATGGTGTTGGCCGACCGAAGATTGAAAGTGCGAGGGATTGTGGAAGCCGTAGGGATCTCGCATGGCTCAGTGGTTTCAATTTTGAATGATCACTTGGGCATGAGAAAGCTTTCTGCAAGATGGGTGCCGCGTTTGCTCACAGTCGACCACAAACGCAATCGTGTAACAACTTCACAGGAAGGTTTGGCGTTGTTTAATCGCAATATGGAGGAGTTTTTGCGCCGTTTTGTAACCGTGGACGAAACATGGATCCATCACAGCACACCAGAGACCAAACAACAGTCAAAACAGTGGGTTTCTAAGGGTGAATCGGCGCCAAAGAAGGCCAAGGTGGGTTTGTCAGCCAATAAAGTTATGGCGACTGTTTTTTGGGATGCACACGGGATAATCCACATTAACTACCTTCAAAAGGGAAGAAAAATCAATGGAGAATATTATGCCAACTTATTGGACCGATTTAATGACGATTTGAAGAAAAACCGACCTCATTTGGCCAAGAAAAAAGTTCTTTTCCACCAAGACAATGCAAGGGTGCACGCATGTGCAGTTGCCATGGCAAAAATCCATGAATTGGGCTATGAATTGCTCCCTCATCCGTCCTATTCTCCAGATTTGGCTCCGAGTGACTACTTCTTGTTCCCAAACCTGGAGAAATGGCTTGGTGGAAAAAGATTTGTCTCCAATGATGAAGTCATCTCGCAAACAAAGGCCTATTTTTAGGACCTCGACAAAACATATTTTTTGGAAGGGATAAAAAAATTGGAGAAGCGTTGGACAAAGTGTATAGAGCTCAATGGAGACTATGTTGAAAAATAAAATAATTTATTTATCAAAAAATCTGCGTTTTATTCCAAAAGTCACGTACTTATTGACCCGCCCTCGTATTAGGAATAAGGGGGGATCATGGTGTAAATCGATTTCATCCATATTTAGCGCAAAAACACATTATGTTTAAGAAAACATATCTACATAATTTCACTTAAATATCTCATATATTGATCAACATAAACGGTTTAAAGTCAGTTGGAAAGTCGGAAATTTTTATATCGGGAATATTTGGGATAGAGGAAGCTCTGCACTGATCACATTAACTCTTTTTTATTCCTCAAGTATATTAAAGAACATGTTTCTACGCAGTTTTGTGAAGCCTGCTAGAATAATGAAAATTATTATATATAGTTTATGGGAGCTGGGATAATTCGAAAATCGATTTCAGACATTTTCGGAATTAAACTATGGTATATTCAATATTATACGTTCACTTAATTTTGCTAAAATATCTTACATATTGACCGAAATATATGGTATAAAGTCTACTAGGAAATTGAAAATCCTTATATTAGGTGCATAGGGGCTAGAGGAAGTGCTTATCCGATTTTATCCATTTCAAGCACATATACACACATTGATAAGAAAGAATCGCTCTCTGAATTTCACTGGGATAACTCATATATGGACCGTTATATATGGTAGAAAGTCTACATGAAGGTTGAAGATCCT
This sequence comes from Bactrocera minax, assembly GCA_021498325.1. Classification (NCBI taxonomy): domain Eukaryota; kingdom Metazoa; phylum Arthropoda; class Insecta; order Diptera; family Tephritidae; genus Bactrocera; species Bactrocera minax. The sequence goes on along the minus strand of JAKEEE010000109.1, from coordinate 544,158 downwards.
TAAATTAGGTATATGTCCTCGAATTTCATTACGATATCTCATGTATTTACCTTTATATATCGTATAAAGTTTAGGGGAAGGTAATCCGTATATTGGGTATATGGGGCCGAAGGGAAGCATTTACCAGATTTTCCCCATTTTTGACACCACATCACATTATTACCATGGAAAGAAAATACAATTCTAATTTCTCCATTTTCAATACGATATATTACAGATTTACCGATATTTTCAGTAAAAAGTCAGATATAGCTCACCAGATACACAATATATGGGTTTGAAAGGTTATATGCCAATTTCGAGTATTTTTGCGCATGAGATGGTATGTTTTGAATATACTATTTATGAACACCATTATTGATCAATATCATCATATTGATCATCAATATCTTAATTGATGCTTGATTTATCTACTTTAAAGTGAAAGGATCAGATGAAACATAAAATAGTGTTATTTGAGAAGTAGGTGTGATTCTTATCCGAAGCCACCCATTTTCAGAATGTGACATAAGAATGTAAATATAATGTTATTTACCAAATTTGCTTGAAATTGGTTAAGCTGTTCTTGAGATATGGATTTCAAGCTCAAGCCCAGCTGAGGCCCCCGCTTCAAGCCCGAAAGCTTACTGGCGCCACAACCATTCTCCAAATTTTGCTCGGGTCTTCTGCAGCCCTTCCGTACCATATTTTCTGCAAACCTCAATGTTTCTGAAGTGTCCCTTCAGCGAGTTAGCGCACCTTTAGCGGTTTTCAACATAATCTTTGTATAGGAGGTGGGCGTGGTTATTATACTATTTTACCAATTTTCCGGGTATATGAGGACATGCTGGAAAAACTTCCTCTGAGCAGGTTTGGTTGATATAGCTGTAACGGTTTGTGAGATATATATATTAAATATATGGGGGGAGGGGCCATATCCTCTTTTACAAGAATTTTTGCATACAGATGCCCGCCCTACTAGGATCCCCAAATAACATGTTTATATCTTAATTTGCTGTTCAGTTATAGCACTTTATCGGTTTTCAAATAAAGGCATTATGTGGGCGTGGCGGATGTCCAAATAAGCGCATGTGCAATACCAACCGTATTATGATGACAAGGAGCACGTGCATCAAGTTTCATTAAAATATCTTAATTTTTACCCATGTTATCGCTTGCACGGACGGACGGACGGAGGGACGGACAGACAGTCACTCGGATTTCAACTCGTCTCTTCATCCTAAATATTTATATACATATATATATATATGTCTATATCTAACTCGATCAGTTTTAGGTGTTACAAACAATGGTTAGGTAAACAAAACTAATATACTCTGTGGCAAGATGTTGGGAGAGTATAAAAATGTTGCGGAAGAATTCAGTATTTATTATTCGAAGAAATTGTCAATGGATTGCAATCATATTTGGTATCTTATTAACTTATATTACAGACTTATGTACTTTCGTTGCTATATTTTGCTTTGTGTCAAATTGCTTGTGGCAAATTAACTCAAAAGTGATATATGCGATACAAACTCAACCAAAGTGGCTTAATTGAAAATATTCGATACATGAGGAAAAAGTAAACCAGAGAAAAGGAAATCATTATATTAGGAATATGGGGCTTAGACCACAGTCTGGACTAATTTCTTTCATATTTAGCGCGAAATCGCATTCTGTTTAACAAAACGTCTCCACTTAATTTCATTATAATATTACGCATATTGACCAACATAAACGGTTTAAAATCAGATGGAAAGTCGGGAATTCTTATATCGGGCATGTTTGAGGTATAGGAAGATCTGCACTGATCACATAAACTCTTTTCATTATTCAAGTATATTAGGGAAAAATCTTTCACCCAATTTTGTGAAGGTAACTCACACAGTGACCGACATATTCGGCATAAAGTCTGCAAAAATAACGAAAGTGATACGTAGTATATGCGAGCTGAGATAATTCGTTTACCGATTTCACACATTTTCTGCAGTAAACTATTGTAAATCCGATATTAAGCCTTCATTAAATTTTACTGAAATATCTTACATATTGACATGGTTCGTGACATGTCAAACATATGGTATAAAGTCTACCCTTCGGTTGAAAATCCTTATATTAGGTATATGGGAGCTAGGGGAAGCATTTGCCCGATTTTTCGCATTTTTGACACAAAAGCACATTATTATCATGGGAAGATAATTCTCCAATTTCATTACGATACTTTACAGATTTACCGTTATATATGATACAAAGTTTACTGGTTTAAAATCCGTGCATTAGGTATATGGGGGCTAATGGTAGTATTTACAAGATTTTCACCATTTTTGATACCAGGGTACGCTATTATCATGGAAAGATTGTCCTATAATTTCATTACAATATCTTACATTTTTCCCGATATTTTCGATAAAAAGTCAGATAGAGACACTGAGGTCCTAATATTGGGTATCTGGTGGCTTGAAAAGATATAATCCGATTTTGTCTATTTTTATGCATGAAATGGCATACCTTGAAAGCACCATTTGTACAAAGTTTGATTTTCATACCTTAATTGCTGCTCGATTTATCTATTTTAAAGTGAAAGGATCAGATGAAACTTAAAATGGTGTTATATGAAAAGTAGGTGTGGTTTTTATCAAATTCCCTCCATTTTCCGTCCACAGTGTGACATAAGAATGCAAATATAATGCCATGTACCCGATATTATCAATTTTAAGCATATGGACACGCTGTTATGAGAAAGAGACGAACTCTAAATTTCAAAGAGTAACTCATATATTGACCGTTATATATGGTATAAAGTCCACACGGAGGTTGAAAATCCTCTATTAGGTATATGGGGGCTATGGGAAGTATTAATCGATTTTTCCCATTCTATGTCCAATTACGCCCATCTGCAATACCAACCATCTTACGGTGACGAAGAACACGTGTATCAAGTTTCATCAAAATATCTTAATTTTTACTCAAGTTATCGCTTGCGCGGACGGACGGACGGACAGACAGTCAGTCAGATCTCAACTCGTCTTTTCATCCTGATCATTTAAATATATATATGTCTATATCTATCTCGTTTAGTTCTAGGTGTTACAAACAGTCGTTAGGTGAACAAAACTAATATACTCTGTAGCAACATGTTGCGAGAGTATAAAAATAAAATCGGATTTATGGACTGTATTCAAGGGTGTTGCACTTTCTACTTTTTCATTTATGTATGTGTAAACATCGCTTCATGCGTTTCATAGGTTTCATAATTATAAATAAAAAGATATAAATCGGTTCATTTTTGAATGCGCCTTATTGATTAGTAGAAATATATAATTTCTATTTTTCACTATGCGTGACTATGAAATAACCTTTCGCGGGGTTAACAGAGTTTAAATAAGTACAGTAGTTCACATAAGCGTTCAAGCTTTATTTCTACAAATTTAATTTATATCTGTACTTATACTCACAGAAGTATTCGATATTTTTCTTGGCCGCTGTTTTACAAAAGGTGTTTAAGGCATCTTTACATATACCTGGACAGATGTATACTAGTAAGCGTACTATTAAGACTAATTCTAGTAAAATTAATATTTTATGTTAATGTGGTGAACATTAAATAAGGAATTACATAAGTTCCTCTCTTTTCGACATATTTATCGCTATAAACAATAGAAAATGTGACAGAGTAATATAAGGAGCACAGTATTTTAGACAAAATTGCCCGCCGTGGTGTACCATAGTTGCTAACAGAGAGGGATGATCTTAAAATACTGAATTTACATCGTTTAAGCCAAAATTTCGTAGCATCAAATACTGGCGAGAGTGTGAAAAAACCACTTTACATCTAAGTTTCTGATGGTAAAATTCAGAAAGTGCTCAGAACTAATATTATATTATACATAAAAGCAAATATAATATTTTTGGGTCATTTGGGACTGGATTGGCAGAAGCCAGGTGAATATCTATAAATTAAAAACATCAAACCAATATATTTTAGTTAGTGGAGGATATAAGTTAGTAGCTTGGGACTACCTGTTAGCTTTGAGGGTCGAAAATGTAGTATTTATAAATTAATAATTAGTTATTGCTCAAGCCTGTTTATTTATTTATTAGGAAAGTATAGAGAATGACATTTTAAAATGTGTAGATATACAATATTCAATTTCAAACATTTGTTATTAAAATTTACCCATAACGTTTCAGTTGTATTTTACAAATTTTTTGAACTTCATACCTTGATCGTATTAATTCATTCGAGGTAATAGCTTCAAATAACTTCATTTAGCGCTTTTTTCAGAAAATTAGCTAGAAACTTAATACTGCTCATTCATCAGTGGACATGGACATTCCGAATGTTAATGTTAACAATTTTTTAGAAGCTTATTGTTGTTGCTTTTTATTGTTCTCATACTTAACCGGATTGTCTAAGCGAATTGTTATTCAAAAGTGGTCCCTAGTACATTTGTACTTATGTAATAGAAAAAACACTTTTTTTTGGTTGTGAAGGTTTGTGAACGAAAACCTTTCCGCTACCCACGAGCTAAATATTGGTATTAAAGCAAAAATTCTTTAATAAATAAACTCCCGAAACGTTCTCATTTTTTCTTAGTCATACGTAATTGGTGACGGCTGGATATGAAACGAAGGGAATCGAACCCATCTCCCATATTTCACAAAACTACTAAAAGTGTAGTAGACCTTTATTTAATAGTGCTAGAAATATAATATTTAGTATGAAGGATGACATATTCGTATAATAAGGTTAAGAGCGCCAACTTTTCTCAAAAAAGTTGTGTAATATCTCATAGAAACTTTATACGTATAGAGATCGTTTCTGCGATATTACTTAATGTGGACTCACTAAATAACTTTATTAAAATGTTGATTGCTACTCGAGCTTGCTTCTAGTAGTTTAGTGGAACGCCAGTTTCGATTATAGCCCATTGCACCCACTTAGGTACGTTGGAACATATGGACGAATGAAACTATACACAAACTCTTAAAGTGCCGCCACAGTACAATGCATTCATCAACCGGAATCGTAAAATATGTAAGATTTAATCATTTAATAGTTCTTTGTAGCATCTGAAACTATATATCGAATATTAGAATCACGATTTTTCGGACTAATTTTATAATGAAAATATCGTTCAATTCGTGGGATATCTTAATGAACTGAAATAGGTTTCTCTTCCTGACGACAAATCCCCTAGACCCCTTGTACCCAATACAATGATTTTACTATTTAATACTATAAAAAAACTAACGCACAAGTTTTACGGAGAGTTTAAATATCCTTCTGAGCAAGAGCGGAGCTCTTGTTAGTTGTTTATATTTTGCTACATCGCAAATTATTTTAAGGGCAATTTTCTGACGTGATGTATATGAAAATTGTAGTCTTGTTCGCAGTCTTATTATTATACTCTCGCAATATGTTGCCAAGAGTATGATAGTTTTTTCACCTAATGTTTGTTTGTAACATCTAAAACTAATCGGGAAAGATATAGCGTTGTATGTATCAAACTTATTAGGATAACGAGACCACTTCAATTCCGGACATCAACCTGTTTGTCCTTCCGTAGTGCAGGCGATAACTTGAGTAAAAACATAGATATCTTGATGAAACGCGTAGACCTTGCCTCTCGGAGGTGGTTGGTATTACAGATGGATGAAATTTTCATATTGTCACGCCTACAAAGTTTCGTGAGTCGAAAATTTATAAAGTGTTACAACAAAGTCACAAATCACGTTACAAAACTAAAGTTAATACATATGATCACCCTAAAGAGGGGGCATTTGTGGTTTAAAAACTTTTAAAATGTGGGCTTGGTCCGTACCCCAACAGCTTTAATGCACATTTCTTACAAAAAACTAAAGCTATATCAACCAATTCTTGTTGAAACCTTCACTTCCAGCTTCTCTTCACACAGTGTGAAAATCGGAGAAATCGACAATAGGTATGGCACAGCCCACTTTTAGTTAAAATCTTTTAGTTGAAATTTTATCTCGACATTTTTATTTTATAGTTCGAAAATAGGCGAAATCAAACCACAACCAAGTCTTCTTCCTTTGCACAAATAGTGCCTTCGGCGTCTATGACTGACTTTATACCGAGCATATCGGCCAATACATAACATAACTCAGTGAAATTCTATGGAATTTTTTTTTTTTGATAATAACGTGGCCTGGTGATAAAAATTTATGTAATCCACTTTAATAAAATTGGGTGGAAAGTTTTTCTCAAGGATTCTTTAGTTTAATCCCAAAAATAAGTGAAATCAGTCCAGACCTTTTTCTAGCCCCAAATATATATAACGTAGTAATTTTCGAATTTCAAATTGACTTTTACTTTTTTTTGACTTTAGTGAATTTTTTCTTATTTATCTTATTTACCTAGAGTTGGAGAAATTTAGCATTTATTGAAATGTTTATAGATTTAAATAATAAATAAATAATAATAATATAAATGTAAAAAGATAAATGTAATAGATTTTGCGGAGTGTTAGATAAATAAGCATTTACGAGCGATAATATTACAAAACAAGTTAGGAAGGATTAAGTTTGGGTGCAGCCGAACATTTTGTACTCTCGCAATATGTAAGGCTCAAAGAAAGGGAAATGCTTTCCGGTGCTGGAAAAACTTTATATTAAAAATTGTTTTATCCCAATATTATCCAAATGTTTATCCCATTTTTGGGATAAAGGAAGATCTGCACGGATCACATTGACCCTTTCCATTATGCAAGTATATTAGGGAACATGTTTTCACGCAATTTTGTGAAGGTAACTCACACAGTGACCGATATATTCGGCATGAAGTCTCCTAGAATAGCGAAAATCATTATATGTAGTATATGGGAGCTGGAATAATTCGTAGACCGTTTTCACACATTTTCGGTAGTAAATTATGGTATATCCGATGTTTCACGTTCTTAGTGAACGTGCTTAGATAACACTAAGATATCTTACATATTGACCGAAATATATGGTATAAAGTGTACCCATAGGTTGAAAGACCCTATGTTAGGTATATGGGGGCTAGGGGAAGTATTTACCCGATTTTCCCATTCTTGACACAAAAGCACATTATTATCACGGAAAGATAATTCTCGAATTTCAGTACGATATTTTACAGATTTTCCGTTATATACGGTATAAAGTCTACCGGAAGGTTGAAAATCTGTAAATTAGGTATATGGGGGCTAGAAGAAGTATTTATCCGATTTTCCCCATTTTTGATACCAGAGCACGCTATTATTATGGAAAGATAATCCTCCAATTTCATTACAATATCTTACATATTTCCAGATATTTTCGATAAAAATTCAGATGGAGGCACTGAGGTCCTAATATTGGGTATCTGGTGGCTTGAAAAGCTATAATCTGATTTCATCTATTTTTACGCATAACAACAACATAACAATTATTTGCAATTGCATGTACAAAGTTTGATTTTCATATCTTCATTGCTGCTCGATTTATCTGCTTTAAAGTGAAAGGATCAGATGAAACTTAAAATTGTGTTATATGAGAAGTAGGCGTGGTTTTCATCCGATTTCGTCCATTTCCACAGCGTGACATAAATATGCAAATGTAATGTCGTGTACCAAATTTTGTTGAAATCGGGTTAGGCGTTATTGAGATATGGTTTTTCCTTTAAAAGTGGGCGGTGCCACTCCGATCCCCAAAATTTTACACAGATTCCTTTGCCGCCCTCATCTGCCATATTTGCTGTAAGATTTTGTGTTTCTGACGTGTTCCGTCAGGGAGCTAACGTACTTATAGTAGTTTTCAACTTAACATTTGTATGAGATGTGGGCGTGGTTATTATCCCATTTCACTAAATTTCTCACCATATGAGGTAGTGCTCGGAAATCTTATTCGGATCAACTTTGATTAATATAGCTGTAACGGTTTTTGAGATATATTTTTAAACCAATTTGGGGGCGGGACAATACCCACTTTTACAAAATTTTTTGCAAACAGATGCCCTATGCCAGGATCCTATATACTAAATACCACGTTTATATTTTAATTTGTTGTTTAGTTAGCACTTTGCCAGTTTTTTTTTGCAGGCGTGGCAGGTGTCCAATTACGCCCATCTTCAATACCAACCGTCTTACGGTGACAAAGAATACGTCTACCAAGTTTCATCAAAAAAATCTTAATTTTTACTCGAATTATAGCTTGCATGGACGGACAGACAGTCACTCGGATTTCAACTCGTCTTTTCATCGTGATCATTTACATATATATATGTCTATATCTAACTCGATTAGTTGTAATCTCGTTCTCAGTGCTCGTAATCGAAATATAATTTAGAGCTGAGACGGTTGCTGCACAGACTCTACTATCGCACTTAAAATTTAATTTTATATATTTTATTAAATATTATTAATATTTAATATTTTATTACTTAATAATATACTTTATTCGGATTCGTATGAACGGGGAAGGACTCTCCTTAGCCCTGTAAGCTTCCGACGAGGTTTTGGAGACTTCGGGTAGGGAACGACTTGGCATTATTTAGGATTACTTTATTAGGATTTAGGACACTTAGGATTGCCATGATGTGACGGAAATCAAAAATTAGGGGCAGGTTATTTTGGACTGAATCAAATTTGCTCCAGCGGATTTAGTTTCACTGACTTAATATTCATTAAGTGCAAAATATATATATGAGGAAAACGGTTCACACACATATTACATATATTTCTTTTAAGCCGCTAACGGGATTTGAAGAAATACTTATATCTATGCCAGAGTTTTTATTTGAAATCAATGATTTTTTAAGCACATTTGATAGAGTTATATGTAAGCCAGCATCCCGACCTTGAGTGCCATGGAATTTTAGAAAACCGAGTTAATTAAAAATATTAGAAAGGTGTACGCGTGTATATATGTATATACTAATTGTAAGCAGGAAGATGAGTGCTCTTGAAGAGCTCTGTGACATGCGCGAATTTAAAGAGAACTTGTAGAGAAGCGCCCCTGCTGAACAATGAGAGAGGAGAGTGCCTGCTGTACAGTTTGGGACACAATTGAAATGTCTGTTAAACTATTTTTGGAGATATAATATTTTAAAATATATATGTTACTTTACATTACATTTAAACTTTATTCTTTATTTATGTCCTTTGTATATGTATTTATATACACAAATTATGGGGAATTGTTTTGTTTCGTGGTACGTAGTTACAGCGGAAAGGCTGTACCCAATCCCGACTCCAGAAGATGTGAGCAACAATTGCGCGAGACGCGGAAACTAATCCGAATGGAGGCTTGTCCAACGGACATCTGCAATGTAGTACGTGTTTTTTCATAAAGTGCATTGCAAGCAAACCAAGGTCTGTGATTCAAGGGTGAGATAATTAACTAAGCATGATAGTAAGCAGTGACGAGGGAGCATGTATCAACTCTTAAAATATGGTTGAATGAATGTGTGCTTACCGAGGGTCTTATTAGTGTAGCTTTAGATCTGAGAAGTCTTGCGTTAAACAATAGAACTTTGCCGAAACAGATTTCTACTCATAATTTACTTGTTGGGTTTAAAACTGCTTTCGACAGAAAGAATTAGTAGTAAAGTAAAACGGCATATAGGATTAAGTTAGATTCAGAAATTTTGTATTATTTAAGTCATGAATGGTGTGCGCTGTTACTTACAGCGTTAGGAGAACCATGGATGTTTGCGATATTTAACAAGTGGACGTAAAATAAAAACACATTATTTTACAATTATTTTCCAGGAATTGGTTTTATTTGTTTAGAAATTAATGTATTTGTATATAAATATGTTTCCTATAGATTTCCCCATATTATTAAATATGAATTTTGCCATCGTATAGAAATTAGTCGGTGAAGATGTGGCCTTGAATACTTACAATATACTAAAATAAGTCCACCGTTGGGGAGCAGTCGAACGTTATGTACTTTCGCAATTTGTGAGAATTAAGAGTTTCCGAAATATTACTAAGAAATATTCACCATATATTACTAATATTTCGTACCGATTCCCATTAACAGTACCTCTTAATTTCATTAAGACATCTTATGTATGACAGATTTAGGTGGTTAAAAGATAGCCTGTGTTAAGAAAACCATTTAAAGGGGTATTATGTGCAGAAATTTGAAAAAACTCTTCGCTTTTCATATTTTCAAAGTTAATCTTTCAAGAATGTACTCTTAAGAGAATTTATAAAATTTTTTATTATTTTCAAGATATAGCTATTTTAGTGATACGAAACCCAAAACTTTAATTTGGTATATTGGAGATGAGGGCTGGTCTAGACTCATTTCATCAATATTCAGCCACCAATCACATTAGTCTTAAGAAATCACATCCACTTACATAACATCATTAAGATATCTTACATATTGAATAATATACTATACCTTATAAAGTCTACAAGAGAATCGAAAACTATTTCATTGGGTATATGGGGGCTAGGGAAACCTTTTTTTGACCGACTTCAAATAATTTAGATCAAAGACCTGCTATCAGTACTATTGTAGTATTGCAGATGGGCGCAATTGAACATCTGCCACGCCCAAAAAACGCCATTAATGAAAAACAGATATATTGCCATAACTAAGCACCAAACTAAGATATAAATGTGTTATTTGGTATAGAGGGCGGGGTATCTGTGGGCCAAAATTTTTGTAAAAGTGGGAATAGCCCCGCTCCTCAATAGGTTTAATATATATATGTCTCAGAAACCGTTGAAGATATGTCAATTAAACGTGCTCAGATGAAGTTTTTCTATTATCTCCTCAAATATTGAGAAAATGAGTAAAATCGGAAAATAGCCACGCTCACGTCCCATATAAAGGTTATCTTGAAAACTACTAAAAGTGCCTTAACTCCCTGAAAGAACACGTCAGAAACATTAAGTTTTACAGAAAATATGGCACTTTTAGGTGAAATCCCATATCTCAAGAACGCCTTAACCGATTTCAACAAAATTTGGTAAGTGACATTATATTTGTATTCTTATGTCACATTAAAAAATGGACGAAAACGGATAAAAACTACGCCAGTTCTCATATAAAACCATTTTAAGTTTCATATGACCCTTTCAGTTTTAAGTAGATACATCGAGCATCAATTAATATATTGGGATAAAGCTTTCATGAATAGCACGTTCAAGATGTGCCATCTGCCGCGTAAAAATAGTCGAAATCGGATTATAACTTTTTAAGCCACCAGATATCCAATATATGGGCTTCAGTCTATCTGACTTTTTACCGAACATCTCGGTAAATCTGTAAGATATTGTAATGAAATTGTAATTATGGATTATCTTTCTATAATAATAGTGTGTTCTGGTATCAAAAATGGGGGAAAGCGGGCAAATAATTCTCCTAGCCTCCATATACCTAATATACAAATTTTCGACCTTCCGGTAGACTTTATACCATATATATAAAGGTAAATCTGTAAGCTATCGTAATAAAATTGGAGGGTTATCATTCCATGATAATAATGTGATCTGGTAAAAAAATGGGAAAAATCGGGTAAATACTTCCCCTAGCCCTCATGTACCTAATATGAGGATTTTCAAACTCCCTGTATACTTCATCCCATATATAACGGTCAATATATGAGTTATCTTTTTGAAGCTTTCAGAGGGCGTCTCTTTCTGATAACAGGGTGTCCATGTGCTTAAAATGAATAAAATAGCACGCCCCCTAACCCCACGTACCTAACATAAGGATTTTCAACCTCTGGGTAGACTTTATAACATTTATTTCGGCCAATATGTGAAATATCTTAGCAAAATTAAATGAACGTGTAATAATGGATATACCATGGTTTAATGCCGAAAATGTGTGAAATCGGTGAACGATTTATCCCAGCTCCCATATACTGCATATAATAATTTTCGCTATTCTAGTAGACTTTATGTCGAATATGTCGGTCATTGTGTGAGGTACCTTCACAAAATTGGGTGAAAACATGTTCCCTAATGTACTTGAATAATAATCATGTATACTATATATATCATGTAGACACAAAAGCACATTATTATCATGGAAAGATAATCCTCGAATTTCCTTACGATATTTTACAGATTTAGCGAAACATGTGGTATAAAGTCTACCGGAAGATTGAAAATTCCTATTTAGGTATATTGGGGCTAGGGGAAGTATTTACCCGATTTATCCCATTTTTGATTTAAGAGCATATTATTATCGTGGAAAGATAATTTTCGAAATTCATTACGGTATATTATGCATTTACCGATATTTTCGGCAAATCGTCAGTAATAGGGACTGTGGTTCTTATGTTGGATATATGGAGGCTTGAAAAGTTATACGCCGATTTCAACCGTGACCGTTTTTACGCATGTGATGGTATATCTTGAAGGCACTATTTGTACTAAGTTTCATTCCCAGGTCTTAAGTGCCTATGTTTTAAGTGCCTAATTTTAATTTCCCTTTGACGTTCAATTTAACGCTTGCATTCACAATAATGGAAGTTTTATTGTAACATATGTATAAATATCTATGTGTTATATTATTTATAAAATTTATATATATAAATATGTATGCATATGTATATGAATACCAAGTGCGTACGTACTATGAACAAAAAAATAGCGCGCCTTTTGCATACACTATATTAACTGTTGATTCTCCACTTTCCACTTCACCAATCTTAATCAAATGGCCATAACATTTTTAACCTTTAGGAAGAAAAAAAATTTTAAATAAAAAATTTTTTGCTTATTCTAAAAATATTTCTGTAAAGTCATGAAATATGACAACGCAGAGCAAGTATTTTTAATAAGAAAAGAGGAAGAGAAGGCCGCCCGACAATGTGTCGATGACAGAGTAATGATCAAAATAAGTTAGCCTGATCATTTCAAGGCCTATTGAACAATCAGAATGGAAATAAATGAGACATACGAATATAGGAAGAGGTCTTAAAGCAAATAACTTAAATGAGGATGTCAACAAAGATGGGGAGTAATTTTTTGGAAAATAAGCATATATTCTGATAAGATGATTGTCTATGCTCACAGAGAAAAATATCTATAAGACAATTCCCGGTACATTGCAAGGATGGTGGAACAAGGTGGAGATAAGTTGAAATTGTGGGGTTGGTTTTCTGGCAGGAACTTGAACCTTTAGTAAGAGTAAAGTATATTTCGATAAATGTACTCATCTTCATATACTATGGAATATACTGAATATTATATACAATGGAAAAGGAATCAGATTTTATTCATATTTTAGGCTTCGGATGCATTCAGCCTAGCACATTAATAACACGCTTACTCATAAATGTTTACTGAAGTTATAGGGAATGATAATGAATACATATTTTATAATTGACTTATAGCAGAGAATGAAATTCATTACTGTTCTCCGACGTAAGTATGTATATCATAATTTGCACAATAATGAAGTTCTAGTAGAGTTTAAAATTACACTCACTCGACATTGCAAGAATATCTTAAGCAATAAATAACGTGTTGAAATAGTGTTGAATTTGTTCTCAGACCATTTTGTAGAAATGTTTGTTCAGCGCTTGAGGGTAACGTCAAGGGGCAATGAGGCAATGGTGAAGTGTTTTCCCATCCATGTTGTTGTAAAGTTTCCCTAGTATTGACGTTTCAACACTTTTTTTTCTTCTAACATGTTGAGAAAAATGTTAAAAATAGAAAACACGAATACACTAGTGTTAATCATTACATTTACTTTCACTACTATTAAACCACCATGGTAGTTCTGAAGCAGAACTTTAGCTTGTCGCTGTACTATACATTGAGGAATTTGGTCTGAAGAAAGATAAGTTTGGATATACTTATCTTAAGTAGATCTTTTTAATTTATTCTTAGATAATGTTTAAATATTGTATGACTTGTTGTATCCACGACTTATGACACAATGCAATAATGGCAAAATAAACTCAAGAAGCATAGTTTCTTAACGTAATAATGGTGCTAGTATCAATAATAAAGCATTTACATGCGTATGTTTTTTAACAAGTGATTTTTTATTATTATCGTTAAATATAATGATAAATTTTCTGTATTTCACAATTAAGGCAAAACCTTTTACAAAGAGACTTTGTTATACTTCACATATTTTTATGCGTATAAATAAAATTTCTGTGTGAAATCTCTTCCTGAAACATTCCGATTCTCTGGTTTTTTATCTTTAAGAATTATCAATTTTCTGTCGATTTGAATCAGCCGCTGACTTCACATCTAATTGTTGTTCAAATCTCTTAATAATATCATAATAAATCATAAAATAAACTACAAAACTCTAATTTGGTACAGGAATCACAGTAAGAAGGGACATCTTTGGTTTACAAATGTTTAAAAAGTGTTTGTGGCCCCGCTCTCTGATAGGTTTATTGTATATATCTCACAAGATATTGTATACATCTCACAGGTAATGTAAGGTTTCTACTTGGACAGCTAAGAACGCCGGGCCTTGTTAACTCCTAAGTATGGGTAAAAAAGAGCACATGCCAGTGTCTCAAGCCCTTTGATCGTTTCATAAATTTGTTGACGCAGCTAATGTCAATTCCAACCAATTCGCCTGGTTTGCCTTGGCCGAAGGTACGAACGTCGATATGTTTCAGCTTCGGTTTAGCGAAAGCTCAGCAATGGTGGAAAAAGTGTATAGAAATTTCATACAACTTTGAAAATTTGTGTTCGATTTTAGCCTCACCATAAGAATACCTGTCATGTAATTGTCTAGTTAAGACTACTACAATTGAGGAAAGAAAAACTTCCCAAGGAAAAGTAATTCAATGGATCTCTTTTGTTCTGCTATGGGCCAGATAAATCTCGTTGCCGCAGATTGCTGAGTTTCATAGATACAGTGCTAGAATGTCAGAGGACAGGGGAACACCGACTGTTTTCCAGCCTGATGGGGTTGGGGTAAGAGTGATTTTTCTTGCCAAATCATCAGCTTTGCAGTTTCCAGCAATTCCGTAACTCACATATCTTTTTCCAGAAGAAATTACAAGGAGTAGGTTCTGCGACGCAGTGGTTTAATTTGTCAGAAATGCAGTAGAGATTTCAGAGGATTTCGGAATGACTCGTTTTGGAACCCTTCTTGTACCTGGTTTTCCTGAATCTGATACCAACCTTCGCGCAATGCTCTATCAGCTATATCCATATGTTCTATGTTCCACAGATGTCAAGGAGCTAGCAATATAAGGCAACCGATATCTCCAACACTCTTCTCTCAAAGTGCCCTACCACACTGTGCCACGACTGTTCTGTCTAAAAGAAGAATATAGATGCGGTGATTAAAGTTCGAGTTGTTGAAACCCCCCTAGTATCAAGAAAGATGCCATATTCCTTGTGCATAAAGACTTCCTTCCGCCACGTCACAATATTGTGCAAAGCAATGTAGGCTGACCTGCCTTGCTGTAGGCATGCTGAGCTCATAATAACTTATCCTTGGGATTCTGCCCCTAATGTGAAGGCAGAAAAGCCTCTGCAGTGTTTTCAGTAGAAACAAGGAGATGTTGATGGGCTTGAAGTCCTTGGTAATGATAGAAGAGCTTTTAGTCTGTCTCCTGTCCCCAAGCCCCAGAAATATAGCCTAATCTAACACAGTCACTTAGATGGAGGCCAACCAGCTGCATGTAACAATCCGCAGAAGTTGCGTAGGTATGATAAAATCATTGATCCGAGGACGTGAATGATTTGAAAGGGTTCAACGCCCATGTAAGGTGAATTTTGTCCAAAAGTCTAGAAAATTACCATACCATACCCAATGGAATTTGATTGGGTAAGTAAGTAAGATCGAGTAAGATTAGTAAGAGGAAAACATCAAAAGAAGAGCTTCCTCTCTTCCCAGACGTAGCAAAAGACTGGCAGAGACCGCCTTTGTTTGGTGGAGATTAATTAAATAATCTGAAAGATCTTCATCTCCCGTACTCATCTTCAGAGGTGGGAGTTTTGCTAGAGTTCTGGAGTGGGCGCACCAGACAATAGGTTTAATGTGGATATCTCACGAAGTACTGAAGCTATATCAATATTTCCCTCTGGGGTTTCATCATATAGTAGGAAAATTGGTGAAATCATATAAGAACCATGCGCACCTTCCATACAAATTTTATGTTGAAAACTACTAAAAGTGTATTAACTCACTACGTAAAAAAGTCGGAAACATTAAATTTTGTGGGCTGCATATAGACAATGGGCGTAACATCGCCCTCTTTTCAGTGAAATCCCATATCTCAGGAAAGGCTAAAATAATTTCAAGCAAATTTGGCGCATAGCATTATTTCGATATTTTTATATTACACACATTATTTTCATGGAAAGATAACTCTCGAATTCCATTACGATATTTCACAGATTTATCGAAATTTTCGGTATAAAGTCAGCCATACCGACTTAGTGGACCATTGTGGTCCCTATATTGGATTATCTTTCCATGACACTAATGTGCTCTGGTGTGAAAAATGAAATAAATACCCCCCCTGACCGCCGTGTGCCTAATATAAGGATTTTCAACATCCCGGTAGACTTCATACCATATATTTCTCCCAATATGTAAGATATCTTAGCAAAATTAAGTAAATGTACGTGTAATATTGCGCATATCAAAAGGTAAAGTCTAAGTTTTATGAAGTCGGTCAACGAATTATCCCAGCTTCCATATACTAAATTTAATGATTTTCATTATTCTAGCAGATTTATGCTGAATATGTCGTTCAGTGTGTGAGTTGGTATATTAGGAAAAGGTCAACCAGAGAATCGGAAATCAGTATTTTAGGGATATGGGGTGTAGACGAAAGTCCAGACCGGTTTCATTCATATTCAGCGCTAAACGATATTATATTGGGTGGTTCGGAAAGTCATTTCGTTTTTTCCCGCCAGAGGACTTAATTACGTTTTTTCGAAACTAACTTCACACTTAAGCCCCATAACCATTATATGTCATGAGAGCTGATATTGCAAGGCTTGTGTGTGAAAAAGTTCTATTAATTCTACCCAGTAGTTTTTGGTTGGTGCCTTTTTAAATATGGAGAGCAATAAGCAGCATTTTCGTCATATTTTACTTTTTAACTTCAGAAAAGGTAAAAATGCTGTCCAAGCGAGAAAAAAATTGACGGATGTGTATGGAGAAGGCGTGTTAACAGTACGCCAGTGCCAGAACTGGTTTGCAAAATTTCGATCCGGCAATTTTGATGTCGAAGATGCACCACGGTCTGGAAGGCCGGTCGAAGCTGACAAAGATGCGATAAAGGCATTAGTTGATGCAAATCGGCGAATCACCACACGAGAGATCGGTGAGAGGTTAAATTTGTCGAATTCAACTGTTTATGGCCATTTGAAAGGCATTATACGAAAACTGTCTTTCATGTTCCCCAAAAAAAACGAAATGACTTTCCGAACAACCCAATATTTAAGAAAGCATATCCACTTGTCCAAAATCTCACACATATTGACCAACATAAACGGTTTAAAGTCAGCTGGAAAGTCGAAAATTAATATATCGGGTATATTGGAGCTGCGAGAAGAGCTGGACTGTAACTGAAGTAACTTTTGGCATTAAAAAGGCTACTCGGGAATATGCTTACCTGTCCTATGAAGATAACTCACACATTGACCGACATATTCGACATAACGTCTGCAATATTAACGAAAATCATTATATGCTGCATATGTATATTCAATATTATACGTTCACCTAATTGTGCTAAGATATCATACATATTGGCCGTTCTATACCATATAAAGCCACACGGAAGTTTGAAATTCTTGTAATAGGTATATGAGGCCTAGGGCTGGTAGTAATCTAATTTTATGCATTTTCATTATCGCGACATATGAATATCAGGAGAATATTCTGTCTGATTTTCATTAGAACACCTTATAGATTGACCGATATAGGACGATATATGACATAAAATATTTACCTGATTTTATCAATTTCAAGGATACATTGTACACTGTCTGAATTTCACTGAGATAACTCATTTATCGGCCGATATATACGGTATATAGTTCACCGTAATTTCGAAAATCTTTATATTGTTTATTTTGGTGCAAGGGCAGTACTGATCAGATTTTACTCATTTTTAACGCAATGGCAAAATAAACGTATTATCAGACAAAGATTTGTTGTTACATTGTTATCAGCCCGAGACCAGAGACAGAGAATGTTAATGAATATAGAAGGTGCAAATGTTAACTGTTCTAAAATCTACGTTTCATATTAAGGAACATCGTAAAATACCCAACACAATAAAGGAACTTCGAAAAATTTCCTGAATTATAAGGAAACCCAACATACTACACCACTCTATAAAGGAACCAACCAAATTTTCACCACCTCATAAAGTAACAAAGCAATCCCAAGAAAAAAAATTTGATGCGCAGATACTCTTTAACAAGAGTATTAGGGAAAATTAGATGGAAATGTAGAATGTATTGTATGAAATGTAGAAATGTAAAAAGTATTAGGCAAAAATGTTCGAAGTTTCTTTATTGAGTGGTGTATTTTTCTTTTTGAAATTGTGGTTTTACGTTCGCGCCTTCTCTATTCATTAACATTCTCTGGTTTGACCATTTGCTGGTAAGGCAATCAAAATAGAATAAATTTTTTGTGGTCTAATAATATAAAAAATTTACTAAATGCACCAGTAACTAGTCACACAATTAGAAACCACCTTTGGGAAAGCAGGCCTAACTGGAAGAAGTGCAAGAAAAGTTTCGGTTTTAAACAAAAAACAAAAATGTAAATAAGTGGATTGAATTTGTTTCTGAAATGCAGAACTTGGCTCCAGATATACACGAAAAACAATTAAACACGGAGGCGGAATAATAATGTTATGGAGATGCTTTTCGGCGGCTGGCGTTGGGTCGATTTATTGGATACAAGACAAAATGTGTGCCTCAGATTATCTCTACATCCTTAATAACGTAATCTTGCCCTATGCAACATGTCACTAAAATGGGAATTCATTCAAGGCGACGACCCGAAACATGCTTCAAATATGGTAAAATTGTGGTTTTAGCACAATAATGTTATTATGGACTAGCCCTTCCAGTCGCCGGAGTGCTGAAGAAATCATTTGGTGCACAAAACGTGAAATATAAGGATGAATTATAGAGAAAAGTTCAAGAAGCATGTTATTCAATACCGGCCACGACATGCACTAACCTTGTCAGTTCGATACTGGGGAGATGTCAGAAGGTGGTTAAAATATAAGAATTCATCAACAAATTATTAGATTTGAAAAAAAGAAAAGTAATAATTAAATACAATGGAAAAAAAGGAAATGTATTAATATTTGTCTCTATTTTTATTTCCAAGATGAAATACAAAATGTATTCGTTTTTACTTTATAAACGAAAATACGCTTTAGAAAACTACTCAATTATTAATTAATTATCTCAGTGAATGATAATATTTGAATTATTTTATTATATATCGCTTAATTTAAATAAAGAATTGAAAGTTTTAAACATACCCCTTTGTTTCTACTATTTTTTCCAACACTGTATTTATTAAAATGATTCGGATGATGAGCCGTTTCTCTGACGTCCGTCTGTCAAATCGTACGTACAAGCGAAAACTTGGGTAAAGATAGAGAGATCCTCAAGAAACTTGGTGCAAAACTGGTAAGACAACTTTCAAAAGGAATATGAAATATTATATATTGTCGGTAGGGACTTTGCTTATTAATTGAAATAAAGTCCAGTTTTGTTTTTAGTTTGGTATTTAAGAAAGATATAACAGCAAGCTTGTTTGTGCTATCCGCTGTGGGTTTGTACATATCATACAAATATATGTAAATCTCACAAAAAAAAATGCATTTCCGTTGTTAGGTTTTTATTTATTTTGTTTTTTTTTTTCGACGAAGAGTAATTCGAAGCATAAAATGTTCTAAAGAAATGCAATAAAAGG
Source organism: Bactrocera minax (assembly GCA_021498325.1). Lineage (NCBI taxonomy): Eukaryota > Metazoa > Arthropoda > Insecta > Diptera > Tephritidae > Bactrocera > Bactrocera minax. The sequence continues at coordinate 524,292 of JAKEEE010000109.1, read as the reverse complement.
ATACCCCTTCACACATTCTAATGTGCATTTATTCGTATAATTACTAAAAGCGAATAAAGTCCTGGTTGTGATTTTTCGAAATATTTTACGAAAGTTATTTCCACTGTGTTTAGACCATTCCAGTTCGAATGATTTGTTTTGACTCTCAGCACATTTAGGCAATTTATTGCATTTCAAAGTGGGTAGCCCTATTTTTGCTTTTAAAGTATAATTTATGAAAGCGAATTACTGTTCGACGGTTTCATTTTAATATTGTACAATTTCTTACTATATAGATTACTTCTTACATATAAATAGATACAATCTGTATTCGTACAATTCATATATGTAAGTATTTAGCTTAGCTTACTAAATAATTTTTCAAAGATACCAAATTACTCTGCACAAACGTCCTTCCATACAGATACAGGACAGATATTTAATTACCGGGTGTGTGTGCAGACAAAGGCTTATCATATATATTTTGGCCTTAGACTGGTTGTATTCAAGAGCAGGTTACAGCCATTTATATTTCCATAATTTGGATTTAGTTACGAATTCTAGAAAAATCTTTAATTAACCTTTTAATCATTTTAATGTACACATTAACAAATTAACGGATTTTACTCACTTAACAACAAATATGTATGCGTAAAGTCGTAAGATATTAAAAATCTTGTTGAAGTTGTATTATAATAAATGGTAACCTATCCTGAATCATTTTAACTTATATATATACATATCTACATGTATATATACATATATATATGTATGTACGTGAGTGCAGTGTAATATGTGCTTTTTAGGCCATTTCAAGAGGAAGGCGATATGTTTCGCGAAGTAACATTGAAGGCAACAGTAATAATATACAATATAGGCAATTTGAAAGCGCAGTCACTGCATGTATAGACACTAATTTCGGAGCGGCGCTATGCTGTACGGCAGCTGGCAATTCTCCTAAAAATGTAAAAGAGCACATATTTAAATATTGAACTATTGATCAAGATCTTACTCTTCAATAACTTTTCAATAAAATACATATGAATATTTCCAAATATTTGGAATGCCCAAAAAACTAAAACATATATAATATTTACGGATATTTATCTGCCCGATGTTAAAGTATACGGAAATGATCACATTGGCTTTTTTTATTTATTAATTTAATTAAATAATTAATTAATTAATTAAAACTTAAATCAATTAATGCCACCTTAAATAGTAATTGATATATTTGGCAATAGAAAAAAGAAAGCCGCAAATCCTATAGTTATATTATATATATATGATTTGACGTCGCTTAGAAGCTCGAATTAGGTATATGAGGGCTGTGGTTATTCATGGACAGATTTCACTCATTTTCGGTATTGAAGTACAGCATATCAAAAATAATGCGTTCACTTAATTTTGTTAATATACCTTACATACTGATCGATATAAAGTCAACCAGTATAACGAAAATTATTCTATTAGGTATATGTGGACTAGAATTCATGCTGAACCGATTTAAGTGCTAAACGGAGTTAGAAAAACTCTCATTTGGTTGAATAATTCATTATCTCGTAAAATACTTGAGATGTTCTAGCCAAAGTACAATAAATATTTTAAAAATAGTGTCAAATCCATAAAAATTTCTAAGTTGTTGAGAAAATAAAATACATTCGGCTCATTTTAAAATGGAGAAGGACAATTGTTATATGTCCCTCTAGCTAATGTTAGTCAGAGAGTCGACAAACCAAATTACCATTCTAAACTATGGTTATTACCAATGCGTAAAAGTTACATAAATCATACGATTTTAGTTGCTACCTATGTAGAGTCGGGCAAATTATTCAATCGTACATGTGATAGCATGAGTTTTAAAACAAAAAATTTCCTTACCTGTCAGCACTTGTACTTGAACTATTGCAGTGAACAGCTTTCCAATAGAACATGAATAGTTTCCACTATCAATAAGCTTGGCAGCTGGTATTGAAATCCGACTAATAAGCCATTTTTCCGAAGTGCTGAAAATATGATAATTTAAGCGGTATAATTATAGGCAAATCATCATTTTGTGTACATTCTCACAAACTATTATCTCACCAAAACTAGATAAAAATATTGCATTTTACCACTTCATGTTACGGAGATGATCAAAATTGTGCTGTAAAATCGTCTACCACCTATACATTAGTACGATTCAAAACTACGAAAAGTTAGATATATGTAGAAATTAACACCAGAAGAAAATATATTATTTTGCAGCCACATAAATTTTGACTATGGGTGCAACACCGCCTACTTTTGAAAAAGTTTTTATATCTCTCAATACTTAATAAATTTGAACCAAATTTCAACCAGTAAGCTTTTGCATAGTTTCGCAATGAATAAAATACGAACTTACCGAAGTCTAATTGCCATAGAAAGCTGGTTGAAGTATTAAGTGAGCATAAAGACGACAAACCCAAAAATTCCTTACTCTAAAGAAGTTGTTCCCCGAATGTAACAGTTCTCTCGCCCTCATATATTGAATATATAATAATATATTATATATTCCTCCAAATTGGAAAAAATTGGTCTATACCTCTCCCTGACTGAAAATAGTCTAACCCTCCCTCAGCTATTTATACCTAATAATAAAATAATTCATATTCTTCTGTTTGTCTTTACACAGAATATGTCAGAAAATAAATGAAATATCTTCGTAAGTTACATAGAGTAAGTTACGTTTAAGACAACATAACCAATAAAGAGTATTGGTCCATACTTTCTCATATATTGAATATGGGAATCTTTGCTTATCCGAAAGCTAATTACCTTCCTTACTGGATACCGGATACTGGAAAGAATGGAATTTTTATTTTACCTTGATCGTTTGATAGCGGTAAATGGTAATATTTCGTCATCTTTCGTCCAAAAAATCATGTTGCTGAATTGTTTTTCCAAAGCGAGGCTCGACATCTTGGCATTACTATGATTGCTTCTCGATACTAACTCATTGTATCCCGAACCCAACCGATTGGCTCCTATTTGACTTTTATTTGGGTTTCTTTTTGTTTGATTTTGCTCATAGAGTTGTAATGATTTTGTAATTTGTATATTCTCCTTGATTAGAAAATTTCGCGATACTTGGCAGTAAAGGTCGATGGTGCTTCCAACTTTATAATATCGATCACTTATTTCTCGTCCTTGGTCATCTATTAAACGTAAGGGAGGTTCTGAAAGTTTAAATGAAATCAATATTAAAATGCATTTTACCATCTCTTCAGCTCAAAATAGACTGCTGTAATTATGTATAAAATTAGCGAAGACCAATCGGTTCGCAATGAAGATAACAATAGTTTTCGTTGAAATATATAATTTTCCGAAGTCTGTGATTTGATCCCTATTCATATTGTTTTTCTTATGGAAGTTAACTACCTCATTAACTAATAATTAAATTAGTGTTTATTATCAGCTTAAAATATAGTCAAATTAGAAGAATAGTTTTCTACCCTTCTGAAGTTTAGACGGGCAAGTCAGGGGTACTTGCCACTTAATTTATCTGAAATTCGAAATAGTTTGAAAAACAAATATATTTATAAGCACAATTGATATACAAAATAAAATTCTTTTTCTAAATTCTGTTCCAAAAGAGCATATGCTTCATTGATTTATATGTGGTACAACAAAAAGCTTTTGTGACTGCTTAAAGAACATAAATTGTGTATTGAATGCCCCAAATTTCATATTGATCCTACTGTTTACGGCGCATTAGTAGTTGTCTTATTATTTAAAGAATGCAAAAACATCTAAATTTTCGATTCTTGGTTCTTTTATTCGGAACATGTTGTAGGATAATGTACTACATTATCAATTTGTTTAGTGAAATAAAAGCCTACATAAAACGGTAACTTGAATGCTAGTGGTAGAAGATATGGAACTGCTCAACAAAAGTGTGCGGCGGTTGTCATATTTTAGGTTTGCTGTCGTAGTCACAGACCTCGGCTAAATATATTTTTTTGGTGGATATGATTCTTTTAAAGCTTAGTAATACAAAATTAAGAACAAATCTGCTCCATGTTAGCATTAAATATTAGTTTTTAAACAAACAGAGGGAGCATTGTTTTTATTGAACTGCGGAGAAGAAATGTGAGTTGACTACAAACTGATTGCTAAGAAAATTTTTAGACAACATGGTAAGTATGAGACTTTAGAGTATGAGACTATGAGATGACTAATCAAATAATTAGGCTACTGAGGTTGTGAGCTGCTAATGCAAAGTTAATTCAGTTATTGTAAGGTATATGGGTTAAACAGATAATTACTAAACATACTTAAATGCGGTCATTTATGTATGTAATTATCAATTAAAAAAGATATGTAATCTCTTTAAGAAGGAAAGGTTGAATTTGTGAAGCCATTCCTTTGTAACATTGAAGAAGAATGCAGCCATGTATTATATTATATTATAACATAATACCATTAAAATAAAAAGGAAAAAAACCGGCTGGAGTCATAATAAAAGGTAAAAGGCGGACAAAAAGCTGTTGTTTGTGTGTAAAGCAAGCGGAACTTACACTACGTTTCAACACTACGATTTCGCTTCAACCCGCAGTCGTTTATAAGTTTGTTCAATCAAGCAAAAAATGCATGCAAATATGTCTTAGAACTGTGTAATGGGATTTGTCTTGCCAGCATTTCCAAAGAAGATTCAGTTACAACTGTATTCACGTAAGTGTGGCTGTATACTGCTACTAAGTGTGGTTGGGCGTACTTACCTAATATTGTTAGATTTGTTGTGAAGACTCGCGGTGGATGCGTGGACACTTGACACATATAGACGCCGGCATCCTCCCTCTGTGTTGGATTAATGAGCAGCCGCCAATTGTTTGGATACTGAAACTTGACGCGAACTCTTGGATCTCCGCTATACGTAATATTGCCAACAGTTAATAGGGAGACCTTTTCTGTTGTTCGTCTGACCCACATTACCTGAAAAGGGAACATGGTACATATTAACACCTAGTTTTAACAAGCTATCGTTTACATTAAATTTAAATATAGAAGTACGTGCTTACATAATAAAAAGGAGATGTAATTCGATATTGGGCTTTCGTTGACAAAAGGTTTTGAAAAAAGATGTCAATTATCAAACAAAGTACATACTTGCACATGTTTAAGTATATTCACAATTTTCATCATCAAGCGTTATTTTATTGTTTGTGAATAAGAAGTGGGTTGAAAACATAATTATATATCATATGGGAAGAATAGGGAAGTGTATTGGCCGATTTCATTAATTTTTGCCATTAAAGAACGTTTTGATTAGTTTACAATTCTTAACTCACTATTTGATAGAAATACATCCTTCCTTAACCGATATGAATGGTATGATATGGCTGGCAAATATGATAATATAATATAATAATATATAATATAATATGATATAATATAATATAAGATAATATAATATGCGAAATAAACTCAACCAAAGTGGCTTCATTGAAAATATTAGATACATGGGGAAAAAGTAAAGCAGAGAAAAGGAAATCACTATATTTGGAGTAAGCGGCTTATGCCACGGTCGATGCCGATTTCTTTCATATTTACCGTGAAATCATATTGTGTTTAAGAAAACATATCCACTCAAGTTCATTAAAATATTATACATATTGACCTACATTAAGGTTTTAAAGTCAGATGGAGAGTCGGAAATTCTTATATCGGGCATATTTGGGATAGAGTAGTAGAGAATAGATATCTGCTTGAATAGCTAAAATCATTATATGTAGTATATGGGAGCTGGGATCATTCGTAGAGCGATTCACACATTTTCGGCAGTAAACTATGGTATATTCGATATTACACGTTGACTTAATTTTGCTAAGATATCTTACATATTGACCGAAATATATGGTGTAAAGTCTACCCGATTTTATCAATTTTAAGCACATGGACACAGTGTTATCAGAAAGAGACGCTCTCTGAATTTCAAAGAGATAACTCATATATAGAGCGTTATATATGGTATAAAGTCTACAAGAAGGTTGAAAATTCTTATATTAGGTATATGTGGGCTATGGGAATTATTGATCGATTTTCCCCATTTTTAACACAAGAGTACATTGTTATCATGGAAAGATAATCCTCATAATTTCATTACGATATTTTACAGATTTACCGAAATATAGGGTTTAAAGTCTACAGGAAGGTTGAAAATCCGTATATTAAGTATATGGAGACTCGGGGAAGTATTCACCTGATTTTCGACATTTTTGATACTAGATCGCACTATTTTCATGGAAAGATAATTCTCCAATTTCATTACAATATCTTACAGATTTCCAGATATTTTCGATAAAAAGTGAGGTAGAAGCACTGAGGTCCTAATATTGGGTATCTGGTGGCTTGAAATGTTAGAGTCCGATTTCGCTTATTTTCGCGCATGAGATGTTATATCTTGAAAGCACTATATGTAAAAAGTTTGATTTTCATATCTTCATTGCTGCTCGAGTTATTTACTTTGAAGTGAAAGGATCAGATGAAACTTAAAATTGTGTTATATAAGAAGCAGGCTTGTGTTTCATCCGATTTTGTTCATTTTCCCAGCGCGGTATAAGAATGTCATATACCAAATTGAGTTGAAATCGGATAAGGCATTCCTGAGATATGGGATTTCTCCTAAAAGCGGGCGGTACCACACCCTTCACAAAAAATTTACACGGATTACTATGCAACCCTTCCGTATCATAGTCGCTGCAAGATTTGATCTTTCTAACGTATTCGTTCGGCGAGTTATCGCACTTTTAGTAGTTTTCAACATAACATTTGTGGGAGGTCGGCGTGGTTATTATCCGATTTCAGACATTTTCTCAGTTTATAAGGAGATGCTAGAAGCATTTAGTCGCAGCAAGTTGCATTGATATAGCTTTAACGGTTTCCGAGATAAGTATACTAAACCTATTGAGGGGCGGGGCCATCCTTACTTTTATAAAAAATTTTTAAACAGATGCCCAATCCTACTATACTCATTTATACCAAATAACAGGTTTATATCTTAATTTGCTGCTTAGTTATAGTGGCAGATGTCCAATTACACCCATCTGCAATACCAACCGTCTTACGCTGACAGAGAATACGTGTACTAAGTTTTATCAAAATATCTTAATTTTTACTCAAGTTACAGCTTGCACGAGGGATTCGTTTTTTTATCCTGATCATATATATATATATATATATCTAGCTATATTTAGTTCTAGGTCTTACAAAGAACCGTTAGGTGAACAAAACTAATATACTCTTTAGCAACATGTTGCGAGAGTATAAAAATACATTGTTTGTAAAATGAAAACATCTGAAGTGATGTATGTATAGGAGGAACAGTTTTATTTACACCTCATATGTATTTTGACTGCCGAAGATACTTTTATATGGGTAGCTAAATTTTCGGATTGCGAACAAAATATGTCATCTGTAAATTCAAACATCAGATGTTTTCAAAAGAACTATCGTTCGAATTTAATCAACCTTAATTTCCTTTGCGTTGTGCCTTTGCAATACTATCAACATAGTACAAGGCTATCACAGCGTGAAATATAACATGGGTGATTTTCGCGTGACCATATTATAAATGGAGGAAAATGTACACATATTTATGTATACTTGCATACTGATATAATGCATTAAATTTTGAAAGCAAACAGGAAACTCGCGGATGATTGTGCAAAGCATTTAAAACATTTCGTGGACATTTGATCTACCACAAAGTAATAATAAAAAGTCCCCAAAAAGTATTGCTACTAACAAAAAAACTTTGAAGTTCATATACAATTTCTTACAAGTATGGACAATCTGATAATGTGAAATTTTAGAAATTGTGGAAACTCACTTTCTGTTTTGTACTCAGAAACATATATAGCATACACATACACATAGTAATGGGCAAAATATATGCAACTGGAAATAAATCACGTAATTTTTAGACATATCTGGTAAGAAAGTAATTTTATTCATATATTTTTAATTGATTGAAGCATTTAATTGAAACGAAGCATTGATGCAGATCTCTCATCAAAATATTGTCGATTTACCATTTCCAGCCTCCATATAACAACCCTCTGATTAGTGAGTCTCCCGTTGGCCTTAAATTAATGAAAAAGTCCGTAGCCCCTTATAAAAAATTGTATGGTATGTTGCTTGATGGGGTGTATTTGTATGATTTTCCTTGTTAATTTTGGAATATATAAAGAAATAAAAGGGCTTTACAATATTTAAATAAATACATGAGAAAATGAAATAAAAACTGTTATGGTGCTTCTTGCTGTTTTCCAGTTTGAGTGTGCGCGTATTTTCGACGATGTAACATTGTTGAATGGAGTGCTAAAAGGATGCCCAAATTAAAGCGCCTTAAAGATTGAATCTTTTGTAACATTTTGCATTGTTGCCAGATCGGACAAAATGTTCATTTACGTACATTTGAATTAAAACGCCCAACATTTATTACGATTGAAAATTGTTATATATTGACCGCTTATTATATTGAGTAACTTTTTAAAACTTTTTTATGCTTTTATGATACATTAAAACAATGGGTTTGTGAAATTTCAGTAATAAATAAAATGAATTAAACTTTTTAACTGTCAATTAATAAATGCTTTCTTTATCATTTTCATTTCTTTACAATAGTCGTAAATTATAATTAATCGTGTTTTTAATTCGAACTGGATCTTTTTAGAATTTTTTTTCGCACTATTGTCATTTGTTATTAGGAAACAATTGCTAAGAAATCAGTGATGGCTAAATTTACTTGAACTGAAAAGTCTGTTCTGTCCAGTCTGTTAAGCGTGTTGCCCCGTGTTGCTCCTTAGCCCGCAAACTACGAGTCGCGTCAATAAAAGTCTGCGTTTCTGAATCCGCAGTTATTTTTCTTCGGAACATATGAGTACGGTGATACATCGCCTTCGTAGAAGAAAAACAATGAGCTGCAAACCGGACGCGCAAAACTTTTCAGGAACTCACATGAAAGAAATGTGAATATTAACCATTTTTCTTTATACGTGTATATTATACACAAATATAAAAAGAATTTTATATGTAGAAATCGATATAGAAACCATTCAATTGAAAAAGAAATATTAGCAATAAAAAAAAACCCAGTTCAACAAAACTCATTAGCCATTTTTATACTCCTTCAACATGTTGCTATAGAGTATATGAGTTTAGTTCACCCAACTGTTGTTTGTAACACCTATATCCTATCTATCCTAACACCTACCTATATATATAAATGATCAGGATGAAAAGACGAGTTGAAATCCGAGTGACTGTCTGTCCAATATGTGCTATAACAAAGCAGCAAATTAAGATATAAACGTGTGTTCTGGTACAGAAGATCCTAGTAGGGCGGGGCATCTTTCGGCAAAAATTTTTGTAAAAGTGGGCATGCCCCCAATAGGTTTGATATATATATCTGGGAAACCGTTAAAGCTATATCAATCAACCTTGCTCTGAGTAAGTTTTTCGAGCATCTCTTCATACACTGAGAAAATGTGTGAAATCCGATAAAAACCACCTCCCATACAAAAGTTATGTTGCATACTACTAAAAGTGCGTTAACTCGTTGAAGGAACACGTTAGAAACATTAAATCTTGCAATGAATATGATACGGAAGGGTTGCATAGGAATCTATGTAAAGTTTTTGTGATGGGTGTGGCACCGCCCACTTTTCGGAGAAATCCGATATCTCAAGAACTCTTTAACTGATTGCAACAAAATGTGGTATGTGACATTATACTTGCATTCTTATGTCACGCTGCAAAAACGGACGAAGTCGGATAAAAACCACGCCTACTTCTCATATAAAACAAATTTAAGTTTCATCTAATACTTTCACTTTAAGGTAGATAAATCTAACATCAACTAAGATATTGGAACAAAGCTTTCCGCGAATAGTACGTTCAAGATATGCCATCTTATGCGTAAAAATGGTTAAAATCGGATTATAACTTTTCAAGCCACCAGATACCCAATAAATGCACCTCATTACCTCTATCTGACTTTTTACCGAAAATATCGATAATCTGTAATATATTGTAATGAAATTGAACACATGATAATAATGTGATCTAGTGTCAAAAATGAGAGAAATCGGGTAAATACTTCCCCTAGCCCCCATATACTTAATATAAGGATTTTCAAAGTTCCGGTAGACTTTATATCATATGTAACGATAAAGAAGTAAGATATCGTAATGAAATTGAACACATAATAATAGTATGCTCTTGTGTCAAAAATGGGGAAAGTCGCGGAAGCACTTCTCCTAGCCCCCAAGTACCTAATATATGGATTTTCAACCTCTAAGTAGACTTTATACCATATATTTCGGTCAATATGTAAGATATCTTAGCAAAATTAAGTTAACGTGTGATATCGGAAATACCATAGTTCACTACCGAAAATATGTGAAATCGGTCCACGAATTACCCCACCTCCCATATACTACATATAATGGTTTTCGTTATTGTAGCCGAGTTTATGCCGAACATGTCGGTCACTGTATGAGTTACATTCTCAAAATTGTGTGAAAACATGTTCGCTAATATACTTGAATAATGAAAATAGCTAATGTGATCAGTGCAGATCTTCCTCTATGCCAAAAATGCCCGATATAAGAATTCCCGACTTTCCATCGGACTTTAAACCGTTTATGTGTGATATTTTAATGAATTTAAGTGGATATGTTTTCTTAAAGACAATGTGAATTCGCGCTAAATATGTAAGAAATCGGTCTAGACCATGGTCTGAGCCCCTTATTCCTAGTATAATGAATTTCTTTTCTCGGTTGACTTTTTCCTCATATATCTAATATATTCATTAAGCCACTTTGGTTGAGTTTATATCGCATATATCACTTTTGAGTGAACTTTTTAGATTTTAATATAAATATCTCTGACACGAAGCGAAATATAGCAACGAAAGTACATCAGTTTGTGGCTTGTAATATACGTTAATAAGAAACCAAGTGTGATTACAATCCACTGACAATTTCTTCTAATAATGAATGTTGAATTCTTCCTCAACATTTTTTTAATACAAAGTTGTGCCACCGCCTAAAAACATATCCCTGCTTCTGATCCTTACAGATTGCGAGAGTATAAAATGTTCGGTTACCCCGATGTTTGGTTACCCCGATGTTTGGTTACCCCGATGTTTGGTTAACCCTTTCTTACTTGTTTAGTTTAGAGTTATAGCATTTTTAATAAGTTTGTAGGTTGCCTTATTGTCATATTGCTATTCGGAAGGTTTCCTGATTTAAACTCGATTTTCCTCCATTTGCGCGTGATAGCAAAACATTATGAGATGAAATGATTCCACCATGTTTTGCTGAGGTGTCTTTAATAGTATATGAAAGGTCTATTATAGGACAGGTCATAGTAATTTTTCGAAACGTTTATACATACCCTTCCCCCATGGTGACCCACCAACTTAATTAGGAACTGCGTTATTGCCCTTTCTTTCTTCAATAATGCCACCATGTGGCAGTGGTCCGACTCCGTCCATAGGCAATAGCAACCTCCCAGAGCACCCATGAACAAAAATATTATCCTCGGTACAATACGGTGCATGAGTACAAAAAAAAAAAATGTATATTCTTTAACGGCACCCTCCTATCAAAAAATGGTAGATTCATTAGAACATACAAATATAACTATTTAACACAGTATAAAAAAACTATTTAACCTAGCTAGCTTTAACCTAGAAAGCATGAGCATCACTCACTTCAAACACTTCAAAAAGCTGGGTAGCTTTAATTGAAAGCAACAAAGTTGGCAGTAGTTTCAAGACTGAGTTGTACACACAGGCCGTAAAAGGATGCGCCTGACCCAGTTTTGGCGCCCGATCTACGACTCTGAACACTGACATACACTTCACAAAGGAGCCCAGGCGGACTGTCTAAGTACTTTTCTTTGCTGCGTTTTTAAATATGCAGGAATTTTAGTTCAGAGTGAAAATGCAAAAATTTTCTACCTTTTCCATGATAAGCGCAATAAACAAATCTGATAATATGACCTTCAAGAAGATAGAAAGCACCTTTTTATAAAAGTTGCGGAATTTTGTCTAGCTGTATCTTTCTCGATAGCTTTCGCAGTAAAACACAAAAATTCATAAATGAATTTTTATGTGAATGCATTCACAGGAGAAGGGCAGTTGTTATTTGTTTATGAGTGCAAATATTTACAGAAATATAAACTAGTTCATTAAGCAATATTGTGAGATACTCAGGGTGTAATATGAAAGTCGTTTTTCTTTTGTTTTAACTGTAGTGCCAAATTCTTACCTTATGAACCAATGTGTAAAATTATGCAGTAAGTTTAGATTACCCAAGTGTTCTTTATGTACAGTATTGTCCAAGTCATATGCAGGTGAGTTGTCTTGGGAATTAAAGTTACTTCAATTTTGCTAAGTAGCTTTCAAATTAAAATCTTTTATATATTACTAAAGTTATCAGTGCATCAGCATTTCGAGAAGCTTGAATTATAGTCTACATGAATAAAACAAAAAAAATGTCATTAGGCAAAAAACATCAATTTGCCAAAAAAAATTAGTATAGTCCGTCGATGAGCGCTATAATTGGAGAACACACAAGAAGTCTCTCTGTAGATAACCCACGTTCGCCATAAACCTAGATGTCTACTAACTATTTAAACTCTACCACGCTTGCATGTTGTTTTTCTGTCCAGTTCTGGTTTCCTCTATCGAAGTAATGGAATAATTGATAGAGACACACATAAACAAGTAAGAATTAGTAAGTTCGAGTTCAACCCAACACTTGCAATTTGCAAGAATTAAAGCCATGGGAGCATTTCTTGGTGCCAGCTAATCTTTGTAATAAGACATGGTGCTAATGAATTCATTATTTATTAATCCCCGAAAGTTCTCACTTGCCTTCATTAATTAATCATTAATAATTAACACCATGTAAGAAGGCCTAAGTTCGGGTGTAACCGAACATTTTATACTCTCGCAATTTGCGAGGATCAGAGGCGGGGAAAAGTTTTCAGGTGCTGGCACAACTTCATATTGAAAAATGTTGCTGAAGAATTCAACATTCATTATTAGAAGAAACAATCAATGGATTGCAATCATATTTGGTATCTTATTAACGTATATTACGGGCCACAGACTCATGTACTTTCGTTGCTATATTTTGCTTCGTGTCAAAGATATTTATATTAAAATCTACCAAATTAACTCAAAAGTGATATATGCGATATAAACTCAACCAAAGTGGCTTAATTGAAAATATTAGATACATGAGGAAAGAGTAAACCAGAGAAAAGGAAATCATTATATTAGGAATATGGGGCTTAGACCACGGTGTAGACCGGTTTCACCCATATTTAGCGCGAAATCACATTGTGTTTAAGAAAACATATCCACTTAATTTCATTAAAATTTCACACATATTGACCAACATAAGCGGTTTAAAGTCAGGCGGAAAGTCGGGAATTCTTATATCGTGCATTTTTGGGATAGAGGAAGATCTGCTCTGATCACATTAACTCTTTTCATTACTCAAGTATATTAGGAAACATGTTTTTACGCAATTTTGTGAAGGTAACTGACACAGTGACCGACATATTCGGCATAAAGTCGGCTAGAATAGCGAAAATCATTATATGTAGTATATGGGAGGTGGGGTAATTCGTGGACCGATTTCACATATTTTCCGTAGTAAAGTATTGTATATCCGATATTACACGTTGAGTTAATTTTGCTAAGATATCTCACATATTGACCGAAATATATGGTGTAAAGTCTACCCGATTTTATCAATTTTAAGCACATGGACATACTGTTATCAGAAGGAGACGCTCTCTGAATTTCAAAGAGATAACTCATATATAGAGCGTTATATATGGTATAAAGTCTACAAAAAGGTTGAAAATTCTTATATTAGGTATATGTGGGCTATGGGAATTATTAATCGATTTTCCCCATTTTTGACACAAGAGTACATTGTTATCATGGAAAGATAATCCTCCAATTTCATTACAATAGCGTACAGATTTCCTGATATTTTCGATAAAAAGTCAGATAGAGGAACCGGGTCCTAATATTGGGTATCTGGTGGCTTGAAAAGTTATAGTCCGATTTCGCTTATTTTTGCGCATGAGATGGCATATCCTGAAAGCACCATATGTACAAAGTTTGATTTTCATATCTTAATTGCTGCTCGATTTATCTACTTTGAAGTGAAAGGATCAGATGAAACTTAAAATTATGTTATATGAGAAGTAGGCGTGGTTTTCATCTGATTTCATCCATTTTCACAGTGTGATATAAGAATGTAAATATAATGTCACACACCAAATTGAAATCGGTTAAGGCGTTCTTGATATATCGGATTTCTCCGAAAAGTGGGCGGTGCCACGCCCATCACAAAAACTTTACATGGATTCCTATCGAACCCTTCCGTATCATATTCATTGCAAGATTTAATGTTTCTAACGTATTCCTTCAACGAGTTAACGTACTTTTAGTAGTTTGCAACATAACTTTTGTATGGGAGGTGGTTTTTATCCGATTTCACACATTTTCTCAGTGTATGAAGAGATGCTCGAAAAACTCACTCAGAGCAAGGTTGATTGATATAGCTTTAACTGTTTCCGAGACATATATATCAAATCTATTGGGGGCATGCCCACTTTTACAAAAATTTTTGACGAAAGATGCCCCGCCCTACTAGGATCCACTGTACCAAATAACACGTTTATATCTTAATTTTCTGCTTTGTTATAGCACATATAGGACAGAGAGTCACTCGGATTTCAACTCGTCTTTTCATTCTGTTCATTTATATATATATACGTGTCTATACCTAACTCGCTTAGTTCTAGGTGTTACAAACAACCGTTAGGTGAACAAAACTAATATACTCTGTAACAGCATGTTGCGAGAGTACAAAAATACCATATAAAAACTACACCTGAAATATAAAAGTATGACTCCACACAAAACTTAGAAATTCAGTTCATCTTTCATCTGAAGATTCCTATTTTGATTTGATTTGAATCATTTTAGCTTATTTAACGATAGCTCCAAACAATAATAAAGTGTTCGAAATAATGCTTAGTAATGCTTAGTGTAAAAAGTCAATCTGTTTAATTTTAATCAAATATTATATCTTTCGTTTAACATATATTTATATTTATATTAACATTTTATTTATATGTACATTTCATATACAGATCTAGATAGATTTTCTATGGTAGATCGAAATTGGTTTACATTTTCCACTGATATAATGATTGGTTTGGATTGAAAACAAAACTAACTAGTTTTACTATTTAAATAACGTAGTGTGCGTAATTTAGAACATTCAGCCTGTGGACCAATTTAAACGCTCTAAAAATATTTCGCAAATTTTAGTCAAATTAGGCACGTAATTGAACGAACACATACGAATTGAAACGAAATTTAATTTTTTAATTAATTCAGATATGTATGCACTTTTAGTAGGTACTTTTTGATTGTTCTCATACAACTAGGTGGTACCTTACGTGTATATTAAGACTAATAAATCATAATTTACTCAAATATTTTCAGGGAATATGTTATGCTTTATGTAGATTTTTATGCGTTATAGTCCAACTTTAATAGTCCTTAGCATATAAGGAGTTTTTACATGGGGAAAAGTTAAAGAAATACATATTTACGTCTGTAGCTCGGTAATATTTGAATGGTCCAAATTTTAACTAAACAATTAAGTATCCAGTAATATTGACACTTACGGTTTTATCTTTTAGCATCCCTACTCTGCAATTAAGCATAGCTTCCGTATATAAATGCGCTGTAGAGACTATATCCTCGCCTGACGCCGTTGAGTTGAGAGGTTCTTCAAAAAATGGACCCCAATGATGTTCGTGATGATGTTTGTTGCGAAACGTTCGCGATCTATCCGCCGGTGTAGCCGCCATCGATGCTTCCGGGGACATCGGAGATGAAGCATGAAAGCTAACAGCATCTGCGTGGAGAAAAATAATTTAAATTATTATACCCATATTACACTCATAGAAAAAAGAAATATATTAGCAGTGTATGTTCTGAAATTTTCGATGAACAAATCGACATAGGTAATAAAAATATATTCAAGAATCGGAAAGAAAGTAAGAATTGCTAATTTTAGCGATAGTTCTTTCACAAGTGCAGATATTGTTGTCAATCGACATGTGATGGTGGGTCCATGAATCAAACTTTTTCAATCCGGTAAGCCCACAAGAAAAGGGGTGTTAGATAAAATAATTTCTGGTATTCCTAGGAGTCAGTTCTGCTTCAATCAAGTATCTTCAGGACTAATTTTCACGAAAGCAATAAAACCGATACTGTTTGCAGAATAATTTACTTCACTACTTTAGAAACCTATAGCGTTTAATAATTAATTTATAACATATTCTTGCTGATTAACATAAAATTTTCGAACAACCTTTTTGTATGTCTTACCTCATATATTACATATGTATGTATTTAGCTGCCAATGGTTTGAGGATTTTCTTAAGTGCTTTATTTTGAGTTAGTTTCGAAATACCTAATATCATCCTGCTGAATACATTGGTTTTTAAACTATCGCAACAGTGGAAAGCGTAGCAAAGGGGGATACCACCGGGACCCCAGCAACAGCTAGTGTTAAAAGGCGTCAGTTACTGGGAAGGCTCAAATCGGAAGAGGGAGCATCGAAGAGCAGGCCAGGGAAAGCGAGCTCTTCTCCACGAGTAGGAAAATATTTTGCACAGAACCATAACGGTGCAAAGAACACAACCGCAACAACTCCTCTTCGAACTGCAGTTTGGTGAAAAGCGGTTGAAGTCACATCCGCAAAGATGGGGGTAAAACGTGAAGTCACAGACGTACCAAACCACCAGCGCTAACGGCAAATGGTTGCCTAGGAATTTGACGACCTTATGAGAGTTGGAATAAGTGGAGCCAGCTAAAAGTGGTATCTTAGGTATCTGAGGGAGCGTAAGTCTCCAGTTAGGTAAGAACGATTACGCTGGAAAGAGAAAGATGGTCTAAAAAAATACAAAATTATTCTCAAAAGACCCGGATGGCGGATAAGAAGCACAAGATGCATCCTCTCCATCAACCGGTTGCACCAAGTGGAGGGTCAAAACCAACGGCCAGTGGTACCAAAGCAGACTGCTGGGGGATTGAAAACAGAGGGGAGATATTAGGAAATATCGTAATAGATGCCTATAACGCCAGCTGGCTTATAACTGTTCCCAAACCAATAAATAGGAATCTTTAGTAGTTGAACAAACTCTCGGCACAAAGGAAATCAGCATGTAGGCATTTCATTCATTGGACATAGTACGATCGGCATTTAGCACTTACCAAGTATAAGGCGCTAAGAGCAGACGGAAATTTTCCAGCTTTACTCCAGAAGGGGGAAGAACGATTTCCTTGGAACAAAATCCACTAGATCTAAAAAAATATGCGTACGGAGCCTGTAGATCTAGTAATACTGCTCTGTTCAGTTTGGTCAAGGAAATTAGGTATGCTTCTGAGAACGGGGAAGTGATATTATGTGCCTTCCCAAATGTAGAAGTTGCCTTTGACAATACCTTTCATTCAAGTGTTATCAGAGCACTGGGAAGGAGGTACGTTCATCTTGGGTGGTTGAACCACCAAATGGGTGGATGTCGTTCTCAGAATATCACCAATATTGGCTTTTGCTGCATCCAACTTGGAACAACAATGGGATCTCCTCAGGGTGGAGTGTTATCGCGTCAAGGCTATGCGGGTAACATTATCATACCAGCAAGATTCTGTAATATAATAGCAAAAATTTGAGAGTACGCTCTGTGACATAATTCAAAGAGGCATTTGGCAAAAAGACGGTGTCTCAAAGAGCCTTAACATTAACCCACCTAAAATGCCCGTTATCCCTTTTATAAGAATGAAAGCGCTTCCAGCCCTGTGGATGATAACACTCCATAGCGTGGAAGTGGAAATGCGTGATTCTGAAGCTCACTCCACTTCGTATTGTTGTAGAAATGACGGCAAAGAAGTCAATCTTAGTTTTGACGTCATCAGAACTTGGAAAGAATTGGGTTACAATCAGTGAGAAGCTACCGATGGCTCGACTTCCTAGAGGAAATTACGAAGAAAGTCTACTTCGAAAAAACTTTTAAATATCTGTGGGTAATAAAAGTAACTAGGAGGACTCCGCTCACAACAAGCTCCGTGCAATGGTGTACAGACGGCTTGAAAATGGCAGATTGAATTGGGGATAGAAGGAATACATACCAAACTGTCGGTGCAAACAGACAATTTTCTAAGCCTCTTTTAAGCTGAGGTTTATGCCAAACAGGTTTGCAGAAATTATGCTAGTGAAAAACTTTCACGGAGAACATTTTGCCATTCTCGGTGATAGTCAAACAGCACTCAGGCAATCTCGTCGTTTGAAATGAAATCAACAACGGTACTGTAGCCTAGAGCCATGGGCTAAAAGGTATAAAAGGTATAATTGCCCACCGTCTAGCAAAAGGAGCTGCGGCGGTCATGCTAATAGGACCGGAACCCTTCTTTGCTGTGGGTCTTGGGAACTTACCATTGAGGAAGAGCTACGGAAAGAAGAAATGCAAAGAGTTTCTGGGATAATACAGGTCGAAAAGGTTTAAGCAATTTATTGTCCTCCCAAGAGACAAACTAATGCAGCTTGTGGCGATGTATACCGGCCATCTGTATAAACTGGCGATCTGCTCTACAGATCAATATCGGTTCCGCGACCTTGCGGCGGAGATACCAGAGCATTTACTCCTTGATTGCCCCATAACCGCAAGAATAAAGAGTCAGTATATCGGAGCAGTGAATCCATTGAGAACGCATGTCATATCTATTAGCCCCGGGGAGCTACTAAGCTATGAATCTATCTACTCATTTAACAATATTTTCAAGTATAATATTATCGATTTGTGCTATGCGATTCCGGTTAAGATTACTTGACTCTAAAAGTGTTGCGCAATGCCATTATTTTTAATAAAATTTTACAACAAAATTCTATCCGATTTCACCTGACTATGGTTCAAAAACTTAAGGTATTTCCGTAATTCTGAAATAAAACCTTCTTGACTTGTCGGACTTACCTGAACCGGTCCATTTCTTGGTTAGTGTGTAATCGAACGGTAGCTTGCTGGTGCTTTTAAATGAATTTAATTTTGTTGTTGACGACGAAATTGTCCATGATCCATTTGGATTAGAACTCGTATTGCCTATTGCACTTGCGCTAGCTTTGCCTGCATTTATCGCGCCGTTTTTTACGCCATTCCTAGTATAGGGCGCCTTATGTGATTTGCTATAAAGCGATGATGCAGTGAATGTTGTTGGCGCTGTTACAGCAGCTCCTACTCCTACAGACGATGACGATAAAGATAATCCTGAGCCGATTGTTTCCATGGCTGTGGAGTTGAAATCAATGTTAACTCTAGCATTTATGGAAGGCGAGGCCAAAGTCGCTATAAACATCACAAGAAAAAATAGAGCTATTAGATAACGAATGTTACTGAATATCAAAATAAACAAACAAAAACAAGTGAGGAAGAGTTAAGTTCAGGTGAAACCTAACATTTTATACTGTCGCAATTTATCTTCTCTTATAATATTATGATAATTCAGAATTTGACAGATTTTTTCGGCATAAAGTCCATTAGAATAACGAATATCGTTATAGGTAGTACATAAGAGTTAAGGGCTAAAGGTAATTCGGTTTCACCCATTTCGTTACCAAACTATGCAGTATCCAAGACTATACGTTCACTTAAGTTTGATAATATATTCAGATTTCACTATTTTCAGAGAAACACGCTCCCTGAACTTTATTAAGATATCTATCATACTGACGGAAGTACGTAAATCTTTATATTAGATATAGGGGGTTATGGAAAGTATTCACCCGATTTTAACTTTTTTTGACACAAGGGTACATGTCATCAGGAAATGATTTTTTTTTGGATTTTAATTCCATATCTCACAGATTGACCCATATATTTTCGGTAAAAAGTCAATCATAGGCGCTAAGTTCCATATATTCGATATCTGGGGGCTTGAAAAGTTATATTTCGATTTCGACAATTTTTAGACGTGAGACGGAATATCTTGAAAGCTCTGATTGTGCAAAGTTTCATGCCAATAACTTCAATGAAGCTTGATTTACATTCAGTAAAGTGAAAGCATCAGAGGGAATTTAAAATGGTGATATATTGGAAGTAAGAGTGGTTTTCCGATTTCACCATTTTCACACTGTGTACCAACGACGGACAGCCACTCGAAATTCACCTGGTCTCGTCATCCTGATCATTTATAAATCTATATCTATCTGGATTAGTTTTAGGCGTTATAATCAACCGGTATAAATCGGTAATTCGGTAGCAACAAATAACAAATCAATAACAAATTCCGTAATCGGTAGAAAAGTTAAGTTCGATCCCAATTCTCGAATATTATCAACAAGTTTTCTCTTATTTGCTCTCATTTACTTCATCCAGTACATATTTATCAAGAGGAAGCTACTCATAAAACTCGATTAGCCATTCAAAGCCGACTTAATAATTAACAAATAGCACATCATAAGTGGAAGAGAAAAACAAGTAAGGAACGCCTAAGTGCGGGTATAACCGAACATTTTATAATGTCGCAATTTTCAAAGATCAAAACCAAAAAAAAAAAAAAAATAAAATAAAAAGAAGTATACTTTTAGGTCATGGAAAAAGGTTTCGATATTATTTAATATTTATATTTATTATTATTATTATTTATATTATAGTTATTTATTATTCGACCAATTGTGAATCGATTGCAACCATATAATATTTTTCATCACATTAGCTTTTACTTTAGGTCATATACTCATAAACCCAAAGCCATCTGACCAAAACAAATCATCTTTATTTATGATAATAGTGCTGTGGGAGAGTACAACAGATATAACTTTTACTACCGAATGACATAATACTTATCGAAATATTCTCATTTAATTTTGTCGAGACATCATCTAAGGAGATATATACGATGATAATGCAACCAAAGAGAGTAAATTCAATACATTGTGTATATGAGGAAAAAGTCAACTAGAAGGATGTAAGTCATCAAATGACCCATACTTCTCATATGACCAAGGCTTAGACTAAGGTTTAGAGTTGATTTGAGAATTTCAATTATATTCAGCTCTAACCCATGTTATGGTTAAGAAAACAATTAATTCCTTCCAAATTTCACACATATTGGCTTATATAAACAGTTTAAAGTCAGCTGGAAAGCCTGAAATCACTATACTGGATATATTGCGGCTAAGGGAAGATCTGAGCAGAAAACATTTACCGTTGGCACTAAACTAAAGTATGCTCTAAAATATATTTCCAAGCACTTTTTGTTAAAATAACTCAGAATATGAGCGATAGATTCGTTTTAAAATCCACTAGAATTACGAAAACCATTATACATAAGATGAAATACGGATTTCATTCAGATATCTCTCGGTATTTCGATACGGTATAAAGCCAACCAGAAGTTCAAAAATTTTTATATTAGGTGGATGGGATCTAAGGAAGGTATTTGTCCGATTTTTCTAATTTTTTCACATCACACAAGGACTATTATTACTAGAGAAGATATTCATTCCTTCATTCATTTCATTAATATATCTCACAGATTGACCGATACTTTTACCAAAGGCCAGATATAGGTACTAAGGTCCACATATACGTTATCTGGCGACTTGAAAAATCGTTTTCCGTCTCCACCATTTGTTGGCAGAAAATGGCATACCTTGGAAGCACAATTTGTGCAAAGTTTTATTCCGATAACTTAATTGGTGGGGCTTTAGTTATATACTGTAAAGTGAAAGAATCAGGTTGAATTTAAAGTTGTGTTATACCTGATTATCATTCGATGCCTTTCTTTTTCACACTGTAAGTGTTAGGATATTAAAGTAATGCTAAGCGCCAAATTTGGTTGAAATTTGTCAAGTTATTCTTTAGATATCGGATTTCGAAGAAAAACCTCTGTACCATCTTTACTGTAAGATTTATTGTGTCTGACGTGTTTCTTCAGCGAGTTAACGAATATTTAATAGTATTCAACATAACGTTTTTATGGAAGATGGGCGTGATTATCATCCGATTACACTAATTTTCCCAGTGTATGAGGAAATGCTAAACGGATTTGCTCTGAGCAAGTTTGGTCGAAATACCTGTAATGGTTTGTGATACATGTGACATATATAACATATATTGGGTGGGAGGCTATACCCGCCACGGTTTTGAAACCACAGTTGCCTCTCCCTATTTGATCCCCTGTACCAAACTACAATTTTGTATCCTAATTTGTTGCTTAGTATAGTATTTTATAGGTTTTAACTATTTTGTGGGCCTGGCAGTAGTCCGATTATGCCCATCTGCCTCTTCAGAGTGCCAAAGAATACGTGTACCAAGTTTTATCAGGATATCGAGTTATAGCTTACTTGGACGGACGGACGAACCGTCCCGGAATTCAACTCATCTCGTCATCCTGATCATTTTGATATATTTGACTCCATATCTAACTCGATTAGTTTTAGATGTTACTAACAACAGTTAGGTGAACAAAACTTTTATACTCTGTTGCGTTAGTATAAAAATTACAATGTGCATCATTTTTAAGGTAAAATGTAAGCATCCATAAAGGTTTGTCAACTCCTGGAAATATGCCCCGGCATTGATCTTTGGAAATTGCGAGAGTAGAAATTGTTCGGTCACACGAACTTAGCCCTTCCTTATTTGTTTTGCATCTTATTGCTAATATTATACATGAAAGGGAACATGGAACACATGTGCGAAAAAATACCTTCCATAAATGTGCCGTATAAAGCTGTTGGAATTAAAAATTGACATGTTATCACCAAAATGGGAATCTGGAGGGAAACCTACCAAAATTTTATTGAGAAGAAAAAACTTTTCATAAAAACCAATCAGCTACTTTGAAGTGCTTGCCTGCCCCTATGGCCTCCCCAAGTAGCGGAAAACGATGAAATCATTGCGAATTCTGCATACTCGTACAGCTTTGAGGCGGTCGGCAGCTTGAACATGACATGTTATTCGTTAAAGCGGTGAATGTGTTATGGCGTAAATTACAATGCTAGCACATGGACGACATACGAGTCAAAGCTGAATTTGGCATTATAGGCTACACAAATTGTAACTACAGCAAAACACTATTCCACCTAAGCATACAGAACAGAACATAACAGAACATCCATAACAGAAATGAACTCAGTAACTATATGTATTTTTGGTATGCATATGGCTTCGTAATGCATGTGCCAAATTGAAAGCGATGCAAAATAGTGAAGGCCAAAGAGATATCCTTTTATTTCGAACTATTCAGAATATTAATCCATTGATAATAATATAGGATTTATATATGTATACTATAATGATGCGTTCGTCTAAATGGCTCTGAACATAGTGGACTGTTTTGGAAGTGATTGCCAAGCAGCATAAGCCTATCTCTGAAACAGTGCTTTATATAAGCAATGCAGGCGTACAACTATTTGTTTTGTATACAAACAAATCCTTTTTTTCTTGTGACCATCGCCGTACTTTTTGACGCTTCACTTGCGTCGTTCATAGCATTTACTCTGGTGTCCTTGTCAAATTGCAATTCTATTCAACTACGCTGACATTGGGGCTAAGTGGTTACTCAAATACGAACGAACGTGTTGAACAGGAGAATTCTTCACTGCAGTAAGTACACATCTGTATATTTATGTACGTGCATTTGTATAGGTAAATACATATCCCTGCAAGAAGCAGACCTGGTTACATACCTAACCATATGTTATGCTGATTTGGACCATGTCAAAAGTTGAACATTGTCATTTTCGCGATTGTTCGTTAATTCTAATTTCGTTGTTCGTTGCCTTCGTTGTTAATACTAAGTTGCTGAGTTTTTTTTAAGGGGTGAAACATATATTTGGCGTAATTTTTTATTTCTTGGATTTGGGTAAGTATATTGGATTTATTATTATGAGAAAGAGCATAATTGAAATATGTATTGGGTGCCAACAACAAGCCGTTAAGCGAAAACCCATGAAGTTATGTTATAATTAATTATTAATTATAATTAAGCAACAAATTAAGATACAAAAGTGTAATTTGGTAAAGGGAATCGCAGTAGGGAATGACATCTGTAGCTTAAGTATTTTTAAAAAGTAGTCAAGATTTAAACATTTAAAAGATTTAAATAGATTTAATGAACGAATTTTAATGATTTAATAAATGGTTTATAAGGTACAAACCATTAAAGCGACCAAACTTGCTCAGAACAAGTCCCTTTAGCATTTCCTCATACACTGGGAAAATGAGTGAAATCGGAGAATAACGACGCCCACCTCTCATACAAAGGTCATGTTGAACACTACTAAAAGTACGTTAACGCGCTGAAGACACAAGTGAGAAACATTAAATTTTACTGTAAAGATGGTACGGAAGAATTGCATACGATTCGATGTAAAAATTGGACAATAGGAGTGGCACCGCCATTTTTTGGGCGAAATACCATATCTTAGGACCGACTAAACCTACTTCAATCAAATGTGGTGCGAAATTTTATCCCGACATTCCTATGTTACATTGTGAAAATGGACGAAATCGGAATACAACCACGCCTACTTTCCATATATCACATATATAAAAAATTTCGAACTTTGACTTTGTACCGTATATATCGGTCACCGTTTAAGATATCTTAATGAAATTTAGAGCGCATGGTTTTCCAATAGTATTGTGTATGCGTGTTGAAAATGGGTCCAATAGGGTCAATAGTTCCTGATTTCCCTACTAGATTTGCACACTGCTATTTGGTTGTGTACCGTATATATCGGATAATATATTATATAAGATATCTTGGGAAAATTAACTGAATTGAACCTTGAACATACCATATTTTGGTGCCAAAAATTAGTGAAACCGATCTTCGAATCACTCCAGCCCTCAAATACTGCATGTGATGACATAATGACGGCTCTATGCCGAACATGTCTTTAAAATTTTCAGATATCTTAATAAAATTAAGTGTAATTATAAAGTCTAGTAAAAAGAAATCCATCATTTTTCCAATAGATGGATTTAGCAATCTGTATTTCGCGTTGTATAATTGCAATCGTGCTACGCTGTATGGCGTTAGAAAGATAGGATTCCATACCAAAAAACTTCTCAGCCAGTTTTGTGATTGCTATACTCAGTATTGTATGAGCACGCTCCAAGAATGGACACCAGCAATGAGAACATTCGCCATATTTTACAGTTCTTCTTCGATGATGATAATGGTTTTCGTAACTCTACTTTTACTTAACTTTACGCGGAATATATAGGAAAAATTCTAAGTTATTTTAATGAAAAAAATAATTCCTGATAATGTGTTCTCGAGCATAGCTTAGTTTAATGCCAAAAGTAAATTTTATTTGCTTAGACCTTCGTTGGCCTTAATATACCTAATATAATGTTTTCCAACTTTCCAGCTATGTGTGATATTTTAAAGGAATTAAGTGTTTTCTTAATCGTAATGTGGTTAGGGCTGAATATGATTGAAATCGGTATAGACCTTGATCTAAACCTTATATCCCTAATATGGTGAATTCCATTTCTCTGGTTGACTTTTCCCTCATATACCCAATATATTACATTTAGCTACTTTGGTTGAGTTTATATCATACATGTATGTATAATTTGTTGATTTTAATATAAATATCTGGGACACGAAGCAAAATATAGTAACGAAACTACATGAGTCCATGACTTGTAATATAAGTTAATAAGGCACCAAATATGATTGTAATCCATTCACGGCTTCGTAGAATAATGAGTGTTGAATTTTTACGCAACATTTTTATACTCTCGCAACATGTTGCTACAGAGTATATTAGTTTTGGTCACCTAATGATTGTTTGTAACACCTAGAACCAATCGAGTTAGATATAGACATGTATATATATATAAATGATCAGGATGAAAAGACAATTTGAAATCCGAGTGACTGTCTGTCCGTCCCTCCATCCGTCCCTCCATCCGTCCCTCCATCCGTCCCTCCATCCGTTCGTCTGCCCGTGCAAGCAATAACTTGAGTAAAAATTAAGATATTTTGATGAAACTTGGTACACGTGTCCCTTTAAGGCGGTTGGTATTGCAGATGGGCATAAAGTGTTATAACTAAGCTGCAAATTAAGATATAAACGTGTTATTTGGTACAGAGAATCCTTGTATGGTGAGCATCTGTGGCAATTACAAAATTTTTGTAAAATTAAATATGGCCCCGCCCACCAATAGGTTTAATATATATATCTCGAAAACCGTTTAAGATACATCAATCTACTCGTAGTATCTCCTCATATACTGAGGAAACGAGTGTAAGCGGATAATAACCACACCCACCTTCCATACAAAAGTTAAGTTGAAAACTACTAAAAGTGGGATAAATCGCTGAAGGAACACGTCAGAAACTTTAAATCTTGCAGCAAATATGATACGAAAGGGTAGCATAGGAGAAATTCCATATCTCAAGAAACCCTTAATCGATTTCAACAAATTTGGTATATGACACCATATTTGCATTCTTATCTCACATTATGAAAATGGACGAAATCGGATAAAAACCACGCCTACTTTCCATATAACACAGTTTCGTCTAGCAGATTTTATGCCGAATATGTCGGTCACTGTGTAAGTTACATTCACAAATTTTGTGAAAACATGTTCCCTAATATACATGAATAATGAAAGGAGTTAATGTGATCAGTGCAGATCTTCCTCTATCCCAAAAATGCCCGATATAAGAGTTCCCGACTTTCCATCTGACTTTAAACCGTTTATGTTGTCAATATGTGTTATATTTTAATGAAATTAGGTGGATATGTTTTCTAAAAGACAATGCGAATTCGCGCTAAATATGAAAGAAATCTGTCTAGACCCTTTTCTCTGGTTGATTTTTTACTCATGTATCTGATATATTCATTAAGCCACTTTGGTTGAGTTTATATCGCATATATCACTTTTGAGTTAATTTGATAGATTTCAATATAAATATCTATGACACGAAGCAAAATATAGCAACGAAAGTACATGAGTCTATGGCCCGTAATATAAGTTAATAAGATACCAAATATGATTGCAATCCATTGATAATTTCTTCAAATAATGAGTTTTGAATTCTTCCGCATTTTTAAATATAAATTTGTGCCAGTACCTGAAAGCATATCCCCGCCTCTGATCCTTCCACATTGCGAGAGTATAACATGTTCGGTTACACCCGACCTTAGCCCTTCCTTACTTGTTTAATATAAAGTTATGCCAGCACATAAAAAAATTCCCCGCATCTGATCCTTCCACATTGCGAGAATATGCCATGTTCGGTTACACCCGAACTTAGCCCTTTCTTAGTTGTTTAATGTAAAGTGTTGCCAGAATCTGAAAGTAGTTCCCCGGCTTTGATCCTTGCATATTGCGGGAATATAAAATGTTGGGTTACAACCAAATTTAGCTCTTCCAAGATTTAGATCTAACATCTTGTTTTCATAGACAGAAAAACATTTAAAGTGGGCATTACATTTTACATAAATCTAATAGGAATTAATATTAAAAATGTTATACTAAGCTATTACTAACCAAAACTGTGACCCACTTAGCCCACAATAGGAGGTGGTCTGGTGTAAGTAGAATAGATGTTGGACTAAACGAAATAGTTTGGTGGGCGGTCCTATATTATCCAGCGTTGGACCACATATGGTCATGTCCAATGACATCGCAATGTTAATGTTAATATTATGTATGTTTCTATGTTCTTTCTATGTTTCTATGTTCTTTCTATGTTCTTTCCATATGTTTGGAAAACTTCGGTCACTAGTGTTGGTTACAAGGTATTGGTGTTGGTACATAATGTTGTCCTGCTTTTTGCAATGTATATACTATTCTTTCATCCGTCTGCGCACATTTCAAGCATGTTTAGTTGCACCTGCATATGCAGCTGAATGTAGAACTATTGAGAATTGATTGCCAGAAAGCAACTGCCTCAAGTTCTCATTTGGTTATTGGAGCAATTCAAACATCAGTGGCAAAACAACACTTCACATGACCTCAGGGAAAATTCTGGGATTTAATTAAATTTGAAATTAAAATAGTGAAATAGCTTTTTCAAGTACTTAAACTCGGCGATTACATACTCATTTCTGTGTAAACAGCGCTGCAAAAATTTTTTAATTGAACTATTTGATTATTAACAATCAAGTATATGTATATAGTATGTACAACAACCTTGGCGTAATGGGAAATAAAACCTGTTAATAATAGCAAATTTTTGCAGTGAAACCTGAAATTAGCTCATATAGTGGAATAAAATTTTCTAGTATTCTCACAGGAATTACAACGATATATTGAAGCTTCGAATGATATTGTCAATAAAATACATCGTCAAGTTTAAATATGAGTAAAATAGATACAGTGACTCAATAAAGAAATCGGACCACGAAGTGATTTCATTTCAAATAAAAAATATGTATAAAAATTCAAATATAATTATTAATTAATCCTTATAAAATTACGGCGGTTATGGGCGGGGGACTGCACTAAGTAATATCTATTATATCCCAGTTATTGATTGCTAAACCAAATGGACTAATGAGTATATACAGAAATATAATATATAGATAGGTATGTCAAGTATACTCTTTTCAGATTCGCGTTTATAGTTAGTGGAATATGTATATTCAGCCAGAGTGAGTTGTGCCAAAGCCATTATAATCACATCAATATCCATCTTGATTATATATGTAATGACCTTTTGTAAAATCGATAGATCAGTATATAAATTTGTTCATGAACTTTCTCATAGCTATGTAATGCATTATAAAAGCTGGATGGAGAATTCGAAATAATAATAATAATAAGTGAACTTTCTCATAGCTATGTAATGCATTATAAAAGCTGGATGGAGAATTCGAAATAAGTGGATTTATTATTAAGTGGAGACGCTAGTCGAAATTAGATTTTCCTTCTTAATCGTTTACTTTCAACTTTAAAATATATGTGCGTGATAATTCATATGTGCAAATTTATTAAGTGATATACATATATTTTCAAACTTTTACGTACTTACATAACATTTGAGTTTGAGAACCAATGCTCGTCAAAAATATTATTAAAGACACAAGTCGCAAATCGCAGAAATTCAATATATGCCTCATTATTTTCACTTCCTTTCTTTGTTATGTACGGAAACGGTACCGCTATCGACTGTCTTTTCATTTTACGTCCTCGGTCCTGTGAATGATTTTTCTTGTACTCTGTTAAATAATATTTTATTCCTTGATTTCTACCGTAATTCTACTATTCTTTACTTGGCAAGCTTTAATTTATTTTTGTTCACTATACCCAAATATATTATTTATTTGCTTTATAATATCTTATTAACTCAATGAGTGATTTTTAAAATAAATTATTAAAAAGTTTAGTAAAACAAGGTAATATATTAGTTTCACCAATTTTTTAGCATATTTCTACTATATATTATATATCTACGATATTAACAGCAATCCCTACTTTTACTCCGTAAATTTAAATTTACGGACGGAAATCAGAATATACTTTATGTGGATGTTAGATGAATGATCTCGTACTTATATCTGAAATATATTATATCTCTTAAATTTAAGATGTTGATTGCAGAGTCAAATGAATTGATGAGATAAAAATGGAGCTGCAGAGAGAAAGTTTTACTGAAGTTCAATTTACATTCAGTATATTAAAAAAAATATATATTAGAATATAGTATAGGACACGGGTGTGATGTGACGCTACTCATTGTCCTATTAAAGGCTGTCCTTTACTCCTTAAAGACTTGTCTTATTAATCATATTGTTGATATAAGTTACAATATGATTGGATAATAATTTAGGAAAGAATTCTCAATCACTCATTTACAATACTCAACCACTTACAAGATTAAAATATATACTCATATTGTAATTTATGCTAGAAAATTTCGTTTCACATCGATTTATTCTTTATAGTCACTATGTATATGTGTGTTTTAAAAATGGAAAATATATCTAAATGTGCATTAAACTGAGGTAATACTTTCCACTTAAAAAGGCAGACAATCTAACGTTTCTCTTCATTTTGTACTTAGAAGAGTTGTAGAATGATAAATTTATTTCAATTATATGAAATATATAAATGTATGAATAAAATAGCTTCAGGAAGTAGACGGATGGTAGAGATTCATATAAGGTACAAAACGACGGCAGGAACTTATAGGATTCTCGATAAATGCTTGCTCTAACAGCGATTAGCTTGGGAGTATCTTTTAACAAAAACAGCTACTTCAA
The DNA here is from genome assembly GCA_021498325.1 of Bactrocera minax. Taxonomy (NCBI): domain Eukaryota; kingdom Metazoa; phylum Arthropoda; class Insecta; order Diptera; family Tephritidae; genus Bactrocera; species Bactrocera minax. Next base: position 493,939 of record JAKEEE010000109.1, on the reverse strand, counting down.
CCTGAGAATGCGATTTAAGTTTTTTGTGGGAAATTTTGATGGGAGTGTAGTTTTAATGTACGAATCACAAATTATATTTGCTTATTGATTGTAAATAACAGTTCAGTTTATTATTTTGGAAAAGTAAAATCTCATTTTAATACACAATATTTATTTATAAAATATTTGTAGATTGCATATAATTACTTTTATATTTGCGCGATAAATATTAAAATTTATCTGAAGAAAATTTGAATAAAAATCGGAAAATGTTTTGTATTTGAATACAACTTCTTTAATCCAATAGCTTTTCGTGATTACACAAATATGGTATTTATAGTTTAAATGCGTCATGTTTTATTTCCAAGGCATAAAAGCACGGTCCATGTCCGTTTCAGTACATATTATATTTATCTACGATTATGTCGCTTTACGAAGTGAACACCACAGGAATCGGTGTGGCGGAGCTGACTAAGAAATATAATGTACATAAGTTAATATAATTATAGTGAAATCCTTATAAGGACGTTGCGTAATAAAATGTATCTTTATAATGAGTATTGAAATTACACATTTAATTAACACTTTAAGCACTTTTCAATACTTAGAATTAATTTATTTTAGAATTAATTTCGATTATATTCCGATTAAATTGAATCATATATGTACATATATTCAATGAACTATTGGCACAAATATTATTTATGTATTTATATAAGTGTGTGAGTATTCACATAAGTATGTGATTTCGCAAAATGCGGATTTTCGATGGCATTTGTCCTTTTATGTTTTGGGACGAGACTTTCCTTTTTATTATCCAAGTTGGCACTTTACGCCTTTAAATTTTATGGCTATTACAATTTTTTTCTCAAAATAGCTCATATAACCACTTCATTGTTTGTATATTCGGCATTAAGGCGAAATAATATCTTCGCTGATCCATCTGTGTGGAAGGGGTGTTTTTGATCTTTAATATATAACATTTAAGGTTTGAGTGGCTTCCACTTTCTGGCAGTTAACTTTTTATGAGCAACACTGACTTTTCACACTTTTCTCTTCCATTTGTATATGTACTGGTTAACACTATTTTACTTCCACTAAAGTATTATCCGGTTTTATCCGTACGGACATCTTCAGAAACAGGGACAAACTGTTGGCACAAGACCACATCTCCATGCAGCATCCAGTATTCTAGTTAAGTCAAGCCAAACTTACCACAGCGTTGTCTTAGTGGTGAAGTAGGCAAACTCAACATGTTTTTTGCCACTCGTTTTCCATTTTCATTGAGTGAGCATACAAAAGCCTTGAGTGCTTCATTCACCAGATTGTGGGCCAAAACTTTAATATCATAAGTGAACAACAGTGGGGAAACAAATGTGCTGTAGAAAAGTATTGCAGCGAAATCTGCTGAGACCTATGGAATATGGATAACCTTTTTCTACTTCGTACATAAGAAAACAATAACCCTAATGCGTGGATTTGATTTAGGGATATTGATTAACAATAGTACCCTATGTCTATTTTTGTTAACTTATCGTTTTTTAAGACTTTAAGTTAGATAATTGTATAGAACAATTTGGGTAATATTAATTAAATTATTAGTTATTTCACTTTATCTATTAAAGTATTAAAAAAGCAAAAAATAAGGACTAAGGTGCAGTATTTGTTAAATATTCAATTTAATGTCGTTAATGAATTCCATATTCATTACTTGGTGAATTTTTGAACCGACTCTACTTGTATGGATGAAGATATGACTTTTCTTTATGGAATTAGAAACTTTTTTATAACAGTTATAAAAGTTATTAGTAAAATGAGATTGTGAGTTTGCCCTCGATTCTAAATAGTAAAAATTGCTGTTAAAGTTTCTCAAACTGTTATTGTGGAGTTAAACTTAATTCAAGTAAATTTTATGAAAATTTATAATTGCTCGCTTAATAAACTTGAGTTAAGTATTTGTTTTATTTTGCGATAGTCAGGTTCGGATAGAAGGGAGAGGGAGAGCGAACCAGTAGTAGGAATGTTAAAGATAGTTTTCATTATGCGAGTACCAAAGCATCCTTTGGCAATGGTGAATGTATGATATAAAAGCAGTGGATGAATAGTTCAATTCCTGAAAATAAGGACTTGCTTAAGATTAAGGAGTTGCCAAATATTAGATATTCCAGCACTGAAAGTTATCTTTTGAAGGTTGTAGAAATCGTTCAATAAAAACCTTAGTTCGCGGGGGCTTGGATTTAAAAAAATTTAAATCACATAGGCTTCTGCTAATGATTTTCCGAATGAAGTTACTATTACCGCTTACCAAATTATCCTACATGTAGCATGCCTTTATTATTTCCTGGTTAATATCCGAAACATAAAGTTAAGCGTAGAAAAATCCCCATTATATTCGTATGTTGCGGAATGTAAAAAAGTTAAGCAAAGCTATATAAAAAATATTTGTGTGTAAGAAAATACGGGATTGTGTTAAAAGAAGAAGTTCATGCTTATTTGATTAACAAATATCCTCTGTCAACACTTCAGTTCTGTCATAATGTTAATGGCTTTTACAAATTCTAAGCAGTTTGCTTCTCAAACACCAATTCCTCATAATAGCTAAGCTAACCAAATGAGAAATTGTTAAGTTCATAAGTTCATTAGCCGATGCTCTTTTATCAAATTTTGCCTCAGATACATAAAAATATATTAACGTACTTGAATCTTTACATTTCTAATCATCTCGGTATAAAGAAGAAGCAACAGTAATATAAAATTATTTCCATAAATTATCAGGTTACCGGTTGACATTCTTCTGACAATAAATGTTAAATTTTACTTAAGATGATTGTATAAAATGTTGTTGGAAGGACGTAGTAGAAAAAGAATGGAATAAGGAAACATTTTATGATTTGATATTACAATTTGTACCGAATCGAACCGAACCCGTAAAATCGAATAATAAAATTTTATGCAATGATATGTCTAAATTGTAATCAATTTAACATCAGCTTCTGCGTCTCCCAACAATCGAATAACTTCCATAACTAAGCAACATCGGCAGAATACACTGAAGATCAATTGGCTGAATATAATCAAAATGACAACGAAGATCGAAGCTATACATAATTACTTTTGAGAAAGTTCCAGTTTATATTTTATTTTTTATATTATTGTATTTGACAATTAACTTCAAATAAAATAAGAAAATATGTAGTATAAGCAAAATGAAATGAAAATATTTAAAAGCCGTTTTATATTTACGAGTATATTCAGCAGGAATCCCAATTTAATTTGAATTGAATTAAAAACGTATAACTTACAAAAGTATTAAATCTGATATACTAATCTATATATGCATGAAGATTGTAAATAACGTAATATTTTACTTTTAGATTGATATGGGCCTATTTCTTTTACATAATGCAACGGCAAAATTGTCAAAAAATTCAGCAGTATTACTTTTACCTTCCCGCTTCAATGGGAAAAATTCTTCAGCATTAAAAGCTTCGGGCCAACCTCAGGGGACTAAACCAACATCATCTCCAAAGGCAGCTCCACCAGCAGTTCCGTCTGGTGTTCCACCGCCTCAAACTAAAAAAATTTTTGGCCCTCTCTCAGATCAAGATAGAATTTTTACAAATCTTTATGGTCAGCATGACTGGGGATTGAAAAGCGCGCTGAAGCAAGGTGATTGGTATAAGACTCAAGATATATTATTGAAGGGTTCAGAATGGATAATAAATGAAATACGAGCATCTGGTTTGAGAGGTCGAGGTGGTGCAGGGTTTGCCACCGGTCTTAAATGGTCTTTTATGAATAAACCACCTGATGGTCGTCCAAAGTTTCTTATAGTTAACGCAGACGAGGGTGAGCCAGGTACTTGTAAAGATCGTGAGATTCTACGCCATAGTCCTCACAAGCTCGTGGAGGGCTGTCTTTTAGCTGGGCGAGCAATTGGTGCCCGAGCTGCTTATATTTATATACGCGGTGAATTCTATAATGAGGCATGTAACACCCAAACAGCTATTGCTGAGGCGTACAACTCCGGTTTTCTCGGTAAAAACGTATGTGGATCTGGGTTCGACTTTGACGTTTACATGCATCGTGGAGCCGGTGCATATGTATGTGGAGAGGAAACAGCATTGATTGAGTCTTTGGAAGGAAAAGCTGGTAAACCACGTTTAAAGCCCCCATTCCCCGCAGATGTGGGTGTATTTGGTTGTCCTACAACTGTTAATAACGTAGAAACAATATCCGTAGCACCTACTATTTTACGACGGGGGGCCCATTGGTTTTCTAGCTTTGGTAGAACTCGCAACTCTGGGACGAAACTGTTTACTATTTCTGGTCATGTTAACAAACCTTGTAGTATCGAAGAAGAGTTATCAATGCCGCTTAAAGAGATAATTGAACGTCACGCTGGAGGAGTGCGTGGCGGTTGGGATAATTTGTTAGCTATTATTCCAGGAGGTTCTTCTACTCCAATTATACCAAAGAAAGTTGTGGAAACCGTTATAATGGATTTTGATGGTCTTTTGGCTGCACAAACATCTCTAGGAACAGCGGCAATTATTGTTATGGATAAATCTACGGATGTAGTGAAAGCAATAGCAAGACTCTCTGCTTTTTACAAGCATGAGAGCTGTGGTCAGTGCACTCCTTGCCGGGAAGGTTTGGGTTGGATAAATAAAATCATGCAACGGTTTGTTACGGGCAAAGCTAAAATGGAGGAAATTAATATGATTTTGGAGGTAACGAAGCAAATTGAAGGGCACACCATATGCGCTTTAGCCGATGGAGCCGTTTGGCCTGTACAAGGTCTTATGCGGCACTTTAGGCCAGAAGTTGAAGCTCGAATAAGCCAGTTTGAACAGATAACAAAAAAAAAGTGTTCAGATGGAATATGTGCTCAATGAAGATTCTTTTATAATTTTTCACAGCTCACTTCTTTTGACTATGTAACTTCAGTATATAGTTTAATAGGTTTTGCAATTAACCTAATTCGTTTTTCGTGTCGAGTTATGTTATTAAGATGGCATGCAACAATTATCAATTCATCATCTAAATTTACGCTGTACTTTTCATATATATATATTTTCATATAATACACCTTCAACGGTATATCAATCAGTCGGTATATCAGACAGCCAACGGTATATGAACGTGATGTTATTTCCCATTTGTGAATGACCCTCTTATGGTTCTAACTGGAATTAGTCCGTATTTATGTAAGTTATATTCTCATCTTTAGTTTATTTATACTGAATTTAAATGTTTGTAATAATAAAAGAAAATAACTTATTTAATTCAAGGTTATCCACTGCAAATTGAAACAAGGAGAATGCACGCCGGAGAAGTTCCTCAGTTAATCAATTTTATGCTTGTCCTCTTCGATTCGCCAAGATTTAGAGAAAATTACATTTATTTGGTCGTACTTATTTATTTGGAAACACTGAGAGATTTCACAATTCAGTAAATACACTAACAACACTTTATGAAAACAGCGTCCATACTAAAATCAAAGAAAAATACTTACGATTTACCTTCGCTTGGTATTTCCAGATTTAAATTCTTTTGTATTATACATTTACCAAATTTTGTATTTAATTTGCCATTCAAGCCACTCACAATAATAAAACTGGTACCAATGAAGGATGTTATACTAATTTAATATGGTATCCTCATACAATGAGGAATCGGCATATTCACGACGGCTATCGTATTTTGTATTGTATTCTTGAGGAACCAACGTGTTTTCAGATTTATAACGAGGGTGTATCTGTACCTCGGTTACACGTCGGCTAGTCAAGTGAATTTCTAGCATTGAAACCATCTGAAAAATCCATCACCTGTTCGCCGTCGGTTCCCTTTTAATTTGGAGATTTTTAAGTTTTGCTGCACTGGTAGGATTTGCCACAATAATGGAATATGGGCCCAAAGAGTTTTTAAATTCTCGTAATATGTTGCAACAGAGTACATTAGTTTTGTTCGCCTAACGGTTGTTTGTAACATCTAAAACTAATCGATATAGCCATTATATATATATAAATGATTAGGATGACGAGACGAGTCTGTGTATCCTTCCGTCAACAACAAATTAAGATATAAACGTGTTATTTGCTACAGAGATCTTAGCAGAGCGGGGCATCTGTGGGTAAAAAATTTTGTAAAAGTGGGTATGGCCCCGTTCTCTGATAGGTTTAATCTACATATCTCACAAACCACTAAAGGTATATCAAAAAAACTTGCTTAGAGTTCTTCTAGCATGTCATCATACACTGGGAAAATGACTTAAATCAAATAATAACTACGCCCACCTCCCATACAAAGATTAAACTGAAAACTACTAAAATTTTGTTCAGATACACACTAGAAAGACTAAACCTTGCAGTGAAGATGCTACAGAAGAGATACATAGAAGTCCGTCTAAAATTCGGACAATGGGTGTGGCATCGTCCACTTATCGGTGAATTATTATATCTCTGGAGCGCCTACACCAATTACAACCAAATTTATCATAATAAATTATATTTTTATTCTCATGTTACATTGTGAAAAATGGCGTAATCGGATTGTAACCACACCTACTTCCCTTATAATACAATTTTAAATTTCATCTGATCCTTTCACTTTAAAGTATATAAACCAAGCACAATTCAGACAATGGAATAAAACTTTGCACAAACAGTGCTTCAAAAATATGTCATCTTGCGAGTAAAAATGGAGGAAATGAGAATTTATATTCTCAAACACCTAGATACCGAATTGAGGTCCATGTCAATGATTATGGCTGACTTTATACCGAAAAAATTGTTCAATCAGTGAGATATCTTAATGAAATTCAAGGAATATCATTTCATGATGATATTGTGCCCTTGTGCCCAAAATGGTTAAAACAGGAGCAGTACTACCCTTAGCCGCCATATATCTAATATAAGAATTTCAAAATTAAAGATATCTTAGCAAAATTCAATGAACGTATAATATTAGATATGTCATAGTTTAATGTCGAAAATGTGTGAAATCGGTCAATGAATTATCCCAGCTCCCGTATACGACATATAATGATTCTCGTTATTCTAATAGACTTTATGCCGAATATGCCGGTCACTGTACGAGTTACCTGCACAAAATGCATAGAAATATGTTCCCTAGTATATTTGAGTAATGAAAAGAGTTAATGTGATGAGCGCAAATCTTCCTCTGTCCCAAATATGCCCTATATAAGAATTCCTGATTATCCAACTGATTTTAAACCGTTTATGTTGGTCAATATATGTGATATTTTAATGAAATTAAGTGGAAACGTTTTCTTAAACATAATGTGGTTTAGTGCTTAATATGAATGAAATCAGTCTCGGCCTTGTTCTATGCCCTATATTCCTAATATAGTGATTTCCGTTCTGTGGTTGGCTTTTTCCTCATATACCTAATGTATTTAATTAAGCCACTCTACTAAAGTTATATCGCATATATCTCTTTGAGTTAATTTCGTTTAGTTTAATATAAATACACGAAAGCACGAAGACGAAGACGAAGACACGAAGCAAAATATCGTAATGAATGTACGTGAGTCTATGACCTGTTAACAAGTTAATAAGATACTAAATATTATTGGAATCCATTCGAGATTTCGTAGATTAATGAATGTTTAATCTTTATGCAACATTTTTTAATATAAAGTTTTGCCACAAAATGAAAGTATTTTCCCACCTTTGATACTTGTAAATTCCTTGTAAATTGCATTAAACATGTTACATAATATAGGGAAAGGAGTAGATTATGACATTAATGAGCACATATTAGATAAAATCCTAATTTCGACGCTCAATTTTTTAAAAGGAGGTTTTGAAGATGTAACCTTTACATGAAACTAGAGACGCATGACTCCCCACTTTAACCTGTTTAATTGATATGATTCCGATTTCCCATATATATATAGGATTTCACCTAAAAGTCGGCGGTACCACACCCCACACCGAATTTTTACATTGATTCCTTTGAAGTCCTTAAGTATCATCTTGGCTGTGAAACTGGATAAACTCAAATTTTATATTGGAGATGGGCATGCTTATCATCCGATTTCACTCGTTTTCCCAATATAAGGAGGTGCTAGAGAGACTTGTTGTGAGAAAGTTTGGTTGATATAGCTTGAGTAGTTTGGTAGATATGTACATTAAAGTTATTAGGGAGAGGCCATACCCATTTTTGTTTAAATTTTCAACCCACAGATGTCCCTCTCTACTGTGATTTACTGTACCAAATTCCAGTTTTAAATCTTAATTGCGAGCTTAGTTATAGCACTTTATACGTTTTCATTTAACGGTAGTTTTTCGGCGTAGCAGTTATCCGATTCGCCCATTTCAATACCAACCTCCTCAGAGTGTCAAGGAAAATGTCTGCCAAGTTCTATCAAGATATATTAATTTTTACTCAAGTTATCGCTTGCAGGAACAGACGGACGGACAGACAGTCACCCGGAATTTAACTAGTCTCGTCATTCTGATCATTTATATATATATAAAACTCAATATCTATCTCGATTAGGTTTAGGTGTTACAAACAACCGTTATGCGAACAAAACTAATATGCTCTGTTCCACATTTTGCAGAGTATAAAAATTAATATCAATCATAATCAATAATCAATCTCAAATGTTTCATATTAATTGGTTTAGTTTCGAAAGTTTTTTCCAGAATAAGAAAAACTTAAACATACGTATTTACAATATGGCACCACCGGTAATTAATGCTATTTTATCTGTTCTAAAGATTAGTAGGTTGATAGGCATTCATTTTGAATGAGTCACCTCAGATTTATGCATTGTTTTCTTAGAAGCTGTTATTGTCTCCTTTCTTCCGCTTTAATTTTGTATATACATATGTATGTACTGTGCGAGTATATAAGTAGGTATGTGTATATGCCATATTTTACACTTTTGCTATGACAAGCAAAACTTTCTTTCTCTTTCCTGTAGGACATTCATGATGGTTTCACAAATAAAATGACAACAGTTCAAATCTCATGTTTATGTAAATATCCGTACTCTTTACTACATAAATGTGTGCAGCAAGTATTGTGTTTGAATTTAACTCTTTATTTTGTATCATATATGACTTTTATCTTCCGTATGGAAACAGTTTAAAAAATTGCTTTTAATTGCTTCAACTTCAACTAATATACGATTGTATGTATGAAAATTAGTATGCTTGCATAATAAATTCAACGAACTAATATTACAAAATTTCAAATTTTTTGGCTATAGAGTCCTACGGAAAAAGGGACTTGATATATTTATGATAATAGAATGAACAAAAAATTTCCTATTGCACCTATATCTCTGAAACTTCAAACCCTGCATATTATAGTCAAAGATCAGTATTCATTAGTCGTAAGATTATTATTTCATTTACATGCAAGTATTGTGAAATTGCTGTTATCTAAAAATACACATTTCCATATTTCTTGAGTAGAATGATGATCTGACTACTTGGTTTATGTAATTAGTAATTTCGATATTTTTCCAATAAATTCTCCTGTACGCATTAATTCTTTTATAAACTTCAATTAAACTACTTCAAAATCAGAAAGAACTCTGCTGTTTCAGTCTAGGGAGGCAATTCTCAAAATTAGTCAGAATTTTATTTTACTTTTTTACTTTTTCAAAAGAGACAAATAACTGTACAGATAATTTTATACTTTAAGGAACAATTTTAAATTGGATTTTGTTCAGATTGTCCCTGTTTTTGCTTTAAAAATAGTGATTTTCCCTGAAATTGGTATAAATTTTAGGGTTTTATGGGGAGGTAAATTTTCGTTTGTGAATTCTAGTTATATATTCTCTAGCTAATATTTTCATTACTTGTTTGATGTGCAGAAGTATTCTTGGGATATTTGGAAGTGATGCGTATCATAGCGGAAGTTATCATATTTTATCCATAGCACATTTTTTGGTTTTGACTTGAAAATACTGTATTCGTAGTGATTCTATCGGTCTATTTCATCAGAGAATTGCTTTTTAGAGCCTGTTTGATAGACGTTAATTTCTATCTTGATAATGGGTAAATATATTGTACATTACGAATTCAGAAAGTTAACTCTAAGATACGACTTGTTTAAATAAAATTGGTTAAGTATCGAGAGCAAGTTTATCAACCAAATCGAAACAGAGTTATTCGCGAGTGATTCAGTTCTTCATATGCAAAATACAATCTTATGAAAGTATTGTCCATTATTCCAAACCAAAACATTAACGTTAGTTCAAGCCTAAGAGATGAGGCTCGCTCCCAGAAGGAAAATTTTTGATGTTAGCGTTAAAATTGTAGCTACTTTAACACCAACCCAAATTCAATTCAATCGTCGGTCTACTGATTTTGCATTGTATAATAAAGATATTTCAGTTGCTACCTTGTCGATTAACTTTGGCTTTGTCAAAAGGATATTATGAAGCTGTAGACATCGCGTTTATTCATCGCGACACAGTGAATTGAATTTTTTATCCAAGCCGCGGGAATTCAAACAGAATTGAAAGAAACTTTGAAATACGGTAATGATTTTGGAGCTAATTCTCGTACATTTTTTATAAAGAATCCTATCCTAAGGAAACAAGGTATACTTTTCCGAATTTCAAATCATCACTAGAATATTTATAATCCTATTGTTATTTATCCTACAGTTATTTATCATAAATATATAGTGACTGCAACGAATTTACTATACATTTTAAATAAGTTATAAGACTATTGAGTAAAATATTACATTATTTTTTTTGTATTTGTTGAAAGTACATGTAAAGAAAAGTACAGGCTAGTCTGGTAAAAAATAGTCTCGCCATAGTAAGTGCCTACTATGAGTGCACAAGCAGCAAATTGACACATATTCGAATAAAAAATGAGTTTTTGTAAGCGCGTGTAACTTACACAATACTTTTAGTTAAAGTACAAACGTTTAACACTTTATACAATTTTATAATTAATGGGCAATTATGCAGCCAACAATTCCATTCAAAGTGGTTCAACATTGCACTCCTTTCTACCTCATAATCGCAAAATTGTAAGCGGATGGGGAAATGCCGCAAACAATTAGAGCAGCTCAAACCGCACACAAAGCCATAAAACTGTTGTGCACACCTATTTCAGTTTAATGTGTGAATTCAAAGGCACTGCTGGCTCACATAGCAAACGACAATGCAAACCCAGCCGACACACTATATACTAATATAAGTATGCATAATATATCCTGCAAAAATTTTAGGACCACGTGGTCTAAATGGATAATGTTTTAAAGTTGTCCTGGTTGCATACCTAGCCAAATGGTATGCTGCACTGGACTATGTCAAAAGGTGAACACTGTATACTTTGTTAATCAAATAGATTCGGTTCTGCCCAATTCCTGCCAGACACGCTTACTCAGTTGTTGAATATTTGTCAATAGGTGAAACGCGTTATTTGTAGTATAATTTTATTTCATGGATTTGGATAAGTATATTGTCGATATTATTGTGAAAAATTGTACAAATAAAATATTTGTTTAGTGAATAGTGATTAGAAGGCAGTTTTCAAAAACGAAACTTGAAACGCATTTTAGATACAAAAAAGATTTACCTATGTATGTATATCCCAAGCATTTGACATTTGTAAATGAGGCATTATTACGAATTTATAGAAACACACAACTACAGCGTACGCTACGCGTTGTGGTTTTTATATTCGCGAAACATGTCGCACAGAGTGGAATAGTTTTGATTACCTAACGGTTGTTTGTAGAGCCTAAAACTTTTCGAGATAGACATTGATTTATGTATATCAAAATGAGCAGGATAATGAGGCGAGTTGAAAACTAAAGTTTAAAAACTGAGATATCTTGATGAAACTTGGCACACGTCCTTCTTGTCACTGTAAGAAGTTGTGTATTGCAGATGGGCATAACTGGTCTATTGTCACACACACAAGATGTTAATTGAAAATGTACAAAGTTAAATGTAAAAGTATACCTAAGCAATAAATTAAGATGCAAACGGGCAATTTAGAACAATGAATCACTGCAGGGAGGGACACTTTCGTGTAAAAAACTTTTTTAAAAGTGAATATGGTCAGCCCCCAAATATCTTTAACGTACATATCTCACAAACCGCTAAAGCTATATTAATTAAACCCCTTTCAAAGATTATGTTGATAACTACTAAAACTGCGATAACTCACTAAATAAATACCCCGAAAGCACTAAATTTCATAGAAAAAATAGCCCTTAGAGGCTTCAAAGGAATCGATGTAAAAACTGAAGAATGGGTGTGGTACCGCCCTTTTTTTGATGAACCTTCATTATCTCAGGAACTGCTTTAGCAATTTCAACCAATTTCAATCAATTTGCATTAAATTTGTATCCTTATTTTACATTGTGGAAATGGGTGACATTGGAATCCAACCACGCCACCTTCTCATATAACACAAATTTAAATTTCATCTAGTTCTTTCACTTTACAGTATATAAATCAAGCAGCAATTAAGATAATAGAATAAAAATTTGTGCGAATAGTGCCTTTAAGATACCATACCGCCATATCATGCGTAAAAATCTACAAAATCGGCAAATAAATTTTCAAGCCCCCTAGATACGCAATATATGGACCCCAGGGCCTATGGCTCTTTTTTTTACCGATAACATATGTCGATTTGTGATATATCTCATTGAAATTCAAGCACTATCTCTTCACGATAATAATGTGCCCTTGCGTTAAAAATGGGGGAAATGGGGGAAATCGGGTAAATACTTTCCCTACCTCATATAAGAATTTTCAACCTTCCGGTAGACTTTATGCCATATATATCGGCCAACATATGAGTTATACCTACAAATTTCAGAGTGTCTATTTTTGATAACAGTGTGTCCGTGTGCTTAAAGCGGATAAAATCGGGTAAAATTTTCCCCTAGCCCTAATATACCCAATACAAGAATTTTTAACTTCCGGTTGGCTTTACACCCATAATATTAGGTATGCTATAGTTTAACGCCGCTTTTGTGTGAAATCGGTCAACGAATTGTCCCAGATCCCATATGCTACATATACCGATTTTCGTTATTCTAGCAGACTTCATGCCGAATATGTCGGTCAGTGTGAGAGTTATCTAACATAACAGTGCGTGAAAATATGTTCTCTAGTTTACTAGTGTAATGCCAAAAGATAATGTAATCAGTCGAGACCTTCTAGTAGCCGAAATATACCCGATTTAATCATTTCCGAATTTTCAGCTGACCTTTTAAAAGGTTTGTGATGGTCATTATGTGTAATATTTTAATGAAATTAATAGCGTTTTCTTTTGTCGAAAAAAATTTCCATTTATTCTACTCGGGCAGTCAAATTTGCGTGTTCTTTTCTCAACATTTTTATAGGTTCGTTTTGTTTGAACCCCGAAAAACCGCAACCTTTTCTACCCTTCTCGAAAAGTAAGAGTGAGAGTGGCCCTGCGGATGCTTATTCAACGTTTTTGATAGTTATATTTCAAATCAAGTTTTTTTGCTAAATATAATGAATCGGTCAGTTTTGCTAAGCTCAAAAATGGAAATTGCGAATGAGTTGGTGGACTCATCCTCCTCTGAGAAAGAAAACGGAATGATAGTTACTAGAAAAGATTCTCTATCTAGAGTGAAAAGATTCGTAGAAGACGTTGTGACTCTTACTCAGAATCAGAGATAAAAGAAAAAATGTTAAATGAGCATATAAAGTATGTTCACATTATATTCGTAAATTACAGTTTTTTATTTTTACTATCAATCATTTGCTCGTCTTTTCTATTTTTTTCTATTTTTTTTAAATTTTTTTGTTTTTTTTTTATTTTCCTATACGAACGAAAACAATCGGACAGCTGATCCCTGATAGGGTAGCCTTTTTTTTTGTTATTTTATGGAAATGAAAATGGAAATTTTTACGGGGTATAATGAATTATTTATATAATGTTGCCATATAATGAGCCAACATTTTCATCGAGAAAAGAAAACTCTATAAGTGAATATTATTTCTTAAACATCAAGTGATTTAGCACTAAATATGAATGACATCGGTGCGGACTGTGGTCTAAGCCTAATATATTTTTTCCACATATACCTAATATATTTAACTAAGCCACTTTGGTTGAGCAATGCGCAATATAGGAAATAAGGTACCAAATGTGATTATAATTCATTCACGTTTTCGTCGAATAATGAATGTTGAATTATTGTGCAATATTTTTTAAAATAAAGTTTTATCAGCACCTGTAAGCATTTCCGAGCCTCTGATTCTTGCACGTTGCGAGAGTATAAAACGTTCGGTTACACAGCTATACAAGGATTTTTGAAAATTTTAATTAAGATATAGGGGGGTAAGGGAAGTATTGGTCCCAGGAAAAGACGTGATCTAAATTTTATTGAGATATCTGACTGATTGACCGATATATACGTCCTGAAGGCAACCGGAAGTTTGAAAATGTTTATTCCAGGTATATGGGAGCAAGGGGAATTATTTACCCTGCTTTACCTATTTTTCACATCAGGGTGCAACATTTTCACACAAAGATCTGTTCTGAATTTCAATAACATATCTCCCATTTTCGGTAAAAAGCCTGCCAAAGGCATTGGGTACACATATCCCGTATCTGGGGACTTCAAGGGTTCTAATCCGATTTCGACTTTTTTTAGACGTGAGATCGTATACCCAGAAGGTACTGGTACCCATACACCTTGCAAAAGTTTTAAACCGTTTCCTTTGAAGCCCTTAAGTACCACCCTGGCTGTGAAATTCAATGCTTCTAACAAGTTTTTTCAACAAGTTAACATGCTTTTAGTAGTTTTCAATCTGATTTCACACATTTTCACTCAATTTAAGAAGGTGGCGGAGAAATTTGTTCTTAAAAAGTTTGGTTGATATAGTTTTACTGGGGGCGGGGCCATGTCCACTTTACAACTTTTTTTTACCCGCATATGCCGCTCCCTACTGCGATTCATTGTACTAAATTGCACGTTTGTATCTTAATTTTTTCTTAGTCAAAGCACGTTACAGGTTCGATTCGTTCGATTAACATCATTATGTGGGCGTGGCAGCATTCCGATTACGACCATCTGCAATACCAATCTCCTCAGGATGCGCGCTTGCACGAGCAGACTGATGGACTGACAAAGAGAGAGAATTCAGCTCGTCACATCATCCTGATCTTTTATATAGAATTATATAGAATTATAGAATTATGCTCGTATTTAAACATATGTAAACTTTAAACACGTTTAGTAGTTCCTAACTGAATCGTGGTAGTTCTTAATTGAATAGTAGTTCAACTGAATAGTTGCAAAATGTTCATATCAAAGTTTATTTAGTAATTCCCTACTGGGATACCTAAATATTTTTCTCTTACAAACAACAGCGACATTGTAGCTGTGTGTCCATTTGCATGCTCAATGTATACACTGTCATGCACCAGAACCGTTGCAACGAAACAAGAAACTATGAGGAATTCAAACCTGGTTGAAAAATAACCTGAAAAACAGCAGCAGTGGAAGAGGCCTTCAACTCAATTGTTTTAAAACAGTAGGCGTTTATTGTTTTTGTATGACAGTGTATAGTAAGCCTCTAGTTAGGGTGGTCCCTGCAAAGCGATTTCAATAAATTGGACTCTATAATAAGCTTCTATTGTCTAATTTGTACTTACATAGGCCGTAAAAACCCCATAATTAGACATTACAACTAGCGACGTATATTGTGAATGTATTCAAAATAAAATGGATATGATTTCTCCAAATTTCTGATATTTCTCTTTTCTTTCTGCAGGTTACTTTCAGTATATCAGAACTGTTTAAAAAATGGTCATGTATATCAATTCGCACCCTTACTCTCAAATAAGACTTATAATCTCGCAATATGTACAGATTTCACGGACAGAATATGACCGTGCAAGTGATACCGTGCGTAAAATCAAGATATATCGGTAAAACTTGGCGCACGCGTTCCCAGGCACGCTGAACAGTTTGGTATTGCAGATGAACGTTTGCCGTTAAACGAAAAACTATAAAGTGCTTTATTAAGTTTTAAATTATGTAAATACGATTACAGTAGGAATGGGATTTTAAAAAATTGATTGGGCCCACCCCGTGAAAGGTTTAATGCATGTATCTCCAGAAGGTATTGCGGTCAGACTTAACAGGACTTCTCTTTATTACTTCTTCATATAGTGTGGAAATGGGTGAAATCGGATAATAACCAAACCCACCTCCCATACAATGTTTTTGTTCTAAACTATTACAAGTGCGACAACTCTCAAAACAAAAACGTCAGAAACACACAATTTGACCGTAAAGATCATACGGCAGCTCTGCACTTGCATAGGTAGAAAAAACTGTCAATCGGAGTGGTACCGCCTACTTTTAAGTGAGATATCATAGTTCAACAACTACTTGACCAAATATAAACAAATTGGGTGCGTGATATTACCTCGACATCCTGATGTTACAGTTTGAAAATGGGGCACATCGGACTGTTTACGCCTACTTCCCATATAACATATTTCAAAGTCCATCGGGTTTTTTCATTTTACATTATTTAGGTCAAGCCCCAATGAAGATATCGAAATAAAATGTTTCACAAATAGTGCCCAAAAGGGTTGGCACCTCTCAAATGAATGGTAAAAATCGGATAATGACTTTTCATATCCCTAGATACCCAATATTGGACCTTAGTGCCTAGCTTTGACTTTATAGCGAAAGTATCGCTCAATCAAGCGCGGAACAAGAGTAGAGCTGATATTGCAAGCGACTATCATCTTCTCATTGCGACAGTCAGACTCAAATTGGCTGTAGTTGCTCGAAAGAAAAGATACAAAATAAATTAAATTTAGAGAAGCTGAAAGACGATTCATCTTACACACTGTTTATCGAATCGTTAAATGAATACATCACAACAGACCGTATGCTGAAAACGACTGGCAAAGGATAAAACAACTTTCCCTAAAAGCTAAAACTTTTCCTTTAATGGAAACATTTCTCTAGCATATTATGATAAGGTGTAAAAATTAGTGAAATCGGATAATAATCATTACATTAACATACATTACATTAACTCTAATGAGAAAAGTCAAAAGCATTAAATTAAATTTGTAAACCGGACAATCGGCATCTAGGCTCGTGGCATCGCCCATTTTTAGATAAAATTTAAAACATGTCTCCAACTACTCGACCAATTTATAATTTGGTAAATAACATTCTTTCGACATCTTTACAAAAAGCTACAGTAGTTACTACTTGATTGCACCAATGTTTGCAAAATGACAATGTTTATTTTTGAAACAGATTGAAGAGTTAAAAGAACATCACATCATCACACTTTCCTCCGTCAAAGCTCTTAATCCCCTGTCGATAATCACAAACTCAATAAAGAAAATATAGGGCAAGCAATTTCAAGCATTTGTAAAATTCAAGCTCATCAGTAATAATATGTTTTATTAGAGCGTATTTGACTGGATTAATTTGCAAATCAAATCTTCCACTTCTTTAACGACAGATTACTAGAAATAAGATAAAGATAAAAGCGTGTAGCTAACACTTCAAAATTCACACTTAACGTAACTATAATAATTATTAGCAATGCGTTTTCGGTAGAACTATTAATTGGCGTTTATTGCGAAATATTTTGAAAACTTACAGCTTATTATTAAGCAAATTAATGCACAACATCCGGGAAAGGTTGATTTATACAAAATCCAATCGTAGACCACTATCGAGAAGAACCTCGAATACATGATGTTGGCGAAGCCATGCATAAATGGAATAAATAAAAATAATAAATAATAAATAAATAAAATAAATAAAATTGCATAAAAAAAATGAGTGGGCCTACGAATAAGTAGATACCCCTCGCTATATATCACCCGCAGCCGTTACTTACGGCTCAATTGTATACAATTTCTGGTCGCTCAAAATGTTTAGTTTAACTGGTCAATTAAATTCAATTTGTGCCATTACCCTCATGACTTTACGTCAGCAACGCATTGACTGGTTCTATTACTATTGCGGAAATTATTTTCACAAGGACCGAAATCCTCTTTTTATAAAAAGTCGATTTCTACTTACCAGTTTCCACCGCACGGATAAAAAACATCTGTACCTACAATTAGAAAAACGCTCATCTAGAGTTTTTTTTTAAATCGTAAATGTTATCTACAAGTGTTAAGTTTTAATAGAAACAATTTTCGATGGTATCAAAATTTAATTTAGCGTTTAGTATTCATTACCACCATTTACACATCAGAAATTCGGTGCATAACTCAGATAACGTAGAGATATCTCATAGAGATATATCATGGTAGATAACTTAGAATATGTAAAAACATATGTCTAAGTGAGCTGATAAAAAGTTGACCATAATTCTGTGTTTGTAATATTATGTTTAAATATCCCACATGGTTATCAGCTGTCCCCGAAGTGTGCAAAGAAGTTTTAGCTGAACTTTTAACCAATGTGTATATGTGTAAATTTTAAATCACATATGCAAAGTCTACCCCAAATATGCAATAATGAACCTACAATGTAAGGGTTTAACATTCTGACACCATTAGTGACGGAACCTTTTTCATAATTTATTACTGAAATGGTGAAATGTGGATGCCCAAATATGTATATAGGGCTATATTAATTTAAGACTTATGTGCATCTTAATCTGTGAAAACTTTTATTTTGCACGCATGCGTCATGTTACACTCAACACCTTTGAGAGGGATTACTTTTAGGGATACATATCCATGTATACTTTGAGAAGTCACTGCTGTGGTGAGTAATAAAACAAAACTTGAGTATTTAATATTCCACTAGGTGAGCATGGGCCTTTATTTTAATAAAGCAATCGTTAGGAAACTTTCAGATATAAAGTCAACGGAATTTCTGTTACCATCGTTCAAATAATTTCAACCGATATTTTATAGACGAAAATATGATATAGAAACTTAAGCAGAGAAAATATAAATAGAACATAAAACGTATATTCGTGAGTGTGTTAAATCAAATATTATCCACGGCCATACTTAATGCCTATAAAAATTCAATTACAGTTTAAGCTTTATCAGTAAATATATTCTTTTTCCATTTTAATATTTGTACGCTTTTGTATCACATTCTTCTGTTGACCAAATTCAAAAGAGAGTATTTTGACAACTTCATTCAAACGACTTTGATTAAATTATTATATAATATTATATGACATAATATATCTTACAAGCCATTCGAATAACTGCAATCCAACTTAGCATATTTAACATTCTTTATTAAGACTCCACCTTTCTGTGGTCTAAAATTAGGTATCTATATAAATAATTTTGATATGATTTAACAAAATTTTGAACCCGGAATAAGCTTTTTTGCAATACGTAAGCTTACAATTGAAATAAGTATGAAAATAAAGCTCATTCATATTTCTGTGATCCTTGACATAACTCAAAAAGTAAACGAAACGAAAGATGTCTTGATAAAATTTAATAAAACAGGTCTAATAGGGCTAACTTCTTATCTCTTCATCATCTTATACTCTCGAACATCTTACACTATCGGAATTTACAAAAAATTATATGAAATGCATTCATGTTTTGGCAAAACTTTATATTAAACAAGTAAGGAAGTTCTAAGTTCGCTTGTAACCGAATATTTATACTCTAGCAATATGCAAGGATCAAAGGCTGGAAAATACCTTCAGGAGTTGGCAAAACTATATTAAACAAGTAAGGCAGGTTAAGTTCGCGTGTAACCGAACATTTTACACTCTCGCAATGTGTATGGATCAAAGGAGGTGAAACACTTACATGTGCTGGCAAAACTTTATAATTAACAAGAAAGGGTTAAGTTCGGGTGTAAGCGAACTTTTTCTGAATTTCAAAGAGATAACTCATATATTGACCGTTATGTATGGTACAAAGTCTACAGGAAGGTTGAAAATCCTTATATTAAGTATATGGGGCTACGTGAAGTGCTTACCCGATTATCCCCATTTTTGAGACCAGATCACACTATTGCCATGGAAAGATTATCATCCAATTTCATTACGATATCTTACAGATTTACCGTTATATATGGTATAAAGTCTACCGGAAGGTTGAAAATCCATCTATTAGGTATATGGGGGCTAGGCGTAGTATTTACCCGATCTTCACCATTTTTGATACCAGAGTACACTATTACCATGGAAAGATATTCTTCCAATTTCATTACAATATCTTACAGACTTACCGATATTTTCGGTAAAAAGTCAGATTGAGGTACTCAGGTCCTAATATTGGATATCTGGTGGCTTGAAAAGTTATAATCCGATTTCAACTATCTTCACGCGTGAGATGGCATAACTTGAACGTACTTCTCGTGGAAAGCTTTATTCCAATATCTTAACTGATGCTCGATTTGACTACCTTAAAGTGAAAGTATCAGATGAAACTTGAAATTGTGTTACGTGAGAAGTAGGCGAGGGTTTTATCTGTTCTCGTCCATTTTCGCAGCGTGACATAAGAATTTAAATGTAATGTCACATAACAAATTTTGTTCAAATTGGTTTGAAGCGTTCTTGAGATACGATATTTCTCCTAAAAGTGGGCGGTGCCACACCCATCAACGAAACTTTACACGGATTCCTATGCAACCGTTCCGTATCATAGTTGCTGCAAGATTTAATGTTTCTCCTGTGTTCCTTCAGCCAATTAACGCAGTTTTAGTATTTTTCAACATAGCTTGTGCATGGGAGGTGGGCGTGGTTATTATCCGATTTCACTAATTTTCTCTGTATATGAGGAAGTGCTCGGAAAACTTACTCGGAGCAAGTGCGATTGATATAGATTTAACGGTTTTAACGGTTAATATATTAAACCTATTGGGGAGCGGGGCCATACCCACTTTTACAAAAATTTTTGCCCACAGATGCCTTGGTCTACTGGAATCCTATATACCAAATAACACGTTTATATCTTAATTTACTGCTTAGTTATAGAACTTTATCTGTTTTCGATTAATGGCATTTTGTGTACCAAGTTTCATCAAAATATCTTAATTTTCATTCGAGTTATCGCTTGCACGGACGGACTTGTATATATGTGTATGTGACGTGTATGTATATATAATCATAATCTATCTCGATTTGTTTCAGGTGTTACAAACAACCGTTCGGTGGCCAAAACTATTATCCTCTTTTGCAACATGATGCGAGAGTATGAAAATGTTGCGAAAGAATTCAACTTTTATTATTGGACGAAATTTTGAATGGACTGCAATAAAGTAAATCTGACTAATGCAAATCATCTATAGTCATGATATTAGTACGAAGTGAAGGTACAACAACCATAACTTTTATTATCGAATGACATAATACTAATCGAAATGTTCTCATTTAATGTTGTAGAGCCATCTTCTATTAAGATATATACACTATAAACTCAACCAAAGGGATAAAATTTAGCATGTTGTGTATATAATGACAGAGTCAACCATAGACGTAAACATTATATCAGAGGCATGGGATTTAGATCATGGTCTATACCGATTTCGTTCATATTCAGCGCTAACCCAATTATTTTTAAGAAAACACTTAATTTCCTAAAAATGTGAAACATATTTAGTTATATAAATGGTTTAAAGTCAGCTGGAAAGTCGAAAATCAGTACATCGGATATATTGTTGATATGGAAAGGTCTGAGCAAATAACATTTATTTTTTCCATTAAATTAAAGTATGCTCGAGAACATTTTTCCACAATTTCACCGGCATATTCGGCATAGGGTCCACTAGAATGACGATAACCTTTATCCCTATATGCAGAGTATAGGGACTGGATAATTTGTGGCTCGATTTCATTGATATTTACCACCAAACTGCTGTATGTTCAATATTATATATTCATTTAATTTTGCTGACATATCTTACATATTGATCAATATATACGGCATAAAATCGGAACTTTTGAATATTACCTTATTAGGTATATGGGCAAGGTGAAATATTGGATCCATCTTATAAACTTTTATCATCAGGACACATTTTTACCAGAGAAAGGTGCTCTCTGGATTTCATTAAAATAGCTTACAGATTCACCACATATTCCCTAAAAGTTAGCCATAGGGACTGAGGTCCACATACTCGGTATCTGGGGTTTGGAAAGTTGTAATCCGATATCCACAATTTTTTGACAAAAAAAGGCGTACGTCGAAGGCACTGTTTGAGCACAGTTTCAAATCGATATCTTAAATTAAAAAGTGAAAGAATCTGATTGAATTAAAAAGTGTGTTAAATAAGAAGCGCGTGGTTATTTTCCTATTTCGCCTATTTTCACACTGTACTATCCGTATAGTAAATAATTAAAATAATACTATGCGCCAAATTTAGTCGTTCCCGAGATATAGAATTTCACCGAAAAGTAGTTGGTGCTAAATTAGCTAGACAAATAGCTTTAGCGGTTTTTGAGATATTTACATTAAACTTATTAGGGGGCGATTCCATACCCATTAAAAACTTTTTTTTACCAGCTATCCCTTCCTAACGGGACTCCCTGTAGCAAATTACAGGTTTGTATCTTAATTTGTTGCTTAGTTATAGCCCTTTACAGGTTTTCGATTAACGGCATTTTGTGGTTGTGGCAGTAGTCCAGATACGCCACACATCTGTCATGCCAACCTTCTTATGGTACCAAGGAACACGTGTACCAAAATGCCTTAATTTTATTTTATGTTTTCTCTTGCACATTCGGACAGATGTACGGACAGGCATCATCCAGAATTCAACGTTTCTCATGATCCTGATAATTTATATATGAGGAGAAGGACACACATCGATTGGACACCGAGTTTCAGAAAAAACGGTCCCATTTAAAAAAGAAAACTCTTTCACCATGACAACGCACGGAGCCATGGCGATATCGGTTGACTTAGCCTACAAACTTCTGCCTTATCCATTCTTATTATTATATTCTCTAGACTTGGGCCCGTGCGATTTCTTTATGTTTCCAAATTTGAGCGGAAAGAGGAGTCACAAGGGCTTACTTTGGAGATTTCCAGAAAACGTATTTTTAATGTACGAGTTAAAGGAGCATCGCTGAGTTAAATGTATCGCGCTAAAAGGAGACAATATTGTTTGTTTTTGTAAGTGTAAGATTGAAGTGGTTTTGTAAGTGTAGCCGTTTTTAACGGACTGGTCAATTGAGATAATTAACAACTTAATAAACACTCAAGTCACGTACACATTTTGCTTCCATTCTTATTTGGTTAAAAATAAATTTCGGTACCCGACATTAAATGGACAAATATTTTGCAAATTAAAAAAGCATTCAAAAGTACAATGTGTGGACATTCAATGTTAAGAAAAAGAAATGATAACAAATCCCTTACCATTTTAGCACAATGTCAGTTTTAGTGCATTTTTTTCGCTCTATGAGTGATAAACTCAATTACTTTCATGTTCTGTTCCAGCTGTGAGGAATGAAATTTTTAAACATTTCCATTTCTTTGAGCTTGTTGTTTTAAGTCCACAAACCTCCGAATTGTGTTGGAAAGACTTTATTAAACCTTCACATAGTTCTGAAAAGATTTAATCGCCTTGGGTTGATAATATCAATCGTCAATCAAACATGAAAAAGCTTATCATTAGGTTTGGTTGCAAAAATAAAAAGTAATCAGAAATTATATTTCATGTGTTTATAGAATTGTATTGTTTTTTATTAGTATATATACTATTTGGTTGCCTTTTGAGATGGCTTTCTACGAATGACCATTTGCATTTATTGTTGAACAATTTTTGTGGTGTTAAAGCATTGTATTATACTATAATACCCGAATAAGTTACTGCAATACTACGAGATATGCGACATATCTAATAAATAAGTGTAGATACCTAACTGTATAGCCAGTGAAATGCTAATAAAGGTGCTTTAAAAATATGTCAGCTAAGTAAACATTTATGACTTATAAAACCACGTTCTCGTTTAGGAAAAAATTTGCGTGTGGGATTATAAGAGACGAAATGAGGCATTTGAGTATATCGAACTGCATATTCATTATTGGGTATACGAAAAGCACCCCATTTTGATACTCTCGTGACGTGTTGGATAGAGTATAACAGTTTTGTTTACCTAACGGTTGTATGTAACACCTAAAATAAATCGAGATTGATAAATCGTGGTTTTAAAAAGTGGGCATGACCCTGGTCCTAATAGGTTTAATGTACATATCTTAACATCCAGTTAAGCTATATCAACACAAACTTGCTAGGAATAAGTCCTCCTAGCACCTCCTCACATAGTCCAAAAAAGGGTGAAATCGGATGATAACCACGCCCATCGACCATATAACGTTAAGTTGAAAACTAATAAAAATGCTATAGCTCATAAAGAAACACGTCAGAAGCACTAAGTTTCAAGGTAAATATGGTACGGCAGGGCGTCAACGGAATAGATTTAAAAGTTTGACATTTTGTGTGTCATTCTCATTATGTGAAATCCTATACAAGAAATATTTCTACGTACTGTTTTCAGATAAGTTACACATTGAAAGATATATTCGTCATAAACTCAACAGAGTAACGAAAATCATTACATGAGGTATATGAGAGCTGGTGTAATTCATGAATATATTTCACCCATTTTCGGCGCCAAATAACACTATGTTGATGACTTACTTTATTTTGCTATATCTTATATATTGACTGATATATACGGTGCAAAATAAGCCAGAAGTCGAATATTATTATATTATGCATACGTTATATTACTGCCACAGAAAAATGCTAAAAAATTTTCCGATATTTTCGGTATAAAGTCTACCATAGATCTGGAGGCCTTTATATGCGGTATCAGGGGCTTCCAAATGCTATAGTCCTTACATATACTTACAGATGAGATGCAATATTTATTTTAAGTTTGATTTTCATATATTCATTGATGTTTGATTTATGTATTTTGAAGTGAAATTGTCTCAAGCAAGTCGCAAGCAAGTATAACTAATTTCAAATAAAATGGACTACCACAAATCAAAATGACTTTATATAGATTTTATGCAGAGGTCAATATTTTATATTGCTATAAAATGCTATAAATATGGGTTCATACCTCAGAAATCAAAGAGATTTACTTCGAAATGTAGTGAAGCTATATGGGTTTCATAGCTTTCATATTGCATTTAAAATATTTAAACTTTCTTATATGAAATCATATTTAAATTATACAGTTCAATAGAAAAGTTATATAACTAGAGCAACGAGGTTAAAATTGTAGGAAATGTTACAGTCCATTATTGGAAATTCGCTACTTTTATTTTTATTTGCGTTGCTATTATAAAAGTTTTTTTGCCTTTCCAGCTAATCAGCTCGTCTGAAACAGTCGGTAAGGGCGAGTGTTGGTGCAAAAACAGTAAAATAACTGCCAAATAATTTGGCGGTGTTGAATATATAAGAGATTTTAGAAGTCAATGGCTTCCACGCTGCTAACGCAAAATTTATGGCTTGGTTTACTGACACCTTTTCGGCTCATAATTTCGTTCTTCACATACCTTTGACTTAAACAGAGTTTCCAGTAACTCATGATTTTTTCTTAACTGGTTGACCTTAAACCATATGCTTCAAATTGCTTGTTGGTCATAAAATTTTTATTTTTGTTTTTGTGATATTTTATTTCCTCTGGGCGCAGTCATCTGGAAGAATTGGTGGAGGTCTAATGTTTGGTCTAAATTTTGTGGAAAACCATCTTGTGTCATAAAATAAAACTAAAACAAATTATTTTCAAAACGATTCTGTATTCAATGTCAAAACTGTAACTGTTTTTCTGACGTAAAAAAGCCGTTTGCGTAAGAATCAGCCGTTTAGAGGTGACTGAAACTTTTAAGATACTGCTACACTTTGTTCAATTTTAAAGCAGAAATGAGTTAAATGAAATTGAAAACAATTTTTGCTAATTTTTATTAATTAGTTTCAACAGTAATCGGAGCAATATATTATATATACTCATATAGAGGTATGTATGTACGTATACTCACATCACATAATAACCATTCCAGAGCTTTTCGAGTACGATTTACGATTTTAAGTAAATGTAATTATTCATGCAATTTAAACTGCTCGCAAGTGTTTATGCTTTACATCAACGCCGCCATCTTATTTAGGCGACGTTGCCCGCCCAAGCAATAAAACCGAAAATAATCATTATATTTTCATTGCTGTTTTGTGGAAGATTTACATAACTACTTAAGAAAGGGAAAAAATAAAGAGTAGAGGTAACAGTCACGACAATCCCGAGTTTGATTAAAAAGTTAACTATAACGTTATCTGGATATAAAATAACCGCTAAATTATCTTATTTTCAAATTTCTCAAAAAGGAACTTTTGTTAGATCATCGAGTATGACTTTAATTAGACTTGTTTTTAAGGAGTAGCTCAATAATCGTCCATTCCCTTATAAAAAAAAACTTATTCAAATAAAAACTGCGAGGGCAATAAGTGTGCCGGCACAAAAATGTAATGTATGGAATTGAATATAGTGTCACAGTTATTAAATTCAATTCCATTTCGTACTTTTGAGTTATGTTCCATTATTAAAGATGCAATGTACTACTACTACTACTGCTACTATGTAGCAAT
Source organism: Bactrocera minax (assembly GCA_021498325.1). Classification (NCBI taxonomy): domain Eukaryota; kingdom Metazoa; phylum Arthropoda; class Insecta; order Diptera; family Tephritidae; genus Bactrocera; species Bactrocera minax. The sequence goes on along the minus strand of JAKEEE010000109.1, from coordinate 467,374 downwards.
TACATCTAGGCTACGCTACTACTTCTAGATTAACACAATTGAAAATTCTGCACCAACGTAAACGAGCGCAAACAGATTCAAGAATGATCTTTAAATACTTTTTTATAAATAACGAAGGGTGTTTTCTTTTAAAGGCACAGAACTTTTATTTTGAAGAAAGCATATATGTATAATGTATTTTCACATTTCACCTTTATTAGTTCGGAAATTTGAAGGCAATTAGTATTCGAGTAGCCTTCTTCATCTCTCTAATAATGGTCTGAATGTTCATTTTCAACTATTTTGGTATTGTGCCGCCACTAAAAGTTCATCTCAATAAATGGTGGTTTTACACATTATATGATTTTTTCTGCCATCCTGCTGGAACCGAGTACACGAGGACGTGGGATGATACCCTTGATAATGGATGTAGAGCTTACCGCTGTTTCCATATTCAGTTTTAAAAAAGTATGCAGCAATAAACTTTCGTATATTCCGCATCAGTCAGTAACTTTTACTGGATGCGAGGACGTCTGGATGCCTTACTTATATATGCACTATTTAGTTAATTAATAATTTTTTTAATCTTATCATTAAAGACTAGTATAAATCTTAGGAATTAATTGTTATAATTATTACAATTCATATTGAAATTTTAATTTTATAGCAAAACTTTTACAAAATTTGTAAAATCTAAAAAAATTTGACTTTAAATACACAAATTTCTTCACTATTTTTCATTTCATGTGGTAACTCACTGAAGAAAATTTTTCGATAATTTCGATTTTTGTATATTATTATGGTCACGTGTGTCATTTATGTACACTACGTTATTTGTTAATTATTACAACAACTAGTACCAACCAGGAAAAGGTGATTGATTTACCTTTATTTTAACACACAATAGAAAAAATATTTAATTAACATTTAAAAATGCTGTGCCGATTAGTTTGGTATAAAACGATACCACTCAAAATTCATCCTCGTTAAGGCGCAAAGTGGTGGTAATCACTTCACAGGGAAAGTCTGAACAAAAGGGAACATAGACGCAAAGATATGAAGAAGGGGATTTGTCCCATGCTTCTTCATGGCTCATCCTAGATATCGCGTTTTTTGTTATAGAAAACATCGATGATCTTAAAATCTTTATACATATCTAAAATCCAGTAGATGCCCTTAAATAGAATCTCGAATTTAGTCGCCGAAATTCTTTCGGCTTTTCTGAATCTTTTACTTATAAACCATTGTTTTGAGCTCTTGTACGTCCTTACCTGGAGTACGCTGTGATCATCGGGGAGTCATATGATCAAAACTCGATAGCATTCAGAGAGTTCAAAATGAATTTCGTTCGATATCCTCTAAAACGGCGATTGCAACATACGTTTCTAATTGTGTGTTAAAAGTTATTTTTGGCATTCATGCATTGACTGTATATTTTTACGTTAAAATTAATTTTGTCAGTAATGCACCTGCTGTTCTTGCAACTCAAGAATTTAATTCGCTCTGACCCAAATATGCTTGACTTCGTATTATTTATATAATATTATTATATTTTATAAATTCTTTACTTAATAGTATTTTTTTGCAAGATATGCCATATTATGCGTAAAAATAGTCGTAATCGGCAAATAACTTTTCAAGCCCACAGATACCAAATATATTGACCTGAGTGTCAATATCTGACTTTTTATCGAAAATAGCGGTAAATCTATGTGATATCGTAATGAAACTCAAGCATTCTCTTTCCATGACAATAATGTACAATGTGTCTTGTGTGAAAAATGGGGACAATCGAGTAAATACTTACCTTAGCCCCCATATGCCTAATATGCCGATTTTCAACATTCCGGTAGACTCTATATCGCATATTTCGGTAAATCTGTGAAATATCGTAATGAAATTCGAAGATTATCTTTCCCTGATAATACTGTGCTCTTGTGTAAAAAATGGGCAAAATCGGGTTCATACTTCCCCTAGCCCCCATATACCTAACATAAAAATTTTCAATCTCCCGTTAGACTTTATACCTCATATTTCGGTAAATCTACAAATTTCGTAATGAAATTCGAGGATTGTCTTTCCATGATAATAATGTGCTCTTGTGTCAAAAGCAATCGGGTAAACAATTCACGGAGCCTCCATATACCTAATATAAGAATTTCAAACATCCGGTTGACTTTAAACGGCATATATCGGTCAATATGTGAGATATTATTTAATTGATTCCAAACGGGTTTTTTGTGCAATGTTTAGCTCTTGCGCAATCAAAACGGTGCTCACATGACAGTCGGACTCGACGATTTCCATTATTTTACTGATTTTTTCGATAAATGGTCTTCCAGAGCTTAGTGCATCTTTAATATTAAAATTACAGGAACGGAATCCACCAAACCAAAATTGTGCGTGATTCGCTGTTACAGTATCAGGACCAGTTACAGTACAGTACATACAGTACATGTTACAGTAAACATTATTCACTTTTTCAGCCACCTGGCTTGCGTTTTCGCCTTTATCGAAGAAAAACTGTAAAACGTGGCGTATTTTCTCATTGCTGGTGTTCATCCCTCACGCATACTAAAACAATATTGAGTAGACGAATCGCAAATCTGTCTCAAAGGTTTTTTTTAGTACGAAATGATTTCTTTCTAATGCCATATAGCGTATCCCCATCGCACTTATACAAGACACGCTACAGATTACTAAAGCCATGTATTGGAAAAATAATGGATTAATGAATTGATTTCGGGAAGTCCGTCTGTGATAAAGCTTGTTAAATAAAGTAAGGAACGCCAAGTTAGGTGGTAATCGAACATTTTATATTCTCGCAACTTTCAAATATCTAAGCCGAGTTCATTTTTTCAAGTGTTGACTAAACTTTATATTAAAACAAGTAAGGAAGGGCTAAGTTCGGGTATACCCGAACATTTCATAATCTCGCAAAATACAAGGCTCAAAGGAGGGGAAATATTTTCAGATGCTGGCGTGATTTTATATTAAAAAATAAGAAACATATTATTAACTATATACCAACTATATATATTAGCATATATTAACTTATATTACAGGTCATAGCCTCACGGAGTTTTATTACTATATTTTGTTTCTTGCACGAGATATCTATATTAAAATTTACCAAATTAATTAAACCGTATTATGTTTAAGAAAACATACCCACTTAATTTCATTAAATTATCACATATCCAGCAGCATAAACGGTTTCAGATTATCTGGAAAGTCGAGAATTCTTTCTTCGTGCATATTTCGGCTATGGGAAGGTTCGGTGTTCGGCTTAGAGTCTGTTAGAATAACGAAAATTATTATATGTGGTATATGGGAGCTACTGTAATCCGTAGACCGATTTCACACATTTTCGGCAGCAATATATGGTATATCAGATATTACACGTTCACTTAATTTTGTTACGATATCTTACATATTAATCGATACATACCGGATAAAGTCAACCGGATGTTTGAAATTATTATATTAGGTATATGGGGCTTAGGGGATGTCTACCCGATTTTCCCCATTTTTGACACAAGAGCACATTATATCATGGAAATATAATCCTCTATTTTTAAGACAAGAGTACTCTATTATCAGGGAAAGATAATGCTTGAATTTCATTACGATATCGCAAGCATTTATGCCAGACCCTTTGTCCAAATTGCACGCGGAGTCCTATGCAGCCCTTCCATACCATATTTGCCGTAAGAGTTAATGTTTGTGACCTGTTTTTTAGTGAGTTAAGGCACTTTTAGTCCCATTCAACATAACCTTTGTACAGGGGGTGGGTGTGGTAATTCGTCAATAGAGTTTCGTTTCGCTAAAATTTTTAAGCGAGCTAAGTTGCTTCCGGTCAGAGAAAAATCGAATCCTTTTGTATTTTGAAGCATATATGATATATTTACCAATCTCTATTTTAGGTAATTTTGTGGTAGAAAAGATTCTCCCTTCCTGATCTAAGTAACGTTAAAAATGAATTTGGTTTGTATACTAATATCGCTTTCGCTTTACACTGTACTTCATGCTCCACTTAAAATAATGGTCGCCTGCGACCTTTGAATGTTTGCACTTCTATCAAATACTGCGTGCTTCTATTAACCACGAAATATTTAGAGAAAAATACTTTGTTAAACACTATACTAGTTATTACTTCTCTACACTCTACAAGGTTTAATGTTTTTGTGAACTTTCTACATACTCTTATTAAACTTCTTTCACTCACTTTTTAGGTTCATTACTAATATCAACAAACAAATGTATAACTAATAGTGTCAAATCAACTCCGTGGTAATTTCGGACAATGTTGAATTTTCACTCATGTCTTACCTCTTACTCTGTACTTAAAATGAGTACGAGTTTGACATGCAGTTGTGAGTCTGCGTCAATTTGAGTGAAAAATACGTATAATTTAGAATAAGAATTTATTTAACGAATTTAGACCGAAAGTGACCGATTTTTGACACAAAGTTTTACATTTGGAACATAACATAACATAACAACATAACATAACAATTTAACATTGATTTATTAAAACTATAATAAATATTGGGTTTATCTAAGTCTGTATCGGATATTGGATATCACACCTAATGCGACAATGTGACAAAGGAGAAAATCGCTTAAGATATAGACTGATATCAAACTGCCAAGCAATATAATCTTTAATAAAATACATTATCTTTATTGTATAAACATTCATATCTCACAAACTAGTCGATCAATTCTCGTGAATTCTAATTAGCATAGTCGAAGGTAGGAAAGATGGGAATTCGGCCACTCTTATTTCTCATTGAGCGTCACTTTGAAGCTCATCATGAACTGTTTTGTTGAAATTTATGTTGTTTGACCCTAACTAAGGATGAAATTCCTTTCATCTCTAGTATCTCATCATTCATTTCATTTCAATTCATTTCATCTCTATATACCGAAAATACTGATCTTGGTTGTGTTCATATTTCTTCTGCAGTTTTAATTGGTGGTTAAATGAGATAGCATAAATGCACGCTAACACAAGAATACTGTTAAAGAATCCAGTTATTAAATTATATTTGATTCTTAATTTTATTTGAGATAATCAAAATCTTTTTGCTGAGATGAAGCTCTCATAAAAGCTCTTCGAAAAATTGTGTATTAGTTATTCAGAGAAACTTTATCGACATATTATGTAACTGTGAATACATTTATTTGTGTATGGGTTCGGGAATGTTAGCGAGCCCAAACAATAAGTCATTGCTTTTGGTCAAATTATTAAAATTCTTTAAAAAAAAAGACAACAGAGTGTGAAATCGACGAAATCGGATTACAATCACTCCGATTTGCCATAAAATGTGATTTTGAACTTCATCAACTTATTTGCGTTAGAGTAGATGGCTGACGTACAAATATTGATTCCCACATGTGTCAAATCTAGTCCAAAAATAGTCGATATCGACCCAAATTTTTCCTTAGCCTCCTTATCCTGAATATAAGGTCGTCCGTCCTTCCAGTTATTTTAATAAAATGAATTTAGCCTGATAAGCGCAAAATCTCATATTCCAATGGCTTTCTTGCCGAAAAAGAATGTGATCGGTTTTCCCGGAACGCCATTTAATATTATTTCTGTAAGAAAGATACCCAAAAATTTGTCTGCCCACAGTGTAACTGAATTTTATTTCAGTAGGAAGAATTAACTTTTGGGTTGCAAAAATCATTACTTATAACTAATAAGGGTTTTTTTTTAGGAAAAATCTTAAATGTATTAAAGAAAAAATGGGTTCTCCAAATCAATGTTAATGTTGAACAGACCGTATCTGAGTTAATTACTGAAAAAAATAACATTAAATATCCTGACTTTATTTATGCTCTCTAAAAGAAGAAGGCTGTATGATTAATCCAGTCGTCTCCTGCAGCGTTCAAAGAAGGAATTGCGTAAAAGATTAATTTGTGTAGTCTCAGTAGTTGTCGAAGAGCTCGATCGATTCGCCTCTCATAGTGTCAATCAAATGAAAGCTCTGATATACAAAATAATAAAATATATATAAACATACCTATATACACAAGCATTTTAAACATTGCAGAATTTTTTCGTAAATACGTAAATTGTGTCGGAGACAAAATCAAACGACAATGTTTTTGTTCAACCGCGAATCGCGGTTATTTTATATATATTTAAGCTAAGAAAAAAGCGAAATCATTTAGTTTATGTATGTGCATAAGTATTTATGTACACAGTTATTCATAGATTTTTTTCAATGCAGGTAATAATCTCAAATTTCCCCTCTGAAAATTTATTTAGGCAGCAAATATATATTAGTTCTCTATACATACAAATATAAATATATATCGTAAAAGTGTTTAAGTAGGATTAATAATCTTTATACCTTTGCCATTTATTCTTTCAAAACTAAATTGGAGTTTATTAAGCGGAATACACCATGTTGTAATTGACAGCATACAATAGCTACTAGATTATTTAATCAAAGGTATTATTCACTGTCATAGCTGCCAAGCTACGATATTCAGTTGGTATTCTTTGTATCGTTATAAAACTACGAAAAATATGAAATGCACACACATTTTCGAAACAAGTATTATTCCCCATAATGCCTCCTTCATACATCAGAAAAATTACAATTTCTAGTAGTTAATCTGATTAAAATTGTTAAATATGATTTGAATCCGAAAACGGCATGACCCCTATTAAAAACTATTTTATTTAAATTTATTTACTTTTCATACAATTAATAATTTATATTTGCGGTAGTGTTTTGATATTTTATTTCAATTTAGAGAATACTCAGATTTCGTATATGGTATTCCATAGTTTAACCATTTTGTAGTATATTTTGTACAGCAAGTATGCTGTATCCGTGACTGAAATCTACCAGTTGTGTATCTATTTTCCCAACCTCAACATGCATTCAAATAAATTTTAGACCAATGAGCTTTTAACAGATTTTTCACCAATATATTTATAACCAATAAAAATATGTAACAGGTTTACTGTTTCTTCAGATAATGTGGTCTAACTTTCATCAATACTTTGTTAATGTCCTACTCGAATGTAAGTATATATTTGAGATAAATGCAAATTGCAATTCCAAAGAAAAATCCTAAAATCTATGTATTTACTGAGAGTGACGCCAAATAATCAAAATCCTTTTTATGCTAATATTCGTACACTTATAGAAAAACATTTCAGGGGATATTTCAAAATTTTCGATAACAGTGTACGAGATGAAGATATGATTTCACGCTTCCACTGATTTCCACATTTCCATACTGTTTGCCAGTTGCTCATTGCGTATAATATAATGAATGTGGAAAAACATCTTACAGTTTTTAGAATTTACCACGGAAATTTTACGTTCATATCAGCCCTACCCCAGCATTGCTGCCTAGTGATTTAGCAATAGTCTGTTTTCGCTCCGAAATCTTTGGTTTTTCACTTACTTAGTTACTTGTTATGCATCACTAAATGTACAAGTTTAAAAAAATTTATTTTTTTTGTATAGTAGTTAACCATTTTCCCTTTTGGATAATTTTTTAAAGAAAATAATGGAACAGTTATTGGATTTCAATCAATACCATCATTTACATAATTAAAAGTAGGGGGACTCAGACAATGATAACGCTTAAGTAAAGTCGGTTAGGAGGCCGAAACTCTGAACTACTAAATAAGATAAGTAAAATGGTAAGTTGGTTATTATTTCACACGATTTTTCCATGGCTCATTCACAATGGCAGTTCCTGTATATTAATTTAAGCCCCGTATACTTTTATTCATTTACGCTAAACTCACATGCATTACGCAGTTTGTTTTTTGCTTCACTTATTTTATGAGTTATCAATATTACAATTGTGGGTTTTTTCGTGTCAAACAGTAGTTTTTATCGTAACCTCACTGTGTAAAAACCTATTACGGGGTACAAAGGTTAATGTATTTTTTTTCATTATATGGTGTGATTTGCTTTTACACACATACATGCACACGTTGATTTTATTTATCTGTCCATTAAAATTACCCTAAATATTGTCGATGAATATAGTGTTTGTTCTTATACATTTTAACTCACATTTGCGCTCTTTTAAAAAAGAACAATGTAGCTATAAACTTTTAGCTGATAGCCTGGAGATATTTTCTCATTGTTCCAACTCAAGTTTCCTTAAATAGCTAGTAAAATTTGTATTGCTTTTTTGACACGTTGGCAGAAATATTCTTAGCAAACTATGCTGGAGGCTTCACTGTCAACGACTTCGTTCATGTGTTCTACTTATATTTGAAAGGGGTGACTTTTGTAGAGGTATAGAACTTATATGTCAAATAAAACATAGAACAAAGAAGGAAGGGCTAAATTAGAGTGTAACCGAACATTTTATGCTCTCACACTCGCACTTGGCACAACTTTATACTGGAACACATTGTTACCAGGAAAAGACTTTCTTCTCTCTCTCTCTGAATTTCATCAAACTACCTCACAGATTGTCGGATATATATGGTATATAGTCAACTGTAAGTTTGAAAATCTTTAGGTATATAGGGGTTACGGAAAGTATTTACCCAAGTTTACCCGTTTTTGACACAAGGGAACAGTGTTACCAGAAAAAGATGTGCTCTGAATTTCAATCTCTGAATGTCTCACAAATTGACCGGTATTTTCTGTAGAAAATATCCATAGGAATTGGGTCTACATATTCGGTATTTGGGGCCTAGAAAATATGTATTCCGATTTTCAAAGTTTTAGGCGTGAGAGGGAATACCTTGTAGGCCCTATATGTGCCAACTTTTATATTGATATCTTCATTGGGGTTTGATTTATATTCTGTAAAGTAAAATTATCAGAGGTCCATTGTCTGTTTTTTGTTTCGATTCCTATGAAGCCCTTGTGAACCGTCTTGACTGTGAAATTTAATGCTTCTGATGAATTTATTTGGTGAATTATCACACTTTCAGTCGTTGTCAATATCACCGTTAAATAGGGAGCGGACGTGGTTCTTATCCGATTTTCACACTGTCTAAGGAGGAGCTAATTGGCTTTGTTCTCAGCACGTTTGGTTGAAATGGCTTTATTAGTTTGTGAGATATATACATTCGGCCTATTAAGGACGGAGCCATGCCGACTTTTAAAAAATTTTTGAACTATAGATATCCTTTCCTACTGCAATATTATGTACTAAATTGCAGTCTTATACCTCAATTTGTGGTTTAATTACAGCTTAGATGGTATGGAAGGGACGCATAGGAATCCGTGTAAAATTGGGACGATGGGTTTGCCACCGCCCACTTAACCAATTTCGACCATGTCGAATTGACACGTGACATTATATTTGGATCCTTATATTACCCTGTGGAAAAGGGCAAAATCGGACAAAATTCGAAACCGGAACATAAATTTTCAATCACTCAGATACCCAATATATGAATCTCGGTGCCTATGGATGACTTTATACCGAAAATATCGGTAAATACATGAGATATCGTATTGAAATTCGAGTATTATCTTTTCAAGATAATAATGTGCCCCTGTGTCAAAAATGTGGAAAATCGGAATAATACCTCCCCCCCGTCCGGTAGACTTCATATCGTATATATCAGTCAATATATAAATTATTCCTGTGAAATTCAGAGAGCGTGAGTTTCTGATAACAGTGTGTTAGTGTGATTAAAATGGATAAAATCGGTTAAATACTTCCCACAGCCCCAAATAACTAATATAAGACTTTCAAACTTCCCATTCATTTCATACGATACATATCGGTCAATATGTAAGATATCTTAGAAAAATTAAGTGAACGTATAATATTGAATATGTTACAGTTTAATTCCGAAAATGTGTAAAAACGTTCAACGAATTACTTCCGTTGGTATAAACATATATAATGATTTTCGTTATTTTAGCAGACTTTATGCCGAAACGTTATGCCTGTAAACATGTTCTCTAGTGTACTTGGGGGTAATTACAAAAGTTAATGCATTCAGTTCAGACCTTTCGCTAGCCCAAATATACTCAATATAATGATTGCCGACTTTCCTGCTGACTTTAAACCGCTTATGCTGGTCAATATATGTGATATTTTAATGAAATTAAGTGGATATGGTTCATTAACATATTGTTGTTTAGCGATAAATATGAATTGGTCTAGACCGTGGTCTAAGCCCTTTATTCCTAATATAATGTTTTCCGTGTCTCGGGTTGACTTTTTCCTCATATACACAACATATATTTAATTAAGTCACTTTAGTTGAGTTTATATCGCATATATCTTATTTGAGTTAATTTGGTTGATTTTAATATACATATCTCGGACAAGAAGCAAAATAAATTAATAAAAGTAAGTTATTAAGATGCAAAATATGATTTTAATTCATTTACGTTTCGTCGAATAATGTATGTTGAATTCTTATGCAACATTTTTAATATAACGTTTTGCCAGCAGCTGAAGTTATTTCCCTACCTTTGATCCTTGCACATTGCGATGGTATAAAATGTTCGCTTACATCCGAACTTACCCTTCCTTACTTGTATAATATAAAGTTTTTCTAACACCAGGAAGTATTTTCCTGCCATTGATTGACTTGCAAATTGCAAGAGTATATAATGTTCTTTAGCCCCTCCGTACTTGTCTCTTACAACATTAATTACTACGGTGCATGCCAATTATTGAAGAGAAACAGAGGTGAGTGTTTCCTTAATAAATTAGGTAAATTGTTCACTTCCTTCGAAGTTCATTCAGTTTTTTTTGTTATTTTCGTTAACTCACATTGCTTTATTTTTTTAAATCAATTAAAGGAATAAAAATTCCTATAGTGCATACATCTGCCGTTGCTAGGGCATTGTCCTCAACATTGGAAATAAGAATAAAGGAACCACATGACCACATTTACATCTGAATATATTTCATATATTATTGACGTTTCCAAATTCAAATGTATAAAATGTCAAACCTGTTAAAATATTCATTTGTGCAATTGGAGAAATGTGCAGTAATTTATCACATTAATATAATATAAATCGAATTAAATTAGAGCGCCAACATAAAGCATAGACCCATTACAAAACAATAAATGCACAAATACTAAACGTGCTAGCTCATTTCTTAGATTTTCATAGTATTGATGCAGATACATAGAATACGGGCAAATGTAATTGTATATATATATATAGGATATATGAGAAGGCGTTGCCGTCCGTCCGTGCAAGCGATATCTTAAGTAAAAAATTGAGATCTCTTAATGAAACTTGGTGGACGTTTTCTTGGCACTCAGAAGAGGTTGATATTGCAGATGGTCAGAATCGGAACTTAGTTACGCCAACAAAATGCCGTTGAGCGAAAAACTGTACTGTCAAAACTAAGTAGCAAATTAAAATACAAATCTCTAACTTCGTACATGTAATCGTAGTAGGGAGGGGCATCTGTTTATATATTTTTAAAAAGTAGAAATGACCCCGCCCCATAAAAGGTTTAGAGTTCATATTTCACAAACTCCAACGGATATTTCAACCAAACTTGCTGAGAACAAATTCTTCAGCGCCTCCTCGCACAGTTTGGAAATGGATTAAATTGGAAACCGACGCTAATTCATATAACATAATAGCATCAAGTTTTATAGTAATGATCATACAAATGAACTACATGGGAATCGATGTAAAAATTGGACAATGGGTGTGTTACCGCCTTTCAGATCTCAAAATCAAATTTCAGACCTTGGGAAATTTGGAGCAAAACTAGTGGATAACATTATCCTGACAGCGTGAAACTGGGAGAAATCGGACTACAAAAACACGCCCACTTCTCATACATCAAAATTTTTAAATCCCTTTAATTCTTTAATTCTACGGTATATAAATCAATCAACAATAGCAATATCAAAATAAGCTTTTCTACAAAGAGTGCCCTCAAGGTATGTCAACTCCCGTCTAAAACCATAAATTTTCAAGCCCCAGATACCGAATATGTGAACCTCAGAACTTAAGGCTAGTACTTACGGAAATAGGAATAGTAGCGCGGAACCACGTCTGGCGAATATAGAGGCTGGGGCATCGTTATAGTATTGTTTTTGGACAAGAATTCACGAATAAGAAACGAAGTGTGACCAAATCAAACAAATCCGAGCGTTTATTTCGGATTGCTTCACGCAAACGGCGTTGAACTTTGAAGTAGTACACCTTATTGACATTTTGACCTTGAGGTAAGAATTCATGATGCACTATGCCACTAAAGCCGAACAACACAGTCGAAGAACATTCCCGTTATTTTTTGAACAAAGCGTATATCACATATAAGGATTTTCATTATTCTATGCTGAATATTGAATTGGTCAATGTGTGAGTTGAATCCCAAAAGTTAATGCAACCAGATAAGACTTTCCCCTAGCCCCAATATATTCTGATCCTGAAGTATTTAATATATTAATTACATGCTAGGTGTAGTCAAAAATATTCCATATTTTTCCATTAGATGGGTTTAGTAATCTATATCTCGCGTTGTGCAAGTGCGACCTGCTTGCGCTGTATGGAGTTAGAAAGATAAGATTTCGTACTGAAAAACCTTTTCAGACAGTTTTGAATCAAAAATGAAAAAAAAAATAAAAAAATGTGAATAGTATTTATGGTCCTGATACTGTAACGGCCAATCACACACAATTTTGTTTTCGTTGATTCCGTTCCTGTAATTTTAATATAAAAAGATGCACCCAGCTCTGGAAGGCCAATTGTCGAAAACATCGATAGAATAATGGAAATCATCGAGTTTGACTGTCATATAAGCACTATTGCGATTGCACAAGAGCTAAACATTGCACAAAAAACCGTCTGGAAACATTTAAATAATGCAGGATACAAAATGAAGCTCGATGGATGGGTGCCTCACCAGTTAACGCCAAAAAACATTATGGGCCGAATTTCCATCTGCGAACTGATGCTGAATCGCTATAAAATTGATACATTCTGACTGGTGATAAACATCAGGTCACTTACGATGGTCAGGAAGGTTTTGTTATGCATTTGTTGGGATTGGGGAATCATGTACAATGAGGTGCTCTCCTCAGCCAAACTCTTAATTCGGAGCTGTACTGTCGACAATTGGACCGTCTGAAGGAAGCAATCGCTCAGAAATGGCCAGCTTTCAATAGAAGAGGAATTGTGTTCCATCTAGATAACGCCAGGCCACACACAGCGATAATGACTCGCTAAAAGCTCCGAAAGTTTAGTTGAGAGCGTATGGTTTGTATCCACCTTATAGTCCAACTCTGGCCACTTGAGGCCTTACTTCGCCTCAAGAGAAGCTTGTGAAAACCGCTGTCCCAGTTCTCTGTCAAAAGGGATGAGGGTTGCATTATTAAATTGCCTTCAAAATGGCAACAAGTTATCGAACAAAGTGTTACATATTTGACCTAATTCTTATCATTCTAACTATGCTAAATAAAACCTTGAATTTAATGGAAAAATTTTAATTTTAATACAAAAAAAAAAAAAAGATTTCCTTTTACTCGATATAATATCAGTTAACTGTATTAATTCTAATCTAAATATTTTGGACACGAAGCAAATTATAGTAATGAAATTGAGTCTATGACCTTTAATATAAGTTAGTAAGATTCCAAATATGATTATAAACCAATCACAATTTCGTCGAATACCGAACATTGAATTCTTCCGCAGCATTCTTTAATATAATTTTTGCCAACACCAGAAAATATGTTTTGATGTTTGAATATTGCGAGTATAAAATGTTCGGTTATCTCCCTTTAATTTAATGGTTCGGAATTGAAAAGTATTGGAAATAGTTCTTATTAGATTTTAATTTCCAAAATTCCTAAAGTTCTCTCAGATCGTAAGTGTATTAATGTGCTCTTGTCCCCTAACGTAGTTTTCCTTATAAGGTTTATATAAGGTTTAAACTTAACTGGAAATTCGTAAATCACTATATCGGGTACATTTTAGCTAGGCGAAGATCTGCACTGATCACATTAACGCTTTTCATTATTCAAGTATATTAGAGAACATGTTTTCACCCAATTTTTGAAGGTAACTCAGACAATGGCCGACATATTCGGCTGCTAGAATAGCGAAAATTTATATATGTAGTACAAGGGAAATGGTGTAATTCGTTATAGTACGTTGGTCGATTTCACACATTTTCGGGATTAAACTATGAAATATTCAATATTGTACGTTGACTTAACTTTTCTAAGGGATCTTACATACTGACGCTATCGCTATATGAGTGTACCGGAAGGTTGAAAATCTTTGTGTTAGGTATAAGGAGGCTAGGGGGCTATTTACTCGATTTTTACACATTACTATCATGGAAAAATAATGCTCGAATTTCAATACGATATCTCTTGCATTTACCGATGTTTTCGGTATAAGGTCAGCCATATAAAGTGGTCCATACATTATATATGTATATATGGGCTATATATGTGGGAGTATATGTGGGCTTGAAAAGTTATATATAGAGGTCGACTATCGGATTCCTATACAACCCTTCCCTACCGTATTTTATGTAAGATTGAATGTTTCTGATGTGTTTTTTCAGCGAGCTAACGCACTTTGAGTTGTTTTCAACATAACCTTTGTATGGGAGGTGGGCGTGCTTATTATCCGAATGAACTTATTTTCCCAATATATGATTCTAGAAAAACTTGTTCTGAATAAGATTGAATGATATAGCTTTAACGGCTTGTGAGATATGTACATTAAACCTATTGTGTGCGGGCCCATATAAACTTCTACAAAATTTTTTACCCTTAGATGCTCCTTCCTGCTGGGATCTTTTGTACCAAATAACACGTTTATTTCTTTATTTTTGCTTAATTATAATACTTACAATTATATTTATGCATATATACATATACATATCACATTATTACGCTTCATATGTTTTAGATTAATAGCATTTCGTGGGCGTGGCAGGTACGCCCATATTGGTTGGCCCAATACCAACCTTCCTGCTGTGACAAAGAACGCCTGTGCATATTTTCATCTATATATCTTAATTTTTACTCACCGTTAGGCTAACATAACTAACATACTCTGTTCCAACATGTTACGAGAGTACGAGTATAAAAATAAAACATGCAATTAAGGAGTGAGATTAGAAACCATTGGAAACAATCAAAATGTGTGTTTTCTCTTTTCATTACAAAACAAATAAATTGCAATTAAAACAAGTAAGGAAGGGCTAAGTTCGGTTCGGCTAAGTTTTTTAACCGAAGATTTTATACTCTCGCAATGTGCAAGGATCAAAGGCGGGGAAATGCTTTCAGGAGCTGGCATAACTTTATATTAAAAAATGTTGCGGAATAATCCAACATTCATTATTCGACCAAACCGTGAATGGATTGCAATCATATTTGGTATCTTATTAACTTATATTACAGGTCATAGACTGTACATAGGTACTTTCATTGTTATATTTTGCTTCGTGTCAGAGATATTTATATTAAAATCTACCAAAATAACTCAAAAGTGATATATGCGATATAAACTCAACCAAAGTGGCTTAATTGAATATATTAGATACATGAGTAAAAAGTCAACCAAAGAAAAGAAAATCATCACATTAGAAATAAGAGGCTTACACCATAGCCTAGAGCGGTTTCAGTCATATTAAGTGCAAATATCACACATATTGACCAACATAACCGGTTTAAAGTCAGATGGAAAGTCGGGAATTCTTATATCGGGCATTTTTGGGATAGAGGAAGATCTGAACTGATCATATTAACTTTTTTCATTATTCAAGTATATTAAGGAACATGTTTTCACGCAATTTTGTGAAGGTAACTCACACCCTGACCGACATATTCCGCATAAGGTCTGCTAGAGTAACGAAATTCATTATATGTAGTATGTAAGAGGTGGGATAATTCGTTGACCGATTTCACACATTTTCGACATTAAACTATGGTATAACCAATATTACATGTTCACCTAAATGCTGAGATACCTTACATATTGACCGAAATAAATGGTATAAAATCTAACGGGAGATTGAAAATATTTATGTTATGTATATGGGGGCTACGTGAAGTGTTTACCCGATTTTCCCCATTGGGGAGTCAAGCGGACATTATTATCATGGAAAGCTAATCCTCGAATTTCATTACCATATTTCACATGTTTGCCGAAATATATGGTATAAAGTCTAACAGGAGATTGAAAATCTTATATTAGGTATATGGGGCTAGGGGAAGTATTTACCCGAGTTTCTTCATTTTTGACATAAGAGCACATTATTATCAGGGAAAGAAATCCCCGAATTTCATTACGATATCGCATGCATTTACCGATATTTTCGATATAAAGTCAGCTATAGCCACTGTGGGCCTTATATTGGGGATTTGAGGACTTGAAAAGTTAATTGCCGATATCAGCGATTTTTACGCAGGTAATGGCGTATTTTGAAAGCACTATTTTTGCAAAGTTTCATTCTATTATCTTAATTGCTGCTTGATTTATATACTTTAAAGTTAAAGAATCAGATTACATTTAAAATTGTGTTATATGAGAAGTAGGCGTGGTTGTTTTCCGATTTCACCTATTTTTACAAAGTGACATAAAGATAAAGAATATGATGTCATGTAGCAAATTTGGTTGAATTTGGTGAAGGCGTTCTTGAGATAAGGTTTTTCCCTTAAAAGCGGGCGGTGCCAAACCCACTGTCCAAATTTTACACATATTCCTATACAGCCCTACCATACCATATTTGCCGTAAGGTTTAATGTTTATGACGTGCTTCTTTAGCGAGTTAACACAGTTTTAGTAGTTTTCAATATAACCTTTGTATGGGAGGTGGGGGGTGTAATTATCCGATTTTACTTTTTTTCTTAGTATATGAGGAAATTCTAGAAAAACTTGTTTTGAGGTAGTTTGAATGATATAGCTTTAACGGTTTGTGGGACGTGTACATACATTAAACTTATTGTGGCGAGACCATTCTCACTTTTACAAAATTTTTTACACACAGATTTTGCGTCCAACTTGGATTTTCCATACCAAATAACACATTTCCATCATGATTTGTTGCTTAGTTATAGCACTTTATAGGTTTTCGATTAATGGCATTGTGTGGGAGTGACAGATGTCCGATTACGCCCATCTGCAATACCAACCTACTTGTGGTGACAAAAAACACGTATACCAAGTTTCATCAAGATATCTTAATTTTTACTCAAATTATCTGTTGCACGGATGTACGGATGGACGGACGGACAGTCACTCGGATTTCAACTCGTCTTTTTATCCTGATCATTTAATGATGATAAAATATGATGATAATAAAATGTTTGCATTTAGCTCGATTAGTACTAGGTGTTACAAACAATCGTTAGTGAACAAAACTAATATACTCTCTAGCAACACGTTGCGAGCGTATAATTAGCGAGTTTATACAGTATATAGTACTAAGATATAAATAAGTACATATGTAATGATTCTTACAAGTAACGATATAAACCTACCATGTTAAGGTACTGAGTATTGAATAGCAAATAACAAATTTCTGTAACGCAACTTTAAAATTTATTAAATTAATATTTTCATGACGAATGAAAACATTTTTCCAGTTTGATGTGATTTGTCTAGAAAAACAAAATAAAACACATTTTTATATCCATTTATATATAAATCAACCTGTGGAAACGGTAATACGCGGTAGTTAAGGAATGCATTCCTTATCAGGTAGATAAGGAAACAAAACAATAGAAGATGACCAAAACATGTTGATCATAACATACAACATAAGCGGCAAACATCTTTATCAGCATAAAAACAACATTATCAGACAAAAACTGAAAAACAACATAATCAGGAAACAAATTTAAAAACAATCATTACTGTACATTTTAGTATAAATAGTCGTAAGTCATTTAAATATTTTGTCATTTTAAAATTAGAAATAAAGCAAGTAAAGAGGTGCACGTCGCTGCATGAAAATACTTCGTTTTAAAATATAATTTTTGATCAACAACAAGTCCAACTTGTTAACTGGGGGCTCAACCGATAGCCATTTTTATTCTACAAAGAATAAAAATAAACAAATCCACGGGAAGTAAGACTTCCAACACCAGTGTTTGAAAAAAGTGTATAATAATTAACAAAAAGTATAGGTCCTGAAACAGCGGATAATACTTCAGATCCTGAAACAGCGGACAACCATAGAATAAACCATAGAAGTTATTTAAACAAAAACTGGACGACTTACAAAATCGGCGAACTTCGAAGAGAATTAAAAAATTCGACATCAACAGAAGAATAAATATAAGTACAACAAACAACATGGAACAACAAGTAGCCCAATTACATGCACAAATCACTGCATTAATGGGGACTATCCAAATCCAACAGGAAGAGTTTTCACGAAGGTTAGCCTCTATAGAACAACGAAATATTACTCAAACAACGGCTATAGTGGACCACGAAGACATCAAACTCAACGTACAAGATCCAAGAGAAATTGACTTGGAACTTTTCAAATCCTACCAAAATTTGATGGTAACCAATCGGCATACAGGTCATGGAGGTCACAAGTGTGGACTTTTATGGAAGCAATAAAAAACCACAGTCATCATCCAAAATATTATAGTGCCTTAGGAATTGTAAGGACAAAAATTACGGGACCAGCAGCTGACATTCTTACAAATCATAATACAAAAATGAATTTTTATTCAATAATTAATCGCTTAGACTTCACATTTGCTGATCAACGTCCTCTATACGTTTTATTGGACGAAATGAAAAAAATTACACAAGGAAGAAGAACGTTAGCAGAATTCCACAGCGAGGTGTCCAAAGCACTTAATTTGGTCCTTTCCAAAATGGAGATGTCTAGCGAACAAAATAATATGGCTATGAAAGATTATGCCAATCAAGAAGCGGTCAGAACATTTATCCTTGGACTGAATTCAAAATACACAAGCGGAACTCTCTACAGTAACAATCCAAACAATCTGGAATCAGCATATGCGATTGCATGTACTATATATCATGACAATCCAAATCAACAATTTGAGATGCAAACTACACCTTCGCGATTCAACCAAAATCATCGTTACAATCCTCGTTTCAACCAAAACCAACCAACACAACCTCACCTACATCGAGAAGACAGACACCATCATCAATATAGGCCAAACGTCAGGATGCAACGAAATGATCAACAATCCAGAAACCTCAACAATCAACAACCTGCACCAGTTCCAATGGACATAGACAGCTCCAGGCAATTTGTGAGTACAACGAGGAACAACAAAACAGTAAGCGATAATTACAATAATAATATATTTAAAAGAAATAGGGAATATAGTAATCAAAATGTTAATATGCCACAGAACCAAAGAATTAATCAGACTATAAAGGAAGATTTGGAATCAGTAGATTTTTCTAAATATGAGGAACACTTTGAATCAGGGAGCACTTTTTTTAGGCGAATAAACGGGTTGCCTTGCATTCAAACAAAATGCGGCCTAACAGGCACACCCGTTAACGTACTAATAGATACAGGGTCAACCAACAATTACATAAACAAGATTTGTAATATAGGAAAATCAATTAAAATTAAACCTTTTAAAACTAAAACATTGCACGGGTTTTCAATCATAAATTCTAAAAAAGTAATTACTATGTATGGACATCATCTAACCTTTTTTGAAATAAATGAGCTTGACGAATTCGACATGATTCTTGGAGAACAAGGATTGCGTCATATAAAAGCAGAAATAAATTTATTTGATTACAGTCTAAAGTATCAAAAAAAGATAGTTCCGAAAATTGAACCAAAAATTAATTACACTATTAATAACGAAGAATTCAAAGTCCAAGTAGGCGAACTTATGCAAAAGAATAATTGTATTAGTGAAACATTGCCTTTCACAACCACCATTCAGGCATCAATTAGGACAGAATCGGAAGATCCCATATGGACAAAACAATATCCATATCCTATGGCTGATCACGACTTTGTCAGGAAAGAGATTGAGAAACTGTTAAAAGACGGTATAATTCAACCAAGCAAAAGTCCTTATAATTCACCTATATGGACTGTTCCAAAAAAGGGTACCGATGACCACGGCAAACCCAAAAGGCGAATGGTTGTTGACTTTCAGAAAATTAACGCTCATACGATTACTGACAGGTATCCTATCCCAGATGTCAA
This sequence comes from Bactrocera minax, assembly GCA_021498325.1. Lineage (NCBI taxonomy): Eukaryota > Metazoa > Arthropoda > Insecta > Diptera > Tephritidae > Bactrocera > Bactrocera minax. Next base: position 447,250 of record JAKEEE010000109.1, on the reverse strand, counting down.
CATGACAATCCAAAATTTAGGAAAAGCAAAAATTTTTTCCACAATTGATTTAGAATCAGGGTTTCACCAAATCTTAATTAAAGAATCCGATCGAGAAAAGACGGCATTCTCTGTCAACGGTGCAAAGTATGAATTTATTAGGATGCCATTCGGTTTAAAGAATGCTCCATCCATATTTCAACGATGCGTCGACGACATTCTCAGAGAATACATTGGTAAATTTGCATATGTTTATATCGATGACGTGTTAATATATTCTTCCACACCCGAAGAACATATGGAACACCTAAGAATTATAATCAACGCATTACACAATGCAAATATGAAAATTTCTGACGAAAAGTCAAATTTTTTCCAAGACTCAATTGAATATCTTGGACATATCATAAAACATAACAGGATAACAGTTGATCCTAATAAAATCGAAACGATAAAAAACTACCCAGAACCAAAAAATTTAAAAGAATTAAGATCTTTCCTAGGACTTGCCAGTTACTATAGGAAATTTATAAAAGATTTCGCTAAAATCACAAAACCATTAACGATCCATTTAAGAGGAGAATTAGGAATGGTAAAAAAAAATCAAAGCACTAAAATGCTCATAAATCTTGATAAGGCTGCAATAGAAGCTTTAAATAAAATTAAAAATGCATTACAAGAACAGGTTGAACTTTTCCAACCAGATTTCTCCAAACCATTTAGTTTAACAACCGATGCAAGTAATTTCGCTATTGGAGCAGTTTTATCGCAAAACCGCCAACCAATCGCATTTATTTCACGTACATTAAATGAAACGGAGCAAAATTATAGTACCAATGAGAAAGAACTATTAGCAATCGTATGGTCTTTGCAAAAGCTTAGAAATTATTTATATGGCGTAGCAAACTTAACCATTTACACAGACCATCAATCGTTAATTTTTTCTATTTCTGAAAAAAATCCCAACGCTAAATTAAAAAGATGGAAAAATTTGATTGAAGAATATGGTGCGAAATTAGTTTATAAACCTGGACACCAGAATGTTGTAGCAGACGCACTTTCACGTCAGCAAATTAATAATACAACGGATTGTTCAGACCATTCACAACAAAGTTCACCCAATGAAATCATAAAAAAAGTAAAACAACCACTTAACTCCTTTAAAAATCAAATAATTATGCTACAAGATAATGAAAGAAATGAGATAATTACTAAAACAACATTCCCTGGTCGATTTAGACATACAATATTTTATAAAGACACATCAGATTTATTAAACAAACTAAAAAGCATTATTAGGCCCAAAGTTACCAATGCGCTTAAAATTGATGAAGAAATAATTTTCCATTTAAAAAATAAGATCACCACTACTTTCCCAACCTGTACCTTTGTGCTAGCCCAAAATCAGTTAATTGACGTTAACTCCGTAAATGAACAAAAAGAAATAGTTACACAAACACATAAACGTGCTCATAGAAATTTTAAGAATAATACGCAGGAAATACTGTTAACTCATTTCTGGCCTAACATTAGAGAAATGTGCAGAAAAGAAACAGTAAACTGTGAAATCTGTCTGCAAAATAAATACGAGAGGCACCCTAATAAGCAACCAATCGGTAAAACACCAATACCAACACACGTAGGTGAATATATACAAATGGACATATTTCATATGAATAACAACATATATATTAGCACTACATGTAAATATTCAAAATACTGCTACATACGTAAACTAGAAAATAAAGTAAACTGTCATGAATACATCGAAGAAATACTATCGCAAGTGTACCCAAACGCTAAATATTTAATGACAGATAATGAAAATATCTTTATCGGAAATGTAGCTAAATCAGTATATGAAAGATTACAAATAACCCATACGGTCACTCCACTTAATCATTCAACATCCAACGCTCAAGTAGAACGGATACATAGCACTCTAATAGAACTGTGCCAAACTCTAGCTGCTGAAAATAAAACCGCGCCGAGTGAAGAACTATTCAACGCTGTACGCCAATATAATAAAACCATTCACTCATCTACAGGATACAAACCCGAAGAAGTATTTTTTAATAGAGAAAAACATCCTGAGATAAAAAATATTTTAAGTGAAAAACAAGATAAAATTTTGCGATACCACAACAAAAAGAGACAAACAATTACTTATAAAACTAATGAAATAATTTATATGAAAACAGATAGAAGAAACAAGTTAGCAAAAAAATATAATAAACATAAAGTAAAAGAAGATCGTGGGGACACAATCTTAACAGATAAGGGGAAAATTATACATAAAGATAGTATTAGGAAACAAACAACATGTGTAGAACCTCAATAATAATTTTCTTACTTATAAAAATTGTGAGCTGTGACAAAATAACAAATTTAAATAACAAGAAATATGTATTAACAGAGACGGATCTAGCTTTCTTATTTGAAAATTCAGAATATCTCTATCATGTAACTAACCTAACCACAATACTAACACCATACGAAAAAATTAAAAGAAACATGTATAATATAAATGAAAGTCAAGAAGAAATGTTACTAATAAATAGGATAGAAACTTTAAAATCTCAACTAATACCGCATTCAAATAGAGTCAAAAGATCATTAAATTTCTTAGGTTCAATTTTAAAGTTTATAACAGGAACACCAGATCATGATGATCTAATAGAAATAAAATCAGGATTAAGCCAATTGATAAAAAATAATAACCAACAAAGAAAAATTAATTCACAATTTGAAAAGATACTCAAGACTTTAGATCCTAAATCAATAAATGAAAATATAATTTTAAATGTAGTATATCAAGAACTTGTAACCATAACAAATACAAATAATTTTGCAAAACATGGAAATTTTTATTCAGGCACTTTAAATCTAAATGATGTTAAAGAAATAATAATTAATGAGGAAATTGATATACCTATAATAAATATATTAGAATACGCAGATATACATATTTGTATGTACCAAAACTCCATAATAACTATTTATAAATATCCACTTATTACAAAGAAATGTAAACTATATAATATTACACCACTAATGTATAAGCATGGGAAAATAGTTATCGATAAAAACATTGCCGAATGTAAACACAAATATACTAGAGTAAATAACTGTAGAAATTATGTAGGAATAAATATATGCACACAATTACCAGAAGATAATTGTACTATACCTTTATTAGAAGATAAGAAAGCCAAATGTAACATTATTCAAGAAAACAATAAGCCTTTGTTAATATTAGATTACGGTCAAATTATTACAGATGGAGAACATGTGTGGAATGAGTATCCTATTAAAGGACCGAACCTTATACAATTCAATATATCTACAAAAATCGATAACAAAACATATTTTAATCATGAACAAGAAATAAAAAATGTAATCCATGCACACACATATGAACAATTAGAAATATTAAGAATACTAACGTCTGACTCAGATTACAAATTCACTAACATACAGAAAATGTATAAGTTTTTAATACCAATTGAACAGCATCCTTTAGAATTTGCTCTTTATTCTATTTTTGTAATCATAACCTTAGCTTTAATTATATATTCATGTACAAAATTATATTTATACCAACAACAACGTGCGAATATCAAACGCCGTAAAAACTACGAAGAGGCATACAACATAGAACTTCGTCAACTTACCCAGGCTTCTTGAAATGAGGACATTTCTTTTCAACACAGGGGAGAGTTAAGGAATGCATTCCTTATCAGGTAGATAAGGAAACAAAACAATAGAAGATGACCAAAACATGTTGATCATAACATACAACATAAGCGGCAAACATCTTTATCAGCATAAAAACAACATTATCAGACAAAAACTGAAAAACAACATAATCAGGAAACAAATTTAAAAACAATCATTACTGTACATTTTAGTATAAATAGTCGTAAGTCATTTAAATATTTTGTCATTTAAAATTAGAAATAAAGCAAGTAAAGAGGTGCACGTCGCTGCATGAAAATACTTCGTTTTAAAATATAATTTTTTGATCAACAACAAGTCCAACTTGTTAACTCGGTCGTAGAAAATAAATGCTGATGGATTTTTTACAACAAAACGAGAAAAAACGCTCTAGTGTGTATGGCTGTCGTTGAGCTACGGAATTCATTAAAATATTAAGTGTATTTGTACATACATGCATACTTTTATAGAGAGAGAGAGAGCAAGGCTTGCTTTTATGTACGCATGTTGGACATGGCCAAACAAATTTACTTATACGGTTCCTACAAAAGAGCTACAAAAAGTGCGTTAGCTATCTTAAGAAAATAAGGTGAAGCCCGGAATATCTTTGAATGCTTCTCTGAAATAATTCTTGTTTTAATATAGTCTGAAACTTTTGAACACATAAATAATATATAGTTTGTTTGAATTCTATACCTAATTAGGTATATACATCATAATTATTATTTATGGCGAATTTTCCGGTTATAATTAAGTATATGGGGGGTAGAACAACTACAGGGCGAAAACACTATATAAGCTTGAGACTGGAGGAGACTGGAGGAAAGTCTTGCTCGATTTAATTTATTTTTGGCATTCAAGTTGAGAATGATTTAGAAGAGATTTCACCTCAATTTTATTAAGATAGCTCACAACTCAGACGTCTATATAACGTCAACTAGAATTATGAGAGCGTTATTGTCTGTGTTATATGGGGGCTAGGGTAATTCATGAACATATTTTCCCCATTTCACGCACCAAACTTTAGTATATCTGGGAAGTTATGTTGATTTGATTTTGATAAGCTATCTTATATTAGGTTTACCTTGGATAGGGTAGGTAATGCCATGATTTATTTGGAGCACAAAACCGCAATCCGGAAGAGATGCCCCTTTAATTTCATTGAGATATTTGACAGATAACTCATATATTGACCGTTATATATGGCATAAAGTTGGAAATTATATATATATATATATATGGGGTATATGGGGACTAGGGGAAGCATTTGTCCGATTTCCCCATTTTTGACACCAGATCACATTATTACCAAAGAAATATAATCCCCCAATTTCGTTACGATATTTTACAGATTGACCATTATATATGGTATAAAGTCTACAGGAAGGTTGAATATCCTTATTTTAGGTATATGGAGGATAGGGGAAGTATTTACCCGATGCTCTCCATTTTTGACAAAAAAGCACATTATTATCATGGAAATATATTCTTAGAATTTCATTACGATACTTTACAGATTTACCGAAATATATGGTATAAAGTCTACCGGAAGGTTGAAAATCCGTATTAAAGTATATGGGAAGTTGTGGAAGTATTCATCCGATTCTCACCATTTTTGGTACCAAATCACACTATTATCATGGAAAGATAATTCTCCAATTGCATTACGATTTTTGGTAGATTTACCGTTATATATGATATAAAGTCTATAGGAAGATTGAAAATCCTTATATTAGGTATGTGGTGGCTAGGAGTAGTATTTACCCGATTTTCACCATTTTTGACACAAAAGTACATTATTATCATGGAAATATAGGCCTCCAATTTCATTACGATATTTCATAGATTTACCGAAATATATCGTATAAAGTCTACCGGAAGGTTGAAAATCTGTATATTAGGTATATGAGGACTTGGGGAAGTAGTCACCTGATTTTCGCCGTTTTTGATAACAGAGCACATTATTATCACGGGTACTCCTCCAATTTCATTGCAATATCTTACAGATTTACCGTTATATATGGTATAAAGTCTAGCGGGAGGTTGAAAATCCATTTATCAAGTATATGGAGACTTGGGGAAATATTCACCTGATTTTCCCCATTTTTGATACCAGATCACACTATTATCATGGAAAGATAACCCTTGAATTTTATTACGATATTTTACACATTTACCGTTATATGTGATATATAAAGTCTACCGGAAGGTTGAAAACCCTTATATTAGGTGGGGTTAGGTTTAATATTTACCGGATTTTCACCATTTTTGATACCAGAGTACACTATTATCATGGAAACATAATCCTCTAATTTTATTACATTATCTTATAGATTTCGTGATATTTTCGATAAAAAGTCAAATAGAGGGACTGAGGTCCTAATATTGGGTACCTGGTGGCTTGAAAAGTCATAATCCGATTTCGTCTATTTTTACGCATGAGATGGTATATATTGAAAGAACTGTTCGTTTGTTTGATTTTCATATTTTATTTGCTGCTCGCTTTATCTACTTTAAAGTGAAAGTACCAGAAAAAACTTATAATTGTGTTATGGTAGAAGTTGGCGTAGTTTTTATCCGATTATGTTCATTTTCAAAACATTTTTGTTGAAATGGGTTACGGCGTTCTTGAGTTATGGGATTTCACCTAAATTTCTGCGGTGCCACACAAATTGTTCAAAATTTACACGGCTTCCTATGCAACCCCTCCAAATCATATTTGGTGCAAGAGTTAATGTTTCTAGCGTGTTCTTTCAGCGAGTCATCGCACTTTTAGTAGTTTTCACAATAACTTTTGTATGAGAGGTGGACGTGGTTATTATCCGATTTCACTCATTTTTTCAGTATATGAAGATATGCTAGAAAAACTTAGTCGTAGCAAGTTTTATTGATATAGCGTTAACGGTTTCCGAGATATATATATTAAGCTTATGAGGGGGTGGGCCATACCCACTTTTACGAAGATGTCTTGCCATAGATGCTCCATGATACTAGAGTCCTCTATACCAAATTACACGTTTATGTCGTAATTTTCTGATTAATTATAACACTTTATCTGTTTTCGATTAATGGCATTTTGTGGGCGTGGCAGATGTCCAATTACGCCCATCTGCAATGCCAACCGTCTTAGAAAGATGAGTCTTACTCATCAAGTCAAAACCGTCTTACTGACAAAGAACGCGTGTACCAAGTTTCATCAAAATATCTTAATTTTTACTCAAGTTATCGCTTACACGGACGAACGGACGGACAGACAGTCACTCGGATTTCACCTCGTCTTTTCATCCTGACAATTTATATATATATATATATGTCTATATCTAACTCGTTTAGTTCTAGGTGTTACAAACAACCGTTAGGTGAACAAAACTAATATACTCTATAGCAACATGTTGAGAGAGTATAAAAAATTTGTAGAGTTTATACTTAGCACCTAATCGCATATTTAAGTTTGTAACAAATGAGTAAATTATAAAGTTATTGCATGTAATATCGAATATTATAAATGAGGTAGGATTATTAGTTTAGATTTATTATTCTGGAATATAAAAACTTTCTATTTTAATTTAATTCGGTATAAAGCGGTGCACAATATTCTTGTCGTTTTTAATATACCTTCTTCAGTAATTGTTATCTAATAATGTCAAATAAAGTTTTATTGATTAACAAAAATATAGGAAATTGTATAAAAATTATTTCACTAAACAAAATATCGGCGAAATATATGTATGTGATATTGATTCTTGCCACCAAGATAATAAATATATTGCAGATGAGCGAAACCGGACAATTGCCCAGCTCACAAAATGTTATTAGCGAAAAACTATAAAGTGATTATCTCACAAACCACTAAAGCTTCATAAACACACTGAGAGCAATTATTTTTAACTCGTCCTCATACAATGTGAAAATCGGTGAAATCGGATAATAACCACGCGCACCCTCCATTCAAAGGTTACGTTGAACATTACTAACGTTGTGTTACCTCACTAGAAAACCGCCAGAAACATTAAATTTTGGAATAAAGATGGCAGGGAAGGGTTAAATAGGACTCGGTGTAAGAATTGAGCAATGGCTGTGGCACCATCCACTTTTAGAGGAAATGAGAGCAGCTACTAATAAATTTCAACTAAATGTGGTGCACAATATAATCTGGAAATCCTTATATTTCAGTGTAAAAATTGGCTCAATCGAACTACAACCACCCCCATTTTCCATTTAACTCTCTGATAATATTGTATCCTAATGCGAATCTTTAAAAAAAATCGCGTCAATACTTTGCACAGAACCCTTTTCAAACTTCTGGTTGGGTTTATACCGTATATAACTGCCAATATGTAAGAGATTTTGAACGAAATTAATTGAACGTAAAATCTTGGATAAACTATAATTCCACGGCGCAAATAGGTGACTTTTTCCTATATACCCAAAATAACGAATTTCGTGACTTTTGTTGAGCTTATATCGCACATATATCAATGGAAGATGTCTCAATAAATTTAAGACAAATTATTTCCATTAATATAATATCAAAATGTAAAAATTATGGACATTATACTTCCCATAGCACTAATATGATGAATATAGTGATCTGTGTTAATTAGATTAATTTTAATGTAAATATCTCGAATATGAAGCAAAAAGTAGTAGTATCACATGTAGTATAAGTTAAAATGATACCAAATATAATTGTAATCTATTTAAAATTTTGTCGAATGATGGATGCTGAATTTCTACATTAAAAGTGGGTAAGAGATTTATGCAGTAAAGGTGTTTATTTTTCTCGTTCCATATTTTTACTGGTCCTTCGATGCACTTAATAAGAATTTTTGGCTCGTCTGCAAAAATTGCCAGTTTCCAAGATCAAAAATCCCTTGTTAGGCATATTCAGAAAAGAAAAATACACCACACAACAAAAGAACAATAACTCAATAAACAAAGGATCATAAAAAAACTGTAGATAAAGCGCCCGCGATCCCATTTCGGCGTGGCTTAGGTGCTAAACCCGAAGGAATTAAACTGAATGCGATCATGAACATTTTTTCATACGTTTAGTTTGAATCCTAAAGATCATGAAATTATAATTTTTCTTTTTGTTTTATTTTATTAGGTGAAATTTGGAAAAATGGTAGTTCATATACTTATTTCAATAGCATAATTTCCTTACTTTAATGATTAAAATATTTGTGGAATATGCATATGTACATCCATATGTGTATTAAATCAGTCAAAAAATCATGCATATGAACACAAATATGATAAACACATATATTCACAAATACACCTGCGCTATTGCTTATTTCTTCTTGCCATCCAGTGGTCGAATTCAGAGTAGAGTTTCAACCTAGGCGATTAATCTAGTAATTCCGCTTCAATTGGTGTCAGAAGTGGGATTGTCAAAAAAAAAATTACTATACACTTGTCTTTATTTCTAATTCAACTAACTTAGCACTTTAGTCGGTAACACTCTAATTGGGACTGTCCCTTCTGCCACTCCGGCAGTCCTTATATAGTAGATCGGTAGATCGGTACAATAGATCGCTACTCGAACATTTTGGCAATTACGAATTTCACTGCCTAGTTGATTCTGGCAAACAACAAGATTTTGTCTTGTTCTAGTATTCATGTTCGCCACACAATGTATGTGGAAGTTGTAGTATAATTAAATTCCATTATTATCTGCTATACGATGTTATAAAGATAATTTTCGTACTAAACAAACTTCTTACACAGTTTTGTGATTGCTTGCCTCTCAGTATTATTTGACTACGTATGTTTTACAGTTTTTTTCGATAGAAATGAAAACGCGAGCAAGGTGGCTGAAAATGTAAATAGGGTTTATGGTTCTAATATTGTAACGGCTAAGCACGTGCAATTTTGTTTTCGTGGATTTTGTTTTTACTAGACCTGATATATATAATACTTGCCTGATCAGTTTTCTGATAAAAGATATTTTTTCCTCTTTTTAAGTAATTAATTTTTAAAATAATGCACATTTTATGGGAAACTAGCCTTGTCTGCCAGCGGCGCTTGATGTGTAAAAACAGCAACACATTTATAAAAAAAAGAGCATTCCATTATATAATGTGGTGATTTTAGTACATATTAGTTCAACCGTTTAACACTTTCTGCGTCGTCATAATTAACGAGCTTTTATGCGAGTAACAATCACATTAAAGTGCCACATTCTGTCTTATAGTTTCAATAAAGGGGAAAACCTTCAACCAATAAGAACAGCTCAAACCATAGACAAAACCACAAAACCGCGGTTCACAGCGTTTTTAGTCTAATGTACGAAAATGTTTAACTACGATACTAGTTCAGTAATTAAGTAAATCCAGCATAAAATTCTCGTTAACACCAGAACAGCATTCCTTCAAACTTTATATTAGTATGACGGTTTTCTCCTTCTTGACGTGGGCCGACTAAGAATGACCAACAAGTTTAGGCTGTCTCCTAGAGCTGTTTTCAATATTTAATATTTTTTCAAAACGACACTAGGACCAACAGACCTGTGGGATCTAAATATAATATTAAATGCCAAACTTGAGTTTAAAGGAGGTTGATATAGAAAGCTGATAAAATAATAACGATCGAAACAGATAGGTAGTCTTATGTAAATTTTCGAGTGGAATTTATTCAAAATTGAAGTCCTTGTTATTCCTTTATGACACTATAAAAGTCCCGGTGACACCTATTATGTTGTTTAGGTTTATGGTGATGTCAACTCATTCATAATGTGACGTAATTCATTATACTGGGTGCTGGGATATGTAGATATCTTTCTTCTGCAAAGATAAGGGTAATGCAAAGTTATTTGTATGTACATGTGTCAAAACTGTTGTAACGAAATGCGAAACAACATTGAATTCTAATATGGCTGGAAAAACAACGTGAAAAGCATTTGTCGTGAAAGGACCCTCAATGCAATCTTACTGTAACACAGTGCTTTTCTCTTTTTGACTTTTTATATGCAGCTTTGTATGGAGTTGTACAGTATGTAGACTGTAGACATGAGTGGGAGAAGGGAGGGAGAAAAGTGCAGACTATATTAATTATCTTTTCCGCGATATTTTAAATCGGATATTCAAAGACTTATGTTTTAAAGCTTTTTTTAAAGTGCGGGCTACTTGTAAACGAACGTGTCCGTTTTAAAGTTAATCGGGCAGACGGAAATCAGAACTGTCGACACACGGAGGTTAAGAAAATATTCTGACAGACCGAAATTAATAAAAAAAAAAATCGAGTATGCCTACTGAAATACTAAAACTAAGCACTGGTAAGAATTTTTATACTCAGTAGATACAAGGCTAGGAGATATATATAACTTACATGTATTAGAGTATTAATTCTCTTCTTTGACAGAAATATATCCAGACGATTTAAATTTTCTTTAGAACTGAACCGTTTTAACTTTTTCCTATGGTTATGGAATTAGCCAAGGCGAAATTTGCATTTGGGATACGACCGCCAACGAGTATTTCGTTAATAAACATTTCTGGTGCATATAGTTATTATTTATCTATTTATATATAAAAACCCATTTTATTATATATAAACACGTATTTTCATTCATGTACCGTATAAATGTCAAAAGAAATGATGTTTCCTCTTTTATTGAAAACATGGGATATTAAAATGATGTTGTGGAAATGTTACATTTAGTAGATATTTACAACTATTTACTAGTATTGGTCATGTGATTTATGATAATTTAATATAATAAGAAAAGTGATCGAAATGAAAAATGGTCATGAAATATTGAAGAACACTTGGGTTATGAATATGTTATGTCATAAATTGAAATGTACGTGTAGCCAAAAATAATTTTATCAAAAATTAACCATTAATTATCTATATTAAGTTTTATCCCTAGGTATTTTTCTGGAAATATTTATTATTGTGCAGAGTAAGAAGTACCAAAAAGTACCAGTAATTATAGTGTTTCAAAACCCTGAGATCTAATTTTGGTGATTATTAAAATAAGCCATAAAGACATGATTGAAGGGGCAGCCATTATATGCCTCAGATTATTTTCAATCCAACTACAATGTTGTTTGCTCGACAGGAAGAGCATAAATCACTAAATCAATTCGTTCTTTCACCCTGATTATTCGGTTGCAAACAACTATTATTAATAGAGCTAATTTTTAAATATTTAATCTGTTGCAGAGTGTTTGAAAATAAACAGCCAATTTTTATTTTTTCTATTGCAACATAATATGCTATTCCTAGAGAAGGATGGTGGCAATACTCAATACTCATATGAGCTCATCTGTATGTTTGGATGTTTGTATCTCCGCGCGCGCTCGCTTAAACTTCTTTGCCATGCCACCAGGCCCAGAGGCGTTTCAATTGAGGCTATACTATTAATGATAGTAATTGTTTTTTATTAAGAAATTTATTAAGAATTACTGATATATTAAGAGGTTATTTAAGTTTGAAAATATGTAGAATTTATACCAATTTTTAAATTTTGTGGAACGTAATTAAATTATAAAATAAGTCACTTAAATATTTATGGATCATTATGCATCATGAGCCCCTTCCCTGCAATCGTCCAACTTGTTTCATTCTAATTGTTCTCCTATAAAAACTAAGTCAAGAGCTTTGAGCAGTATTTGTGTGGGGCAAGAAAAAATATTATTAACTTATCATATTTGTGTTGTATGTTGTTATACGAGTATGTATGGACTTTTGACTGATTTAGTACATATATGTATGTACATATGCATATCCCACAAATATTTTAATCATTCAAATAAGGAAAACATGCTATTGAAATAAGTATCTGAACTAAGATTTGCCAAAATTTCAACTAATAAAATAAAACAAAAAGAAGAATTTCAATTTCAGTATCTTTACGATTCGAACGTAAATGCTTGTGATTGCATTCAGTTCAACTCCTTCGCGCTTACCCCTTAATCCACACCGAAAATGGAATCGTGTGCCTTTTAGCTCGTTTTTTATTGTGATCCTTTGCTATTGAGATATTGTTCCTTTATTATGTGATGTATTTTTCTTTTCGATGTTAAGTTTTTCAATGTTCTTTAATGTGAAAACTACAATTGGGAACAAGAAAAAAACTCTTTTAACGTTTGCGCATTCACTATTCATTAACACTCTCTAGTTTTGCTATACACCGTCTGCTTTGGTCGATAGGAGAGAAATTGTGTTCTATCAGCACAACGCCAGGGCACACACATCGATAGTGACTTGCCAGAAGATTCCAAAACCTAGTTGGGAGGTTCTTAGGTATCCATTTGATATTAGACCTTATATTAATGAAATTAAGAAAGCATCCTTTTGTGTCAAAAATTGGTAAAATCAGGCCGGTACTTACCTTAGCCTTCTACACCTAATATAGAAATTGCCTAGCTTCCGGATGATCGTAGACCGTGTATAGCGGTCAATAATCTAACAAATTTTAGCAAAATTAAATGGTTGGTGATCAAAATTACTGAAATCGATCTACGATTTACAACAGTCCCCATATGCTACATATAATGATTATCGTTAATCTAGGAGGCTTTTCACAGCATACTTTAGTTTAATGTCAAGAGTAAATGTAATTTCCTGTGACCTTCCTCTGGCCCCAATATATTGATTTCCGGCTTTCCAGCTGTCACCTCCCTGCGGCTGGGGCGATAAGAATAACCCGCGGTAAGGCATGCCTGTCGTAAGAGGCGAGTAAAATCCACAAAATACACTGCATTTGAAATAGACTTTGCTCTAAAAATAGCCTTAGCCATGTCAGAAACAGTGCTATATTACTTAGCCTGAACTGAGTTTATAACACTTTAAATGTATTACACACACACTTTAGTTCAAGCTACAAATGCCACCAGTCGGAGTTGAATGGGTAACTCAACTGGAAGTAGCCTAGGCTACAAGGTGTGACCGGAGACTTTAATCTGGTACCACGGCGAGCAGGAGCCCGTTGGAGTTATAGGTCGCTCCAACCTGCTCATTGCGATAGGCCATTCGGAGGCGAATGCGGGTAGAACTGTCGGGCGGTACAGTTCAGTGTGGAGTTGCATTGTAACCGGGTGTCGGACCCAAAGTACGGCAGAGGCCTTAGGTAGGCCTCGAGCCCTACCAAGGTGGTTATTGTGTCCATTCCACATTGCCGATCGGTACCGTTGGTTTTAGCAAAAAGCTATTACTGACGGGGCGCTGATCAACGCATTATATTGATTCGTTGTGTTTTGGAGCACCGTTGAGTGAAGCTGTACAACGGCAGGTACCCACGTAAAGCACATCGTTCATTTCCAGCTGTCAATATATATTGACATAATGTCAATTATTTTAAAGGAATTAAGGATTTTCTTAACCATAATATGGTTTAGAGCTGAATATCAATGGAATCAGTCTAGACCTTGGTCCAAACCCTACGCTTCTAATATAATGATTTACGCCAATCTGCTCTACTTTTCTCAGATATACACAAAATCTAAAATTCTGTCTCTTTGGTTGAGTTTAAATTGAATACATCTCCAGAGACCTCTTCTCGATAAAATTATCTATCGAGGGATAACTACTACTGAAATTACGGCAGTTATATTACGTATAAAGGTTTTCGTTATTCTAGTTAATTATATAACGAATATATCGGTCAATGTGAGAAATCGGTCTTAATTAAATTGCGTTGAAATATGTTCTCAAGCATATTTAAGTTATACCCCCAGGATGGTCTATATTGTGATTTTCGACTTTCCTGACTGAGCTGACTTTAAACCGTTCATGTTGGTACATTATTGTGTGATATTTTAATGAAATTAAGTGAACACGTTTTCTTAACCATAAAGTAGTTTAACTCTAAATATGACTGGAATCGGTGTAGACTTTGATCTAAGCCTCATTTTCCTAATATAATGATTTCTGTTTCCCAAGTTGACTTTTCCCTGATATACCCAATGTATTAGATTAATTTAATGAAAGATGTTTCAACAAAACTAAGCGAGAATATTTCGATTAGTATTTTCATTCTGCAGTAACATTTATGGCTGTTGATATGTAGCATCCCACAGCACTATTATGGTAAATATCGTGATTTGTGTTAGTTTGTTAGCTTTAGCTTTTAGTACAAATATCTCAGATAAGAAGCAAAAACTGCTAATGAAACTAACGTAGTACATAGCTTATGGTATAAGTTAATATGATGCTAAACGATATTTTAGTGTGTTCACAGTTTCCACAAGGAATGGATTTTTAATCACTTTGTTAATATGAAGTTTTGTCAACATGTGAAAATATTTTACTGCCTTTGAATCTTTGGGTTACACCCGAACTTTAGCCTTCATTGCTTTTTCCCTGCGGCTTTATCTACCGACCATTTCAAGCGTACGGCTTATAGAAGGATTACTCTAACAAATTTACTCCTTCGCTACTTAAGTTCATATTCGAAATTATTCGAAAAGTTATTCGAATCCTCTTATGGCATTAAATTTTAAAAAGCTTTTTAGATAATTCATCTTTCCAAAATTCAATCTTTAGTATTAACAAGTAGTAACAAGCTAAGTTGGGATGAAACCGAATATTTTATACTTTCACAATTTGCAAGTATTTATGGCTGGAAAATACTTTCAGGTGTTGACTTCATATCAAGAAATATTGGTCAAGAATTTAATATTTAGTATTCGACGAAATTGCGAATAGATTTCAATCATATTTGGCCTAATATTAACATTTATTTCAAGTTATAGAATCATAAAGTCAATGTAACTAAGACAAATTATCTATGTATATTCATGATATTAGAGATGAGGGAAGGTATAACAGCCACACTTTTTATTACCGAATGACAAAATATATTGCGATATAAACTCAACGAAAGGAACGAAATTTAATCTATTAAGTACGTGAAGAAAAGTCAACTAGAATGACGTAAATCACTATATTAGAGGTATGGGCTTTAGCCCAATATTTAGACCGCTTTCATTTATATTCAGTGCTAAATCATGTTATGGCTACGCAAATACTTACTTCCTTTGAAATACTTATAAATACACGAATATTGACTTATACAAACTGTTTAAAGTAAGCTAGAAAGTCAGAAATCACTATATTGCGTATATTGGGACTAGGGGAAGGTCCGAGCAGATAAGGTTATGTGTAGTATAAGGGGGCTGGAGTAGTTCGGAGATCGATTTCATGAATTTCTAATTTCTAAATTAGAGTATAGTCAATATTATATGTTCGGTGAATTTTATTAAGCCATCTTATATATTGACCTATATATACGGTATAAGGTCAACCGGAACTTTGAAAATTTTCTTATTAGGTATATGGTTGTTAGGGGAAATATTGGCCTGATCTTATAAGCTTCTGCCACCAGGACACACTAATAATAGGAGAATTATATTGCTTTGCCATATTGCTTTAGTTTTGTATGAGATATGCACCTTGAACTTATTGGGGTGCGGAGCCAAATCCACTTTTAAAAATTTTCAAACCACAGATCCCTCCGTACTGTGATGCCCGGTACCATATTACAGGTTTTTATCTTAATTTCTTGCTTAGTTATAGTACTTTATAGGTTTTCGCTTAACGGCGTTTTGTGGGCATGGCATTTGACCGCTTACATCTGCAACAGCAACCTTCTTATAGAGACGAGAAACACGTGCATCAAATTACATAACGATATCTTAATTTTTACTCCAGTTATCGCTTGCACGCCTCAACTCGTCTTGTCACACTTGGCTGTGACTTGTCTTTCATGTCTTATCTATATGTAACACTATATCTATCTCGATTAGTGTTAGGTGTTATAAACAACTGTTAGGTAAACAAAACTAATATGTTATTTTGCAACATGTTGCGAGGGTATAAAAATATCAAATATTCACAGACGCAATTTTTGTGCTGTGAAAATATTAAATTCCTTATTTCGTGATGGGAAAGGTTTTCCTACCTTACAGGTCATTGCCTACGTACTAAGTCATTAGTTATCTTTACATAACCTTACGTATTGACAGTGCTTACTACTTAATTTCGCTTTAATTTTGCATGTGATATAGTCCCGTCACCACGGAAATCCTTTTCACTAACAACAAGCAAATGTGAATGAGATAACATATCGAACAAAAGTTCTTTGCAAAGCACCAGTTACGGCTTCTTTTAAGTAAAACGAACAAGTTAATATTGAACACTTGCTCGTCCAGACCTTAAATTTATTCAAATTGAGTACAATCGCAAATGCTGTGGTAGGTCTCTGCCAGCGAGAGTAAGAACTAGGTGAATAAACACATTGGTTATTCGCCAGCGAATAAACACATATACGGGTTTATTTAAAGGAGTCAAAGAAACCAATGCAGCACAACTGTGGTAAAAGTCCGCACGGTGATACCACTCTAGGCGAGATCCGAGACTTTCGGGTGTATTGCGTTGGGATTGTATATTCGTAAAAATTATGGCTGGCGGCAAATTTGCTTTTGAAAAATAAATATTATCTATGTCATCGTTTCACTGCTTGGTTTTGTTACATATAAAAAAAATGTGTATGTTTGTTTGTGAATAACACGAGCAGAATTTTGGGTGTCTCTTATTACTGAAGATAAATATTTATGAGACATACAGTGACTCACACAGTAAATTTGATTTTTTAACTTAAAGTATGAATACCAGGCAAAGTATGCAAATTCCTTGTTATTTGAAATAAGATATAAATTTTTTATTGACGTGAAGAAAAAGAACCAAAGTTTATGCAATAACAACAACAAAATGGACATAATTACATTTATTGTGCGTTCATTGCAACTCACATTTTGAGAATTTATATGCTTTGCTTACTATTTATATTCTAAGTTAAAAAATCAAATAGTTTTGGGGTGTCCCATTTATAGTGTGAGTCAGTGTATATATAATTCGCTTTAGAGTGGGCTTTAATTTACTTATCTCCTTGATTACATATTCCACACAATTTACAATTATTTCGTCACTCTTTAACAAAAATAATTTGTACAACAGCAGCCTTTCCTTCAAACATATTAAAGTTGGAACAAATAAGGAAGGGCTAATTTCAGATGTAACCAAACATTTTATACTCTGGCAATTTCCAAGGGTCAAAGGCGGAACAATACTTTCAGGTATTGGTAAAACCTCATACTCATACTCACTTAGATTCTGTACTAATTTTTGCTTTATATCCAAGATATTTACATGATAAGCAATCTAACTAACGCAATTCACTATATTCATCACACTAGTGCCATAATTATTACTGTCCAATGACATAATACTAATCGTAATATTCTCCCTTAATTTTGTTAAGACATCTTCCATTGAGATATGTGCGAAATAAACGCAACCAAAGGGACGTAATTATATTGGATGTTTTGGAAAAAAATCAACCAGGGGTGTAATTTATTATATTGTGGCGAATATGAATTCCAGAATTGACGGTAACTTGCCAGAATCTACCAGACATCGAAACTAATGGTCGCCAGAATGTTGGAATAGCGATATTGTAGTGAACTCGAATGTCAGAACAAAACAGAATCGGCGATAGCGTAAAGGTTCAACGTGAACGATTAATTTAGAAAATCCGTTACAATATTTTATTAGGGATGTGGGATATAGCTCGATTTCATTCATATTCAGGGATAAACGACATTATCGTTAAGATATTTTCACACAAAATATCACACAGGTTATCCTATATAAACGGTTTAAAGTCAGATGGAAAGTCGGAAATCACTATATTATAACTAGGGGATGGGGAAGCAGATAAAACTTACTTTTGCCATTAAACTAAAGGATGCTCAAGAACGTATTAACAAGCAAGTCTTTTAAGATAACTCAAATTTTTACAGACATATTCGGCACAGAATAAAGATAATCCCTATATAATATGTAGAATATGGTCGCTGGGGTATGTAGATCTATTTCTCTCACTTTTGCCACCAATCTATAGAATATCCAAGATTATATGTCCACGTAATTTAACTAGGATATCTTACATATTGATCGATATATACACTATAAGGCCAACCGGAAGTTTGAAATCCTTATATTTGATATACGGTGGGTGAGAATAGAAGCCCCATTTTATCTATTTTAGGCATCAGGAGAAATTAATACCTGTAAAACATGCTGTCTGAATTTCATTACGATATCTCGCAGATTGACCTGCACTCACAGTAAACCAACCGTAATATTGAAATTTGTCATATTAGGTATAAGGGGGCTGGGGGTAGTATCGATCTGATTCGTTTTTAGCATCGCGACATATGATTACTGGGAAAATATGTTGTCTGAATTTCATTAAGGTATCTCGGGGATTGACAGCTATTTTCCGAAAAAAGTCAGCCATGGGCTCTGATATACACATATTTGGTATCTGGGGACTTGAACGGATGTTCAGAATGTATCATAGGAATGTCGGAATAAAATTATGCACAGAAGTTGGTAGAAAACCGAAAAGTCATTAAAACTCGTCATTAAATTTTTGCATGGATTCCTATACACTCTTTCTATATCATATTCACTGAAAGATTTAATGTTTCTGATGTGTTTTTTTTAGCCAGTTAACGCACTTTTAGTCGTTTTCAACTTAATTTTGGTATTTTTCTTTCACTTATTTCCTCAGTGTATGAGGAAGTACCGAAAAGAATTGTCCTTATCAAGTTTGATCGATATATTTTTAGCAGTTTGAGAGATATGCACATTAAACCTACTAGGGAGTGGGGCCATACATTTTTTGTGTAGTTATAGCACTTTATAGATTTTCGCTTAACGGCATTTTGTGGGTGTGGCTGTTATCTGTACATGTACATGTACATGTACATGTACCAAGTTTCATCAATATATCTTAATTTTTACTCAAGTTATCGCTTGTACGAACAGACTGTTACCCGAAATTCAACTCTTCCGTCATCCTGATAATTTTTTGTGATATATATCCATTCACACTCTGATCATTTTGATATATATCCATCCACACTATGTATCCATTTGGATTCGTTTCAGGTGCTAAAAACAACCGTTAGCAACTCCGTTGCAACATGTTGCGAGAGTATAATAATCATCAAAATGTTGAGAATCCGTTGTGAATTTGCTCCTTATACCGGGATAGTTGAAGGTCGAAAGGATTCTTTTGGAATTCTATCCTTGGTACGTTTTCTCCGAACATATTGAGGAATCTTTTTTGGAATCGTTGACAAAAAGTATGCTGGCTGAAAATTAGTATTTCACCATCGGAAAACTAAATTGAGAGAGAAATATTAATTGAGAGAATCTATTCATTGAGAGAGCTGAATCGCAATAATTTACAATAGGAAGTAAAAAGAAACTCGAAACAGCATTTATTACTTTTGTGTATAAAAATAAACTAGGACAACGTACTTATACGCGGTTTTACTCATGTACACGGAGGTGTTAGTAGGAACCATTTCTACATTTATAGAAAAAAATGTCCTTGGAAAATCTACACTTAAAGCCTACAGCTAATGTAATTGCACGATATTAAACGCATAGTAAAAATAGATACAAAAATAAAACCGATAGTAAATATGTGTACCAAAGTACTTATGTACGATGGCCGTGATTAAAGTGGATTTAGTCAAAAGGTGTGTTATGCATAGCACCTATTTATACTCCTAAAAATGTACAAATGTGGATGAAAAAAGATTATTAAGCAATACAATTAACATGGCGATAAGCCTACTATTAAAGGTGTAAAGATCATCTGAAGCTTTTCTCAATTTAAAAGATTGTGTTAATTGAACAACATAAATTCGGAGGGAAAGAACTAGATAAATGGCCTTTTTATTTACTTTTTTATATGGCCGCCTACGTCAGACGCTTAGTTGCCAAGTTTGATAATTAAAGCGCCAATAAAAATGGTTTAAGGCTCAGTGTCCTTTTTATTGCTTTTTTCTGAACTCATAGATGGTTAATAACCGCGTGTTTTATTAGAACCTATACTTCGCAATAATTTTGAGACGTTTGATAATAATGCAATAATATTTTTGAAAGTAGAATTGGAAATCCTTTCCTTCTCCTTCCTTCTTTCACTAAATGCATTGCTCCACATAAAAATGGTTTAAAAAGAGAAAACTGTTGTTACGTCAATTATAATATACCAGATGTTGTAATTTTTCCTATCGATAGTAAACACATTTATCAAAATTCAAAGTATTATCTGGAGTCAATTTCTTGACCACAAATTGAAATTAAGAGGAAATATGCCTTGAAATTAATTAGTGATATACATAATTTAACATTAAATATATATGGCTAATTTTTATACACATTAGTTGGGAACGAAAAAATTATAATATATTATCAGTTAACAAACTCATTTAACAAATGTTAAGATATTAAAAATTGTGTTATTAAATTATATAATTTCTTGTTTCTTTTTTTTTTGTCGAAACATATTTTTTTTTTTTGTTTTGGTGCCTGTGCCGGTTTTGGAATTTATAAGTCGGAAACTCAGACTGGCTATGTAAGCATCGAAAGCTTTTATGGGTTTCTCAAAGTCCCAAAATTGTATTTATAGGAAACGTTGCTGTTTTTCTTAATTATAAGTGTGCTTCATTGAATGCAATTATTTGTAAATTACCGGTAGTATTAGATTGGCGACTTTATTTGTTATTTTTTTCAAGCGTAAAGAAGAAATGAAATGTTGTTTGCAGAAATTACTGCTCTAGAAATTTTCAAACGGAAATTCATTTACCAGTTATGCAACATTTTATTTCCGAACAATTGAATACAAAGCAATGAATTTATTTATTCAATGGCATTTAGTTGTCTTTCATAATCGATGCAACCATCAAGAACCTTACTGTTGCTTCTACTGGTGTATAGCCAAGATAACTCTGGTTATAGTTGTGGAGGTATTTCAAAGAAAAGTTTAACCTCTTATATTATTTGCATCAAAGACCCTTTAATCAATGGTTTATAATTAGATCTTGCAAAAATTTTGCTGGCGTTGAAGTAAATTTCAAGTGAAGGTCACTCTTTCATGTTTTAAGCAATTCATAAAATTCCAGATACTTTTATTACCTAATTAACCCAGTCGCTGTAGTTATTTATGTACGTATGTGGTGAGGAATTGATTTTTCACAGTATGCGATCTTTTACCTTTCGCCATCAATCAACAAAATTCACTTTACTGCGTTAAAAAGGTGAATGTGTTTTCTTAAAGAATGAAAATGATGTATTACATAGAGTATGATGAAATTGAGATGTGATGTATACATATAATATTTATAAAGAACCGTTTCTTCAATGTTAATTTTACCTTTCAGGACAAACATTATAAGGGGCCTTTAAAAGTAATGATACTAATGATGATATTAATGCTTGATATAGTACGTCAGCAATGTGAAAGATCTGCATATAAATATGCTAAAAATTTTTATATATAAATCAATAAAAACTTAAAATTTTCCGAATCGGCGGGCCTAAATGTGCGCATTGTCGCATCAATTTAACCATTTTTGAACTGACTCACAAGTAGGCATACTGCATCATCTTATCTTCGAATTTAAAGTTGTTGGTTTTGTTCTAGGTGTGATATTTACCACTTTTGATTGACATATTTTTAATAAATCATTTATCTGGTCATTCTGTTGATTCTGATATTTATATCAATCTAAATTAATCACGATTTGTTTTAGGTGTTACAAACAACCGTTAGATGAATAAAACTGTTACACTCTATGCAACATATTGAGATAGAAATAATATCGACAGAATATTCTTGACAAAAAGTCTGCCAAAAGTTACAAAATACCAGCTCAGCATGAATTTAAATTAAATTAAAGCGAGCTCTCGCTATTAAATTTAGAAGGTGAATATTTTAAGTGAATATTCAACACCACTTAATATTGTTACATTAAAATTTCAAAGCGATTTTTCGATGTTGTTTTTAGTATTCTTCATAGTTTCTAATTAGCAATTTTCGATGGCACTACCATCTTCAATGTGAGTAAAGAAAATTGCTGCCTTTGCTAACGGTAAAAGTATTAAAAGTAAATTACGGGTTGAATCTACAAATAGTATTATTGTATCTAAAAACTTTGTATCGAGTTTGTTTAGAAATCAAGCGCCTAACGCTTAAATTTTATTTTATTTTTTTTTTTTGAAGATGCTGATACTGGATATTTTCGATATTTTATTCATGATATCACGCAGTTATATTTTTTAATATATAAAAAATTATATACATATTTACATAGATACAAATAACATTGAGAGGGGATCCTTATGGTCCACTGCGGATTAATACAGAAAGTATATATCGACTACTAATATTATACTTTTTATTTGGTTTACGAAAACAGTCCTCAGGAATATTTTGAAAATCAATTATTTTAATTATTTTTGAAAGCAATTAGACTTAAAAAATATGATTTTTTTTGTATTTGAGCATTACCTGATTTATTTTCAAATTAGTTAAGTTAGGTAGTTAGTTAATTAGTTGAATTTTTACTTCTAAAATATTGTTTTTCGTTTGTTTTTTTGAAAATTCTTGAAATTGGAAAAAAATAATTGCACACGATTTTATGTTACCAAATAAATGAAAATATTTGAAAAGGAGACCTGAGTGCAGAAAGATCCACCATTTTGAACAAAACTTTCACTAGACGTTCATGGATTCATATTATTATTTTATATAAATAATCAATTAACCAATTCATACATTAATTGCTATAATTATTAGCATCCAAGGGCTCTTTAATTTCACATTACGATTTCTTTCACAAACTTTCACTAGACGTTCATGGATTCATATTATTATTTTATATAAATAATCAATTAACCAATTCATACATTAATTGTTATAATTATTAGCATCCAAGGGCTCTTTAATTTCACATTACGATTTCTCTTCCTACCGATATTGCTCTTTTTCCATTTTTCTAAAATTCGCGCACGTAGCCGTTTTCACATGCGGTCAAAACAAAATTATGAGGACGATTCTGTTGAAATTTTGACTGTAGCCGTCTACCAGAGTGTACGGTAAGATAGGAAACTTCTCTTGTGATTGTGGCCCCATGGCCGCTCACTAAATTGTTATTGGACCACCTTCCTACATAGATAAGGACAATATGTTCCAGAAACATTTAAAAAACCCGAGAATTATTTTGTATGTAATAAATAATAATAGGGCAATGATACGCCTAACAAATTTTTGATATCTTATTACGAGTATACCAGTAGTTGTAAAAAACATGAAAAGTTTTCGTTACTTCTATTAATTATTTACGACTCACCTTTACTATTCGACACGCATACTAATATCCATAAAAGAAAACTTACAGACTTTTTTTTTTTTGTGATTCGGTTCCGGTAATTTTGACGTCAAAAGTGTATCTCGCTCCGGAAGCCCAATTGTCGAAAACATCTATGGAATAATGGAAATAGTCAAGTCTGGCGGTCGTATAAGCACTGTCTTTATTGCCCATGAGCTAAACATTGCACAAAAAAAACTGTTGGGAAAGATTTAAATAGGTGCCACAAGAGTTAACACAAAAAATCGTATGGACCGAACTTCCATCTGCGAATCGCAGCTAAATCATAACAAAATTTATTCATTTCTGAAGTGGCCAAGCCAGGATTGACGGTTAGGAAGCTTTTGCTATGTGTTTGGTGGAATTGGCAGGAAATCATCTGCTACGAACTGCTCCCCTCGACCAAACTCTTAGTTCACACAATCGCCCAAAAGCGGCCAGCTTTGTTCAATAGGAAAGGAATTGTGTTCCATCAGGATAACGCTAAACCACACACATGAATAGTGAGTGGTCACAGGTTCGGGAGCTTCGTCGTAAGGTTCTTATTCATCCACCTTACAGTCCAGACCTGGGATCAAATGACTCCTACTCGTTCCTGTATATGGTGACTGATGATTCCAGTGAAAAATTCGCCTCATGAAAAGCTAGTGAAAATTGACTGTCCAATTTTTGCCATGAGGGACAAGGTTTTCTATCGTAGTGGTATTATGAAATTACCTTCAAAATGGCAACAAGTTATCGAACGACACGGTGAATATTTGACATAAATCCCATCATTCTAACTATGCTAAAAACCTTAAATTTAATGGAAAAATAATGGATTTCTTTTTATTAGATCTTATATTAATGATATTAAGAAAACAACTTTCTCTGAGAATAATGTGCACTTGTGTCAAAAATGGGTAAAATTAGGTTATTCAATTAATAATAATTGTTGTTGAAACAAAGCATAAATTTGTAAAAAAATTGTGCTTAATAAATTAGTAATTTGGGAACAGGTCTTTTTCGGGTAATGCACCAGCTATAGCATATTGAGAAGTTTCTTACGAACGATTCATACCCGTCATAAGCGAACATGGATATATTGAAATTTGAAGATATGCAGGGATTACTAATCAACGCTAGTTTTGTATACCAAATATATTACTATTTGAGGAATAATATATTAAGCGCTCCGTATACCTACAGGCGATTCTTAGAGCCCTCGATAATTTTGAAGTCGAATCGAACCTCAAGTACCTCATATATAGTCTTCTTTGCTATATTGTCGTGGCGGAGTGGAATAGTACGCGTGCACTTCGAAAGCTCAATAGGGGTACACCGCAAGGTAGGAGCTTCTCCCTTTGTTCTGGATCTTAGTGGTAAATGTCCTACTGAAAAACTCGAAACTATGCTGACGACGTTGCTCTCACGGTTAATGGAAGATTGCTAAATACCGTCTACGAGTAGAGTGCGGTCGCTAGTGGGGCAGGCAGAAGCAGCTTAGCTGCCAACCCAAGTACAACTGAAATGATTCTGTTCACCAGGAGGTATAAAATCTCGGTTCTCCCTCTTCCCTCATTGAGGTTTCACTCTTTCTGTGGACAGGATAAAGTGACTTGGTCTTAGCCTGGATAGGAAGCTGTAACTGAATTGAAGCCTAACATTGAGGAGAGAGTAAGAAAGGAAAATGTTGCTTATATTGCTACAGAGGAGTTAACGAGATGAGGCTTCTCACCTAAAGTGGTGCTTTGGCTCTATGAGACAGTTGTGTTAAGCCAGTTGGGCGCTGGGAGCACATCACTTGCTTAACAGCTGGAACGTGTACAGAGGGCGTCCTTCATTCTTTTCACAAAATGACACTGAGTGGCACTCAACACATTACATCTTATAACCGGCCTATGCATTGCTGTGACTAGCGGTAGTCTAGCGCTAGTAATTAGTATCAGAGAATCTAACACACGAAGGGCCCCAGACTCGAATTCAGATTCGAATATATCCCTTATAACATTGCGTCGCGGAACCTTTTGCTAGTAGTTTCTTCTCTGCGTATATTCATATAATCAATATGTAGGCGGTACGAAGTTGATGGAGAAGAAACACATTGGATCGCAGCTCAGGGTGTAAGTTGGGGGGGAGTCTTCCGTCGGGAGCTCTCTATTTACCTTAGCTTTAGGCTGCTAGACCACTGCAGGGGGTTTTTGTATCAGAGATTAGCAATATCACCAACCTACTTCCTTATCAGATTATCAGTTATCAGGTAATGGCGGAATCGCAGGAAACTGCAAAGATGATGAGCTCGCAAAAAAGGGCATCCTCAATACATTCAAACTATTCGGAGCTCTGCTGCCCTCTTGCGTTCTAGCACTGGATCTGTGGACCTCACGTGAGCTCAGTAAGGGTTGGTTAGCAAGCCTTCTGGTACGAGAAGAACGTAAGGGGTTCATTAAATTACTTCTTCTTAGCAAGCTTCATCTCGCCGCAATGATAGGAGCTCTAACTGTGCACTGTGCCATTGGTACTCATGCGGTGAGGCATAAAATTTGGAGTGCGCAAATAGGCAAAGTTGCATGGAGGAAGATGAGGTGGAAACATTTAGACACTTTCTCTTCTATTGTTCAGCTTTCGCTATATTCAGGTTGAAAAATCTCCGTAGCCATACCTTCTGCGAACTAGGCGAATTGGCTGCAATTAATATTAGCTGCCTCAACAAATTTGTGACAGGCTCTAGGCGCTTTAAGGAGTATTACAATGATCGAAGTTTTAAGTTGTCCAAGTTGGATCATTCGCGATATCAAGGAAATCGGCCTGATTACCTAACATAACTTAAGCAATCGGTGGTCCAAGAAATTAAAATTGAATTTATGGAAATGTGAATAAGTATTTATTATTTTTATACTGTTGTAAAGAGTACAATAGCTTTGTTCACCAAGCGGCTGTTTGTAACACCTAAAACTAAACGCCTTAACTGCTCATATGTATATGCTGTTTTACCAAAATGATCAGGATGTCGAGTCAAACTGAACTCCGGAATATCTAAGTTTTCGGGGTCTCCGTCCGCCTCTAAGTGGTAGTTTACTAGAGCAGATTGAGACGTCTAGAAAAATCGTGGTACGCGTGCTTACTGGAAATCCGAGGAGGTAGGTATTTCCGGTTTACAAACCACAATAAACAAGTAAGGACATACACTTCATTATATGCGTTTTATACTCTAGCAATTTTCAAAAAATGTTGCGGAAGAATTCAACATTCATTATCTGACGAAATTGTCAATGGATTGCAATCATATTTGGTACCTTATTAACTTATATTACAGGTCATAGACTCATGTACTTTCATTGCTACACTTTGCTTCGTGTCAGAGATATTTATATTAAAATCTACCAAATTAACTCAAAAGTGATATATGCGATATAAACTCAACCAAAGTGGTTTAATAAATATATTAGATACATGAGGAAAAAGTCAACCAAAGAAAAGGAAATCACTATATTAGGAATAAGCGGCTTAGCGGAATTAGCGGCGCGAAATAACATTGTGTTTAAGAAAACATATCCACTTAATTTCATTAAAATATCACATATATTGACCAACATAAACGGTTTAAAGTCAGATGGAAAAACGGGAATTCTTATAACGGGCATTTTTGGCATAGAGAAAGATCTTCACTGATCACATTAACTCTTTTCATTATTCAAGTATATTAGGGAACATGTTTTCACGCAATTTTGTGAAGGTAACTCACACAGTGACCGACATATTAGGAATAAAGTCTGCTGGAATAGCGAAAATCATTATATGTAGTATATGGGAGCTGGGATAATTCGTTCACCGATTGTACACATTTTCGGTATTAAACCATAATATATCCAATATTATATTATATATTCACGTAATTTTGCTAGGTTAACTTACATTCTGATCGATATGTACGGTATAGAACCAACAGGCACTTTGAAATTCTTATATTTGGTATACCGGGGCTAGAGGTAAAAGTGTCTCATTCGATCCATTTTAGGCATTGGGAGACATTACCACCAGGAAAGTATGTAGTGTAGGGTAAGGTAGGGTGTAGTTTCATTAAGATATCTCGCAGCGAGTCAACGGGAAGTTCGAAAATCTTTACATTAGGTCAATTAGGTTACTCGATTTTACGAAATTTTTAACCAAGAGGATTTTATTACCAGGAAAAGATTCTCTTTAAATTTCAACAAAAAATCTCACAGATCTACCAATATTTTCAGTAAAAATTCCGTTAGGTAAAACTATTATACTCTGTTGCCGCACGTTGCATTTGCAAGTATTTTTGCTAATGCGCAATAGCTCCCTCTATTTGGGAAAAGATTTTTGGTACTGGCAGTGTAGGTATTTTTCAAAATTTCTGCCCGATAAACAAATATAAAAACACTGGTATTTATAAAATTTCTTACTGTTAATATTAACTAATAAAATAATGTATAAATTTTTGTTATAATTAATATTAACCTTATTTTGGAAACTCGGTTTTGTTAAATTTCTCTCTAAAGGAAATTCCTATGGTAAACAGGGACACCCAGAATTGCTGAAACAGTGATCTAAATTAAAGAGAATGCAATGTTTAAAAAACTGTGTAAATGCTTCCTTTTTCTGCTTGCTTTTCTTTTAAATTCGTTAACTGGTAACATTGACTACAGAATATATTTCTGTATACTCACCCTATTCAAATCTCTTTTATTATATGTATATTTTCATGGTACGATGAGAGTATGCTCTTTGTGAAGCCGTGAGTCCTCGTTATATTTATTTATGTACATAATTATAGTATGATTAAAACATAGGAGAAAAGAAATAAGGAAAGGCTAAGTTCGGGCGTAACCGAACATTTTATACTCCCGCAATGTGCAAAGATCAAATGCGGGGAAATGCTTTCAGGTGCTGGCTTAACTTTATATTTACTTTAAATGTCGTGGAAGAATTCAACTTTCATTATTCGACAAAACCGTAAATGGATTGCAATCATACTTGGTGTCTTATTAACTTATATTACAGGACATAGGCTCACGTAATTTCATTACTATATTTTGCTTCATGTCCCAGATATTTATATTAAAATTTATCAAATTAACTCAAATAAGATATGTGTGATATAAGCTCAATCAAAGTGGCTTAATTAATATATTAGATACATGGAAAAAAATTAACTAGAGAAAAGGAAATCGTTATATTAGGAATAAGAGGTTTAGACCATGGTATGTGATGATATGGTATATATCGAATGGTATATATCGCGAAAACACAGTATGCTTAAGAAATCATATCCACCTAATTTCATTAGAATATCATGGACAATATGTCCAACATAAACGGTTTAAAGTCAGCTGGAAAGTAAGGAATTCTTATATCGGTCATATTTGGGATAGAGGAGGATCTGCACTGATCCCATTAACTCTTTTGATTACTCAAGTATATTAGGGAACATGTTTCCAAAGAATTTTGTGAAGGTAACTCACACAGTGACCGACATATTCGGCATAAAATCTGCTAGAATAATGAAAATCATTATACATATGTATAATTCGCTGGGATAATTCGTTCACCGATTTCACACATATTAAACTATGGTATATCCAATATCATACGGTCAGTTAATTTTCCTAAGATATCTTATGTATTGACCGATATGTGCCGCATAAAGCTAAATGAAAGTTTGAAATCCTTATATTAGGTATATGGAGACTAGGGGAAGTGTTTACCCGATTTTCCCCATTTTTGACACCAGATCACACTATCATGAAAAGATAAACTTCCAATTTCATTTCAATATCTTACATACTTACCGATGTTTTCGGTAAAAGATTAGATAGAGGCACTGAGGTCCATGTATTGGGTATCTGATGGCTTGAAAAGTTATAATCGATTTTGACTATTTTTACGCATGAGATGGCACATCTTGAACGTACTATTCGTGAAAAGCTTTATTTCAATATCTTAATTGATATAATATCTTAACTTATCTTCTTTAAAGTGAAACAATCAGCTTAAATTTAAAATTGTGTTATTTGAGAAGTAGGTATGGTTGGTTCTCCCATGGTTGATTTCTCCCATTTTCAGAAAGTAACATAAGGGTGGAATGGCATGTACCAAATTTTGTTGAAATCGGTTAAGGCGTTCTTGAAATATGGGATGTGACCTAAAAGTGGGCGACGCCGCCCCCATCACCAAAATTTTACACGAATTCCTATGCAACCCTTCCGTATCATATTTGTTGTAAGATTTAATGTTTTTGACATGTTCCTTCAGCGAGTTAACGCACTTTTAGTAGTTTTCAACATAACCTTTGTATGGGAGATCGGCGTGGTTATTATTCGATCTCACTCATTCTCTCAGTATATAAGGAGTTTCTGGAAAAACTTACTCGGAGTAAGTTTGAATGATATAGCTGTTTTTGGGATATTTATATTAAACTTATTTGGGGCGGGACCATTCCCACTTATACGAAAATTTTTTCCCATAGATGTCCCGCCCTACGAGGATCCTCTATACCAAATAACACGTTCATACCTTAATTCGTTGCTTAGGTATAGCACTTTTTCGGTTTTCGAAAAAGTTTTTTTTTTGTTTTACATTATGTAGGCGTGGCAGATGCCAAATTACGCCCATCCGCAATACCAACCATCTTACGGTGACAGAGAACATGTGTACCAAGTTTCATGAAAATATCTTTAGTCTTACTCAAGTTATGGCTTGCACGGACGGACGGACGAACAGACAATCAGTCGGATTTCAACTCGTCTTTTCATCCTGATCGTTTATATATATATGTGTTTACATATAACTCGATTAGTTCCAGGTATTACAAACAACCGTTAGGTAGACAAAGCTAATATACTCTCTAGCAACATGTTGCGAGAGTATAACTAGAGCATTAATTAATTTAATTGCAAAGATGTTTCTTGACTAGAAAATGAAATGAAGTGATTCTATATAGGCTATTTTACCGCCTTTTTACAAGCAGCGAAATAAAGTCTTAGACGAGTGATATACATGTCAATGGTAATAAAATAATTTAGTAATATAATTAAATTTCGCACTTCTTCATAAAATAATGGACGAAATTTAATTTGACCTAACTTATTTGGTTGTAGCAGCATAAGATATAGGTATGAATCTATCACAACTTTAATCGTTTTCGTACGGTGTATATATTAATATACGGTGTATATATTAATATACGGCGTATATTGTTTGTATGGTGGCCAGGAAAACGTATGCACCTATTCCAAATATCTTCGGTAACAAATTACATTGTGTGCAACAAAATACTTCTGTTAATGTTGTTTATCCAGATTCTGTGGTAACGGAGAAATGAAACTTAAAAACGTTTCACAGTATTACTAAATTAATTTATTAATATTAATAAATTATAATATAATGTCAAGGTTAATGTAAAATGACACTGTCAACTTTTATCACCGCCCTGGTACATAATATCATTTTGTATTCACTTCAAGAATGTAAAAATCACTGTATTTTACACACAGCTCACAGCTTATTTCAATCAGCACCTTACAAAAACTTTGAAGCTATATATCTAGTGAACTAAGAGAGTTATATATGAGAAGTATATATATGAGAACTAAGAGAGAAGTATATATATATATACTTTCAAAGTATTTGTAATTCGCTGGTTGAAATAAGCTGTAAGCCACTGTAAATTCTTGGTATGCGAACATATTATTGTTTATTTAATTCGTCACATAGGAAGCAATGGAATTTATTACAATTAAGTTAATTAATCCTTTTTGTGACTTACGGCGACATTACCAGCGAAACTGTAAATAATTTAAAGGTGTGTAGCTGCGAGGCAGACAGCTTTATTTGTGTCATTCCAACATTAAACCGGGAATGTTCACTGATAATGTATGGGTTTTTCCTTCCATGAAATACGGTTACTAACGAGGTCTTTGTATTGTTGTTCTGTGGGTTTTAAATCCGCCACGCAGATCCCTTTATACATGATAACTGTGGTAAATGTTTCAGGGATTATGGGTTCAGCTTATCCATCTTGAATATCAGTATTCGTACCTCAAAAGCGAAACGTTCCATGCCCTCGGGAATACTAAATAAGTATCCATCCAGAGTTGTAATTTATGGTACAAGGAAAGGCATTTAGATCTTGCAACATTTATTAATGCGGTAACATAGAGGAGCATAAATGCGAGAAAGGATTTGGGATGAAAGAGGGGAAATGTCGCCGAGTACGGCCGTGCGTCCTTTTGAATGAACCCCTCGTCAGAATTCATATTCTTCTTGATTTCGTGACCCCATGTTCTGTCCGAAACTGAAAAGATTTCCACTCCTTTAACGCTTGGACTGTATTTGTTAGCACTGCCACGGTTGCGATGTCAAAATCATACATAGTGATTTCAGCTTAAGGTTGGGAAAGAGAGGGTCTTAAGGTCCACAACAGGTAAATTATTCCCTCAAATCGAAGTGAAGGTATTTGCATAGTATGTAATAGTGGCATTTGCAGTTCCCTGTTCTATCATAAAAGTCTAAAGCTCAGTGATTGTCTCCAGATCGAAGAAACAAATTTGCCAAGGTGGGATAGATGAAAAGCGGGCTTCCGCAAAGAATTCTTCAACTATTAGAAAATTGAAAGCTATGACCTCATATGCGTTCTCTATTATTTTCGTATCGCTGTCACGAAGCTACTGGATTTCACCGAGCCGAAAAAACCAAATGGTACGACAAAAAGTGCCGTTCTGCCACTATACGAGCAGGTATAACGCGGTCAAAAGAAAACGTTCCACAGAGTTGGAAAAAGAAGCGAGACATATTTGTTGTACCAGGTTCCCTCTGTTGCACACCCAAACAGCGTTTTTATTCTCCCAGGTTTCTGCACCTTATATTAGCGCAGGCATCATGAAGTACTTTAAAGCAGTGGCCGGTAAACTTACTTATTCAAATGATTTATTCCGTGTTTAGAGCTGCTCAACTCGACTGACCAAGTATTACATTTAACTGGTCTTGAACTTGTTCAGTTCAAGGGAGAGTAGGACCTTCAATTGTTTTCCAACAATCGTTTTAGTACGAAAACTATACGCAAGTGATTTTTTAAATTTCCTCTTATAACTAACAACACAATTATTACGAGTAATATAAATAAATGGTAAAATTTTACGAGTAATATAAATAAAGAAATTAATTAGAACAATAAATAGTTGTATTTATAACTATGAACTGGCTGGCAGAATAAATAGTATATATTAAAATATATGCCTAACTTTCTGCGTATCTCTCACAATATGAAATCTAACTCTCATTCTTTTTCAGACATCACATACATATCCTCAGCGCAGATCTTGCTCACTGCCATTGTACAAACCTACAAGTAACAAAGCCCAAATTTTTCATCCATACATATTCAGCGAATGCTTTCAGAATGAAAAAAATTACGATAAGAATGTAGATCAAAATTTTATTAAATTGTATCGAAACTTTATTAATTTTTTTAAATTTTATCAAAAATATGTACCGAATTTTGTATAAAAACTATGATTTAGTACAACTCTGCGATGTAAAAAGTCATTTAAATCGACGATTTTTTAAGTAGAAGAAGCGTTCGAAATTTTAAAAATTTAATTAAATTTAAGTTTTCGTTAATATTTTCCATTAAAGTACATCTCCACATGAAAAGTTTTTATTTTACAGTCCTTTTATTTAAAGCTCTATACCGGAAAAACTCAATATTTGGATCAGGTATCATCTGAGTCTTTTGCTACTTGTAGGCCTGTCTGAGCAAAAATTCCAATAGAGAAACGGAAATCATTATATTAGGGATAAGGGCACCATAGACCAGGTCTAGACCAATTTCATTGATATTTACTACCTAATTTCATTATATATATCATTACATCGGATTAGGGGAGGGTCCGGACTAATTGCAATAACTTTTGACATTACTCAAGTACACTAGAGAACATGTTTACATCCAATTTTATGAAGATAACTCATACGCTGACGACAACTTCGGCATAAAGTCTGCTAGAATAACGAAAAACACTATGTAGTTTATGGAGCTGGTGTAATTCGTTGGTCGATTTTACAAATTTTCGACATTAAAGTATGATATATCCAATATCATATATTATTATATTTTGCTAAGACATCTTAATTATCGATCGATATATAGGCCAGCTGGATATCGGGTACATTTAGGCTAGGGGAAGGTCGGGGCTGATAATATTTACTTGTGGTATTAAACTAGAGTATGCTCGAGAACACATTTATAGTCAATATTGATTAACTCAAAATTAGACAGATATATTCGGCATAGAGTCCACTAGAATAACGATAATAATTTTTTGCAATGTATGGAGCTGGGGTAATTCATATATCAATTTCACTAATTTTTGTCACCAAATTATAGTATATTTATATATATTAGTATATATATAATTATTATTATTATTATTATTAAATATTATATATAGTTATTAATATTAGTAAATATACCGAAGATGTCGGTCAGTGTATGAATTATCTTCATAAAATTAAATGTAAACTTGTTCTGTAGAGTAATTGAGAAATAACAAAAGTTAATGCAATCAGTCCAAACCTTCCTCTAGCTCATATATAGCCATTATAGGGATTTACGACTTTCCAGCTGACTATATATGTATATGTGTGATATTTTAATGAAATTATGTGTATATGTTTTCTTAAACATAATGTGGTTTCGCTATAAATTTGAATGATACTGGTATGGATCAATGGTAGGCATTTCATAGAAGAAATGTGCTAGTTTATATCACACGAACACTTACGCTCTATCGTTTAGTTGTTATCGAGATCGCCCGTAACTGGGCCGCTAAGGCAAATGTGCCCTACGTGAAATTATTTATGATTATGAATGCTTTTTATGGTGTTATGAGTTACATTTTGTGTTTTAGGTAATTTAAAGACAATAAAGTTAGGATTTTTAGGGTCCAATATATTCCTTTTAATTACAAAATATAAAATATGAATAAAGAGTAGGAAAATGCTTGTTCTTTCTTCTTTCTCTTGTAATATAAGTTTTGCCATCACCTGAAAATATTTCCCGGCCTTCGATCCTTGCACAATGCGAGAGTATAAAACGCTCGGCAACAGCCGAACTTAGCCTTTTTTACTTGTTTTTCATAAAGTTTTTAAAAATCGGCAGCAATATACCATACTCGTCTACGTTATAACCATTGCAGGCGAACAGATTTGGTAAAAAATCGGTTCTACAGAAAAACTTCATATTCTAGGCTGAATGGCTTACGAGGGCCACCACTGCAATCT
The DNA here is from genome assembly GCA_021498325.1 of Bactrocera minax. Classification (NCBI taxonomy): domain Eukaryota; kingdom Metazoa; phylum Arthropoda; class Insecta; order Diptera; family Tephritidae; genus Bactrocera; species Bactrocera minax. The sequence goes on along the minus strand of JAKEEE010000109.1, from coordinate 412,025 downwards.
TAGTATTGTCATGTACTATCATGTTTTCATAAACTTTTTCAAAACGGTTTGTTCCGGCACGTGCGCTATAAATTTATGTAATATCTGCAGATACGTTGCAATTACATTTGCTTTGGTTATTTATTCCATGCATATATTTTTATTGTGTACCGTTTATTTTGTTTATTGCCATCATTTTTGTTTGATTGATTTTTGTTTGTTTGACGAAGTAGATATGGCTTTCTAAGTTATCGGAAGAAAGTTATCGTAAATCGTCTTACAAGCGAATAAATTCATCATCACGAGAAAGTGTTGAGCAAATTTATTGCAGCGGAGGATTAGGAAGACGATCAGTATGTCACCGACGACGATGATGATGTGGAGTATGTTCTTATTAATGGCAGAGAGATGTCTGATGTTGATAATGAGCTTGAGGTTTAAGAAGAATTGCAAGAATATGAAGACATTGATGAAGCTGAATGTGATGAAGTTGTTAAACAAGAGCCCAATGTCTCAATTACTGTCAGTGGTGTGCGTCGATTACTAGACGAAAAGGAACATTATTACGAGAGTAAAGTTGGAAATATGTTCTGGAAAAAAGAACCGCCTGCAGTCAGAGCATCAGAACCGGTTCACCAGCAACAACACCCTACCGGCAGGACCTGCTCATCGATTTCTACCGAATCCGGTAGTTATTTTCCGTGATATAATGTTATATAAATTCACATAGAGTGGAATCGGACGTGCATGTTTGGTTTGGATTATTATTATTTTCCGGTGTGTTTCACTGTAACAACATGCAAGCAAAGGATCTATGGCATTCAAAATGTCGCTTCGGGTTCTTCGTTTTGTTGGAGCTAACACTCGTTCTGTATCTTTAATGTTGAGTAAATCAGCACCAGTTGACGAAATATGGTTTATGATGAATGACAATCTTCATGAAGCATCCAAATGTGGCAATAACAGTAGACGACCAGCTATTTCTTTACCTTGAATGAACCTTGTTTACTTGGTTGGTGGTTCAGCGTTTCTTCCACAAGCTGCCCTCTCAAAGGACATATTTAAAAAGGAAAACGGTCAAATCACAAACGATAAATTAACCAAGACTGAATTCGCTGGAGAAATATAGTAATTCCGATAACTTTTTCATATCACTCGAGTTGGCAAAATCTCTGATGACAAAAGGATTTTCTATCGCAGGCATAGTGCTAGTAAATGGAAAATTTATTCCTCTATGCTTTCCCCTAAACAGAAAGACAAGATCGTATAAAAAATTTCGACCTCTCAGAGTTTGTTTTCCTAGATGAAAATGTGTCAATGTATTACTACGTTGCCAAAATACACAAATATGTGTTAGTATTGTAAACACAACATTACACACAAGCCACAGACGCTTCGACCAAATTCAGACAAGCAGTTATCTTAGCCTAAAATCAAAATAAGTTCGTGGTTGACACAATAGATAAAATGCTATCTGTCCACACTTGCAAACGCGCAATAAATCAATGGACATTGCCTGTTGCCACTGGTTTCTTACGAGGGCGGGTCAATAAGTACGTGACTTTTGGAATAAAACGCAGATTTTTTGATAAATAAATTATTTTATTTTTCAACATAGTCTCCCTTGAGCTCTATACACTTTGTCCAACGCTTCTCCAATTTTTTTATCCCTTCCAAAAAATATGTTTTGTCGAGGTCCTCAAAATAGGCCTTTGTTTGCGAGATGACTTCATCATTGGAGACAAATCTTTTTCCACCAAGCCATTTCTTCAGGTTTGGGAACAAGAAGTAGTCACTCGGAGCCAAATCTGGAGAATAGGGCGGATGAGGGAGCAATTCATAGCCCAATTCATGGATTTTTGCCATGGCAACTGCACATGTGTGCACCCTTGCATTGTCTTGGTGGAAAAGAACTTTTTTCTTGGCCAAATGAGGTCGGTTTTTCTTCAAATCGTCATTAAATCGGTCCAATAAGTTGGCATAATATTCTCCAATGATTGTTCTTCCCTTTTGAAGGTAGTCAATGTGGATTATCCCGTGTGCATCCCAAAAAACAGTCGCCATAACTTTATTGGCTGACAAACCCACCTTGGCCTTCTTTGGCGCCGATTCACCCTTAGAAACCCACTGTTTTGACTGTTGTTTGGTCTCTGGTGAGTTGTGATGGATCCATGTTTCGTCCACCGTTACAAAACGGCGCAAAAACTCCTCCATATTGCGATTAAACAACGCCAAACATTCCTGTGAAGTTGTTACACGATTGCGTTTGTGGTCGACTGTGAGCAAACGCGGCACCAATCTTGCGGAAAGCTTTCTCATGCCCAAGTGATCATTAAAAATTGAAACCACTGAGCCATGCGAGATCCCTACGGCTTCCACAATCTCTCGCACTTTCAATCTTCGGTCGGCCAACACCATATCGTGAATTTTTTCGATTGTTTCGGGTGTAGAGACCTCAACTGGGCGTCCAGGACGTTCGGCATCTTCAGTGCTTGTACGGCCACAACGAAATTCAGTAAACCACTTTTTTACCATAGATATCGATGGTGCAGAGTCCCCATAGTATTTATCAAGCTTAGCCTTGGTCTCGGTAATGGTTTTTTTCGCAAAAAATAATGCTTAATAAGCACACGAAATTCACTTTTTTCCATTTTCTCCTCAAATTAGTGGGTAGTCTGATAAAGATAGCTGTCAAACACAAACTAACTGACACAGCAAGTTCAAATTTTGACAGGAGTCAACTGACAGATGCCTGTTGACGGGAGTAGTGTTGTTTTTTCAGTAAAGAGGTCAGAAATTCAAAAAGTCACGGACTTATTGACCCGCCCTCGTATATTATATCCAAGCATTTGTAACCAAGGAAGAAATCAGACCAGAGAAGAGATTTTATACTAGAATGTGCAGAATAATTAACAATCCGCCATACGTAAAGACGTGTGGTAGATATATGATGGACCCAGGGTATATGACAGACCAGCAATCAAAAAGGCAAAGCAAAAACTTAATGTATTTTAGGTGAGTATGCCAAGCATATACAAACATACAACTTTGAATTAATATATATATTAACTTCCATGGTCACAAAACCAAACTTGATAAGTGTTTTTGTAATAAACAGTTTTTATATTATATTTTAAGTTTTATACATAAATTTCTGATGGTAATTGGGAAAGTTGTAAGAAAAAAAATAGAATTTGAAAAAAAAAATTTCCTTGAGAACGAACCAATTGATTTTTTTAACCAATGCTACTTCTAAAGATATTTAAATACATAATTTTTTCACTATTCTTCACCCTAAACAAGCCTTCTCATAAGAGAACAAACAACCATTTCAAACAACAAATGGATACAAAATTTTCCACAATGGACGGTTCAAATATCATACGCTTTACCGGTGTACATATGGTATAAAATCAACCAGAACTTCGAAAATCATTATGTTATATATATGGGGTTAGGTATAGTTAGTTTTAGCTGTTATGACTCATAATATATATGCATCGCATAAACGTCTGAGTTTATTTTAAATTTACTGGTGAATGGACGAAATGGGATTGAGTGCGAAATTCAAAACCATGTTCACCTTGTTTCCTTCTAATTGCTCTACTGCTGCTGTTATTTAACGGAGGTTATCTTAAATGTCAAAACTTTTTGCATTTGCTTAATGGCACATGGTTCTATATGTTCTAGTTTGCTTATGCCAACGTGCGCGCTTGCTTGTAAATAAAAGTAGTCCTACTCTTCTGTTTCTAGATGCCAGATGGTTTAACATTCAATACTATGTAAATTATAAATTAACTATTACTACTAGAAAACCCTTGGCTTTAAATAAAGAACTCGAAATAGTGAAAGCTGGACCAGATTCAGTTACCGAACTGATCTTCAGGGCTTGAACATTTTCTGCTTTACAATTTTTCGGTTTATGTTGCATCTATTATAATTGTCTATCTATAATTATCTATTATAATTATCGCTTGCACGGACAGATGAACAGATAGAAAGACAACCGGTAATCAATTTATCTCGTCATCCTGATCATCTGGATATATATAATTCAATACCCAATTCGATTAGTTTTATGTGTTACAAATCACCTTATGTGTTTTATGTGTCACCTAACAAAACTTTTTAACTATGTGCATCAAAAATAAAATTATAAGGTGCGATAACCTAACCACAAATTATGGCACACAACTCAAATTTGGTACAAAGGATCAAAGTACTGAGTGGCATTTGTGTTTAAATTTTTGGAAACGGTGCGTGACCAGGCCTCCTGACAAGTTTATAGATCATATTTCATAAAACACTAAAGCAATATCAACCAAACTTGCTGAACAATTTTACTTAATTGATATTTTTGCTTGAGAAGCATTCAATTTTACAGTGAACATGGTACGAGGATGTAGCATGTGAATCGGTATAAAAACTTTTTAATGGATGTGGCACCGCAAAATTTAGGCGGAACTCGAAATGTCGGTAACTACATGACAAATTTCAACCAAATTTGGTGAATAACACTATCCTGATATTTTATGCTACAGTGTGATATCGGACTACAACCACGCCTACTTTCACCACAACGCAATTTCAAATTACATTACACTTACATTACATTACACTTTATAATACATATACAACCACCAGTAAAGATATCAGAATAAAACTTTGCACAAACAGTGTACTCAAAGTGTATTTATTCAACCTCTTATATAAAAATTGTTGAAACCGGATGATGACTTTTAAAGGCACATTATACCGAATATGAGGACCTCAGTACCTATGGCTAGCTTTACACAGAAATTATCGGTTAATTTCTTTTAATGTCTTAATGAAATTTAGAGAACCTATTTTCCTAATGTTTAAGAGCCCTGATGTCACTGGAAAATTCGGGTTAATACTTTTTTTGGTTCTATGAACTTAATATAAGAATTTTCTAGAAAAAAACTACCGGTTGGCATTATACCGAATGTATCACTTACTCATCATAATTAAATGAAACTGAACAAAATCTTCGATATACTACAATATGGTGGTGAAAACAGGCGAACGTCTACGGTCCACGAATTACCTCAGACTATATTCATGATATTAGTGCTGTGGGAATGTACTGTTTTATTACCGAATGACATAATATTATTCTTAGGTAATTTTGTTGAGACAACTACTAACGAGATATTTCCGAAATAAACTCAACCAAAGGAACGATATTTAATATGGTGTGTATATGAAGAAAAAATCAACCATAGGGACGTAAGTCATCATATTAGATCAAGGTCTAAACCCTATTGTGTTTAAGAAAACACTTAATTCCTTTAAAATGTCACACATATTGACTTATATAAGTCAATGGTTTAAGGTCAGCTGTAAGTCCGGAAATCACTGTATCGGATATTTTTGGATGGGTAAGGTCTGAGCAGATAGCATTTGCTTCTGGCATTAAACTATAGTATGCTATGACATATACGGCACAGAGTCCACTAGAATAGCGATAATTATTATTTGCTATATATGGGAATGGGGTAGTTCGTATGTCGATTTCACTAATTTTTCCCACCAAACTATATTATATTCAAGGTGTTACGTTAACTGATTTTATATTTTTAAGTTATCTTACATATATACCACTACACACGGAATTTTGAAAATTGAAACCAGGAAAAGACGTAATCTGAAGCTTATTAAGATATAAATATATTAACCGTTATGCAAAGTATACAGCCAAGCATTGACAGTCAACAGTTTGAAAATACTTATTTTGAGTATTTTGGAAGCAAGATGAAGTATTTACCCGATTTTCCCAATTTTTGACATCAAAACGCGATATTTTAAGTCAAAGATTTGTTTTGAATTTCAGTAATCTATCTGACAGATTAAACATTATTTTTAGCAAAAAGTTTGCCATAAGCACAAGGTCCACATATTCGGTATCCGGGGGCTTGCAGATATATAGTACGATATTGAACCACTTTTGGGCAGGAATTGGCATACCATCAACGCACTCTTTTTGCAAAGCTTCACTGCGTTAACTTTTTAATGGTGGTTGATTTATATACACTGTAAAAGGAGAGAATCATATGAAATTTAATATTGTGATAAGTGGGAAGCAGGCGTTGTTGTTATCCGATTTGACACTGTAATATAAGGATGCGAATATAATATTACTCAAAAAAATTGGTTGAAATTGGTATGGCGGTTCTCGAGATATAGAATTTCACCTAAATTCTTCACCTAGAGGCGGTTTCACTCCCTCTGTCCAATTCCAATTTCATTGAAACCTGTAAATACCATCCTGGCTGTGAAATTCAATGTTTCTGGGATGATTAACTAGTTTTCAATATAACCGTTATATGGGTAGTAGCGTGGTTTTAATCCGATTGCACCCATTTTCTCACATTCTAAGGAGGTTCCAGAGGAATTTTTGTTCAGCGAGTTTTATTGATACAGCATTATTGGTTTGTGAGATATGTACATTAAACCTATTAGGGTTGAGGCCATGCCCACTTTTTACAATTTTGCAACGCACATATGCCCCCCTACCGCGATTCCCCGTACCAAATATAAGCAATAAATTTTAATTGGGAGTTTAGTTAAAGCATTGTTTTTCTTTAACAGCATTTTGTTGGAGCATGATGCTTTAGTGTGAGCATGGTGTATATGTAACTTGAACAAGAATATACCCTATTCTGTCGGTACAAATTTCGAAAGTTATGTGTACCTTCATCTACTAATAGCGTCAGAAATTTAAAATCAAAAAAAGTTCACTTACCTCTGCTTCACGTCTACACTTTCGAAACAGCTGGGCCACTATAAGGAAAATTCTTATATTAACATTTTTATAAACTCTCAACTATGCTCTAAACTTGTGGTGTTATTTATGAAATATTATACTTTTCGATCGCTACTGAATACTCGATGGTGAAATTAAATTTTGTTGCAGATTAATTCGTTTTTAATAATAATAAACCCAACGGTTACCTTCCTCCGAGTCATGAAAGGCAAGAGAATTTTTAATCGACGAGATCTAAAACTGCTCAGCTACGGAAACAAAAATTTCAACAGATAAGATTTAAGAATGAGTTATAATAATATTTATATCCTCTTTTCATTAAGTGAAAATAGTAAAAGAAAAGTTTAATGCTGAGAAGTGAGTCCGACAAATCAAACGTGCTGGAATGAGAATTAAAATCACGACATATGTGGCGGAATGGTTCGTTGAAATTGTCTGGTAAGCGAACCGGGATATTAAAATTAAACACCTAACGGTTGTTTGTAACTCCTGAAACTAATAGATATAGATATTGAGTAATATACATATATAAATGATCAGGATGACGAGGCGAGTTCAATTCCAAGTGACTGTCTGCCCGTCTGTGCGTCCGCCCGTGCAAACGATAACTTGAGTAAAAATTTAGATATCTTGATGGAACTCAGTACACATCTTCTCTGTCGCCATAAGAAGGTTGGTATTACAGATAGGCTCGTTTAGTTGGCATAAAGCCTGTGAGAATAACGAAAATCATTATATTTAGTATATGAGAGCTGGGATTATTCGTGGACCAATTTCACACATTTTCGACATTAAACTATGGTATATTGAATATTACACATTCACCTAAATGCTGAGATGTCTTATATGTCGACCGAAATATATGGTATAAAGTCTACCGGGATGTTGAAAATCCTTTTGTTAGGTACATGGGGGCTAGGGAAAGTGCTTAGATGGGGAGATAATTCATATATTGACTGATAAGGTAGAAAATCTATATATTAGGTATAATACTTATCATAGTTGAAAATCTAGAGGTTGGTAATCAGGTATATAATAGGTAATCATAGGTTGAAAATCTATATATTAGGTATAATAGTAATAGGAAGTATTGACATCATACAACATCTTACAGATTTACCGATGTTTTCGGTAAAAAGTTAGATAGAGGCACTGAGGTCCATATATATTGTATCTGGTGGCTTGAAAAGTTATAATTCGATTTCGACGAGTTTTACGCATGAGATGGCATATCTTGAACGTACTATTCCTGAATATCTTAATTGATGCTCGATTTATCTACTTAAAGGTGAAACTATCAGATGACGCGTAAAAGTGTATATATATGAGAAGTAGACGTGGTTGGTCCTCGATATCGCCCATTTTCACAATTTGATATAAAAATGATGTTAAGGCGTTCTTGAGAAGTGGGATTTTTCCTAAAAGTGGGTGGTGCCACTCCCACAACCAAAATTTTGCACCTAATCCTATACCACCCTTCCGTTTCATATTTGGTATAAGCCCTAATATTTCTGAAGTGTTCCTTGAGCAAGTTAACACATTTTTAGTAGTTTTCAACATAACCTCGTATGGGAGGTGGGCGTGGTTATTATCCAATTTCGCTATTTTTTTTAGTATATTAGGAGATGTTAGAAGAACTTACTCGGAGCAAATTTGATTGATATAGTTGAAACGGTTTCTGAGATATGCATATTAAACATATTTGGGGGCGAGGCCATACTCACTATATACCCGATTGACTGGTATTTATTTTAGGGTCAGCCTCTCAGCTGTGGTCCTCTTATTCGGTATCTGGGGCTTAAAGAGTTAAGGACCGACATTTATGAAAAGAGATGTCACAACTTGAAGGCACAATTTGACCAAAACACCAATATCACCAGCAGTAGTGGTTGTAACGCCATTTAGACACTGAATCATAAAGAAAATGTTGTGCAAAAAAATAAATATGGGATTTTATCTTTAATGGGGCGGTGCAACAAATATTGTAAAATTTTTACGCCGTTTCCCATGCATCTTTAGCGAGTTAGCGTACTATAGCTTCCAACATAAAAAGATATACATTAATAGATAAAAAGATAATAGATACATAAAAGATATACATTTAGAAGATACATTAAATCTATGAGGCAGCGGGGCCGCGATCACTTTCCAAAAATTTTCCAACTACAGACGTCTTGCTTTATTGTCATTTTTGGCACTAAGTTTAAGTTTTGTAGCTTAGTTGTATGACCTTATAAATTTTCACTTAAGCGAATTTTGTGGGCGTGAAAAAGTCCGATTTTGCCTATCTACAATACCAACATCCTCAGATTGCCAGGGAACACATGTACCATGTTTTATCAAAATATCTCAATTGGTGTTCAAGTTATCGCGTGAACGGACAGATGGAAAGACGGACAGTCATCCGGAATACAACTCGTCTCGTCATCTTAATCATTTTGATATACGTTGCTCCACATCTATATAGATTAATTTTAGGTGTTACAAGCTGTTGAGTTGAATAAAACTATCATACTCCGTGCAACATGTTGCGAGATTATAAAGCGGAAAGGAATTCGTTTTGTTGTAAAAGTGGTATAGTCTGAAAATTTTCAAATAATCTTTTACCCAATATCTGAACTTAAGTACTTTAGACTTTAATACTTTCAGAATACGTAGCAGCTGCAAACATTTATATTTGGTCAATAATTTAAATTTTATGCGGTTACTTAAAAAGGCTTTTGCCCTCGTTCCGAATATGTTGTAAATATTTATTTGAAACTGAGCACAATTGCAAAAATGGAAAAATTTTCAAACTTAAAAGGGACATCGAATTACATAGTAGCGAATGTTACTAACAAGATCACAAAGCGTTTTGTTCGAAAATGATCAACTCTATATCCTTCGCTTTTCCTCGTCGTCCCCTCTCCTACTCAGTACGAGCCGTCGCTGTAAAAATTGTGTGCCGCTGCAAAGTGTATGATCATTAACTAAAAGAGCGTAAATAATCGTTTACATTAGCTCATAGTTATATAATCGTAATATAATCATAGATTAATAATCGTTTAAACATAGCAACATAGCGCAATTGTGCAAGCTAACTTCATGCGTACACTTACGCTCTATCGCTTAGTCGTTGTCGAAACAGCGACGAAATAACATCGCATATTGTACTGCCGCTAAGGCGCACGCGAAATTGCATGATCACTCAAATCAAATCAAAGAGTTTTGCATTATTTTATCCATGTGATCAAGTTTATGAGAACGAAGTTGAATATCTCTTAACATATAATATTAAGATCAAATACATATTAAATTTAAATTTCAAAACTTCATATGAATGCATTGAAGATAATTGTCAGAATTTTCTCATTTAAATTTCTTTATGTGAAATTTTTATTTACATTCATTCAACCAATTAGATCTGTCTTTATTTCATGTAGGCTACTCTTCCATTGACATAATAAAGAACACTAATTAATTCTCTTACATTCGTATTGTGCATAATATATAGTATGTTAGTATATATATTTCTCAAAATATTCAATATCTTAGAGATTTACCGATATTTTCGGTACAATGTCAGATAGAGGCACTAAGCTCCATATATAGAGTATCTCGTTGTTTGAAAAGTTATTGGGTTGTTCGGAAAGTCATTTCGTTTTTTCCCGCCAGAAGACTTAATTACGTTTTTTCGAAACTAACTTCACACTTAAGCCCCATAACCATTATATGTCATGAGAGCTGATATTGCAAGGCTTGTGTGTGAAAAAGTTCTATTAATTCTACCCAGTAGTTTTCGGTTGGTGCCTTTTTAAATATGGAGAGCAATAAGCAGCATTTTCGTCATATTTTACTTTTTAACTTCAGAAAAGGTAAAAATGCTGTCCAAGCGAGAAAAAAATTGACGGATGTGTATGGAGAAGGCGTGTTAACAGTACGCCAGTGCCAGAACTGGTTTGCAAAATTTCGATCCGGCAATTTTGATGTCGAAGATGCACCACGGTCTGGAAGGCCGGTCGAAGCTGACAAAGATGCGATAAAGGCATTAGTTGATGCAAATCGGCGAATCATCACACGAGAGATCGGTGAGAGGTTAAATTTGTCGAATTCAACTGTTTATGGCCATTTGAAAGGCATGGACTTAACCTCGAAGCTCGATGTGTGGGTGCCCCATGTCCTTACCGAGCGAAATTTGTGTCGTCGTGTTGACGCGTGTGATTCGCTCCTCAAACGTCTAGAAAATGATCCATTTTTGAAGCGGATTATTACTGGGGACGAAAAATGGGTTGTATACAACAATGTTAAACGCAAGAGGTCATGGAGCAGAAAAGATGAACCGGCTCAAAGCGTGTCAAAAGCCAACATTCACCAAAAAAAGGTGATGCTCTCCGTTTGGTGGGATGTCAAAGGAATCGTTTTTTTTTGAGCTTTTGCCGGACAATACAACGATTAATTCAGAAGTCTATTGTCATCAGCTGGACAAATTGAATGATTCACTTAAAGAGAAGAGGCCCGAATTAATCAACAGGAAGGGTGTAGTGTTCCACCAGGATAATGCGAGACCTCACACAAGTTTGGTCACTCGCCAAAAACTTTTACAGCTTGAATGGGACGTACTGCAACATCCACCATATTCTCCAGATCTGGCGCCTTCCGACTACTATTTGTTCCGGTCCCTGTAAAATTTTTTGGATGGCAAAACCTTTACCTCAAATGAAGATGTCAAAAACCACCTGGACGAGTTTTTTGCCAGCAAGGACCAAAACTTTTATGAGAGGGGAATTATGTTACTGCCAGAAAGATGGCAAAAGGTGTTGGACCAGAATGGCCAATATATAATTTAATAAAATATTTATTCATTATACGAAAACTGTCTTTCATGTTCCCCAAAAAAAACGAAATGACTTTCCGAACAACCCAATATAATCCGATTTCGACTATTTTTACACATGAGATGGCATATCCTGAACGTAGTATTCATGAAAAGCTTTATTCTAATATCTTAATTGATGTTCGATTTATCTACTTTAAAGTGAAGGGATCAGATGAAACTCAAAATTGTGTTAAATGGGAAGTAGGTGTGGGTTTTATCCGACTATAAGACTTGGTATACGTGTTCTCTGTCACAATAAGAAGGTTGGCATTGCAGATGGGCGTAATTGAACATCTACTACGCCCGCAAAATGCCATTAATCAAAAACATATAAAGTGCTATAACTAAGCAACAAATAAAGCTGGAAACGTGTTATTTGGCGTGCAGGATCGTAGCAGGGCGCGGCATCTGCGAGTAAAAATTTTTGTAAAAGTGGCTATGGCCCCGCCCCCCAAATAATTTAATGCACATATCTTATATCGGTCAAGCTTACATTACACATATCTCACGCGAGAGCTATACCATTCAAGCTTTTCAAAACATGTTCTTCTGGAATGTCCTCATATATTGGGAAAATAAGTTAAATCAAATAATTACCACGCCCACCTCCCATGCAAAGGTTGTCCCGAAAACTACTAAAAGTGCGTTAACTCGCTAAAGAAACGTCACAAATTTTAAATGACATATGACATTATATTTGCATTCTTATGTCACGCTGTGAAAATAGATGAAATCGGATTAAAACCACGCCTAATTCTCATATAACACAACTTTAAGTTTCATCTGATCCTTTCACTTTACAGTAGATAAATCGAGAAGCAATTAAGATATGAAAATCAAACTATGTACTAATAAGTAACTACCAATAAGTGTACAAAGTAATTAAACTATGTAATAATGCCTTCAAGATATGCCATCTCATGAGTAAAAATAAACGAAATCGTATTATAACTTTTCAAGCCACCTATCTGACTTTTTAACGAAAATATCGGGAAATCTGTAAGATATTGTAATGAAATTGGAGGATTATATTTCCATGGTAATAGTGTATTCTGGTACCAAAATTGGTGAAAATCGGGTAAATACTTCCCCTAGCCCCCATATACCAAATATATAGATTTTCAACCTTCCGGTAGACTTTATACCATATATAACGGTACTTATGTAGGATATTGTAATGAAGTTTCAGGATTATCTTTCCATGATAATAATCTGATCTGGTGTCCAAAATGGGAAAATTTTGGTAAATATTTCCCCTATTCCCCATATACCTAATATATGGATTTTCAACTTCCTGTAGACTATATATATATGAAAGAAAGCGGTCTAGACCTGGTTGACTTTTTCCTTATGTATCTCATATATTTATTAAACCACTTTGGTTGAGTTCATATCGCATATATCACTCTTGAGTTAATTTGGTACATTTTAATATAAATATCTCTGACAAAATATAACAATGAAAATACATGAGTCTTTGACCTGTAACATAAGGTAAAAAGATAAAAAATATGATTGGAATCCATTGACAATTTCTTCGAATAATGAATGCTGAATTCTTCGGCAACATTTTTTAATATAAAGTTATGTCAGAACCTGAAAACATTTCCCCGCCTCTGATCCTTGCACATTGCGAGAGTAAAAAAAGTTCGGTTACACGCTGGTGTAGAGTTATTTTAAAACGTTTATTTTAAGTTATTTAAGTTTTATTTTTAAGTATTATTTAAATTTATTTTAAATTTCACAAATATTGTACTAACAAATTGAATACTATTATCCATATGGCAGATTCTGGAACACCAAAACGATTAATAAAGTATCTTTTTTCCAAATTAATGGACTATAAAAATGTTATTTTTTTATTAAAAAGGAAGGAAGGCATGTGTGTTAGTTCATGGGTGTTAGTTCCAATAAGAAGTATATTGAAGTATGTTAATTCCGCTGTGTGGAGTCGCCAAAATGTCATCAATGTCAAGTGTAATCTCCTCAACAATCGATCATATTCATGCATTATTGAAATCAAAATATTTATAGTACTTACAACCTGGGAAGATCATCTGGCAAGCCTTTTGGCAACGGCCCTGTTTGAAAATGGATGAAAACCAGAGTTTTAGACATATTATATTCTAAAACAGAGGAAGGATTCAATGCGATACAAAAGCAATGCCGGACCTCCTAGTGTATTTCATCATATATAGCGACATGTAAGATAATTTCCAAAGTAAATCTTTTTTTAACCTTTTTATACTCTCGCAACATGTTGCAACAAAGAATAATAGTTTTGTTCACCTAACGGTTGCTTGTAGTACCTAAAACTAATCGAGATATATATCGATTTATATATATACAAAAATTTTCAGAATGACGAGACGAGTTGCATTCCGGGTGACTATATATACGTCCGTCTGTCAGCGGAAGTGATAACTTGATTAAAAATGGTGGTATCTTGGTAAAATGTTCCTTGGCAATCTGAGGGAGCTGCTGTTGCACATGTGTGAAAACGAATAACTACCACGCCCACAAAATGCCGTTAAACGAAAACCCATAAAATGCTATAACTAAGCTCCCAATTAAGATATAAAACTTAAATTTAGAACAGTGAATCACAGTAAGGAAGGGCATATATGGGTTGAAAATTATTTAAATATAAAAGTAATACTACTTATTATTATATGTTATTATATATTATTAATATTATTATGAATAACAATAATTAATAATATTATACTATAGGTTTGATGCCTACTCCTCATACATCAGATAATTAGTAAAATCGGATATATATCGATCAATCGGCGAGGTATCTTAATGAAAGGCAGATAGCATCTTTTCCTGTTAATAACATGTCGTGGTCCCAAAAGGAATAAAATCGGATCAATACTATCCCTATTCGCCAAATAGCTAATATGTTTCAAACTTCCGGTTGACTTTATATGGTATATATCGGTCAATAGATATGATATCCTCGCAAAATTAAAGGCACGTATAATATTAGATATGCTACAATTTAATTCTGAAGATGTATAAAATTATTCCACGAATTACACCAGCTCTCATATACTACATGTAATAATTTTCGTTATTCTAGTGGACTCTATGCCGAATATGTCAGTAAAAATTTTCGTAATCTTAATAAAATTTTCTGGAAATATGTTCTTCAGCATACTTTAATTTAATGCCAAAAGTAAATGTTATCTTCTCAGACTTTCCCCTAGTCTCAATGTACCTGGTATGGCAATTTCCGGATTTTTAGCTGAATTCAAATCATTTGCATAAGTCAATATATGTGATATTCAAAAAAAATTTAGTGTTTTCTTAACCATAATATGGTTTGGCGTTGAATATCTATGAAATCGGTCTACACCTTAGCTTAAATCGCATACATCTAATATAAGGTAATAATTTACGTCCCTCTGGTTGACTATTTCCATATATACATAATATATTAAACTTCGTTCCTTTTATCAAATTTATATCGTAAGTATCTCCATAAAAGATGTATCAACAAAATTAAATAAGAATACACGTATTTCGAATAATATGTCATTCGGTAGTAAAAATTATGTCTTTTGTGCCTTCAATACTAATTGCTTGAGTCAGACCGGCAGAAAGGCAAAAGATATATTATACATGTTATTAATTTATTAATATTAATACATGTTATTAATTATACTGAATACGTACTATTATGCATGTTTATGAAGAAATTTAGTTAATGAAGAGCATGCGAACGTACAAGCAGCTTTATATGTGTGTATAAACATTTACATTCCTATATATATGCATATGCAAATGTGTATATGTAGCTATTATGGGATTTAGTCCGACAGTCAATGGGTTTGCTGAAGTATATAAATCAATAAAAGTATATATGCTTTTATCCGAAATTCTAAATCCTTAAATTATATTAAGGTCATGTAACGATTTATGTATTCTGTAATGGTTTTTATTAAAGTTAAATTTATTAAGGATAGACTATATGTGTCTTTATGGATATCAAAATTGTAAAAATAAATTCAATATAAACTTATACTTAATTCATATTAAACTTAAACTGACTACATTGTTAGAAATTACACACCGACAAATAAAAGTACACAATTGAATTAATCTTTATTTTTATATGATTTCAGATAAATAAAATATGTAGAGGTGAATTTTCCAAAATTTTGCTGGTACAAGTACTGTATAGTGCCCAATTTGAGTTTACGTGTTTGGATTATCCCTTGTAAAAAATTAGAAACCTTTCTTTTGCAGTTTATCATTTGAGAAAACATGGATAGAGCAAATATTTTAAGATATGTGAAATATCTCTTAATATTTCACCATGTTCGTTTAGAGAATATTTTCATTACCTCTACTTTGACTTGACTATCGTTAGTAAAGGTAAACATGAGAGACAAAAGTACTAAATAAGAATAACAACCGATATTATACTAAAATATTATGCCAGTTTTCACTTAATGGTAAAGAATAAATCAACTATTGCAATTCTCTTTTATTTAATTATTAAGTGGAAACTCTCATAATTTAAATAGCAACGAAAAAAGCTAATAAATTAACCAACGGCCGATGGCAATCTTACAAAGAATATTTACGAATATAGTATTGCTTTCGAAATCGTTTACGAAATATACAATAAAATCTTGCTGCTCAAGAGTGAGGTTAGTTTTGAAGTACTTAGAAAACACACTCTGAAACACTATAAAACTCAGTTAACCAATAAAATTGTATGGTTTTCTGAAACAAAATAAGTAATATTTAATAAAGTTTGTAAAGCATTTTAAAGATATACTCAAATAATGATAAGAATATACATTTTTAAAACACATATATTAAATATATATATCTCAGTATAAATTAAGTAAATTTACTTTAATTTTGACAAAGTAAAAGTTATAAATCGATGTGAAATATTAGTAAAACCCTATATGGGATACTAAAAAAAGTATGAATATATTTCTCAACCACTTATTTAACAAATTTCATTTTATTCATTATTGCTGATTTCATTAAGGTTTTAAGTTTTACATCTTTGCAACACATCGTTAACCATTGATAATTTTTTTGTCAAGAAGATCGGCAAAAGTACGATTGTCTTTTCTTGCTTAAAATGTTTCAGAAAAAATTATGCTTTTGTATCAGATCGATTTCTTCCATTTTCACAATGTGTCATATGAATGAAAATATAATGTCATGCACCAAATTTGGCTGAAATCGGTTAAGGCGTTCTTGAGATATGGGATTTCTCCTAAAAGTGCGCCGTGCCACTCCCATCACCAAAACTTTATATGGATTCACATGCAACCCTTTTGTATCATATTTGCTGCAAGATTTAATATTTCTGACGTGTTCCTTCAGCTAGTTAACGCACTTTTAGTAGTTTTTAACATAACTTTTCTATGGGAGGTGGGCGTGGTTATTATCCGATTTCACTAATTTTCTCATTATGTGAGGAAGTACTATAAATACTTATTCGGAGCAAACTTTATTGATA
The DNA here is from genome assembly GCA_021498325.1 of Bactrocera minax. Taxonomy (NCBI): domain Eukaryota; kingdom Metazoa; phylum Arthropoda; class Insecta; order Diptera; family Tephritidae; genus Bactrocera; species Bactrocera minax. The sequence continues at coordinate 394,907 of JAKEEE010000109.1, read as the reverse complement.
TAGCTTTAACGGTTTCTGAGATATATATATTAAACCTATTGGTGGGGCCAAGCTCACTTTTACAAAAATTTTTCCCTACAGATGTCTCGCCTCACTGCGATCCTGTCAGTACCGGTCAGGTATTGGAGATGGGCGGAATTGGAGATATGCCACGCCCACAAAATTCCGTTAAGCGAAAACTTATACGGTGCTATAACTAAGCAACAAATTAAGAAGCAGACCTGCAATTTGGTAGAGAGAATCACGGTATCTCAATATCCGTTAAAACTTTAATAACTAAATTAGTACCAGCTTATACACTGGAAAAATAAATCAAATCGAATGATAACCGCGCCCACCTCCCATACGAAGGTTATGTTGAAAACTATTAAATGTGCGTAAACTCGCTGAAGAAACACGTTAGAAGCATTAGATTGTACAGTAGATATGGTTCAGAAGAGGTGCATAAGGGTTCATATAAAAACTTAACATTGGCTGTGGGACTGCCTAATTTTCGGTGCAATCCCATATCTCAGGAACGATTTAACCGATGTCAACTAAATTTCCTGCATAACATTACTCTGATATTTTTATTGTCCAGTGTGAAAATGGGGGAAATCTGATTATAGCCACGCCCACTTCCCATATAACACTTCTTTAAATCAATCTGATTCTTTCACTTTACAGTATGTAACTCAAGCACTAGTTAAGATATCGGAACAGAAATTTACACAAATAGTGTCCTAACGGTATAATATTTTCTGCCTGAAAATTTTGGAAATCAGAATTTACCTCATCAAGCCCCCATATACCGAATATATTTACCTCGATACATATGGCTGTCATTGTACCGAAAATATCGGTTACTCATCGAGATATGTTATTGAAATTCAGAGAGCATCTTTCTCTGGCAATAATGCCCCTCGTTTCGAAAATGGGTAAAATCGTGTCAATGCTTCCCTTAGCTTCCATATACGTAATATAAAAAATTTCGAAATTTTAAAAAGTAGTGGAATCGATATATGAACTACTGCAGCCCATATATTACAAATAATGATCGTTTACATTGAAAAGGATCTCCCAGTCCGATATTTATTTTGAAACAAAGATACTATAGAGATGTTGCTATAATTTGATGATCGCTATAATTTACGCTTCGCCCTCGACGCAACTAATTTGAATATTAAAATCGAATTCTGTCAAAAATGTATTTTTTCTTTAAACGGTACGACCATTTCAGTCCGCCTGGTAATAGGCATAATAGCTTCACTGGAACACACACTTTCCAAAAAATTTAGCGCATTACGTATGTATATAACGCTAGTGTACGTTACGTTCGCTATAACTGTTATAAGCAAATCAAACAAGGTAAGTTTATAATACCTGTGTTTCCTCCCATCAAGATGCAAGCGCAATAGTTCTCTTAATTTAGAAAACTGGAAAATATTTTTCGCATTGCCTGTTTTGAAATTTTGTTTGTTTTTTCTTTCCCTGTTTTACAAGTTTTCAAATAAGATAACTACCCTCCTACATTAATATTTTTATTTCAATGTGATTACATTTTGAATGGGACAAACGTAAAAAACACTGATGTCCATAAAATTTCTTACTGCTTTGATGTTACCCTATTTTGGCAACTCGGGTTTGTAAATTTGTCTCTAAGGGAAACTCATGTGCTAAACAGGGACACCCAGGATTACTGAAACAGTTATACAAATTAAAGAGTGTGCAGTAATGCACTTAATTGCAAAATCCATAACAACTTTCCTTTAATAAAAAATTTTAAATTTATAGCAATAAGTAATCTAGCAATCTGTAAATTGGCAAGACTGACTAAAGACCACATGTCTGAACACCTATTCAAATGTCTTGTATGTATATTTGCATTGCAGAATGAAAGTATGCACTTTATTAAGCTGTATGACTATCTTCAATAGTATATTTAGTTATATACAAAATTATTATATGATTAATGTATAAAAGAACACTTGAGAACGTATTTATTTCATTGCAAAGAAGTTTGTTTGAGTAGGAAATTAAAGAAGTGATTTCCCATGTATGCTATTTTAAAGCTCTTTTACAAGTATCGAACCAAAGGCGTGGGAAAGTGGACTACATGTCAATATTATGGTAAATAAAATAAATTTGTAACATTTTTCTCATTTTTCCATAACAAATTACTCAAATTACTTAATTTGACCCGAACGGTTGCTTGTACTAGCACAAGCCATAAGATATGGGTTTTAATCTGTGGTATCATAATTTATTTTCATACGGTGAAAATTCGAACAGAAAGACGAAGAATATTAGATTGGTTACATGGTGGCCAGGTATTCCAAATATCCTCGGCATAAATCACATTGAGATCAACAGACCATGTTTAATTAATTTCATTTTGGTACCTTACATATTAATATAAGGTAAACCAGATGGATATAAAAACATACTTTTTTGTGAGTGTCCACTTCGAAAACATATGGACCGATTTCGGTCATTTTTAGATGACAGTTGCCATGTGCCAGAAGTATTAATTGTGCTAGATTTATTTCTCTCAATGCAAATATGTAAATATAAATTCTTCGTAAACGTAACGTACTTATATAGATTTAAAATTCGTCATGCGGGAAACAATGAAATTTATTACATTTATGTTCTTTATATTTTTTTGTGATATACAGCTACACTAAAAGCATAACTGTAAATAATTTAAAGATGCGACAAAGTTCAAATAGAGTAACATTTTTAGTTCAATTTGAATGTTCTGAAATCTTCATTTGAAATTGTTTAATAGAAGGTCGCAATGAAATATTGAGAAATGTTTTGCCCGATGGTCTAATATCTGTATAAATTGAACAAATTTGTAGATTTTATGTGTAGTTGTTGGGACAAATCTGTACTCTGTGTCATATAAACTCCCTTAAAGTGAGGAGTCTTGCATTATGGCTGAAGACAGCCAGATTTATTTGTGCCACGCCAACATTTCCGGTTTATGTTCACTGATAATGGACAGATTTTATCTTTCATAAGATTAGCCTCCCGACTATAATTCCTATTCTGATAAAGGACCACCTAACTACTCGTGAAAACCACGACGCCATTTCCATTTACTGTTCTTACCGAATCGCTGTCGTAGAAGCCACCAAATGTTATCGAGTTAGAAAAAGCAAATGGTTCGATAAGAAGTGCCGCGCTGTCGGTTACTTCTTCCTCTGTCACAACCCTTTTATAGCATATTGAAGTTCAGCCACCAATGCTTGGATTTTTAATTCGTTGAAATATGTCGATGTCAGCACTTTCTTATGCGTTAGTTTTACTGGTGGTGATGATGCAAGCACTTTATCAACATTTTTTTTATACTCTCGCAACATGTTGCTACCGAGTATATTAGCTTTGTTCACCTAACGGTTGTCCGTCCATCTGTCCGTGCAAGGGATAACTTGAGTAAAAATAAAGATGTGTTCTTTGTCACCGAAAGAAATTTGGTATTGCAAATGGGCGTAATCGGACATCTGCTACGTCCACAAAATGCCATGAATCAAAAACATATAAAGCGCTATAACTAAGCAACAAATAAAGATCGAAATGTGTTATTTGGCATGGTGGATCCTACCTGGGCGCGGCATCCGTGGGTAATAAATTTTTTAAAAGTGGGAATGGCCCTGCCCCCCCAATAAGTTTTATGTACATATCTCACAAACCGTTAAAGCTATAACATTCAAGCTTCCCCAAAACAAGATTTTTTATAAAGTCCTCATATACTGAGAAAATAAGTGAAATCAGATAATTATCACGGCCACCTCCTATACAAAGGTTTTGTTAAGCTATAATATATATATATATATATATAAGCTACTAAAAGTGCGTTAATTCGCTAAAGAAATACGTCTCAAACATTAAATCGTACGAAAATATGGCACGGAAGGGCTGCATAGGACTCCGTCTAAATTTGACTCCGTGGCTCCGTCACCGCCCACTTTTAGGCAAAAAACCATGTCTGAACAACACCTCAACCTATTTCAATCTAATTTGGTACATGACATTATATTTGTATCTGTATGTCATTTTGTGAAAATGGGTGAGATTGGATAACAACCATGCTTACTTCTCATAAAACACAAGTTTAAATTTAAGTTTAACTTTTGAAGTCCTCTTGTACCCAATATAAAGACCACAGTACCTATAGCTGACTTTTTATCGAAAATATCGGTAAATGCATGCGATTCGTAATGAAATTCGGGGACTTCTTTCCCTGATAATAATGTGCTCTTATGTCAAAAATGAGGAAACTCGGATAAATACTTCCCCTAACTCCATATACCTAATATAAGATTTTCAATCTCCTGTTAGACTTTATACCATATATTTCGGCAAATATGTGAAATATGGAAATGAAATTCGAGGATTAGTTTTCCATGATAATAATGTCCACTTGACTCCACAATGGGGAAAATCGGGTAAACACTTCACGTAGCCCCCATATACCTAATAAAAGGACTTTAAGTCTCTCGTTAGACTTTATACCATATATCTCGGTAAATCTGTAAAATACGGTCATGAAATTAGAATGAAGAAAATCAGATACACTTCACTTAGCCCCATATACATAATATAAAGATTTTCAATCTCCCGTTAGACTTTATGCCACATATTTCGGTCAATATGTAAGGCAATCTTAGCATTTAGGTGTAATACGCCTGTAATATTAGATATACCATAACGTCGGAAATGTGTGAATCGGTCAACGGAATATCCCAGGTCTATAATTATCTATGCATATAATGATTTTCATTCTTCTAGTAGACTTTATGCCGAATATGTCGGTCAGTGTGTGAGTTATCTTCATAAAGTTGCGTGGTAACATGTTCAGTTCTTCCTCTAATCCAAATATGCCCGATATTAGAATTCTCGATTTCCATCTGATTTTAAATCGTTTATGTTGGTCAGTATGTATGATATTTTAATGAAATTACATGGATATGTTTTCTTAAACATAATATGGTTTCGCGCTAAATATGAATGAAACTGATCTAGATCATGGTCTAAGCCTCTTATTTCCAATATAAGGATTTCCTTTTCTGTGGTTGAATTTCCCTCATGTATCTAATATATTTAGTTAAACCACTTTGGTTGAGTTTATTTCGCACATATCTTATTTGAGTTACTTTGGTACAAATTAATATAAATAGTTCGGACACGAAGCAAAATATAACAATGAAAGTACCTGAGTCTATGACTCTATGACCACTAATACAAGTTAATAAGATACCAAGTATGATTGAAATCCATTTACGGTTTCGTCGAATAATGAATGTTGAATTCTTCCGCAACATTTTTGTACTCTTGCAACATGTTGCTACAGAGTTATTAGGTTTGTTCACCTAACGGTTGTTTGTAACACCTAAAGCTAATCGAGTTAGATATAGACATATATATATATAAATAATCAAGATGAAAAGACGAGTTGAAATCTGAGTGACTGTGTGTCCGTCCGTCCGTCCGTCCGTGCAAGCGATAACTTGAGTAAAAATTAAGATATTTTGATGAAACTTGGTACATATGTTCTTTATCACCGTAAGATGGCTGGTATTACAGATGGACATAATTGGAGATTTGCCACGCCCACAAAATTGTTTTAACCGAAAACAGATAAAGGGCCATAACTAAGCAACAAATTAAGATATAAACGTGTTATTTGGTAGTACGTAGTACATTCAGTGGTCCGTATCTTCACCTAGCTCCACTATAATGATTTGTCCTTGCCCCTAAAGTTATCTTTAGCCCGCATATCAATTATTGCATTATCTTGATATAACTCTTTATAAATTATAAATAAATGTGTAAAAAATAAATAAAAATATAATAAAATGTAAACATATAATAAATTTCTCTGTGAAGATTAAACACTTATTTTGCATTAAATTGGATTGTTCTTTAGATAATTTGCCTAAATAGTTTTTTATGACATCTTGGTTAGCACCGAAATATTTAGCTTTTAAGAATAGGATTTGTGGTCTGCATCTTGATGTTAAGTGAGTTGAACTACTTACTATTTACAAATTCTTTTTGTTGTTCACGTGAGGCGTTAAGACTTTCACTATCTATTTATATAATATTATTCGGAGGGCGACGTGTAAATAAATGTAGAGTACTAACTTACACAGCTTAATTGGATTTTATTTATCCATCGTAATTTGTTCAATATTTGCTTATGGTATACACAAGTTCGTGCGCTTACACGCAGCACGTAATACGTGCATCTTTATTAATGATTATGTCATGTAGTTTTTCTTTAATGATTATTCGTATACGTGTACAACGCCAAAATGAACAAAATTTCCATATTGTGAAGTAATTCAACATATTTCCTTGTTGACTTTTCTGTTGACTAAACTGTCTTCATATTCCATGAAGCATCACAACTGCATCAACAACATGCATGTCGTAAGAGTGTGAATAAAATCAGTTCAGTTTGGCCGTAATTCTATATTTAAGCAAATCGGTATTCAGACCTGACCGTACGGTTTCTTTATGTTTTTAAAATTCAATTCTTTCCGAGAGGAATGGTTTGGATTACTAGACGCATCCTTCTTAAAACTTTTTATTAAACTGTTACCAAATCTTACTTACCTTAACGGTTTTCCTACCCAGTCTTAACGGATGCAGTTTGAATAAATAAAAATAACATAAATGTCGAATTTCATGGTATTTTCAAATAATTTTGATATGTTCATATGCACTCAACAAGGCCAAAGCTACCAACCAGTATTAATAACGTTGCATCACCTTTAGTTTACATAAATAAAAAACAAAAACAAATAGGTTTTACAGTATTTATACCAAAATTTTAATTAAATATATCCCCTAAAAATTAGAGCAATTATCAGAACGCAAGTTATAAGCAATACATAAAATACGAGGAAACGATTGGTGCAACAGGTTTAACTTTACATTTGCACATTGCATTATGAGTAATTGCTTTAAAGAGTGCCTATTACATTTTTTAGATAGAATAGCGTAATTACATATATGCACATATTACTTTTGTATTATTTACATTTATATGAGTTTTTTATTATAATTAGATTTTAACTGGTACTTGAATTATCTAAAATTTTATGATTTATTAGAGTTTTAATAAAATAGGTTATGAAAGCTTTTCCCTAAACGTTAATAGGCATCCTTACCAAATATTCTCCGCAAACCACACTAATGACTATCGCCAACAGTCTTATTTGTAATATTCTAATAAAAGAAGAAAAAAGGATGACAAATAAGTACAGACGACAAATTATTAAATAAAATCGGTCCTTACCTTGCTTAGCTCACACGTGCACTACGTATTTATTTACGTACCTCCGAAGATATATCGATAAAACTAATATGCGGTAATTACCTTATTCTCATATGGTAGGAAATGAATAAAATCAGTCCATAAGCCGCATATATTGATTTCCTCGTATTTAGCGTTATATAATATATATATCGACTCGTGTGAAAAACATATCAGAGCAAGCGGTTCAACCGAGCAATTTGCACGGATCAAAGGAAGGAAAATATTTTCAAGTGTTGGCATAACGTTGTGTTAAACAAGTAAGGAAATGTTAAGTTATGTGTAATCGAACATTTCGTACTTTCGCCATTTTCAATGATTAAAGCAGGAGGATATTTATTAAAAATGTTGGGGATGAATTCAAAATTCATTATTCGAAAAAATTTGTAATTTAGTTATATTCATATTTGGTATGTTACTATTTATGTCATAGACTTACTTAGTTTCATTACTACATTTTGCTTCATGTCCGAAATATTTATATTAAAATCAACCCAATTAACTCAAATACTATATGCTATATAAACTCAACCAAAGGGGCTAAACTTAATATATTGAGTATATTAGGAAAAGGTCAACTAGAGAATCGAAATTCATTATATCAGGGATAAGGGGACCGTGGTTCAAGTCTAGACCGATTTCATAATATCAGCGCATTAAGCGCACAGCGCACTTAATCTCATTAAAATATCACACCTATTGTCCAACATAAACGGTTTAAACTGAGGTTTAAAATCGGAATTCACTACATCGGGTTTAAAGTTGGCTTTAAAATAGAAATTCTCTATATCGCGTATTTTGGGGCTAGAGGAAGGTCTAGATTGATGCATTAACTTTTAGCATTACACTAGTATACTCGACAATATGTTTCCACGGAATTTTATGAATAGAACTGACGCACTGACCGGCATATTCTCCATAAAATCTCCTAGAATAACGAAAATCATTATATGTAATATATAATGGTACAATTAGTAAACCGATTTAATACATTTTTGGCATAAAGTTATGGTATGTTAAATATTACAAGTTCACTTAATTTTGCTAAGATATTTTACATATTGACTAATATATGCGGTATAACGCCAATAGGAAATTTCAATTTCTTATTTGAAATTTTTAATGTACTGCAATCATATCTGATATCGTAATAACGTTTGTTTTAGGTTATATATTCATAAAGTCAGTCAACTAATACAAATCATCTATGTATATTCATGATATTAGTGCTGTGGAAAAGTACAACAGCCGTAATTTTTATTACCGAATGACATACTCCTATTCGACACAAACTCTAAATTTCATTCAAATTCAGTGCTAAACCTTATTATGGTTAAGAAAACACTTAATATCTTTAAAATGTCACATATATAAAGGATTTACATATACAAGGTCAGTTGGAAAGTCGAAAATCACCATATCGGGTACATTTGGGCAAGGGTAAGGTGTGAGAAGATAACATTTACTTTAACATTAAAGTGAAGTATGCTCGAGAAGATGTTTCCAGTATAATTTATTAAGATTACTCAAAATTGGACAGACACATTTCGCATAGCGTTCACTAGAATAACGATACATGTAGTATATGGGGACTGGGTTAACTCCTATATTGATTTCATTAATTTTTGCCACCAATCTGTGGTGTATTCAAGATTGTGCCTTTATTTAATTTTGTTAAAATATCTTACTTAGAGATCGATATAAACGGTGTAACGCCAACCGGAATTTAGGTATATAGGGACTAGAGGAAGTATAAGCCCGATCTTATCTCATTAAAGACGTAATCTGAGTTGAGTTGATTGAGTGAGTTGAGAATACTCACCGGAAGGTTGAAATCCTTGTTATAGTTATATGGAGGTTAGGGGTTGCTAAGATATCTTACATATTGACCAATATATACGGTATGAAGCCAACTGGAAGTTTGAAATTCTTATCTTAGTTATATGGGCTTAGGAGCAGTATTGATTCGATTTTATCAGTTTTTAGTATCGCTAAATATTATTATCAGAAAACGATATTGTCTGACTTTAATTAGGAAACCTTACAGATTGACCATTGAGCCGAAAGAGTTGACTAAATTTCAATAATATATCTCACGGTTTGACTGATATTTTTCCCATAGGCAATGGGGACCACATATTCGGTATCTGGGAGTTTGAAAAGATGTACTCCGATTTCCATAATTTTTGAGCAGGAAATGGCATATATTGAGGGCACTATTTGTTTGGGGGTTTGTTGGGTTTTGTATTTGTCTATTCCGATATCCTAACTGGTGCTTGAGTTATATAATGTAAAGTGAAAGAATCAGATTGAATTTAAAATTGTATAATATTCCGCCCCCACTAGGTTTAATGTACATATCTCACCAACATTAAAGCTATACCATGCAACCTTGTTCAAAACATTGCTTTTACGTAAGCATGGCTAAAATCTCACGTTTTTATGATGAGATATTATAAAGCGTTTTTCAAATATTCAGATGTGATCGAATGAACAGAATCGGAGGAGGTATTCTATTTGCAGTTCAGTCTTCTATTCGATCAGAAGAACTTCTTGTTCATAATACGGACTCATTTGTGTTTAAATGCAATATAATTTATATTAACAGTTAATACATTTATCTAACATTATTTTATATATCTCCCCAATCGGACTTATCTGTATACATGCACCATGCTTCTTTTACAAATAATGTTATTTTAATGGAAAATAATTCTGATTCCATAATCGCTCTGGACGATTTCAATATACCGTACGTCTCATGGAAAGTTATCGATGATTGCATTACACCTGTTTGCACTTGCTTTACTTCATTGAGTTTTTAAAAAAATTTCTGAGATAGGCTTTAACCAAATTAATATTTTATTTGGTAAAGTTTTAGATTCAGAGTACGTTGAAAATGCTTCATATCGTCCTGCTTTGGAAATAACTATCGAAATCACAGGCAATTTACTTGATAATAGTTATCCAACAAGGCTATATTTAATCGGTTTAACTTTGCCCAAGTATAACTTTAAAAAGTTAAATAGGATACTTTCTACTTTGACTTGGTCTTGGTCCATGACCACAATGGAAGTATTGAATATAATGTCACACATTTCAGTAAAACTATTATAAATTTGTTTGAAAATTATGTTCAAAAACACATTGTTATTGAAAGAAAATATACAAATCCGTGGTTCTCTAAAGAGTTAAAAAAAATTTAAAATAGAAAGACTTGTGATTTTAAACCTTTTAAAAACACTGCTTTGCTTGCCGACTATTCCAAATATTCAGTAGTTCGTCTATAGTATTCTAATATAAAAAAAAAATGTTTTATTAATTACATTAATAGGTAAAAGGTAATATTATACGTAATTCATAAATTTTTTATGGTTTCGTTAATTTAAAACGCAGGATTTTAAATTTCCGTTCGAGAAGAAATAGAAATCTATCATGCCATATGACATACACATTATTTCTAACATTTTTAAGTCACATTACTGTACCGACTGTCCTAAATATTTTCCTAATCAATATGAGTTTCAACTTTTTCGCAAGAAGACTTATTACTTAACTTAAATAAGATAAAAACATCTTTTATCTACGGCCCTCATATGATACCATCATGTTTCCTTAAAAATTATGGCAAATATGTATACTCGCCTTTGGCAAAGATATTTAATTTCTCCCTTAAACAAGGTACATTTCCTTCAATATGGAAACAGTCCTTTATAATCCCTTTGCATAAAAGTGGATAGGTCGTTTTCCCCCTAATAAACGACAATAACTTAATGTCTACAGAAGCCTAATTAAAGTAATTTTTAACTCAAGCTATAGCTATAGCCATCCTATCCAGGTCAGTTAAGTCATCCATTGAAAACTGTATGGGAATTGCAAAAATATCGGCAATATCTAAACTTTTTGAAGTTATTATCACAGATCAAATAACTTGTTCGATTTCTCCATTAATTTCATGTCTTCGGCACGGATTTCGTAAAGGAATAAATTTGCTTGAAGTTGTGAACCATGTAAGAAAGGGTTTTAGGGAGAATAAACATACTGATGTTACACACATTGCCTTTCGTAAAGCTTTCGATAACGTATTTAAATTTAATTATCGTACAAAAACTTCATCTTCTTGGCTTTCAACTAAGATTTTTTCAAAGGGCTTATTCTTATATCAATAATAGAACACAACAGTGATATTTTCCGATACTCCTTCTGATTCAATTAATGTCAATTCAAGTATTCCATGAGGTAGTCATCTTGGTCCGATTCTGTTCTTGTTATTTATTAATGATATTTCTTTCGTAATACAGTACTCAAAGGATTTATTATATGCCCACGATGAAAAGCTTTTTAAATCATATACTTTAATTTATCTCTGTTGCAAATTAACTTAAAGAATTTGGTGTTAGCTCTCCCTATGTAATAAAAAGCTATAGTCTGGAGCAAGTATCTTACTTTGTTAATTTGTGAGTTACTACTTAATTTAAGTCATCATGTTAATATAATGATTTTGAAAGCTAGGTAGGTAGGCAGGTACAGTGGATGTGTAATGATTCACTTAGGCTTTTAGAGGGCCCATTGTGAAACCACCGAGACTGACTATCATGTCCTTTCTGAACAATCCTGTGGTCTTGATAAAGTTGATCAATTAAGAAAGTTTCATGTGTAGAACTTCCGACAGAGCTTCAAGAAAACCGTGACCGAGAGTTGCGATTCTTTTCCTTACAAAACCTTGCATACGCATAGAGGATGTTCTCAATATCTTCTTTTTCTACTTTTTGGCAGCTTTTACAGTAATCGTTGTATGGTATTCCCAGTCTGCTAGCGTGTTCTACTATACTTCTTATATCATTCCTTTTAAATTTCAATATCCAGCATGTGTGAACCATATTCCATTCACGCCACGCTTATCTGCTTGTTGAAGACGTCAGTGATTGTTTCCACCGAGACTCATGACCCACTAAAATGTTTGTTGATTAAATTTCTACAAGTAGTCAGAGTACATGTATGTATGGTATTATATATATACCCTCTTTATCGGAATCTAATTGTAAGGTGGTGCCTAATCTGGCTAGTTCATCTGCTTCACAGTTACCTAGAGCAACAATGTGTCCTGGGACCCTTTGATTGTTTATCGTGAAATAGGACGTTAGTCCCGCTAGTAGATAAAGTAGATAAGTAGATAGAAAGATAAGTAGATAAAGACTATCTTCGATGAAACCCTAAGAGACTATTTCAGTGATTTCAAAGTTGCTTGATTATTTATGAATATATATATATTCCTTGTTGTAAGCACGCCCTTAACCAAAAAAAGAAAACTTTCTTTAATTGTAGTAATAAATGCAGAAGGCGATTCTGGTATTTAATTTTACTGAAAAGACACCGCCTCCCAATCGTTTATCCAGCTCGGATCCGTCCATATAGATACTTACCTCAGTGTCTTTGGCCACCTCATCCCACTCCTCCTGGATTACGAAAATCTGTAGTATTGGGTTGAAACGGGAACTTGCTAAGTATAATAGAATGTCCTTATTACAGGTGGCTAATAGAGAAGATTCGATCAGCCTAAGTGCCGACTTCGCTGCCAGTTGCTTACAGAGCAACTCTGTGGGCAATAAATATAAAATAAATTTTAGGGCATGATATACTTATTGATCTTTGTATGCTTTCCATGCACTTTACCGCGTATTTCTTTACCAATGTACCGTATGTCATAATCCGCCTTACAACTGCTATATAGAGCCAACGAGTTACACGAGCCGTTATTCCCCATCTAGGTCCTACCAATCTTTTACAGGTATAAAGTGGTACAGCAACTTTCTTTACTCTAGCGTCTAAGTTTGGTTTCCCTGAGAGTTTCCTGTCTGAAATTAGTTCAAGTAGCTTGCTTTCCCTCCTATTGATAACGTGCTCCCCTTTATTAATGGTGGAATGAAATCTAGAATTCTGTGCTTCCTGGTGAACAATACTACCTCTGTTTTGCAAATATTTAAGTTTAGCCCCCACGATTCGAGATTTATATCATTTAGTGTTGTTTACATAAGATTAGCGAGGGCATTTGGGAATTTACCCCTAACCGAAGTAGCCACTTCATCAGCGTAGCCCACAACATATACTCCCCTCCTCTCTAGATACAATAACATTTTATTTATCATTAAGATCCAGAGATCCACCTACCTGAGGTGTACCCCTTTAGGCAGATCTATACATCGTTGAAATTCCCAGCGTTGAAATTATGAACCTGCCCAGAAGCATCTGTTCAATCAATTTCACAATAGATTCGGAGATGTCCAGATCTTTAAGCGCGTTCATTATAGCATTAGGCTGAATATTACTGAAAGAGCCTTCTATGTCAAGGAAGGCTATGAGATTTATTCCAGAGATTTTTCAATCTCTGCTCTCACAGAGTTTAATGTTGTTTCTGTGGATTTTCCCTTAGAGTACGTATATTGTGAAACTTCCAGTTTTTCTGGAGTTGAATTATTTCTTATGCCTATTTCAATCAATCTTTATAACGATTTTAGAAGAAATAAGAGAAATTAATTGGTCTAAAATCTTTTGGACTTGTATGAGAGCTTTTACCAGCCCTTGGTAAATATATCACCTTGACTTTCCTCCATAATGAATATAGTTTAACTGCAGCAATCTCTGATAATGGTTATTAACCAGACTGTTACGCGGCTCAAAGATTGCTGTAATTAAGCCGGGAATATACCGTTAGGTCCCGTTGATTTGAAGGGCTCGAAACTATTTATTGCCCAGCTTACGTTGCTTTATCTTAGTATATCTACAGGATTGGGATTTATCTCTGCTTCTGTGTCTTGTACGTACTGGGCAACATGGTTCTATGAGCTGCCCGGAAAGTGAATATGCATTAGAAGGCTTAAGGACTCTTCATTGGATACTGTCCAATTACGGTCTGGCTTCTGAAGGTACCAAATTTTATGTGCAGTCCTTCCAGTTTTTTTCTTAAACGAGACCCTTCTACCGTAGTCTCGATGTCATTGATGAAATATTTCCAAGAATTTCTTTTAGCTTTTCTTATATCTTTTTTATATAGCATTAGAAGGTTGTAATATTTGTCCCGGCTCTCCTCTACTTGGGATAGTTTTGCAGCATTGAATTGTCTCCTGCAATCGTTCTGTTTCTAATCAATATTTTCTATTTAAGCTTAGGATACCACCAAGGGATCCTAATTCTTCCCCTATTACGTGTTAGTGGACAAGCCACTTCTAATGCTTGTCGACAAGATTCTGTAACCCTTTTAACGAGGATGATTAAGTCCTCCTTGTTCTCAGTTTGGAATGGGTGAATCTTATGAATACACTGGACCAGGCCAGTTCGTTTTCCTATAATTTCTGAATTTTTTGACCCTGACTATATTTCCATCCAGTACGCATTCAATGTAGCGGTGCTCCGAAAGGGAGTGCTCTTCAAGAACTCTCCATTCGGTCATCTTACTTATCAGTTTTTTCGACACAAGTAATATCTAGTACTTTATGTCAATTTCTGGTAGTATATGTTTGTAGACAACAAAAGCTTAGTGCCTAGCAAATAGCTAAAGAGCAACTTACTTGGTCATCGTAATCAGCTCGAAACCCGTCGGTATCTGCTTACGTCCATCTCCGAGCTTACTTTTGTGATGTGCTGGTTGCTGTAGTTGCACATCATAAAAACGTCAAAGTTTTTCCTAGCCATTATACATGCCCGATTCTTACCTTCTCAGTCTGCCATACATAATTTATAATTATTTGTCCTCAATCCGCAAGTACGCCCTCAATTAACCTATGGCTCATGAATGAGCACAAAGTCAGGCTGTTCTATTGCCACATGGTTAATTAGAGCTAAGGCAGCTAATTTGCTGTTATGAAGATTTATTTGAAGAAGACGAATAAGTTAATGTTATGTCTGCATAATCTTGAGAATCTCTCAAAAACTCTTTCTCAGTAAATAATTTTGAGAGTCTGGCCCTTAGTTCGGACCACGAAGAGTCCACGAAGAGAGGACCAACTTGCTCGATGCACGAGGTTTCCACGGGATCTTCCTCAGCTTCGCCCATCTTAACAATTAAAGTCAGGTGGGCGATAGCATCGGCATCTATATTTGTATGTCATAATTTTTGAATTTTTCAAGCCACAGCTAATCTCGCCGCAACTTTTTTGCCCGGGGTTCAATAGAGTCCTATGTTAGTAACAGCGTGATCTGCATCCTGACCCTGTTCGTATCTGCGCCGGGTTTTATTGCGGGGTCCTCAAATTTCCAATCCTCCGTTGGCAGATTTGGATTACAGGTTCTTATTAGCTCCATTACATGGTGCGGTTGTAATGGTGTAGCCGATATCTGTACCCTTACTCTTGGCCTCGATGGAAACTCTTTTCTATCGACCGCTACCAACTTGGCTCCGGATATACTCCCCAACTTGGGCTATAGCGGCTTTGTAAAGCTGGACTGATTTCTCGTCGTCACAAGCAATTATTTTGATTTATCCCTAGTACCAGCCAGCATCTAGCTTAACGATTTAATGGGTATTACACCCTTTTTTGCGTTTCTCCGTTGGATACTGGGCTATTTAAAGCCCCAGCCTGGCTGACACTCGGCATGATACTTTGATACAGCCTTTTTTGGTACCTCTTAGTAGGCAAAGACCTCGGCTCTGAATGCTTTGCTATTGAGGAGCAACGAACATCCAACTATAAAGTCGAACCTTAGTTAGATACCTGCCAACTACCACAAAGGCTAACTGCTTACAGTCAATCCTTGACACAGTCGCAACAACTGTGGTATGTATTAATAGTCGAAACTCTCGAAAAGGGTTTAGCGGGAAATTTTTCCTGACCGTTTTGAAAGCTAAATGTGTTCTTATCCATTCTGACAAATTAGAGTCCGTTCAAAAACAATTTTTACTCTTTGCCTTAGAGTATTTCCGAAGGAATTCTAGATTACGTCTTCTCCATACGCTAGTCGTTTAAAACTTATAAATTTTTCTACACACGCCAAGTGTGTTTAAACACACCAAGTACATCTCATTTAAGTTAATTTGGTTGATTTTAAAAAAATATAAATATCTCTGACGCGAAGCAAAATGTGGTAATGAAAGTATGTAAGACATACTACGACATGTAATATAAGTTAATAAGAAACAAAATATGATTGTAATCTAATAACAATTTCGTCGAATAATTAATGTGTCTAATGGAAATCTCTAATGGAAATTAATAGATATATATAGCTAAATATGATATATATATATATATAAATGAGGGAGTAATATAATCAGGACAACGAGGTATGTTGAATTCCGGGTGACTGTCGGTCCGTTTTGATTCTTTCACTTTGAAGTATATAAATCTAGCACCAATTAAGATATTGGAATAAAACTTTGTAATAATAGTTCCTTCTAGATATGCCATCTCATGCGTAAAAACGGTCACAATCGGCATATAACTTTTCAAGCATAGATGCCTGATATAAGGACCCCAGTGTCGATATCTGACTTTGTACCGAAACTATCGGTCAGTCTGTGAGACATCTTACTGAAATGTAAGGTGTATCTTTCCATAATAATAATGTGTTCTTGTGCCCAAAATAAAACAAATTGGGTTTATACCTCTCCTAGCCCCAATGTACCTAATGTACGGATTTTCAGCCTGCTGGTAGACTTCATACCATATATAGCGGTAAATGCATGAGATATAGTAATGAAATTGGTGGATTACCTTCCATGATAATAATGTGCTCTTGTGTCAAAAATGTATAAAATCGGGTAAATACGTCTCCCCCCCATTTTCCTAAAATAATAACTTCAAACTTCCCGCTGCATTATATCATATATACCGGTCAATATTCGAGGTTTCTTAGTGAAAGTCAGACAGCATCTTTTTCTGGTAATAATATATCGTGTTGCCGAAAATTAATAAAATCGAAACTTAGCCTCCATATACCTAATAAAAGAATTTCTTACTTCCGGTTGGGTTTATACCGTAAATATCGATCATTATGTACCTTAGCAAAATTAAGTGAACGTATAATATTGGATATAACATAGTTTACTGCCGAAAATGTATGAGATCAGTGAACGAGTTACCCCAGATGCCATATACTATATATAATGATTTTCGTTATTCTAGCAAACTCTATGCCGAATATGCCGGTCAGTGTGTGAGTTGTGTTCATAAAATGGCATGGAAACATTTTCTCTAGTGTAATTGACTAATGCCAAAGGTTAATGCAATCAGTCCAGATTTTCTCCCATCCCTTATATACCCGATATAATGCCTTCCGAATTTCTAGCTAACTTTAAACCGTGAATGTTGATCAATATATGTGATATTTTAATGAAATTAGGTGGATTTTTTTTGAACATTATGCGGTTTCGCCCTAAAGATTAATGAAATCGGTCTATACCATGGTCTAAACTTCTTATTCCTAATATAATGATTTCCTTTTCTCTGGTTAATTTCTTTTCCATGTATCTAATATATTAATTAAGCCACTTTGATTGAGTTTATATCACACATATCTTATTTGAGTTAATTTAGTAAATTTTAATATAAATATCTGGGACATAAAGCAAAATATAGTAATGAAATTACGTGAGTCTATGTCCTGTAATATAAGTTAATAAGATCACAAATAAGGTTGTAATCTATTCGCACTTTGGTGGTATAATGAATCTTAAATTCTTGCGCACCATTTTTTATATAAAGTTCTGCCAGGATCTAAAAGCACTCCGCGCCCTTCGATTATTGCTGATTACGAGGGTATAAAATGTTCGGTTACACCCGAACTTAAGCCTTCCTTACTTGTTGTAAATTGCGCTAACATATTCGTACATAAATGACCACAGCGACTGGGTAAAGTATTTGGAATTTGATAAATTGATTAAAATAAATTATGAGAGAGTGACCTTCAAATGAAAATTATGTATTCAATTCGAGTAATATTTGTAACCAGCAAAACCCAATTATGGAAAATTAATACAAGGCAATCGATGCAAATAAAATAAAGGGTTGAGTTTTTCTTTGAAATGTTGCACAAGTATAAACCGAGTTATTTTGATAATACAACAGTAAAAGCAATAATGAGGTTTGAAGGTTGTTTGGATTATGAAATAAAGCTAAATGCCATCGAATAAATAAGCAAGTTAACTCGTACTCAATGGCCCGGAAATAAAATGCAAAAGCAATCAAACTGTGATACTAATATAAACCACAAAAGCTAATATGCCGCAAAAGAATTTCCGTTAAAATTATAATCAGGAAGATTTACAAACGACATTTGATTTCTTGTCTACGCCTGCAATTAGTAGTCAATAAAGTCGCCAATCGAACTAATACCTGTTTTAGAAATGATTGCATTATATTAAATACACTTGTGAATTAAAGCAATAAAAACAACATAAAGTAAGGAACAAAATGACTTGAAATGAAATTTACTTTGATGAACAACTATTTTCAATTGGAGATATTCATGGGAAACTCATGTTGAGACAAACATTGTTAAGTGGAATATCTTAAAAAGGTTAGATGACTTATCAACGTATTTTACTCCTTTCTTATTTAGCTAGATCCTGAATATTAGTCCTATAGTTTACTGTTAAACTTGTTTAAATTATTATTATATGCCCGGCTGTTTAATAGAATTTTGAAGCACATTTTTTTTTTTTTTTTTGCAATATGATTTCGAAGATGATAATACGGTTTTTTTGCGATTACTACAATTATTTACCAAGGACAATTGTGATTTTGAAAATTCGGCAATATATCTAAAGCATAATTATACATATTACAGACAGAATGACAAGTTAGTAGGATTTCCATGAGAAGGGCCACTGAATTGAATCTACACGTTTTTTAGTTAAACTTCAAAAGAATTGTTGGTTCGTAAGATAATCCATTTTTAGTGACGCAAATTTTGATATTTTGAAAAGAAAATGATGTAAAGGAATTTTGAGTGTTAATGAAACACTATTATTGGATGAAAAACTTTGTATTAACTAATACTTAACTTGTAATACCTATGTATTTACAAAAGGTGGCTTGGTGGGGCAACTATTCATAAGTGGTTTGCTGAATTCCATACCGGCCATATGATTAACGAAGATATAAATCAACAAACATAAAAAAACATAAAAACATAAAAAAGAGAGAAAGTCGAAACAGTTGTTATTTTATCTCGATTGCTTCGAAAGCTCGTTAGCAGATCAGATTTATCGTAAGCATAATAAATTGATTGGTGGCTAACAATTACATGTTCAAACAATTTATTTTATGATAGTGTGCCAAGCATTTTATTGGTACTGTACTTATTTAATTCAAGTGAGTTTCGAAACATCACTGATTTTTTAACCCTCCTTTTTGGATGGAAAAGATTACAAAAAAAATAATAATTCGTCGCTAAGATCATGTTGTAATTACAGCGTAATTAAACACGATTTTAGAAATATTGTATTGTAGCTGATATACATTAAGACTAAATAATTAAGTGCGCTTTTGATCATGAACAGCGTATGAATATCATGCGATTATGGATAAGCGAACATCACTTGCTCTTACAATTTGCATGCATCAAAAGCGGAGAGTATTTCCAGTAATTGATAAACCTTTATATTAAAGAATTTTGCACATGAATTCAGTATTCATGTTAAATAAATTTTATAGTTTTTTAATTTATTTTATTTTTATTATTTCATTATATCACTTAGTTTC
Source organism: Bactrocera minax (assembly GCA_021498325.1). Lineage (NCBI taxonomy): Eukaryota > Metazoa > Arthropoda > Insecta > Diptera > Tephritidae > Bactrocera > Bactrocera minax. Next base: position 374,900 of record JAKEEE010000109.1, on the reverse strand, counting down.
AATCAGATCGAATTTAAAATTGTGTTATATGGGCACTAGTCGTGCTCGTAGTCTGATTACGGCCACTTTCGAACTACTAGTAGGTGCTGCCATGGGCATTGTCAATGTTTTATACCGATTCAAATGCACCCCTTCCGTACCACCCTTACTTTCCAATTGAGAAATGTGAGAAATCGATCAACAAATTATAACGAAATGCACCAGCTCCCATATACTACAAATAATAATTTCCGTTATTCTAGCAGACTTTAAGCCGAATATGTCGTGTGTTACCTAACGCACAACATTGCCTGGAAACATGTTCTCTAATATACTTGAGCAATGCCAAGTATTAATTCAATCGGTCCAAACCTTCCCCTAGCTCAAAAAATGCCAGATATAATGATCTGCGACTTTCTAGCTGACTTTAAACCACTTATATTGGTCAATATGTTTGATATTTTAATGAAATTAAGTTTTAAATATGAATTAAATCGCTCTAGATTGCGGTCTAAGCCCATTATTTCTAATATACTGATTTCCGTTTCTCAGGTTGACTTTTCCTCACTTGAACTTAGCCCGTCGTTACTTGTTTAATAAAAAGTTTTGCCAGCACCTGAAAGTATTTCCCCTACTTTGATTCCTGCATATTGCGAGAGTATAAAATGTTCAGTTACACCCGAACTTTGACTTTCCATATTTGTTTTTTTAAATCAACTTTTTCTACTAGATAAAATGAATGTGTCAGTTTTGTTAAGCCCAATAAAGGAAATTTCGAATGAGTTCGTGGATTCATCATCAGCCTAATCTGAGTATCAAATGGGGATGTTAGTTCTTGGAAGAAATTCCATACGTAGAGTGAAAAGATTCGTAGAGAAAGTTGCGAAAGCTTACTCAGGGTCAGAGTTAAAAGAAAAAGTGTTAAAAGAGTAGCAAGTTTTTATTATATTCATAAATTATATTGGGTTGTTCGTAAAGTCATTTCGTTTTTTTTTGGGGAACATGAAAGACAGTTTTCGTATAATGAATAAATATTTTATTAAATTATATATTGGCCATTCTGGTCCAACACCTTTTGCCATCTTTCTGGCAGTAACATAATTCCCCTCTCATAAAAGTTTTGGTCCTTGCTGGCAAAAAACTCGTCCAGGTGGTTTTTGACATCTTCATTTGAGGTAAAGGTTTTGCCATCCAAAAAATTTTGCAGGGACCGGAACAAATAGTAGTCGGAAGGCGCCAGATCTGGAGAATATGGTGGATGTTGCAGTACGTCCCATTCAAGCTGTAAAAGTTTTTGGCGAGTGACCAAACTTGTGTGAGGTCTCGCATTATCCTGGTGGAACACTACACCCTTCCTGTTGATTAATTCGGGCCTCTTCTCTTTAAGTGAATCATTCAATTTGTCCAGCTGATGACAATAGATTTCTGAATTAATCGTTGTATTGTCCGGCAAAAGCTCAAAAAAAACGATTCCTTTGACATCCCACCAAACGGAGAGCATCACCTTTTTTTGGTGAATGTTGGCTTTTGACACGCTTTGAGCCGGTTCATCTTTTCTGCTCCATGACCTCTTGCGTTTAACATTGTTGTATACAACCCATTTTTCGTCCCCAGTAATAATCCGCTTCAAAAATGGATCATTTTCTAGACGTTTGAGGAGCGAATCACACGCGTCAACACGACGACACAAATTTCGCTCGGTAAGGACATGGGGCACCCACACATCGAGCTTCGAGGTTAAGTCCATGCCTTTCAAATGGCCATAAACAGTTGAATTCGACAAATTTAACCTCTCACCGATCTCTCGTGTGGTGATTCGCCGATTTGCATCAACTAATGCCTTTATCGCATCTTTGTCAGCTTCGACCGGCCTTCCAGACCGTGGTGCATCTTCGACATCAAAATTGCCGGATCGAAATTTTGCAAACCAGTTCTGGCACTGGCGTACTGTTAACACGCCTTCTCCATACACATCCGTCAATTTTTTTCTCGCTTGGACAGCATTTTTACCTTTTCTGAAGTTAAAAAGTAAAATATGACGAAAATGCTGCTTATTGCTCTCCATATTTAAAAAGGCACCAACCAAAAACTACTGGGTAGAATTAATAGAACTTTTTCACACACAAGCCTTGCAATATCAGCTCTCAAGACATATAATGGTTATGGGGCTTAAGTGTGAAGTTAGTTTCGAAAAAACGTAATTAAGTCCTCTGGCGGGAAAAAACGAAATGACTTTCCGAACAACCCAATAGTTTGAAAAGAACTTTTATTATCATCTCATGATCAAATATGCAGCAAGTGATGAATTACAGTGATATTTTGAAGTTCTTGTGCAAACTCAACCCTCTGCCTTTTAGTGCCAGAAGCGTGGCTATTCTCCACAACTGCTTTCTTTCTTTAAAACATTGTTTTGTTTATCTTCTCACAGGGCTTTGCCGATCTTTCATCATTATCTGATGATATATTTTCCCACAACTCTTTCCTGTTTCTTATAGCTTTCATTGGCCCAATTACTAGAAGGTAGATGGTGTGTCTATACAGGAGAAGAGGGGTCTCACTATCCGTCCACACTGAAGCAAAAACATATTAAACGTCTGCTGTTTGCACACTGGCTACCTCGTGATTTTTATAGTAGTTGTATGCCTTTAAAGCAGGAGTTTACAACAGAGTTATCCTCTGTTTCAATATTTTTATACTCTCGCAACATGTTTGTTTTACATGAAGTTTTAATTTCATGATTTCTCTTTCTAGCATGAGCAGTTCAAATCTTATTTCACAATGTTCAGAGTCTCCACGCTCACATTAATAATATAAAAGACTACCTGATGCTACCTTCAGATTTTTCATGTTTTGTAGAAACCTAAAGTTATTCTTGTGAGCATTTGGAAACACCAGGATTTACTCTGATAAACGAGCTGAGGATATATAGTACTGAGACAAGAAACTCTATAGCTCTATACAACTAAAGATTTTAAAGAAAATTTATTCAGGCCGTAAAGTTTTAGAAGCAGTTTCGTTCGAATGTTTCAACATTTATATTCTGGTTCTTTAAAGAAATTCAATTTCTTCTGTCAAATATTTAATTACAGAACTTCATGAAGTCATTACTACTGAGTTGCGCAATTAAAATGCGATTTTATTATTTATTTGTCTGAAGTCTACAGTGTTTCTGGTTCTATGTGGTTTATGCCGTATATTTCTAGTTACGGGATTATCAGTTATACTTTAATTTTAGTGGGGAGAGTTAATAAGTCTTTTGATCAGGGTTGGTCAGAATTTTTGGGAGGTCAAAATTTGTACAGTGAGTTGGTTTGTGAGTGAGTTATATTTTATTATTTGTTTCATAGGCTACTTTCTTGGTTTTTTTTGTTTATCTTAAAATTCAAGTAGATTAAGGCAAAGCATGACACTGAAGATGTTGGGGTAATTATTTAATTTTTGTATATAGTGAATTAAGTTTAGTAATTTATAAAAAATTTAGTTTTTGTTTGCAATGAAAATGTAATGTTTTTCTTAAGCTGTATAAATAGAGAAGTATAAATGAAGTTTAACTATTAAAAAGTAAAAGTTAGCAGCTTTTCTTGTGCGTCATACTTCCCTAATTTAAGTTTAACAGTGATAAGCCTCTCTTTGGCTTCAATTAATATTAATTTAACTAATATAACGATTTCTTCTAATTTTGTTTTGTAGAATAAGCGTGTTAAATACCTAAGATTAGGTCGAAACTAAATGCAATAAATCGCTTCATATTTTAAGTTGAGGTAGATTGAGTGTTTCAATACTTTTTGAATACAAGTCAAATGTTATGATTAACTACAACCTCAGTTAGATGAAACTAGTATTTCTTGGTTTCATTCATGGTATAATCCGATGATTAATATAATAATAAAAATAATTGTTTTTACGGCTCATGTGAGAATATCTGAGTTAGAGATAATTAAAATTATTAGTAGGATTAATGCAATTTCGACATCAAAGATTAGGAATTAGATTATTAGAGAAACACACTATCTTAAAATACTGTTTATAGCGCTCAGTCCCGAATGTCCTTCTGTATCCCCAAAGACTTTATTCTCCTTCCCAGATTCAAAAAGTGGCTCACTGCAAAAGTTTTCCCTCGAATGAGGAGGTCAAGACGAAAATAAATTTTAGTTTGAACCGTTATAACAAATGCTTAACTCTAGATGTAGATTGTCGATTGATTGAAAAATAAAGTCTGGCTTTCATTCAAAAAAAAAAAAAAACACAAAACTTTTATTGTTAGGCCAAAGACTTTGAGCCCATATAGTGCTTGTATTGTGGGAAAGTATATACCGATATAAAAAAAAACTTACTACCGAATAATATACTTTAATGTTAATCGAAATATTTTCGCTTAAGTTTTTGATATATCTTTCAATAATACCAGTATATGACATACAAACTCAATCAAGGAATATTGCGTATATGAAGGAAAAGTCAACCGGAAGGACGGAAATAACCAAATTTGGTCTCTATCAATTATTATATATTTAACGGTAAAGCACTTTATGGTCAAAAAAATATATCCACTTAATTTCGCTAAAATATCACACATATTAGCCATAAATGCGGTATATACTTGAATAACGAAAATTATTATATTTGGTTTATGAGTGATGGAATAATTTCAAAGACCGATTTTTATTTCTGCAGGAAACTACAGTATATCCGAGATTATACGTACACATTCCTCGGAGACGATATTTGTGGAAACTATTATTCAGATGGTGCTTTTTTTATATATTATAAGCAAAGGAAATAATTTATTTTTTTACTGTATCAGCAACTGTTAGAAGAAAATGTTTTTACTAAAGTTTATTGATATTTCTTTAGCAGTTTGTGAATATGTACACTAAACATATTATAACGATTCTTCTTAAATTTCATAATATGTTGTGATGTTAAATGTGGAAAATACTATCTTATTATATTTTATTCAGTTTAATTTTCATTATCAAACTTAAAGAAAAGCACATGCGACACTTTCTCGGCAATTGTGTTGCTGCATAGTTCGACATGTTCTCGCCATAATTTGGTGTTATACTCGAATACTTAGAGGTAAACGTAAAAATTCACTAACAATAAGTCCAAAATCACACAGCTCTTATTTTTAGCACCAAGTAGAGTGAGTAGTTAAGATAGTAAAATCAAGTGTTTTTTGTAAAAAGAATTCTTTAATATAAAGTAACACAAAAATATAATATGTTCATAGAACTAAATTTGCTTTGGAATTACATAATTAACGCTTGTAGCACAAAGTCAAACCTTTAACATTGCCGTTAAAACGAATTAACGATACAAGCTGTTGAGAAAATATTATAAACTATTATAAAAGAGACTTATATAACCTCTGTGAACAATACTAAACTCAAAAAACAATAAAATATTTCATTAGTGCCGGTTTCAGGCTGAAGGCACAAATATGATGCATTTTGTGTGCTATATGGTATCAATACCCAGAACCTGAGTTTGTTCAGATTCAGATATGTAAATATCAAAAAAAATACCGAGCGTATTCATAAAAAGCCTCCTAATGAAAAATGCATTACAACTTTGCAGGTGGATTAAAACTTTTAACTCCTCCATTTATACAATTACAATTATTTGCTTCATTTTGAATACATTTATACGGTTTATGTATTTTCCTTTTGCTGTGCCAGCCTGAAATATGAATGAATGATAAAGTTGAGCTGATAATAAACACATGAACAGCCTGTCTAGCCATGCAAACCCAACTAACTACATATAATATATTGATAATGTCATAAGCGGAGCCACTTATTGTTGTAATTTTTGTTAAAATTTTACATATTTGTCGCCGGTACTTTCGTGGTCTGATGCAGCGTTATAATTTTCTGAGGTATAGAAAAATCGTATATTTTTCGCTGTTATTTATACAAGTTTTCTCGACAAATTTGTAGTTATGAGTAAAATTTTCATATTCGACAAAAACAACTATAATAAAACCATATATTCAAATACATCAGTTTAGAAAATAATTTCGCTTAAAGCTATGAAGAATGTCAACCAGAGCTGCAAAAAACTGCCTTCAAATTGTCACGTTACAAATTCAGTACGTAGTAAATAAGGGCGTTGAACGTTCACTCCCTTTAATTGGCATACACAATATACACAATTAAATACACCCTTTTCATTCTTTTTGAAAAGCGCATTCACCTTTTTAATACAATAAAACAAACTTTGTTTTGAAAATGGCGATGGGTAAAAGATAACAACCGGTGAAAAATCAATTCCTCACACCATATAAACGAACATAACAATAAATGACGACAACAACTGAGTTGCTTAGTTGAATAGTATTTAGAATTTTCTGAACATTATGTGAGAGTGAAAGTTATGTATTCGATGCCAGTAATATTCTTAGCAATCAAAATCTAATTATGAAAGATTAATACAGCTTCCAGCAAACAAAATAAAAGTTTGAACTCTTCTTTGGAATAGCTGCACAACTGTAAAAATAGTTATTTTGGCAATACATCAGAAAAACAACAATAAGGTCTTTGACGGTTGTATCCTGATGAAGGAATACTAAATGTCATTAAATAAATAAAATATGTGGTTTATACTCAGTGGTTCGGAAATAAAATGCAAAATCAATGAACTGGTATATTAATATAAATCGCATTAACTGTTTTAATGTCCGAAAATTCTTCTTGGAATAAGGAGCAAGAATTTCTGCAAACCATATTTGATTTATTTTTTTACACTTGAAAAGACTAGCAAATAAAGCCACCAATCTAAGCAATGCTGACTTTAGCTTATAAATTATTGCATTAAATGAAACGTATTTGTCAAGAAACAAGCAGCAATCTAAAGCGTTAGAGAAATTTTGTTTTTTAGAAGTTCTTCTTCAAAATAATAAAATTTTCTATATGCGATGCGTATTGGAAACTCACATTTACACATAGCCTCTTGACTCCGAATTTCCATTGATCAGTACACATAATCTTTCATGTTGTAACTGAGAAATGTGTCAGATCTTTGATCTTTGCACCTTCAATAGTAGGCTATCTTTACCTTTATCTATACCTTTTTACCATCTGCGGCGTTTATCGGCTGATATTTGTTATATTCCAATAAATTGTTAAAGGTAAACCTTACGACACAGTTTTACGAGTTTAAATAGTTGTAATGTACCTTTAAGTATATGCATCTGAGTAAAAAAGCGTATGGATTTGCTGCCTTACTTTATTTATGCGCGCAAATGTAATGAATGTTCTTTAGTGGTTTTATTATATTTACTCGCTAATTACAAGTTATAACGATTTGGCGCTGTAAGCAATAGATTCGGTTGTTTATGAAAGCTTAAAGTACACACAAATGTTTTGCTCGTCTGTGCTTGCTTTTAGCTTTTCAATGGTAAAAGACACATTTTCATGCAGCACATTTTTCTTTTTTCCAAAAGTGCTTCCTCAGTTTGTTTTGAGAAAACGTACCAAAGAGAGAATTTCCAAATATTTTCAAACTTGGATATGTTTTAAGGAAATACTGCTGTCGGACAATTTATTTTAGTTAAATAGTGACCAAACAATTGTAAATTTTGTGGGATATTTATTCAAGAAGTTGAGCTAATTCTGATTCTAAAGTAGATATGGATGCAGTCTACCCATGCATGACACGTACTTTAATTGTTACATTTTGCAACGTGTCCGAAATATTTATATCATATTAAAATCAACCTAATTAACTCAAATGATATATGTGATATAAACTCAACCAAAAGGGCTAAATTTAATATATTGGGTATATAAGAAAAAGGTTAAGCAGAGAAGCGTAAATCGTTATATTAGACATATGGGATTAAAATAAAGATCAGGACTGCTTTCATTCATATTCAGCGCTAAACCACATTACGTTTATGAAAGTATGTCTCCTTAATTTCATTTAAATATAACACAAATTGTCCAACATAAATGGTTTACAGTCAACTAGAAAGTCGGAAATACCTATATCGAGTATATTGGGGCTAGGGGAAGGTCTAGACTGAATGCAGCATATTTTCGCATTACGAAAATATATTCGAGAATATGTTTATTATTATGTTGACATATTCTGCACATAGTCTTCTATAATGACGAAAATCATTATATGAAGTAAATGGGAGCTGGTGCAATTCGTTGAGAGATTTCAGACATTTTCGGAATTAAACTATAGCATATCCAATATTATACGTTCACTTAATTTAGTTACGATATCTTAGATGTTGACCGATATATATTGTATAAAGCCTACCGAATGTTTTAATTTCTTTATTAGGTATATAGGGACCAGGGGAAGCATTTACCTGTTATACGCATTTTAAGAGCAAGGCTATATCGTTATCAGCCCGAGACGCTCTCTGAATTCTACTAAGATAATTTACATATCGACTGATATATAAGGCATAAAGTTAACCAGAAATTCGAAAATTTTTAAATTGGATATATGGGTGCTGAGGGAAGTATTTATTCGATTTTATCATTTTTTACACAGTGGCACAATATTATCAGACCAAGATTTCCTTTGTATTTCAATAATATGTCTTACAGATTGACCAATATTTTCGGTAAAAAGACAGCCGTTGGCACTGGGTCCAAGTAATTGGTATACAGGTTTTAAAAAGTTATATTCCGATTTCGACAGTTCTTAGACCCGATACAGTGAAGGCGCTGTTTGTGGAAGTTTCGCCTCGATATCTTCATGGCAATTGATTTATGTACTGTAAAGTGAATGAATCAGATCGAATTTAAAATATTGTTATATGGCAAGTGGGCGTGCTCGGATTCGGATTCCGCCCATTTTCATAATTTAACAAGAGGATGCGAATATGATGAGACCCATCATTTGGTAGAGTAGTTCCCTAGAAATAACATCTCTCTTAATGGTGGGCGGTGCCATTCCCATTGTCCAATTTTTAAAACGATTTCATTGGGGCCCTTAAGTACAATCTTGACTGTCAAATTTAATGCTTCTGGCCTGTTTCCGTAGCGAGTTAATGAGCTTTTAGTAGTTTTCAACATAACCTCGGTATGGGAAGTGGGGGTGGTTAGAATTCGATTTCATTCGGCTTCACAGCGTATAAGGAGGTCCTTGAGAAACTTGTTCTGAGCAATTTGGTTGATATAGATTAAGTGGTTTGTGAGATATGTACTTTAAACCTTTTAGTGGCGGTATTCCACTTTTTAAAAATTTTCAACCCACAAGTGACCATCCCTACTGTAATTCCCTGTGCCAATTTCCAGTTTTATAGGTTAATTTAGAGCTTAGTTACAGCATTTTGTAGATTTTAGTTGAACAGCATTTTGTGGTCGTGGCGGTATTCCAATTACGCTCATCTGCAACACCAACCTCCTCAGAGTGCGAAGGAACATGTATACCATTTTTTGTTAAGATATCTTAATTCTTATTCATGCTATCGCTTGCATGGAAGATTTACAGAGGGACGGACAGACACTCGGAATTCAACTCGTATCGTAATCCTGATTATTTATATATATACATAATTATATCATATCATATATAATATAGATTATTTTACGTAATGTTCTTTAAAAAATTTTGTGTTTGTTGTAAGTGTTGATATTGTTGATATTGTGCGCCAAATGGAGCCACCGTGATGTTGTAAAGATGAGCCAAATGAGCTATGGCGTGGGCACCACTGTTTCAAATATATACATTGTCGATACACGATACATTGTCTTCACCTGTAACAAAAGAAGGAGATAAATCCATTACATACATATTCATATGTATAATATTTGTTATACAAAAGCGTGTTTGACGCCGGTGATAATTTATGCGAAATTGAAAAACAAAATAGACCAAAAAGCTACAGATACTCGCCGAAAGCGGTAAAGCTTTACGGACTTTTTCAGCACGTTGGTTCTACCTTTTGTTGTACTTCGATAGATACACTCGGACTTGGTTTTGTAACTTGGAGGCGATTGTCACTAATCTAGCCCACGTATTTATTCAACCAGTTCTTACTCAGGCAGTCAACTTGAGTAAGTTTTAGGTAAGTAAAGGGTGAGCGTTCAATATTTACTTGTTTGTTGGACTTAAAAAAAACGGTTATTGATGCCTTACAGAGTACTTTTGTATAGTATTTTGCCGTATTCGAACAGCACGGCTGACCGTTAGTGAAAAGTATTCACGCGATGATGGCAGATATGATGAAAGATAAATACATCAAAAGCAAAATGAGAGCGAAATTGTGCAGTGTACAAAAGTAGGTGATTATTTAAGGTAACTTTGGTAATTAATGAAAAAACTTTTCCGCCAAAAAATAATACATAAAATAATTTCACAGCACAAAAATAACATGCTGTTTATTTTTGGATTTGGAATGTATGTATGTGTAAACGAACAATGGAATTTTTTCGTCTTTTAGTTAATATTAAAACTTTTAGATATAGTATAACAAGTTACCGAAAATATAAAAATATATAAATAATAATAGAACACAAGAAAGATTTGTTTATAAAATCGTCGAAAATTGCTTCAGTGCTGCAAGTGTTAGCTGCAAGAAGAGAATATAGTTACTAAATGAACAGAATATGGAATTCTCTCTCTCTCTCTTTTGGCACAGTTATTTCTGCTCTCCATCTATCCATCTACTATATTTAAGCTTATTTTCTTGACCTTACTTATTTTTCTTTTCTTACAAAGAAATTTTGCTATTTGACTGAACTTTTCACTCAAGTATTCGTTATTAAAATAATTTTCAGCCAAATTGTTTGGTCATCTGTTAAGCCTTGACTCAAATGATCGCAAACATCTTACTTTACTTGCGCAAAAGGAGAATGTTAGATAACTGCATCCCTGACTAATCGCTTACCAAATAATAATTTATATATAAACTCTGAAAGGACCACCCGATTGCTTTGTTAATGTTACATTAACTTTAGTTAATGTCTGAGTATCTTTGAATTGGGTGAGAACTTCAGCATTTTCATTTGTAGGTGCAATGAATCTCAGCATGTTCCAAAGAGTATATTAGTTTTGTTCACCTAAAGGTTGTTTCCAATACCTACACGTAATGTAGATAAATAGATTAGGATGAAGAGACGAATTGAATTCCAGATGCCTCTCTGTCAGTCCGTCAAACGAGCTGTTTGGCGGTCTTTGCAAGCGATAACTAGAGAAAGGAAATAAGATAGGGCTAAGTTCGGCAAGGATCAAATAAAGGGAAATACTTTCAGGTGCTAACAAAACTTTATATTAAAACAAGTACGGAAGGGCTAAGTTTGTGTTATTTTATACTCTCGCAATATCCAAAGATCAAAGGAGGCGGACAAAGCTTTGTTTTAAACAAGTAAGGAAGGGCTAAGTTCGAGTGTAAGGGAAGGGAAATGCTTTCAGGTGCTGGCATAACTTTATGGCATATTTTGGAAGCTATTTTTTATGGCATAGACTTTTGGCATATTAAAAAATATTGTAAAAGAATTCACCATCCATTATTCGACGAAACCGTAAATGGATTCCAATTATGTCTGATATCTTATTTAGTTGTATTACAGGTCATAGCCTGACGGAGTTTTATTACTATATTTTGCTTCGCGTCTAAAATATTTATATAAAAATTTGCCAAATTAACTAAATCGCATTATGTTTAAGAAAACACATCCACTTAATTTCATTCAACATTTCAACAAACATTAACAAATTAATTAAATTAAACAATTAAATTGACCAACATAAATGTTTTAAAGTCATCTGGAAAGTCGAGAATTCTTATATCGGGCATATTTGGGATAGAGGAAGATCTGCATTGATCACATTAATCCTTTTCAATACTCAAGTATATTAGGGAACATGTTTCCACACATTTTGTGATTCTCTGATAATTCACAATTCTGTGACAACTCACACAGTGACCGACATATTCGGCTTAAAGTCTGCTAGAATAACGAAAATTATTATATGTAGTATATGGGAGCTGGGCTTATTCTCGGCGTTAAACTATGTTATATTCAATATTATCTGTCGTATATCATATATCACGTAATGTCGCTAAGATAGCTACATATGGAACGATATACACAGTGTAAAGTCAACCGCGTGTTTGAAATTCTAATATTATGTATATGGGGGCTACGTGAAGTGTTTACCCGATTTTCCCCATGTATGGCGCAACAGCATATTGTTATAGTGAAAAGATAATCCTCCAATTTCATTGCGATATTTTGCAGACATTCTGAAATATATGGTATAAAGTCTAACGGGAGGTTAAAAACCCATATATTAGGTATATGGCATGTGGGAGAAGTATTTACCCAATTTTCGTCATCTTTGACTTAAGAGCACATTACTATCAGGAATAAAATACTCGAATTTCATTACGGTATCAAATTGCTTTTGCCTATACTTTCGATATAAAATCAGCTATAGCCATAATGGTCCCTATATTGAGTATATGATGTCAATTCTACATACCAAATTTTGTTGAAATCCGTTAAACTGTTCTTGAGATATGGGATTTCACCTAAAAGTAGGCGGTGCCACTCCCGTCACCAAAAAATTTTACACGGATTCCTATGCTTTCCTCCTGTATCATATTTGCTGTAAGATTTAATGTTTCTGACGTGTTCTTTCAGCAAGTTACCACACTTTTAGTAGCTTCCAACATAACCTTAGTATGGGAGGTGGTGAGGTAATGAGTGAAATCGGATAATAATCACACCCATTCCCATAGAAAAGTTTTGTAACAACTAAGCAGTGTAACTACTAAAAGTGCATTAACTCGCTGAAGGAATACGTCAGAAATGGTATTTGTGGTGAAAGGCGTTCATCCGATATTTTCACTTTAAAGTATAGGTGTGGCACCGCCCCCTGTGAAATGGCTAATCACATTTTCGCCTACGAGCAAAATTTTTCAGCAAAAATGCTCTACGAGGAAAGTCTATGCCCCGAAGGCCGTTCCTGAGGTGAATTTAATTATTGAGTCTGCATTTAATGCTCCAAATTTTATATCAGAGTAACTCATTGTATTGAGTTTTGAAGATTTCGTTCTCCAAATTTATGAATCTGCCTCAAGGGTGAACAATGTATCGAGGCGGCTTCTTCCTATTTTTGAAAGTTAAGATAGGAGAGAAATTTTAGAGGTTTTTCCATAGATATAGGTGGATAACCTTGGTCTCACCCATTACCTTATTTTTTAGTTAAAAGATCCTCCAAGGTGGATGCCCACAAGAAATCATAAATACCTAATATATAAAATTTACCCACTTTGGTTAAGTTTGTATCACATATAAATATATCATTGGAGTTAAGTAGCTTGATTTTAATATAAATATTTTGCTGATTGTTGAATTCTTACGCAACATCTTTGAACGTAAAGCTTTGTGAATACCCGAATGCATGTCTCCTGATTTGATCTTTGAAAATTGTGAAAGTATGAAATGTTCTGTTACACCCGAGAGAGTTTTAAAAGCTATTTGGATCGTAGATGAGTTAGAAAGCAACACAACTAATATTTTGGTTTTTTAAAGGGGTGGGCAATATATATACAGCTTAGGACAGTTGTGGCGATTTCTGTCACATTCAGGTTTTGCATACCTAGAGACGAGATTAATATTTAAGGATAGCGATGAAAAACTGTTTAGGCAGATTGGAAGCAGAGGATTTTCTAGAGTAACACCTTACATGCTCTTCAGATTGTTTAGGAAATCGTGGTTTAAAGGTTTTGAGGTCGTGAGGTTTAAAAGAAAATCCTTTTACTTGCATGCTTCCTGCCACTGCCTTATTTAGGAAATGAAATTCCTTCGGACGTACTCGTCTTCATTCGTCAAAACTAAATAGTCAAACGCACTTGGTGAAACCGCCTTCGGAATTTGTTGCAATTGTCAAAAAAATCTTAAAAACAAGATTTGTAGAAGAATTCTACCGTAATTGTCATAAGATAGGTGCAAGAGAAATTCTTTTTAATAAAACAAAAAATATTAGGCCCTTCTTTTGTTGTGAATATTGAGACCCAAAAATAGTTTTAGCCCTCTTGATTAGAATAACGTTTTATTTTCTAACTAAGTTTTTAAATAAAGGAATTTCCGTCCCTAATTTTAAAAATAAAAGTTTGCGTTGTTCAAATTTGTAGTGTTTTTTTTTTTCTTTTTTAGTGGTTTTTGATAGTTATCTTTAATATATATGAAGTCCCTGATCATTGATATTATTTTTGTTACTTCTTAGTTATGCTTCTATAAATTTTATCGCTTTGTTAGTTACTTTTATTTTTTTATGCAAATAAATGTTTTATAATAGGTGATGTATTTTTTACAATAGGTGGTGCTGAAAGAGCAAATATGCCCAACAATTAATATTTTATTAGATCTGTGAGGCATCTTAATGAAAGTCAGACGGCATCTTTTTCTGGTAATAATAGGTCGTGAAGCTAAAAATGAATAAAGTCGAATCAATGCTACCATTAACACCCATATACCTAATATAATAATTTTAAACTTCCGGGTTTCTTTATACCTTATAAAAAGACGTATAAAAGTGGAAATGTTTAATCTCGAAAACGTACGAGATCGGGCAGCGAATTACATCAGCTCCCATATACTACATAAAATTATTTTCCTAATTACATGTATAGCAGACTTTGTGCAGAATATATCGGTTAGTGTTTGAGTTATCTTTATTAAATTGCGTGGAAACTGTCCCCTAGTGAACTTGAATAATGACAAAAATTAATGCAATCAGTCCAGACCTTCCCCTGTCCCAATTAGACCCGCTAAATTGATTCCCATCTTTCTAGCTCACTTTAAATCATTTAGACTGGTTAATATAAATCGGTCTAGAATACGGTTCTAGTCTACGGGTCCTATTTTAATAAATCTTATTCTCTGGTTGAACTTTTCTTAATATACCTAATATATAATATTAAGTTTAGCCCTTTTGATTGAGTTCCTATCACACATATAATTTGAGTTAATTAGGTTGATTTTAGCATAAATATCTCGGACACGAAGCAAAATATAGTAATGAGAGTACGTAAGCCTATGATCGGTAACATAAGTTAATAGAATACCTAATGTGTTGTTGAATCCTAACGCAACATATTTATACTCTCGCAACATGTTGCTACAGAGTATATTAGTTTTGTTCACCTATTGGTTGTTTGTAACACCTAGAATCAAACGATTTAGATATAGACATATATATTTATAAATGATTAGGATGAAAAGACGAGTTGAAATCCGAGTGACCGTCTGTCCGTCTGTCCGACTGAACAAGCGATAACTTGAGTAAAACTAAAGATATTTTGATGAAACTTGGTACACGTGTTCTTTGTCAGCGTAAGACGGTTGGTTGGTAATTGGACATCTGCAACGCCCACAAAATGCCATTAATCGAAAACAGATAATGTGCTATAACTAAGCAGAAAATTAAGATATAAACGTGCTATTTGGTATTTATGGATCCTAGTAGGGTGGAACATCTGTGGGCAAAAATTTTGTAAAAGTTGAATGGCCCTAATAGATTCAGTATACATATATCTCAGAAACCGTTACAGTCATATCAATAAAATTTGCTCCGAGTAAGTTTTTCAGCATCCCTTCATATACTGAGATAATGAGTGAAATCGGATAATAGCCACGCCCACCTCCCATACAAAAGTTCTGTTCAAAACTAGTAAAAGTGCTATAACTCACTGAAGGAACACGTTATAAACACTAAGTCTTGGAGCCAATATGATACGGAGGGGTCGCATAGGAATCCGTGTAAAGTTTTGGTGATGGGTGTGGTACTGCCCACTTTTAAAATAAATCCCATATCTCAAGAACCCCTTAACCGATTTCAATAAAATTTAGTACAGGACATTACATTCTTATGTTACGCTGTGAAAACGGACGAAATCGGATAAAAATCATGTATTCTTCTCCTATAACCCAATTTTAAGTTTCATATGACCCCTTCACTATAAAGCAGATAAATAGAGCAGCAATTAAGATATACAAATAAACTTTGTGCGAATTGTACCTTCAGAATATGCCATTTCATCCGTAACAATAGACGAAATCGGATTATAACTTTTCAAGCCACCAGATACCCAATATTAGGACCTCAGTGTCTCTATCTGACTTTTTATGGAAAATACCGGGAAATATGTAAGATATTGTAATGAAATTGAATATCTTTCCATGATAATAACGTGCTCTGGTGTCAAAAATGAGAAAAATCGGGTAAGCAGACTTTATACCGTATATTTCGGTTAATACGTAAGATATCTTAGCAAAATTAAGTGAACGTGTAATATCGGATATACCATAGTTTATCCGAATATAGATCCGTTTATAGAATTATCCCAGCTCCCATGTACTACATATAATGATTCTCGCTATTCTAGCAGACTTTGTGCCGATTATGTCGGTCACTGTGTGAGTTACCTTCACAAAATTGCGTAAAAACATGTTCCCTAATATACTTGAATAATGAAAAGAGTTAATGTGATCAGTACAGATCTTCCTCTATCCCAAAAATTACCGATATAAGAATTCCCGATATTCCACCTGACTTTAAAGCGTTTATGTTGGTCGATATGTGTGATATTTTAATGAAATTAGGTGTATATGTTTTTTTAAACACAATGTGATTTCGCGCTAAATATGAAAGAAATCGGTCTAGACCGTGGTCTAAAGCGCTTATCATAATATAATGATTTCCTCCTCTTTCCTTTTTCTTTTAATTTGGTAGATTTTAATATACATATCCCTGACACGAAGCAAAATATAACAATGAAAGTACATGAGCCCACGGCCTGTAATATAAGTTAATAAGATACCAACTATGATTGCAATCCATTGACAATTTCTTCGAATAATGAATGTAGAGTGCTTCTGCAACATTTTTTAATATAAAGTTATGCCAACACCTGAAAACATTTCCCCGCCTCTGATCCTTGCACATTGCGAGAGTATAAAATGTTCAGTTACACACGAACTTAGCCCTTTATTACTTGTTTTTTATTAAGAATGCGCAAAACAAACAAAGTTAGTCAGCGGTAAAATATAGTTTTGCTCGTGTGAATTAAGTAAGGGTTGTGCGTTTATAACATTCCATCATATACACATCATCAATACGCGACATAGCTCAGAAAATAAAATGCCTATGTAAGCACGTTCCCCAAAATAATGGCATAATTATGTCTCGGTATGTTTTTTGAGGCTTGGTGTGTAATAAACACACAATTCGAAGACTTTTTTGCATCGAAAATGTATATAATATGGGTTTTATTATTACAAAAGTTACGTAGACATTATGGCGCATGCGCCATATTACGCTCGATTGAGTTGAGTTATTTTTAAGTGTTCGAGTGAGGCTTCAAAAGCAATGAGCTATGGTGAATGTTAAATCAATTACAGATTTATTTATTAATAGCTAGCTGCTAAGGCTTTCAGCTCGAAATTAATTAAAATATGTTATACTTTTAAAAGTGAACTTCAGCAGACTACAACCACATCTACTTCTCATGTAACAAAAAATTTTAATTCCTTATACAGTGTGTTGTTTTTATAAGCAATAGTTTTATACTATCGCCAAATATCATACAAGTACAATAGTTGTGTTGTTGGTCACACCTAAAACATCTTTAAAGAGAAATTTAAAATATCAGTAATTACTGGACAAATTTAAGCCGAATATGGGACGTAACATTCCATTGACTTCCTTCTGATACAGTGTAAAAATTAACACAAATCGTGTCTCTAATATGCGGCAGCTCTCATTCAAAAATGGCATATACCTTTTTTAGCCCTTATTATACCGAATATATCTATCAATTTGCTCTTTCTGATTATAATGTGATAAGGTACTAAAAACGGATAAAATCGGTTCAGTACTTTCCCCAACACTTGTACATTCAATGTAAAGACTTTCGGTATTTTTATTGACTTTATACCAATTCTATCAGTCTGTATTTAAGAATCCTAACCAAAATTAAATGTATTATTATGTGGAATCAGTCCATGAAATATCCTATACCCTCTTTACTACAAGTATGATTTTCGTTATTTTGAATTTATGCCGGATATATCAGTTAAAATGTGAGTTTTTTAATACAATTGACTGGACATATTTACTCGAGTATATTTTAGTTTAACATTAGAATTAGATGAAATCGCTCTAGACCATCCCTAGTCCCAATATAATGATTTCGACCTTTCTGTCAATTTCATACCATATATATCGGTAATAAATAAAACATTTCTATGAAATTAAGTGGATCTAGTTTATAGACTAGACTGTGATTTAACTGAAAAATCAATGCAATTGGTCTAGATCTTTGTCCAACCACTATAACCTTAATATTATGATATGATATGAATATATTAGCTATGATATAATTTGATGCCAATAATTTATTAAACAGGTCCATACGTTCTCCTTTCCCTCATATAACCAATGTAATAAGTTCGGTTTATTTGATTGACCTTACATCCAAGAGTGAATGCAAATTTCTAAAAAAAATCTACCGGGATGTCAATCGGTAGTAACGGTATGTACTTTCCCACAACACTAATATGATGAATATAGTGATTTGATTTATTTTGGGACGATTTTGATATAAATATATATAAATCTGATATAAAGCAATATGTAGTATGTAATCTTCAACAAAAGTTAATAATATATTATACTAAATGTGATTGTCGTACGGTTATCGAAAGTACACGCAAGTAACTTAAACTTTATGATTATGTTTGCTAATTCGCTTTTCTTGTGCAATGTTAGTATATATATTTACAGATAAGGCATGTATTATTTTATACAAACTTTTTTTTGTAATAATATTTTTTATTTATTGAATATGCCTGTTTAAAGCCTAACCTAACTGATAAAATCATAAGTCTATTTAAAACTATACGAGCTCAAAGTTAAGGTTGAGCTCATTTTGGTAGTACGTTGCTCTTTAGAAGGTTGGTAGATCTCTTTTTTTTAAGCGGACTTGATTACAGTATTGTAGTAGGGCATTAACTAATGAATTTTCATGATCCCGGAGTTTAAGCCCATATTTATTTCTGTTGTCCTCTTTACCATAGGAATGCGAAGACTTTGTGAATATTTTCATTATTAATGTATCATAGTTCACCCGTTAATGCTCTAAGAACCCACCCGAGTTCACCCGTTAAATTTGACTAGAACCTCTCTATTATGTCAATGTTGGTTGCACAGGTCGTACCCTACAGTTAAATATGATACATTCAAATCGGCTTTGTGGCCGCGTTATAAAACAGAACTTTGTTATCAAAGCTAAGTTTAGAAACCCAGTTTTTATTTTCCTTTAAAACTTAGTTTAAATTCGCTGCTATTATTTACATGTTTGTTTTCTCCATGTGAGCCTTTTGTCAAAGTGAATGTCAAGGGAAGTTTCATCATTCGGTTGGGATACTAAGATATTATTCATTTAACCGGCGGACACATTTTTGGTCTTAGTGAAAATGTAACATGGTTACTCTTTTGCTATTTGCATTTATTCGTCAATTGGCTAGCCATTTTTCGATAAAAGCTAAATGCTGCTCTAATACTCTCGACTCTCTGATGAGGCTTTTATTACGGTATACTAGGGCTGTGTCATCCACAAAAATGGATCTCAATATATTTCTAGTTGTTGAAATATCTGTTAAATATATATAATATTATCTATCTGTATAACATATATAGAATTAGTCTAGCACACTACCATGAGGTACACCAGCCCTTATCAGACGTTCATCAGATATGAAATTAGCTACTTTAACAGTAAATCCTATCCTATTTTTTTAAATAATAACTACTGTAATATTTTATGCAAATCGAAATTTAATATTGTTTTAACTTTATATAAAAGGCCTTCACCTTATCGAATGACCGAGGTACATCAAGGAATTTGCTGAGCTGATATTGTATTTTCATAGAGGCAAGGAAACATCTTTAATAGTAACACTTTTTAAAATATTTTGCAAAGACAAGGTAAGAGGCTTAATGGTTCTTAAGAAGACGGCAGTGTTAAGTCTTAGTTAACATAGTTTTTGTAATTTTTGGGTCATCGAAATGTTACGTTGTAATCGGAACGAATTTAGTCAAGATTAAAATTTAATTATTCAACCTAAAGCCTGAATTATTAAAATATTTCATAATTTACACCCCACAAATTTGTTGTGTAGAATTAAAAAAAAAATCCATTTTAAACAAGCAAATATGGGCATAATTGTGTGTTGGTATGTTTTAATATCCCATTAGGCGGCGTAGCTGCCTCGCGAATGTGTGGGATGGAGAAATCTGAACGATTAATGAAAAGCTTTGTATGTGTGTAATAAACACACAATTCGAAGAATTCAAGTTTCAGACAACATTAGTGAGTGAGAGTGTTTAGCATTAGAAATGTATATAGCCCTAGGCTATATTGTGCTAAAGTTACCTATACGACACGTATATACATTTTCTATTATGCCTTTCAGAAAACTCATACGCATGAGTCCTGTTACGGTCAAAATATTCGAGTAAAATTATTTTTATATACTGCAGTGAAAATTTAGGCATCATCAATGTGGTGAATGTTAATTTAATGGGTAAATTTAACTTTATTACTTAGTTTTGTTAATATGCAACACCAATATTTGTTCAAACGTTTGCGTTGTCTTACATGTTTCATTGTGAAAATTATCGCAATCGGTCTGCAATCACGCATACTTCTTAGATAACACAATATTTGAGTTCCATCAGTATCTTTTGCAAACGGTTCATGACCTCGTTTCAATACTCATCTGAAATAAGTCTAATTTTATACCCAATATTTTAATACTTTCGTAAAATATTGCTTTTCAGTTTTGTTGACTTAAGGATTGTTTTTAGAACATCAAATAAATCGAAAGATTCAGAGGTTTTTCTATCATTACCTATTATCAATCGATTTGATATAATAAATATAGTAATTTCGTCTGCCCTTATAACTTTACAATTAATCGAACAATAAGTAAACCGCTTGTATGTAATGAATTGAATTGATTAGTTTTAAAATAATAAATTAAATACTAACATAAAATGACATGTATCCATGTCGTGATACTCTATCCGCCTATAATATTTACCACGATAACATTGAAATCTTTCTATAAAATCCATCATAACACTCCAGAACGATACGTTTTAGCTTATCATATTTGCCACAAAATATATATTGGGTTGTTCGGAAAGTCATTTCGTTTTTTCCCGCCAGAGGACTTAATTACGTTTTTTCGAAACTAACTTCACACTTAAGCCCCATAACCATTATATGTCATGAGAGCTGATATTGCAAGGCTTGTGTGTGAAAAAGTTCTATTAATTCTACCCAGTAGTTTTTGGTTGGTGCCTTTTTAAATATGGAGAGCAATAAGCAGCATTTTCGTCATATTTTACTTTTTAACTTCAGAAAAGGTAAAAATGCTGTCCAAGCGAGAAAAAAATTGACGGATGTGTATGGAGAAGGCGTGTTAACAGTACGCCAGTGCCAGAACTGGTTTGCAAAATTTCGATCCGGCAATTTTGATGTCGAAGATGCACCACGGTCTGGAAGGCCGGTCGATGCGATAAAGGCATTAGTTGATGCAAATCGGCGAATCACCACACGAGAGATCGGTGAGAGGTTAAATTTGTCGAATTCAACTGTTTATGGCCATTTGAAAGGCATTATACGAAAACTGTCTTTCATGTTCCCCAAAAAAAAACGAAATGACTTTCCGAACAACCCAATAAATGTTTAAATATATATATGCATTTAAATAAAAATTCAGATTTGAATATAATATGCCCTGTTATCTATCACTTTTGATAATCGTATGTTTATCATATATCATTTGCGAACCAGCAAAAACACTGAAAATATTTCACGCTTTGGTACCAAGCAAGTAATAAAAAATTTTATGAAAAACAAACTTCCTACCCGTTCTCATCTCTATAGTCCTTAAAAATATTGTTGATGTGTTACAGCATCTCTCAATATTTCAATTTATTGCTTATTTTATGCTTATACAAAATTATAAAGGAAATGTTAATATAGTATGTACACTACACTATATATTTATGTCTAAGAGATTTTATTTCGAATTAGTTAGTTTACTTCGGTAATAAAATGTACAATACTTGAGTTTTTTGTGAATATTTGTGGAGGGTCGATAAAACCTAAAAGAAGTAAAAGGAGTTCTTCCGCTCACACACACCATAAAGTTGATATATTTCAGCAATGACGTTAGAATATCTCAATATGATCGGTAACTCAAATATGCGTATTGATAGACTTAAGCGTGAGATATCATATCCACTATCGACGGGCACTTGGGCTACCGCCTTCTAGATAGCAATATTCAGAAGTTTTCGATATATATATATTTGAAGCATTTCGCGCCTATAAATGTACTGAAAGGGATATAGTATCACATTCGAAATGATACAGTTTTATATTTGTACCTTGAATGAATGTCACGTGTGCTTAATGTCAAGTCAAAGAGTAGACATAAGCATGGTAAGAGTGCCTTGAAGTCTTAGCACCAAAATTAACCAGAACCTATTTCTGAGAGGAACTTTAGAAAAGCGCAAATGCACCTACATCGTTTCCTTTACGATGTATGTATATCCAGTAATGTAACCATATATTTTCCAACTTCTATTTTATTTAGACAAAAGATATATATTTCAAACTTATGATCGTTAATTTTTAGGCTGATTTAAAATATACATCAATATCTTTCATTTACGAAGATAATTTTATATTTTTTGAGACTAATAATAAATATCAATATGTCAAAAATTTCCAAATAAATATCTCTAATGCCCACTATTGAGGTAAATATGTCAAACTGCTCACTGGTGGGTTTAACCATTTCAATATACGTGATGTGTTCAAAAAATAACGGGAATATTCTTACACTGTGTTCTTCGACTTTAATGCCATGGTGTATCATGAATTCTTGTCTCAAGGTCAAACGGTCAATAAGGAGTACTACCTAAAGTTCGACGCCGTTTGCGTGAAGCAACTCGAAAAAAACGCCCGGATTTGTGGAAAAACAATTCATGGTTTTTGCTCACTCTTTCTCAATTCTGCACACACTTCGCTGCTTGTTCGTGAATTCTTGCCCAAAAATGATACTGTAATGATGTCCCAGCCTCCATATTCGTCAGACATGGCTCAGTGTGATTTTTTCCTATTTCCACAAATAAGGAGAACCGTAAAAGGCTGCCGTTTTACAAGTATAGATGACATTAAAAGCGTATTGCTGAAAGGGCTAAAGGTTATCCCAAAAATCGAGTTTTAGAAGTATTTTGGCGATTGGATGAAGCCCTGGCATAAGTGCATAATATCGAATGGAGACTATTTTGAAGGAGACAACATTAATGTAGACGAATGAATAAAATTTTTTCTTTTTCAAAAAAAGAAAATTCCCGTTCTTTTTTGAACACACCACGTATTATATTCCCTTTCCCCTTGGTATTACAAACAAAGCTTAGTATTTATTTAGAGCGGATACAAAAACGGGCTTTGAATTACTTTATCTTTCTAAGGTTTCCGAACTTTAATTCGGATGTTAGATATCTGCAAGAAACTCTGAAGCTAATAACTTGTATGTATGAACCAGCGTTTAGACCAGCATCCATTAAAAACACATAAAGAAGAGCCAAATGTGATACATATTTCTGGGTCAAAAGAACGAACTTCATTATATTAAATCTATGAAGAAAATATGAGCGAATGAACAGATTTCGTATATTATTGGCTATTGGATATTTTATGGTTGTATGGGTCGAAAGGTCGAAAATCACCGTTTTGGCTATATATATGAGACTAAGTTAATTCGTTGACCGATTTCACTCATTCTCGACCCCAAAATACAACATGTCCTAGATAATACTTTCGCTTAATTTTGTTAAGATATCTTATGTACTGTTCGAAATATATATCATAAAGTCAGCCAGCATAATGAAAATAAAAACACTTAAACCGTTCCACCATATCAATGCAACAAGTTAAACAGTGGGTGAAACCATCACCTAAAGACTGCTTTCTGTGGAGGTATGTGTGGTCGTCAGTGTGCCCACAGTACCGTTGTTCAGCCAACCATGGCTCTGTTCAATCTAAGCAGAAGACTAAATATTTCAGCACCGGTAAATATTTTGGGCTAGTGAAATATTTTTAAATGTCTGCGAATTTCAAGAATATGAAGAATGTGAGTGTTATATAAATGCTTACTTATATATTGTGTATTATATATATGCACATATATATATGTACATGAATATACATATTTTTCACAATTGCCTACTTATTACTTTTCGACAAACTTCATTTAGGATTTTGAGCCATAGCTCCAAATCCAACCAACTCCAAACATCCACTTGAAAGGGCCCAGATTTGGATTATGCAGATAAATTATTTTAATTTTGCATAAACCGTCAATAAAAAAAATATGTCTTTAAAGCCGACTGCAAGAGACGAACAGCTGATTGTGTGCACTTTAGCACACGAACCGCAAAACAGATTGTGTGTAATTGAGGCCAACAATTTATTTGTTAAGCTACTTATAACTTCAGGACCTTTTAGCATTTTTCTGCTTTTAAGAAAAGTTATTTGGATAGTGCTCGAAAATTCCCATGCTGCGAGCTGTAAAGAAAAATAACAGCGTTGCTGGAAAAACAGTTCATTCAACTAAGTATGTAGATCATTCTTAATGTATCGACAGACTTTACAAAGCGAATTTACTTAGTTTATACATAAACGAAACACGAGCTCTCTTCAATATTAATGTTCATGTTAATATTAAATTCAGCCGCCAATAATAATAGCAGATAAACTTCATTGTATTCCTTATATTCTTTATTTTTACTCTACTATTTCGAAAGAAACACATAAACCTAAATACGTGTACGTACATATTGTTATTTACAGGAAATTCATTTAAATTTTAGTGTGGGGTGCCATATGAATTGAAGCCAAGAGACATTGAGAGAGCATGTCAGAACTGCTACTTGGAGGGAACAAAAATAAGTCGGTTTTGCTTCGGATTGTGACTGGTGATGAAAAATATATTTGAATGAAAGACGACAAGCCGGAACACAAAAAATCTTATGTGAAGCTTGGTCAACCAGCCAAATCAACGACGACAGGAATGCTCTGTATTTGGTGGGATCAGAAGGGTGTGTTTTATTATGAGCTTATAAAACAGGATAAAACCATCAATGTGGAACGCTACTGACAGACACTCATCAAATTGAAGCGAGCGATTACCCAAACATGCCGAAAAACACCTGGAATTTGCGACTAGGCAAGAGGAATAAATACTATTTGGAAAACAGCGGTCTGGAAGTTTTGCTTTATCCGCCTTACATCTCAGACCTTGCCCCTTCTGACTACCATGTGCCGATTCGGTCGATGCAGAATTACCTCACTGAAATACGGTTCACATCAAAACAGGGTATCAAAAATTAGCTAGATTCATTCTTGGCCGCCAAGCCGGCGCCGTTCTTTTGGAATCGAATCCACAAATAGTTTGTGAAATAAGTACATTAAATGTACTATAGTCCGAGGCCACGCCGCCTTTTAAAAATTTTTTAAACCACAGATTCCCCTCTGTATTGTAATCGCCTATACCAAACTTGTTGCCTTTATTTGTGACTTAGTTATAACACTTTATGTTTTCCTGATTAACGGCATGACATGGCAATCGTTTGCTTTCTCCCATCTGCAATGCCAACTGCTTCAGAATGCAAATGTATCATATATATTACCACAAGTTATCACTTGAACGGACAGATGGGGAGACGGACGGACCGACAGACAAACATCTGGAATACAGTTCCACTCGTCCAGCTCATTTTGATATGATTAGTTTTAGGTGTTATAAACAACCGTTAGTTGAATGAAACTATTATATTTTGTGTAACATGTTAAGAAAGCATAAAAATGGCAATAATAGTATTCAATTATAGGCGAGAATGCTGAAGAGAATACTGAAGAGAAAGAGAATACTTGATCGTTTTGATTCTTGATGCTTGATCGTATGAACAGGTCATAATAAACGGTAATGAGTTCCAGAATCTGATTTACTTAGACTATAAATTTATTTATGTTGGACAGAATTGGTTTAAGATTTCGACTAAAAACGATTTCTTATAACCGATGCAACATTTCTCAAAGAAATGTTTACATATATATCTCATATTATTTCACCCACCTTAAAGACTTACAAGTTATTTGAGTATAAGTAAAGATTTAAGCTTTCTTATTATTATTGATTTATTCACAGCATGGATGGTGCATGACCAATCCGGCTAGTATCCACTTAAATGCTATAATTACAACAATTAGCTTAACTCTAACCTAAGCGCCGCTGGCGTGAACGCCGGAACGGGAATACCGTGACTCAGGACACCCTCAAAATTTTCAGGCAATTGTGGACTTCCTTGCGATTCTTGTGATAACTCCTCCAATGCCAAGTGAGGAACGTCCTCGTGCCTTTCGGTTGATGCCTAAGTGAAGTTTTTTACTACTCTAACGAATGCGGCTACATTGCTATGAGAATTAGTAATGCTGTTGCCAATCCTTTCTTATAACCATTGTTTAAGTGTTCCATTAGCTGTTGATTCTCCAGCGTATAATGTGGCAAGTAGGGTAAGCTCATTGTGTTGCCATGTCCGGTTATGTTTATCCAGGTGGCCCAAGGAATTTCTCCCACCTTAATTTAAATGGCATTTCAATTGATGAATTTCGTTCTTTCACACTAGCTTTCTCTGCGAATGTCACCAAGTAGGTACCTTTCTTCGAAGAAATAGTCTCGTTGTCCGATGTTACTTCTGCTACATAATCGCTTATGGCGACATCAATTTCCTCTACGGTATTGAGCGCTAGTCATTAGGAAAGCAATTTCCTACAAAACTTCATAGTAGTCCCAGCGTAATCGTCTAAAGAGTAGGTGGTTTTACCACAGACTGTTACAACGTTGTCTCATAGGGATAGCATTTCGCTGTTATGAGTAATGGGTAAAAAAAAAGCTCCTGTTACAAAAAAACTTAGGTCTATGGTACTTAACTAGGAAGTGAAAAAGATGTTTATCGTGAAAAACTTTAAACTTACAAACTAATAACAAATTGATATTAAATTTGTGAGAGATTCGGTTTTCAAAATTAAATCGATTTTAGAAATAATTGGGTTCAGTAGTTCAAGTTATGCTTAAGCGATTGAAAGGATAATATTATCTACATCTGTAATAACAGCCGCATTTCTGGCTAAAAGGATTTCATAAAAGCAGCAGGAGCAGGCAGGAGCAGTTCCGAAGATATTTAGGCTACATGAGTGTCTTTTTGGTCCAAGTGAAGGAGTTTATTAATGGCTACGTGAGAACTGTCTTAGTGCAGAGCGGGTGTCAAGGTTTAATTCGGTATAAGCCGTCAGGTTTTTAGTATGTCTTATCCTAGGAATTTCTCCAATGGTCTGTGAAACCCCTCCACTTGATTGATAGTGATTGTTCACTATGTATAGTAGCGACATCCGATTCGATTTACGAATTTACGAAAAGTTTTCCTCTTATATCTTGACTACCAATTACTTTGTACTGTAAGGAAAAGAATCAGGGGAAATTTAAATTAGTGATATACGGGAGGTGTGCGTATTTCCAGCCCAATTTCACTCACACTGTACATAGGAATGTTAGAATTATGTTATGTTATGCACCAAATTTGGTTGAAATTGACGAATTAGCTCCTGTGATATAAGATTTCATGAGGAGGGGGTCCACGCCCACTGTCCAATTAATACACTCTTATCAAGCCTTTTCGTACCATTTTGGCTGTGAAAATTAATGCTTCTGACGTATTTATTTAGTGAGCTATTCCGCTTTTAGTCGTTTTCATCTTTTTATCCTCTTGTACTATCTGATTTAACCCATTCTCACTTTCTGAGGAGGTGCCAGAGGGATTTTCCTCAGCAAATTTTGCTGATATAGCTTTAGTAGTTTCTGAGATATGTACATTAAACCTATTAGAGAGCGGGCCATGCCCACTTTTAAAAATATTTTCCTACTTCGATGTCTTTAACCATAATCCAGTTTCATATATTTATTGGAAGCTCAGTTATAGCACTTTATAGATTTTCGCTTAACGGCATTTTGTGGGCATAGTACTAATCTGATTTCGCCCGTCAGCAATACCACCCTCCAGAGTGACAAGAAACAGGTAGACTAAGTCTTATAAAGACATCCCTATTTTTAGTCAAGTTATCGCTTGCAAGACAGACGAACAGACGGTTATCCGGAATTCAACACGTCTCACCATCCTGATCATTTTGATGTATATAACTCTCGATCAGTTCTCGATCAATCTCGATCAGTTTTAGGTGTTACAAACAACCGCATTTTGTTGAGACATCTTCCATTGAGATATATGCGATACAAGGTCAACCAGAGGCGTAATTCATTATATTAGGAATATGGGGGTGATCAAGGTTTAGAACGATTTCATTAATATTCAGCGCTAAGCGACATTATGGTTAAAAAAATAATATCACATATTAACGATTTAAAAGCTGTTGGAAGGTCGGACCTAATATATTAGGTATATTGGGGCAAAGAACAATCTACGCAAATAACATCTACTTTTAGCGTTAAACTAAAGTATACTTGCGAACATATTTCCACTCAGTTTTGCTAAAATAACTTACAATTTGTCCGATATATTCGGCGTTAAATCCACTAGAATTACGAAAACCATTATATGTAGTATATGGGAGGCGGGTAATTCGTTAATCGATTTCACTAATTTTCAAAACCAAACTATGGTATGGTATGATTATATGTTCACTTAATTTTGCTAAGATATCTTATATATTGCCAGATATGTACGGTATAAAACCAAATGGGAGTTCGAAAATGTTATATTATTTTTTATTATAAGCATATGGGGGCTAGGGGAAGTATTAACGCAATATTACCCATTTTTAGGGCACGGTACAATATTATTAGAAAAATACGCTCCCTGACTTCTCCGGGAAATAGCAAACACTTATAAAACCGTTGTAGCGAAATCCGAAACCATGAAAATATACAAACATGGTTGTAGAAACAGTGTAAAAAGCAATTAGTGCGAAAACAAACGTAGAACGAATTTTCATGTAGCCCAGGAGCCTCTTACAGAGTATTACGAACACACAGGCTTACTTATGTATTGCAATACGTAAAATACCATACTTAATTAATGTTTTTTAAATCAAAAGTTATAAGGAGTTATATAAGTACTTATGAGCTAAGGATAGAAAAACATTTTTATATTAATAACTACTTACTGAGGTTCCCAACCTAAATTTGCAACACATTTGAATTATGATGATTATTTGATGAAAATTCGCAAACAAATTCAAAGACTGCAAATATGAAAGAGATAGTTCTGCCCAGAACACTGTGTTACTAAAGTCCTGTTAAATATTGAAGTTTGCTTTTGTTTACGGCTTTCGAAAATATTTGTGACACCATTCAACTCCCTGAAAATATACCAACATGTATGCAAAGATTTTATCACACAAATTTTGTCTTAAATGAAATTAAATAAAGTGGAAAAAAATAAAAACCCTTCAACAAATTGGAGCAATATAAATAATATAAATATAAATTGGAGATTTAATCGATACCCTACTTCGTCTAATAACGAATGTTGAATTCATATGCCAAATTTTTATACTCTCGCAACATCTTGTATAAAGTATAACAGTTTTGTTCGCCTAATAGTTGTTATTATCGCCTAAAACTAATCGAGATAGATATAGAGTTTTATATATATCGATATCATCAAGATGAAGAGAAGAATTGATTTGCACATGTCTATCTGTCCGCCCGTCTCCAATAGTGCAATAGCTTGAGTAAAAATTTAAATATCATGACTTGGTGCAAGTGTTCTTTGTCCCCATTCGAATGTTAGTATTGCAGATGGGCGTAATCGGACAATCCGACATGACTTGCTCACAAAATACCGTTAAATGAAAATTAAATTAAATTAAATCAATTTGTACCCCTGACAGACTTAATATACACATCTCCCAAAATACGGAAGCATAATCAATGAATCTTTTTGAAAACTTCCTTCAGGAAATTCTTAACACAGTGTGTAAATAAGTTAATTCTGATAATAACCACGCCCACCTCCCATACAAAGGTTATGTTCAAAACTGCTAAAAGTGCTACAACTGTACGACGAAAAAAGGTAGAAAAGTTAACATTAATCGATTTAGCATTAATCGATTTAGCATTAATAAAGATAATATAGTGGTGGTGAATTGGTATAAAAATTGGGCAACGGGCGTAGAACCTTATAGGTGCACAGCACAGGTGAAATCTTATATCTCTGCAATTGATCCACCGATGGTAACCAAATGTGGTGCTTGACATTCTCTTGATATCCTTTTACCACAGAAAATGGAAAAACTCGGACTATATCCATATAGTATATTAAATTCCACCTGATTCTTTTAAGATATTGATATAAAACTTATCGCAATTGATATCATTAATCCGATGAACCTATTATCTAAAATGGTCGAAATCGGACTATAACTTTTCAACGCCCCAACATACTATATACTGAATATATAAGTCAATTTGTGAGCTATCTTAATGAATTTAAGAGGGTATATTTCCCTCATATTAAGGTGGCGTTGTATTTAAAATATATAAAGTCGGTTAAGTACTTGATACACCTAATTTAAGGATTTTTGAACTTCCAGTTGACTTTATACCATTTAGATTGGAACATAAGTAAGGTATCTTAACAAAATTAAGTGAATGTATTATCTTCGATGTAATATAGGTTGGTGACAAACATAGCTAAAACCCGTCAATGAATTACCGCCGCCCCACTTGCCACATACGATTTCGTTATTCTAGTTTAATATAAGGGTTTGCCAACACTCGATAATATTTTCCCGCCTTCGATCTTTACAAATTGCGAGAGTTAGCTCGGCTGCACTTGCAAATACTCTTGTTGTTGTAGAAAAAATCTGCAAATACTTTTCAGAGATGCTGCCGGGTTGACAGTCCTTGGTCGGATAAATATCCGGGATTGTTCCGATAACGTCGACTCGGCTGTCATTGGAACGGACAACTTATTGCGCATATTCTGCAGGATAATTCTTGCTTGCTGATTCAGGATATTCTTGCTTATCCAGAATTATGCAAGTAAACGCTGTTAGCCAAATATTTTGTGCGAAGGAAAAATACAAATAGTTTCAACTGTTATTCCTTCACGTTGTGTCCATATTACATAATAACAAGAATTTAATATGTGAATCACAAGCATTTGTACTGCTGCTAAACTTCCAAAGCAAAGCAAATACCGTTCATTACCAATACTTAATCACCTCTTATTATTATTAATCCTCCTTCTAATTTGAAAATATCTATAGTATCAAAAGTTCGGTTCTGCCCAAGCATAGAATTTAATCACTTGTTTTACTGCTTACATGCATATGTACATATGTATTTGATTAAATATCTAATGGTTCCACCTGGCTGAGGTTATAAATGTTTAAACAATTACTTTTTATAGAACTTAATTTAATTACACAACCTCACACTGGTCACCAAACCATTTTATAATTACACTTTTAAGGAGATGTTCTTTAACAAAACACAAGCTATCCACGAATGAATCGAAAAAATTAGCAATAAATTGAGAACATTTAGACAAATTTCGCTCATTAATTTTATGTTAATAGAGCTAAAAATTATACATTATTTGTATGGTGCGATAAAAAAACACCTAACTGAGACAGAGGTCGTAATTATTATTTACATATTTAGACATCTTTTTTGACTTTTTCAGCGAATACCTTATATTTTCATTGCATTTACGTTGATTTTGAAATGTTGGTTTTGATTCCCGAATTAATTATTTTTTACCTGAATAAAAATTTCTTCGAAGTACCTCTAATTGAAAAATCGTAGTACTAGCAGATTCAGTTTTATTTCTAATGACAAAACGAGGCTGCACTTCTGAAATTGAGGTCTTTATAAAACTTAAAAATTTATTACTTTTATGTGTTTTAACAGAAAAATTTGGTGTTATACTATACATAGCTTCTATTTATTCAACAATTCCATATCTACACTAACCAGCTAACACTAATAAACGTCAATATGATGAATTCCACCAATGGTTGTGGAAACTGGGGAGAAATTATTTAATTAAATATGTAACGCATTTCGAGTATGGGTGGCCATTTTCACAAAAGAGTGAAGAGTTCGCTACGAAAACCCACATCACACCCAAGTTTACCGATTTGGTAAGTAGCTTTGTTCTTTTAAAATATCTGAAAGTATTTATAAAGATATTGCATTTTGGATGGTATACAGTTATATATAAAATAATGTTATATATATATTATAAAAACAAAAAGTGCACTCATGAAGCATTTAGCCTCTAAGAATATTTAGCCACAAGGAAAAAGAAAGTTGTATTTCAAGAGCAAATAGTAATTAAGAAAACAGCATGAAAAAATTTCCACACAGCCAACTTATTCTGAATGTACCTTAACAGGCGCATAAGAGCAATGGTTTTTTACACATTAACACGTCTTTTATATTGTAGGTACCCTGCAAAAATTAGAGAACCAGGTGGTCTAATTAGACAATGTTTTGAATTAGAGGCGATGAGAACTGGTTACCTACCAAACCTCATAATAAGCTGGACTGAACCATTTCAAAAATTGACGTTAAAACAGTTTACGTTTATTCGTGATATTTCGGATATTTGGTTCGGTTCTGCCAAAATAAGGCCGCACATCTTTATTCAGTTGGAAATTTTGTAAATTTTGTTGTGAAATAAGACAGCAAATGAGCAGTTAAACTTGCAACGCTTTCTTAAAGTAAAAGAAGATTTATACAAATCAACTGACTTGAGGAATCATTACAAATTCGTGGAATCGACGCCATTATAGCTTATGCTGCGCATTGTTATTTTTGTACTATCACAACATATTGCGACAGAGTATACTTTTTTTATTCACCTAACTATTTCCTAACTATTTCTCCTTGTTTGTAACACCTAAAACTAATCGAGATAAGTATATAGTCATTCATAGATAAATGACCAGCATGAGGAGACGAGTTGAATTCCTACCTGTCCGTCAGACCGTCTGTGCAAGCGATAACTTGAGTAAAATTTAAAATATATTGAGGAAATATGGTACACGTATTCCTTGGCAGTATGAGAATGTTGATACTGTAGACAGAAGCAATCGAAACACTGCCACGCCCACATAATTCCATTAATCTAAAACATATAAAGAGCTATAATGAATCAATAAATTATGCACAGACTTGTAATTTGCTACAGGGAACCGTAGTAGCTAGGGGTATCTATGTGTGTGTAAAATTTATTAAAAGTGGGATTGGCCCCTTTCCAGTACATGAAAACCACACCCACCTCCCACATAAAAGTTATGTTGAAAATGCGTTAATTCGCTGAAGAAATGCATCAGAAACATTAAATCTTACGATAAATATGCTACGGAAGGCATGAATAGAATCCGTATAAAAATTTAATAGTGAGAGTGGTACAGTACACTTTTAATTGAAATCCTATATCTCGGAAACGACTTAACCAATTTACACGAAATTGGGTACCTGTCATTATGTTTGCATGCTTACGCTACGTAATGAAAGGGCGTAATCGGATTACAACCACGCCTACTTCTCATATAATACAATTTTAAATTTCATCCGATTCTTTCACCTTACAGTACATAAATCAAGCACCAACTAAAATATTGTTATAAAATATTTTACAAATAGTACATTCAAGATATGCCATCTCACGTCTAAAAATTGTCGAAATCGCACTTTAACTTTTCAAGCTGTTAATCTGTGACGTATCTTGATCAAAATTAAACAGCCTGTTTTCTTGGTAATAATATGAAGTGATGCTAAAAACGGGTAAAATAGGATCGGCTAGAGGTACCCCATATACCTAATATTAAAATTTCAAGCTTCCGGCTGACTTTATACGGTGCCTATCGGTCAATATATAGAATATCTTAGCAAAATAAGTGAATATATAACATTGAACATATTAATATATAAATAAATATATATTATAAGTGCCGAAAATGTGTTAAATCGGTCAACGAATTACCACACCTCGCATATACTACATGTAATGATTTTCGTTATTCTAGTAGACTATATACCGAATATGTCGGTCAGTGTATGAGTTATCTGCATAAAATTGTGGAGAGACATGTTCCCAAGTATACCTGAATAATTAGAAAAGTTAAGGCAATATGTCCAGACCTTCACCTAGCCCAAAAATACGCGATATAAGAATTCCCAACTTCCCAACTGACTTTAAACAGTTTATTATACTTTATTGCACATACATATACATTTATTTACATACACATTACGAGAGTATAAAGTGTTCGGTTAGTCCCGTTCTTAGCCCTTCCTTACTTGTTATACTCTCGCAACATGTTGCTACAGAGTATATTAGTTTTGTTCACCCAACGGTTGTTTGTAACACCTAAAACTAATCAAGTTAAATATAGACATATATATATATAAATGATCAGGATGAAAAGACGACATAAAATCCGAGTGACTGTCTGTCCGTCCGTCCGTGTGTCCGTGCAAGCGATAACTTGAGTAAAAATTAAGATATTTTTATGAAACTTGTTCACACACATGTTCTTTGTCACCGTAAGACGGCTGGTATTGCAGATGGGATAATTGATGGATGATATTTGATGGACAGATAATTGGTCATCTACCACGCTCACAAAATGCCATTAATCTAAAAAAGATAAAGTCCTATAACTAAACAGCAAATTAATATACAAAAATGTTGTTTGGTACAGAGGATCCTACTAGGGCGGGGCATCTGTGGGTAAAATCTCTTGAAAAAGTGGGTATGGCCCCTCCCCAAATAGGTTTAATATACATATCTCACAAACCGTTAAATCTATAGCAATCAAACTGGCTCCAAGTAAGTTTTTCTAGCATCTCCTCATATTCTGGGAAAATAAGTGAAATCGAATAATAACCACGTCCCCCTCCCATGCAAAATTATGTTTAAAACTACTAAAGCTGCGTTAACTCGCTGAAGAAACAGAGGACGTTGCGCTTTACGTGGGTACCTGCCGTTGTACAGCCCAAGTCCACGGTGTTCAAAAACACAACGGATCAATACAATGCGTCGATCAGCGCCCCGTTAATAATAGCTTTCGCTAAAACCAACGGTACCGATCGGCATTGTGGAAT
The DNA here is from genome assembly GCA_021498325.1 of Bactrocera minax. Taxonomy (NCBI): domain Eukaryota; kingdom Metazoa; phylum Arthropoda; class Insecta; order Diptera; family Tephritidae; genus Bactrocera; species Bactrocera minax. The sequence continues at coordinate 339,657 of JAKEEE010000109.1, read as the reverse complement.
GGCACAATAACCACCTTGGTGGGGTTCGAGGCCTACCTAAAACCTCTGCCTTTCTATGGGTCGGGCACCCGGTTGCAATGCAACTCCACACTGAACTGTACCGCCCCAGACAGTTCTACTCGCATTCAGGTGTTAAACCACAGCCACCACTATACTCCCCGAAGGGCCTACCGCAATGAGCAGGATCGAGCGACAAGCAGCTCCACCGGGCTCCTGCTCCCCGTGGCACCAGCTTATAGTCTCCGGTCAGACCTTGTAGCCTAAAGGCTACTACCAGTTGAGTTACCCATTCATCTCGACTGGTGGCATTTGCAGCTTGAACTAAAATGCCGCTTTAAGGGTGTGCATAATACATTTAAAGTGATATAAACTTAGTTCAAGCTAAGTAATATAGCACTATTACTTAGCTGAAGAAACAAGTCAGAAACATTAAATCTTACAGCAAATACGATACGGAAGGGTTGCATAGGAATCCCTGTAAGGTTTTGGTGATGAGCGTGGCACCGCCCACTTTTGGGAGAAATCCCATATCTCAAGAACGCCTTAACCGATTTCAACACCATTTGGTGAGTGGCATTATATTTGCATTCTTATCTTACATTGTGAAAATCGACGAAATCGGATAAAAACCACGCCTACTTCTCATATTTATACTTCTCAAGTATAAATTTCATCACATCCTTTCGCTACAAAGTAGATAAATCGAGCAGGAATTAAGATATTAAGAATAAAGCTTTTCACGAATAGTACGCTCTAGATATGCCAGCTCATGCGAAAAAATAGTCGAAATCGGATTATAACATTTCAAGCCACCAGATACCCAGTATTAGGTATTGTATTAATTAATAATATTTTTTTATTTTATTTTGTTTTATTAATTAATAAATATTATATCAATTACTGAGGTATTAATATACCTCATTGCCTCTATCTGACTTTTTATCGATCGGTATCAAAATGGTGAAAATTAGGTAAATACTACCCCTAGACCCCATATACCTAATAGACGGATTTTCAACCTTCCGGTAGACTTTATACCATATATTTCGGTAAATCTGTAAGATGTAATAAAATTGGAGGATTATCTTTCAATGATAATAATGTGTAATAATTGTGTCAAAAATGGCAAAAATCGGGTAAACACTTCCCCTAGCCGCCATAAACCTAATAGAAGGATTTTCAACCTTCTTGTAGACTTTTTACCATACATAACGGTCAGTATATGAGTTATCTCTTTGAAATTCAGAAAGCGTCTCTTTCTGATAACAGTGTGTCCACGTGCTTAAAAGGGTTAAAATTGGGTAAACACTTCCCTTAGCCCCTATATACCTAATACAAGGATTTTCAACCGCCGGGTAGACTTTATACCATATATAAAGGTCAATATGTAAGATATCTTAGCAAAATTAAGTGAACGTGTAATATCGGATATACCATAGTTTACTGCTGAAAATGTGTGGAAACGGTCAATGAATTATCCCACCTCCCATATACTAAATATGATGATTTTCGCTATTCTAACAGACTTTATGCTGAATATGTCGGCCACTGTGTGAGTTACCTTCACAAAATTGGGTGAAAACATGTTCCCTAATATACTTGAATAATGAAAAGAGTTACTGTGGTCAGCGCAGATCTACCTCTATCCCAAAAAAGCCCGATATAAGAATTCCCGACTTTCCATCTGACTTTAAACCGTTTATGTTGGTCAATATATGTTTCTTAAACATAATGTGGTTTCGCACTAAATATGAAAGAAATCGGTCTAGACTATGGTCTAAGCCACTTATTTCCAATATAATGATTTTCTTTTCTCGGGTTGACTTTTCACTCATGTATCTAATATGTTCATTAAACCACTTTGGTTGAGTTTATATCGCATATATCACTTTTGAATTAATTTAGTAGATTGTAATATAAATATCTCTGACACGAAACAAAATATAACAATGAAAGTACATGAGTCTATGACCTATAATATAAGTTAATAAGATACCAAATATGATTGCAATCCATTCACGGTTTCGTCGAACAATGAATGTTGAATTCTTCCGCAACAATTTTTAATAAAAAGTTATGCCAACGCCTGAAAACATTTCGATGCTTCTGTTTACTATGTTTACTATAAAATTTTACCAAGGCCTGAAAATATGCAACCGACTCCAATCTCTGAAAGTTGCGAAAATATAAAGTGTTCGGTTACATCCGAACTGAGCCCTTCCTTACTTGTTTCCATTATAGTATGAGATAGCTGCCGGTTTGTACTTTGTAAAGTAATGTTGTGCTGACAATACCAAGGCATAGTTGTCTAATTCACCAGCGTACTTAGTAACGTACGTAACATAGACACATTTTCATCCAGGAAAGCACAAAAACTCTGATATAGATACATTTAGATACGACCTTATGTTTCTTTTCAGCGGAAAGCATAAAGGAACAAATTTTCTATTTGTGCACGGTGCCTACCTCCCTAACTTCTGATTCTTTTTGTATCAGAGGTTTTGCCAATTCAAGTGATGTTGTAAAAAGATGTTATCGCAATACACTGTTCGATCGGATTTACGATAATTCTCCAATAAATCCTGTACCACTCGTTCACCTTGGTTAATTTCTGGTTAGTCATTTGGCCATTTTTCTGTGTGAATCTATCCTTTGCGAGGGTAGTTTTTGGAGAAAAGTAGACGCACCAAATATTTATTTCTTAGAGAGAATATACTGCATAAGCTTAGTTCGTCCACGGTAAAGAAATAGTTGCTGGTTTATTGTTATTGCCACATTTGGAGTATATGGTTCTTGAAGGTTGTGATTCATCGTAATACATGTGTCGTTAATTGCTGCTGATTTACTCAACATCATTCATGCAGAACGAGTGTTAGCTCAAAACGAACAAACCGTAACATTCATCGTTTGAATCGACAAAATGACATTATTGCATTATAAATATCAAAATGCATAGAATGCCAGAGATCCTTTACTTGCTCGTTTTTACAGTCAAACATGCCAGAAAATAATACTAATCCGAACCAAACATGTATTTCCGTTTCGTCTGTCGGCTGCCATTCTTTTGACTTGCAAATTAAATTAGTCTCATTCCAGACCTGAATTATTTATCTTACTTACCGATTGGCCTCACGCACTATTATTAAATTTCCACTATTTGGAGCGAAATTATATCACCGAAAATATCCACAGGATTCAGCAGAAATCGATGCTCAGGTCCTACTGGTTTGGTTCTGCTCCTAGTCAACGGGTTGCATTGCCGTGATCTGGCTGTAGGCGGTTCTTCTTTCCAGAACACATTGCCAATTTTACACTCGTAATAATGTTCTTTCTCGCCTAGTAATCGCCGCACACCACTGACAGGAATTGTGATATTGGGTTCTTACTCAACAACTTCAGCACATCCAGCTGCATCAATATCTTCTCGTTCAAGCAATTCTTCTCCAACCTCAAGTTCATTATTTAATTAAGTATTACACTCAATCGGTGGCACATAAGGGGTGAGTCTGTCCGAATTAAGCAACTGCCAATCGCGCTGCGCAACAAACTCAGTCGTGGTACCCAATAACTGTGGCGAGTTTATAAAATGGTAGCTTCTAAGTTCTGGCGGCACATAACGTCGTGAAGATGTAATACCAACAGGCTTGTAAAGGCATGATCAGGCGGTAGAATAACGGGACCATTTGTAGCGTCAAAGCGTCCCTGTACTCGTAGGATGTCTTCTTCGTCTATGTGCGGAGAAAGTTGTAATAGCGCGTTGTCGCGAGCGAGTACGTGGCTATTTTCGAGGGACTGGACATCTGTTGCTATACGGCATAAAAGACCTTTGTCGTTTTCTACTTTTTTAGCGGTTAAACCATAGCGTTGGTTTGGCTGTAGACGGCGACCCAGGCAGTGGCACTTACTAAAATTTTTAAACGCACGACGACTCAGGCAAATTTAGACCGAAGCTCTTCATCATTTCCAAAACTATGCTGTCTTCAGTGGGCCAAGCTTGGTCATCCTGCTGTAGGAACAAGAGACCACATGACTAACGTGCCGCTGGACTAAAATTGATTGAATAATTTGTACGTGTGGCTTCGTCGGCTACGTCATGCTTATTGGGTAACCATCCACAATTGGATATGCTTGTAACGGCCAATATCTCTACTATTTTGTGCTGTACGAAAGGATTACAATGACGATGCCCGCTTTGGACGCATTTGATAACCGTTTTTGAGTCACTCCACAGGATGCAGTTTGTGATGTTGAGAAAGTGTTAGTCGCGGATGTGCTGCATAAGACGAGTGTCCATGACAACTTCCTGAAGAGCCCTGGTATAATAAGAGTTTTCATCGGGGCGCATTTTGATTTAGCACAAACGAAGCTACATGAATTTTACCAAATGAAGTTGGTGATCGAAAATAGGCAACAGCGGCAAAATCACCTTCTCTAGCGTCGACAAATACGTAAATTGCACTATTTTTGGTGTAGCATTTCTGAAATAGAAATGAGGTATGAAGTATTCAACAATCTCTCGAAGTTTTTAATGCCACTTCTCCCGTACAGCAATAACCTCGTTTGGCAACGGGACGTTCTAATGGACGTCACGCTTCCACAGCTCACGCATAAGTAGTCTCGTACCAATGACAAAGTTACTTAGAAGTCCTAGAGGGTCAACAATCGAAATAACGACACTCAGTAGTTCCCTTTTAGCACGACGCCGTTATCTATTTACCACTGCTTCATCAGCGTTGTGGAATTCCAGTTGAACAATATGACGATGATTGCCAAAACAAACTAAGAACCCATTCTCCCACGAAACCTTGTTTCTTGTCAATTGAATGTGAGACATCAATACCACCATGTGCGGCTAGTACCTTTGGTGAATTGGATGTGAAATTGCAAACTTCAAATCTAGCATCCATATGAAGTGCTCGGACATGTTGCGATATAGAAATTTCCTCCTCTTCCGAGCTGAAGCTTTCAAGGAAGTCATTGACGTAGTGGTGGGTCAATATCGCCTCAACCGCATGGGCGGTTCTTCCGCAATAGGCTCGGCATGGAGTAGACTTCAGGACAGCTTTGACGCGGGTGTCCGCTTCACTTTCTATAGATGGTGCATCCCTGACACCGAAACTTTCAATATCGAAGGATTCAGATATCATATAGCGTTGAGACTGATTCCCTTAATGTGTTGAGTGATGAGGGTTGGATTATGCTGCGGGGGATGATAGGATTGTTGGTTATAAGTATTATTGGGGGTAGAGTGTTGAGTTGATTAATTTTTTCGACTCCTTCTATGATTTGTTTACCTGGTTATTTGAAGTTGTTATATATATATATATATATATATATATATATATATATATTACAATTGAAGTTGGCGGTCGAGAAACAAATACGTGCTGGAGATGGTAGCATAGTTGATATTGCGCCAAACACCACCCATCCCAACTCGGTATTATCAATAAATGGACCATACAGTTTTACCTACGTAGTTGTCGATGGTAATAACAAATTGCAATGGCCAAAGCCATTAACAGCTTGGGTCTGACCTTTGTGTACGATTGTACCGGAAATTGGCTTACGTGTTTGAATTGGAGATTTAAATCGTCGATTAAAGTCGATTGTGCCGGAAGTTGGGTTATGTGTTTGAAGTCGAGATCCAAGTCGTCTTTGCTTAAACTCAATAGTGGAAGCTAAAGGTTTCATATAACATACACGTTGTGAAATTGTTGATCGTTGGACTATGTGTAGAAGCGTGCGGTACTTCAATTTCTTGGATGAATTGTCATTGCAAACCATACAAGTTATGTTAACTAATTGTTGTTAGGTGTATCCACGTTGAGCACTTCACCACGTGATTTTTGCTGATAAACTGCTCCCTAGCAAGGTATTGTGGTTTTGTAGAGTCACAATAACACTGGCTTGACGTGAAATGGCAGCAGTGGCTGTTGGAACGGCTAGCAAATCACTGGCGATATTGGTGGTGGCTGATGCAATGCTACCCTGGCTGGGTTTTGACAATGTTGCAGATGATGCAGGAGCACTGCTTTCCATAATTGGCGAGCTGGTTTGCGTGTCTGCGAACTGGGTCTTGCGGCAGGGTGATTTACCCATCGAACTTTAACAATTCACAAACCAAATCAAGCGAGCAAATAAATGATTTGCAAAATTTAGAATTTGTCACCGATTAAGTGGGCGAATTTAACTCATTTATTGTTTTGATGGTTTATTTCTAAAGAAAATTTGATTAAATTATGTTCAAATGTTATTGACTATTACTTACCGCAGTGTGTCCTTCCACATCCCTGACTGATCGATGACAAAACTCAAATATGATTTGCACTGGTTTATATGCACAAAGAATTTACATTTATCGTATAAGTCAGGACAGCCAAAATAAGGGAACAGCACACTGCAGTTTACAAACAACAAGTACGTAGATAAATCGCGATAAATAATTGCAGTTTACGCCTACCGGTTAATACGAAAAGGAAATAAGAAATATATAAATCACACAAACAGGTATGAAACTGTACAGTTGGAAATATATGTATTTACATAATTAAGATTAGAGATAATTTAAGAACTTATAAGAAATTGGAATTGAAACATGCTACGCTAAAACAGACTTACAAATTAAATATAACATAAATATACAAATATAACATTAGTGTGGACACGACTTTACAACAGCAGCATATTGCGAGAGTATAAATATACTATTGTTCTAACTTACACGTGTATCTAAATATATATCAGGGCTTGCATTGTATTTTGTGCAGTCGTCAATCCTACACACAACTTTCCAAGCGTGCTTTTAAAATACTTTCGTATAGAAAATCGACGAGCATTCCTAAATTCTTCTAATCCTAAAGTGAATATATACAACAACTATCCGATGCACCTTCTTTTAAAAAAATCCCCTGTTAGCAGAATAAACCAAATTTCTCACAACGATCACAAAAAATATTTTTATTTTCATATGTTTAGGAAACCAGCAAAAAACACACAACAGCTATTATTTGTCTTGGTGATACTGAATTCAGTGAGAAATAAAATATTAACTGGCTCATCAGATTCGTTGTAAACAAAAGTTTGAATGTACAGAGTAACCATTTACTACCAAATTCGAACATTGTATCACCTAATATAGAAGCAAAATTCAAAGTTTCTTATAAATTAATAATTTTTTGGTCAATTAAGCGTTCATCCGAGAATGACAAATTTTTTTTTTTGAAGAACACATGCGATTCTGCATGAATTCTGTATTTCTGTTTAAGTAATTCATGAGGCGGTCACTTTAAAAAATTGTAATATTCACAAAAATTAAATAGTTTTTGTTTTTCACAAATTTCTTCATGTAAATCCATATATATCTAGTCTCCAAGATGGAATATTAATTAGCAATGGAGAAATAAGTTTAATGAAAGCAATTTCAATTACTTCAATAAAAAATTATAATTTTTTTTTTGTTTTACATCAACCTCGAATACATGACATAGAGTCGTGAGGACAGAAGGCAAATTACAAAATCGTTAGGGAGAATCTTGCACAAAAGGACTTCTGTTATCATATGCAGTAAAGATATGGTAATCTTTGGAAAGAGATATCGTCCGAAAACTCTTATTAATTATGTAAGTGCCTCTCTAAGACTTAAAAAGTAGACAAAAACAAATAAACTCTTTTGTATAGTTGAAGTAACATAAGGTTTCATTTAATGGTAATGCGGAACAATCCAACGTACCATAACAAGTGTCTACCACAAGCATGAAGGCTTTTATAATACAGCTCTAATAATAATTCATAACACGGTTATAAAAAAACGTTCCAGTGGCATATACACAACATAACTAAAGGTAAAAGCATAAACACAAACGTTTAATACTTTGGATACTACAATAATTAACAGACAATTATGGAATTTCCGTTCAACCATTTAATTATTCAAAGCCATTCAACAATGCAGCTTCATTTTATAATATCAACAAAGCCGATTGTTGCACTGCAACGGAATTGGGAAATGCCACAAACAATTAGAACAACTCGAACAGCCGACAAAACCATGAAGCTGCGATGCGCGTATAATTCAGTCTAAAGCTGGCGCTCAAAAAAGATGGAAATTGCTGTAATTGAAATCATAACGATATTAGTTATAAACCGTTGCAACCCTGCCAAATGTAGAACCGTGTATGAATATAAGAATTTTTTTTAAATAGGATATGCAACAATAACCTTGAGGGGGAAAAACTGTCTTGAGTCATTTGTACAAAGATGCCAAAATAAATTGTGTTTCTGGATGGAAATAAGTCAAGAAGGACAGCGCATTATAGAGCTAGAGTAAAATTATTGTGAATAGAATTGAATATTAAAATCAATAACTCGTTTTGTGCATATAATGGAAAAACTTTATTTGTCCAATAAATAGAAAAAAAAACTCCTTTACGGCGTTTTGTTTACAACCAAACTTTTCAAATCGATCGACTTTAGGATAGTATAGATGGATATCTCTAAAGAGCGCATTAAAAAATGCGCCGAGAGTATAAAAAAAGGTCTACAACTTTGCCAAACTTAAAGAAAGCGGAGAGAACCAATATAATGTTACAATTTGGTTAAAAAGTTATTCCTAATAATGCTCGGAAACATATCTGTTGCTTTTTTGACTAAACAAGTTATTTGGTTTTGACAGGTTCCACTTTAAGCACATACATTTAGACATTTAGACAAATTGTAGACAAATTTTAAACTTAATAGTTTCTTAATTTGCATAGTGCATAGTGCATTTGCGTTTGCATGTTTCTCTGATTTGCATAGTTTAGTTCGAAATTGAAAATTACTAAATGAATATAAGTTGTTTTGTCAAGTAGGCGCATATATTAATTGTTTGAATTGCGGTGCTTCGAAAGAAATCAATGACATATGTATATGTCCCAAGCTCGAGGCGTGGCTTAAGTCGTACATCTAAAAAGGCAGAAAAAACTGTAACTTAATTTATGTTTGTCCTTTGAATAAGTGTTATAAATGATATGGACACTATTACGAAAATCATCTTAATATAAGTTTTTGCTGTAAGAGTAGCAATTTTAATAAGGGTAACCAAAGGCAAGAATTTCGAATAGAAGTCATTACTTCAAAAGTTAATTTGGCTCCTGTAGAACAAATATCAGGCCAAATGATATAGTGATGACATCAAAAATGGATTGGCACAAAGCATTTTAATAAAAAGAGAGTGTGGGCAAACCACACGGGAAACCCATATTGATTGTGAAAATAAGCATTGCTTTTGCGGTATAATGAGTTTTTTTAGTCGATAGTCCCAGTCGATCTTAATCGTTGTATAATATACTTTCACAAGTTTTATACTCTCACAACAAGTTTTAACAGAGTATGTTAATATTGTTATTGAATGGCCCTGTCCGCCAATAGGTCTCAATGTCGAATATGAATACTTAAAAATCCGTTAAAACTATGTCATTCAAACTTGCTCCTAACAAGTTCTTCAAGAATGTTCTCATATACTGCGAAAATAAGTGAAATCGGATAATAACCACGCCCACCTCCGACGCAAAAGTTATGTTGAAAACTACTAAAAGTGTGTTAACTCGCTGCAGAAACAGATCAGAAAAATTAAATCTTGCAGAAAATATGGTACGGATGGGTTACATTGGAATCCGTGTAAATTTTGGTGATGGACGTGGCACCGCCCACTTTTAGGGGATATCTCATATCTCAAGAACACCTTAACCAATGTCAACCAAATTTGGTACATGGCATTACATTTGTATCTTTATGTCACTTTGTGAAAATGGGCAGAATTGGACAACAACCACCCTTACTTCTCATATAACACAATTCCAAATTCGATCTGATTCTTTCACTTTAAAGTATATAAATCAACCAACAATTAAGATATCAGAATGAAACTTTGTACAAATAGTGCCTTCCAGATATGCCATCTCATGTGTAAAAGTAGTCGAAATCGGCATATCACTTTTCAAGCCTCCAGATCCGAATATATGGATCCCAGTGCCTATGGCTGACTTTATACCGAAAATATCAGTAAATGGATAAGATATCGTAATGAAATTCAAAAAGTCAACCAGAGCATCGGATATCAGTATATTAAACATATGGGGTTTAAACCGAATTCATTCATATTCAGCAGTACACCGCTTTATGTTTAAGGAAGCATATCTACTTAATTTCATTAAAATATCGCACATATTATCCAACAGAAACGATTTAAAATCAGGTGAAAAGCCGGAAATCAATACATGGGGTTTAAAGTCAGCTTTAAAATCGGAAATCCCTGTATCGGTATATATGGGATAGGGGAAGGTCTGGACTGATTGCAGAAACTTTTAGCATTACACAATTATACCCGAAAATATATTTACAAGCAATTGTATGAAGATAACTCATACATTAATCGATGTATTCGGCACAAAGTCTGCTAGAGTGACGAAAATCGTTATATGTAGTATATGGGAGCTGGGATAATTCGTAGACCGATTTCACAAATTTTCGGCATTAAACTGTAGCATAAGCAATACTATACATTCATTTAGTTTTGTTAAGATATCACACATGTTGACCGATATACACCGTATAAAGCCAACTGACATCAGGTGTATGCTGCTAACGGTAGTATTTATCCATTTTTATTAATTTTGGGCACCACCGAAGGAAGGAAAAGATTTTGCTTGACTTTCATTAAGATACCTCACAGATTGATTAATATATATGGTACAAAGTCAACCGATAGTTTGAAAATCCTTATATGAAGTGTATGGGAAATATTTACCCAATTCAACCCATTTTTGACACAACGGCACAGTGTTTCCATGCAAAGATATGTTTTGATTTTCAGTAATATATCTCATAGATTGACCGATATTTTCAGTAAAAAGTCTGCTGCAAGCAATAGGTCCACATATTCAATATCTGGGGACTTGAAAAAATATATTCGGATAATTTTACATTTTACTAGGATATTAAAAAAAACCTTTTCTAATACAAATAATCTACAAAAACTAGAAATAATACATCACAAAAGTCTACATAAAAGTAACAATTTCCAAAAGGACACTAAAAATTAAAAAGTAGTAATTTGTTCGTTCAACATGGGCATAAATAACTGCTCATAAGCAACTAGCCGTTGAAGTAACTAAATTTTCAAGCTCAACTGGTGTTATTTGTTACGACTCCTCGTGCAGTTTCTGTTTTAGTTTTCTCGCAATTATAATGGCAATTTCGCAACTTGTAATTTATGTTCCGAAATATGCGGAAAGTGCTCAATAATGTTAAAATTAGAGCTCTTTGGTGGTGTATTTAATGGAAGAGGAGCACAATAAAACAAGCATTCCCTTATCATGTGGGCCGTGAGCTTAAGATTATTATCCTGTTAGAAGGTCTACCTTCTTCCGAGGCTCAGTTTATCAGCGGATGCTATTAAATTTTGTTCTAGTATATTCTTATTTTGATAACGATCCATGTTCCTCTCAGCGGACGTTAATTTTTCAAATCCAGACGCAAACACACCGCCCCAAAGCAAGACATTAACACCGACATGCCTCACAGTAGAGACTCTGGCTCTTTCATCATTTCCAAAAATGTTTTATTTGTCTGCGAATAAGACTTGATGGGAGAAATCGGGTTCATTGTCTTTATACTTGTGAGCGATTGCAAGAAAATTTTGTGTTCCTTTTACGTTCTGTTCTAGGATGTACAATTTTCTCTGACTGCACTGCTAACCACTGCGGTTAACTTAGTGGCATGCACGTCTGGATTTTAAGCTTCTTCTTCCTCCAACTCCATAGTTTGTGTTTATACTCTCGCAACATGTTGCTACAGAGTATATTAGTTTTGTTCACCTAGCGGTTGTCAGTAACACCTAGAGCTAAACGAGTTAGATATAGACATATATACATATAAATGATCAGGATGAAAAGACGAATTGAAATTCGGGTGACTGTCTCTCCGTCCGTCCGCCCGTCCGTCCGTACAAGCGATAACTTGAGTAAAAATTAAGATATTTTGGTGAAACTTCGTACACGTATTCTTTGTCAACGTAAAACGGTTGGTATTACAGATGGGCGTAATTGGAGATCTGTCACGCCCACAAAATGCCATTAATCAAAAGCAGATAATGTGCTATAACTAAGCAGAAAATTAAGATATAAACGTGTTATTTGGTATAGAGGATCCTAGTAGGGTGGGGATCTGTGAGCAAACATTTTTGAAAAACTGGGTATGGCCCCGCCCCCCAACAAGTTTAATATATATATCTCGGAAACCGTTAAAGATATATCAATAAAAATTATTGGGAGTAAGGTTTTCTAGCAGATCTTTATATACTGAGAAAATGAGTGAAATCGGATAATAACCACGCCCACCTTCCATACAAAAGTTGTTTTAAAAACTAATTAAAGTGCGATAACTCGCTGAAGGAATACGTTAGAGACATTAAATCTTGCAGCGAATATGACACGGAACGGTTGCGTTCCATCTGTTATCCGGTATCCGTCTGTTATCACGTTATCCGTGTAAAGTTTTGGTGACGGGCGTGGCATCGCCCACTTTTAGGAGAAATCCGATATCTCAGGAACCCCTTAACCAATTTCAACAAATTTGGTACATGACATTATTTTTGCATTCTTATGTCACGCTGTGAAAATGGGCGAATTCGGATAAAAACCACGGCTACTTCTCATATAACACATTTTTAAGCTTCATCTGATCCCTTCACTTTAAAGTAGATAAATCGAGCAGCTATTAATATATGAAAATGTAACTTTGTACAAATAGTGCTTTCAAGATATGCCATCTCATGAGTAAAAATAGACGACATCGGATTATAACTTTTCAAGCCATTAGATACCCAATATGAGGGCCTCAGTGCCAGTATCTGATTTTTTACCGAAAATATCGGGAAATCTGTGAGATATTGTAATGAAATTGAGGGATTATCTTTCCAAGGTAATAATGTAATCTGGTATCAAAAATGGTTAAAATCTGGTAAATACTTCCCATAGCCCCCATATATCTAATATAAAGATTTCCAATCTCTGGGTAGATTTTATACCATACATTTCGGGCTTTCATTTCCTGGCTTTTCATCTGGCTTTAAACTATTTATGTTGGTCAATATGTGTGATATTTTAATTAAAGTGGATATGTTTTCTTAAACACAATGTGATTTCGCGCTAAAAATGAAAGAAATCGGACTAGATCATGGCCTAAATCACTTATTTCTAACATAATGATTTCCTTTTCTGTGGTTGACTTTTTCCTCATGTATCTAATATATTTATTAAAACACTTTGGCTGAGTTTATATCACATGTATCGCTTTTGAGTTAATTTGGTACATTTTAATATAAATATCTCTGACACGAAGCAAAATATAGTAATAAAAGTACGTGAGTCTATGGCCTGTAATATAAGTTAATAAGATACCAAATATTATTGCAATCCATTCACATCCAACAATGAATGTTTAATTACATTTTTAATGTAAAGTTATGCCCCCACCTTGAAAGCATATCCCCGTTTCTGATCCTTGCACATTCCGAGAGTATAAAATGTTCGGTTGCACCGGAACTTAGCCCTTTCTTACTTGTTTTATTTTACATTTATACTCAATGATGAATGAGTTAAAAAAATATGTGAGTAAAATTATATATAAAATAGTTGAAAAATATGTTGATATATTTATTTAAATAATTTTATATGATATGTACATATGTGTATATGACTCCATTATAGAGTCGAGAAAGCATAGAATTGCGACATTTCGCCCAAAAAATTGCTGATTTTCTGAACCAAGCTTTCGTAAAAGAGATTTAATTATGTATAAATCGAAACTGGTGAAAAATTAAAACACCTTATTTTCATTGATTAGGTTATGTGAGAATTTGCCGTATGATGGTAGGCAAATAGTCAAAATTGTGTATAATAAAAATTACATATTATTACTAAATACATATATTTTTCAAACACTTCCACTTTTAGGTTCAATTCTACATCTCCGGAACCCTTGTACAGATTTACACCAAATTTGCAAATTATATTTGCATCCTTATATCTTATCGTGAAAGGGCGCATACCGAAAATATCGGTCACTCTGTGAGATGTCTTAGTAAAGTTGAAGAAGTATCTCTCCGTGCTATTAACGTTCCTTTGTGTCAAAAATGGGAGAAACTGGTAAACACTTCCCCTTGCCCTCATATATGTCCCATGCCCTAATATAAGAATTTCAAACTTCCAGTTGGTTTCATACGGTATAAATTGATCAATATGTAAAATATCTTAGCAAAATTAAGTAAACGTACAATATTGGACCAATAGTGGAATACCATGGTTTAAGGCAGGAAATTTGTGAAATCGATTACCGAGTTATCCCAGCTCCCATATACTACTTATAATGATTTTCGTTATTGTAGAAGACTTTATGCCGAATAAGCCGGTCAATGTAAATGTTATCTTCATAAGACTGCTTGGAAATATATTCTCGAGTATACTTTTATAGTCCCACAACTTGCTGCAATGAGTCCAATTCTTCCCCCAGCCCCAATGTTTCCGATATAGGCTTTTCTAACTTTAAAGCTGACTTTAAACCCGATGTAGTTATGTCCGACTTTCCACCTGACTTTAAAACGTTTATGTCGGACAATATGTACGATATTTTAATGAAATTAGTTGACGTGAATGACATAATGTGGTTTAGTGCTGAACCTGGATGAAATCGTTCTAGTCCGTCGTCTAAGCCCCTTATTTCTAATATAACGATTTCCGATTCTCTGGTTGACTCTTTCCTGATATGTGGTGTGTTCAAAAAATAACGGTAATTTTCGTTTCTTGAAAAAAATATTTATTCATTCGTCTACATTAATATTGCCGCCTTCAAAATAGTCTCTTTTCGATATTATGCATTTATGGCAGTGCTTCTTCCAATCGTCGAAACACTTCTCAAACTCGATTTTTGGGATAGCATTAAGCTCTTTCCGTGATGCCCTTTTAATGTCATCTATCTTGTAAAACGGCCACCCTTTACGGTTCTCCTTATTTTTGGAAATAGGAAAAAATCACACTGAGCCATGTCTGACGAATATGGAGGCTGGGACATCATTACAGTATTATTTTTGGGTAAGAATTCACGAACAAGTAACGAAGTGTGAGCAGAATTGAGCAAAAGTGAGCAAAAGGCATGAATTGTTTTTCCGGAAATTCGGGCGTTTTTTTTTCGAATTGCTTCTCGCAAACGGCGTTGAACTTGTAGGTATTACTCCTTATTGACCGTTTGACCATGAGGCAAGAATTCATGATACACTATGCCATTAAAGTCGAAGAATACAGTCGAAAAACATTCCCGTTACTTTTTGAACACACTACGTATACTCAATGTTAACCCTTTTGGTTGAGTTTATATAGCATATATAATTTGAGTTAATTGGGTTGATTTTAATATAAATATTTCTGATACGAAGCAAATACTAAAAAAAAGCCAATAAAAAAATTCGTCGAATAGTGAATGTTGAATTCTTTGACAACACTTTTATACTCTCATAACATGTTGCAACAGAGTATATTAGTTTTGTTCACCTAACGGTTGTTTGTAACACCTAAAACTAATCGAGACAGATAGAGTTATATACATATATAAGTGATCGTCTTTCCGTGCAAGTGATAACTTGAGTAAAAATTTAAATATCTTAATAAATCGTGGCACATGTGTTCCCTGCCACCCTGAGGTGGTTGGTAATGCAGATGTGCGTTATCGGATCATTACCACGTCCACAAAATGCCGTTAAACGAAAATTTATAAAGTGCCACAACTAAACAACAAATTAAAAAACAAAATAATAGTAATTTGTTACAGGCAATCATAACAGCAAGGGGAACCTGTAGGTTGAAACTTTGTAAAAAGTGAGTATGGCCCCGCCTCCCAAGAGGTTTAATGTACATATCTCCCAAATATCTACTAAAGCTATATCAACCCAACCAACAGAGAAGAAGTTCTTTTAGTACCTCCGAAAACAGTGTAAGAATGGATTAAATCTGGCGATAAATACGCCTACCCAGATACAACGGTTTTGTTGAAAACTACTAAAAGTACGATAACTCGCTAAAGAAAAACATTAAAAGCGTTATGTTTCACAGTCAAGACGGTACCTAACGGCTTCATAGGAATCGATTTCGATAAAAATTTGACAATGGGGTGGCAGCTGCTACCTTTATGGGAAATCCTATAACTCAGGAACTGCTATACCAATTGCAACTAAATTTGTTACAAAATTATCCTGATATTACTATATACAGCCACGCCTACTTCGTATGTATCACAATTTTAAATTCCTTCTGATTATTTCACTTTACAGAATATAAATCATGCACCAATTAAAGTTGAAGTTATTCCGTCTCACTTATAAAAATTATCCAAACTGTTTGATAACTTTTCAAACCCCCATGTACTGAATGGATATATGTACCTCAATGCCTGTAGCTGACTTTTTAATGAAAATATCTGTTAATCTGTGAGATATTTTAATGAAATTCAGAGAACAAATTTTCTTGATGATAAGGTGCACTTGGACCAAAACCGGGTAAAATCCATCAATACTCCCACTAACCCTCATTTATCTAAGATAGGAATTTTCAAACTAGCTGTTGGCTTCATATCATATATTTCGGTCAACCTGTGAGATGCAAAATTTTGCCTCCTAGCCTCCACATACCTAATATAGTGATTTCCGACTATCCAGTTGACTTTAAACCATTTCTTTAGGTTAATATGTATGATATTTAAATAAACTAATGAGACCATCCTTCTTAATATAATGTTGTTTAGCGCTGAATATAAATGAAATAAGTCTAGAACTTGGTCTAAATCCCATAACTTTATATAATGGTACCAGCGCCTCCAGTTACTTTTCATTCATACATCCAATATATTAAATTTTATCCCTTTGGTTGTTTTTGTATCTCATACATATCAATAGAAGATATCTCAATTACATTAATCGAGAATATTTTGATTAGCCTTACGTTATTCTTTAATAAAAGTTATGGATATCTTTGTGCAGTTTTCCACAGCTCTAATATTATATCATGAATATAAAGTATATATCATGAATATAAAATATAATATATATAAATTTCTTTCAGTTAGATTGATTTTAATATAAAAATCTTGGTTATGAAACTAAATGATTATGCAACCTATAGTATAAGTTAATACGATACCAAATATGATTGTAACCCATTTACGGTTTCGCCGAATAATGAATTGTGAATTCATTGCAACATTTTTATACTCTCGCAGTTCAACAGAGTATAATAGTTTTGTTAACGTAACGATTGTTTGTAAGACCTAAAACTAATAGATACAGAGATAGAATTATATATATCGAAACGGTCAGGATGACGAGACGAGTTGAATTCTGAGTGACTTTCTGTCCATCCGTCCGTCTGAACCTGAAAGTAATAGCTGGAGTTCAAATTGAGATATCTTTACGAAACTTGGTTCACGTGTTCATTGGCACTCTGAGGAGGTTGGTGTTGCAGATCGGCGAAATCGGACAGCTGCCACGCCCTAAAAATGCCATTAAATGAAAACTTATAAAATGCTATAACTAAGCTCCCAATTGAAATGTAAAGCCTAAATTCGATACAAGGAATGACAGTCGGAATGAGTATCTATAGGTTGAAAATTTGTAAACAGTGGGCAGAGCTCCGCCCCCAAAGAGGTTTAATGTACATATCCCACAAACCACTAAAGCTACATCAACCAAACTTGGCGAGGACAAATTTCTCCGACACATCTTTAGACGGTGTACAACCCCTTAACTTCCCATATATCACAATTTAAAATTCCATCTGATTCTTTCAGCTTACAAACATTACAGTCGAAATCGGAATATAAATTTTCAAATCCCCAGATAGCGAATATGTGGACCCAGCGCCTATGGCAGACATTTTTAAAGAAAAGATCGGTCAGTCTGTAAGATATATTTCTGAAACAAAAGAAAAAGATTTGCCCTTATGTGAAAAATGGGTAAAATCGGGTAAATACTTCTTTAACGCACATGTACCTCATATAAAAAATTTCGAACTTCCGGTTAACTTTATACTGTGTATATCTGTCGGTATGTGTTATCTCAGTGGAATGGAGAGAGCGTATCGTGCTGATAACAGCGTATCCTTGCTCCAAAAATTAATAAAATCGGGTAAATACTTCCCCTAGCCCTCATGTGCCTAATGTAACAATTTCAAACTTCCGGTTGGCTTTATACGGTGTATATCGGTCGATATGTGTGATTTCTTAACAAAATTAGATGAACGTATAATATTGGATATCCTATAGATTATTTCCGAAATGTGTGAAATCGATCAACGTGTTACACCACACCAGCTCCCAAATACTACATGTAATGATTTTCGTTATTCTAGCAGACTTTGTGCCGAATAAATAGATGTATAAGTACGTAAGTAAGATAAATAATATATAAGTTATCTTCATAAAATTCCTTGGAAATATATTTTCGAGTATACTTGTGTAATGCCAAAAGTTGCTGCAATCAGTCCAGACCGTCCCACATCCCCTATATACCCGATTCCATTTTTAAAGCTGATTTTAAATCCGATGTAGTGATTTCTGGCTTTCCAGCTGCCTTTAAACCATTTCTGTTGGACAATATGTGTGAAATCTTGATGAAATTAACTTCGCATGCTTTCTTAAACATAGTGTGGTCTAGCGCTTAATATAAATGAAATCCTTTTAATTTTTTCAAAAATCAAATCAAATAAAAAAGGTCCTAATATACACAGTATATGATATTAAGTTTAGTCCCTTTGTTTGACTTTATATCACATATATCGTTTGAGCAGAGAGATGAGTAGTCTAGTATAAATATTTCGGAAACGAAACAAAAAGTAGTAACGAAACGGAAGTCAGTAAGATACGTAGTATGATTATAATCCAATCACAATTTCGTCGAATAACGTCGGAACATGCTGCAACAGAATATTATAGTTTTGTTCACCTAACATTTGTTTGCAACAGCTAAAACCACAACAACCGAGATAGACATAGAGTAATATATATTTATATATTTAATGATAATAATAATAATGTAATCGAACATTTTATAATCGCGCAATGTGCAAGGATCAAAGGCGAGAAAATATTTTTAGGTGCTGGCATAACTTCACATTAAAAAATGTTGCGGAAGAATTCAGCATTCCTTATTCGACGAAACCATGGATGGATTACACTCATATATATCATCAATAAATCATATTAACTTATATTACAGGACATAGACTCACGTACTTCACTTATATTAAAATCTCGCGTTTCAAGATATTTATATCAAAATCTCCCAAATTAACTCAAATAATATATATGCGACATACACTCAACCAAAGTGGCTTAATTGAATATAATAGGCATATGAGGAAAAAGTCAACCAGAGAAAGGGAATTCTTTATATTACGAATATGGCTCTTAGACCACGGTCTAGACCGGTTCCATTCATCTTTAGCGCTAAGCCACATTATGTTTACGAAAACATACCCACTGAATTTCGACATTCTCGACTTTAAACTATGGTATATCCAATATTTCACTTTATATATTTGCTAATATTTCTTACATATTGACCCAAATATATGGTATAAAGTTTACTGGGAGGTTGAAAATCCTCATATTAGGTATGTGGGGACTATTGGAAGCTTACGCGATTTTATTCATTTTAAGCACATGGACACACTGTTATCAGAAAGAGACGCTCTCTTAATTTACAGAGATATATTATATTAGTTATATGAAGGATTGGGGAAGTATTTACCTGCTTTTTCATATTTTTTTACATAAGAACACATTATTATGGAAAGATAATCCTCGAATTTCTTCACGATACCTCTTATATCTACCGTTACATATGGTATAAAGTCTAACTGGGGCTAGAAAATCTTTATCTTAGGTATTTGGGGGCTAGGGGAAGCTTTTACCCGATTTTCCTCATTTTTGACTTCAAATTTCATTACAATATCTTACACTTAGAGACACTGATATCCGTATATTGGGCATCTCGTGGCTTGAAAAGTTATAATCCAATTTCGACTATTTTTACGCATGAAGTGGAATATCTTGAACGTACTATTTGTGAAAAACTTTATTAAAATATTTTAATTGATGCCTGATTTATCTACTTTAAAGTAATAGGATCAGAAGAAATTTAAAATTGTGTTATATGAGAAGCATTCGTGGTCATTATCCGAGTCACCCATTTTCCTAACGTAACATAAAAATGCAAATATAATGTTGTATACGAAATTTTGTTGAAATTGATTAGATCGTTCTTAATTTTCTTTTTTACACCAAAATTTTACACGGATTCCTATACAACCATTTCGTATCATATTTGCTGCAAGATTTATCGTTTCTAACGTGTTCCTTCAGCGAGTTAATGCACTTTTAGTACTTTTCAACATAGCTTTTGTATGGGAGAGGGCGTTGTTATTATCCGATTTCACACTTTTTCTCAGTATATGAGGAGATGCTAGAAAAACTTACTGGGAGCAAGTTTGATTGATATAGCTGTAACGATTTCTCAGATATGTATATTAAACTTATTTGGGAGCGGGGCCATACTCGCAACCTCGATGTTGGATTAAGAGATACTTTTAGGTGCAGCTGCTTACATGTTAAGTCTGCTCGACTTTTAAATTCTTACATGATCTGAGTTCACACCGGCCAAAATTATAGACCCTGAAACAGGGGCCTCAACATGGGCTCTAGGCAACCATAAGTGAACTAAAAATATAGGCATCTTAACCAAAAAAGCCAAAATTAATGACAGGTAATTATGTATTTGATTATGTGTTGCTTTACTTTTACAAAAAATTTTGACCACGTGTACCAAGTTTCGTGAAAATATCTTAATTTTTACCCAAGTTGTCGCTTGCACGGACGAACTGACGGACGGACGGACTCCGGTTTCAAATCGTCTTTTCATCCTGATCATTTATATACCTATATATGTCTATATCTAACTGGATTAGTTTTAAGTGTTACAAAACACGGTTAGGTGAACAAAACTAATATACTCTGTAGCAGCATGTTGCGAGAGTATAAAAATTTGATTTGGTACAGAGAATCACAGTAGGGAGGAGCATCTGTGGGTTGAAAATTTTTAAAAAGTAGGTATGGCTCCGCCCGTTCATAGGTTTAATGTACATATCTCACACACCACTAAAGTTACAGCCGTTAAACTTGCTGAGAACAAATGTTTCCAGCATTTCCACAAGCAGTGCGAAAATAAGTGGAATTGGATGGTAACCACGTCCACTTCCCACAAAATTGTTGTGTTGAAAGCAAAGTAAAGCGCGATAACTCACTAAATAAATACACCAGAAGCACTAAATTTCACAGCCAAAATAGTACATGGCGGCTTTAAAGGAATCAGTGTAAAAATTGGACAATGTGTATAGCACCACCCACCTTTAGGTGAAATTCTAATCTCAGGAACTACTATACCAAATTCAACCAAATTTGGTACATAACATGTTATTTGCTTCTTTATATTACAGTGTGAAAATTTATTAAATCGTATTACAACCACGATTACTTCCCATTTGTCACAAATCTAAATTCCATATGATTCTTTCACTTTAGAGTATATAAATCAGTTACCAAATTAGATATCGGAATAAAACTTTGCAAAAATAGTGCCCTCAAGGTATGCTATTTCCTGCCTAAAAATGGTGGAAATCGGGAAATAACTTTGAAGCCCGCATGCACCGAATATGTAGATCTAGTTGCATTATACTTTACAACATATAAATCAATTAGCAAATTAGATATCTTAATAAAACTTTGCAAACACATTGCCCTCAAGGTATGCTATTTCCTGCACTAAAATTATGGAAATTTCAAGCCCCCTAGCCACCGAATATGCTCATATCATTGCCTTTATCTGAATTTTTACCGAAACTATTGGTCAATCTGTGAGATATAACAATGAAGTTCAAAGAGTGTTCTTTCATGACAATAATGTGTTTTGTGCCAAACATGGATAAGATAGCCCAAATACTACCCCTAGCCCCCATGTACCTAATAAAAGGATTTTCAAACTTACGGTGGACTTTATGCTATACATATCGATCAATATATGAGTTAGCCCTCATCATGGTCATGGTCATGGTAAGTATTTACCCGATGTTCCCCATTTTTAACACAAGAACATATTATTATCGTGGAAAAAAAGTACTCGAATTTCATTTCGATATCGCATATATTTACCGATTATCTCATATATATATATATATATATGATATGAGGGCTAGGCGACGTATTTGCCTGATCTTCCTCATTTTTGGCACGATTGCACATTATTATAACTTCTTGAATTTCAATACGATACTTCACTTATTTACGGATATATATGGCGTGAAGTCAACCGGAAGGTTGAAAATCAATATATTAATTATATGAGGGAACTATTGCCCAATTTTTGACACAAGCACACACTATTTTCATGAAAATAGATTCCCTAATTTCATTACGATATCTTACAGATTTAACAATTTTTCGTTATAAAGTCAACCGTATGTACTGAGGTACTTATATTGGATATCCGGGGCTTGAAAAGTTATTTGCCGATTTAGACCATTTTAACGCATGAGATAGCATATTTGGAATGCAGTATTTTTACAAATTTTCATTTAAATATCGTAAT
The DNA here is from genome assembly GCA_021498325.1 of Bactrocera minax. Lineage (NCBI taxonomy): Eukaryota > Metazoa > Arthropoda > Insecta > Diptera > Tephritidae > Bactrocera > Bactrocera minax. Next base: position 316,931 of record JAKEEE010000109.1, on the reverse strand, counting down.
TGGTGTTTAATTTGTATGCTTTAAAGTGAAAGAATCAAATGAAAATTAAAATTGTGTTATATGGAAAATGGACGTGGTTGTTATGGGATTTCGCCCATTTTCACAGTGTGACATAAGGATGGAAATATAATGTCCTGTTACATTACAATTGTATTATTCAAGATATTGCCCATCTTAAGCTATAACATATTCCCATCTTTCTGGCAATTTGTGTATTCCATTCCAGAAGAACTGCGCCGGCTTGGCGGCCAATAATGAATCAAACCAATTTTTGATACCCTGTTCTGATGTGAAATCTATTCCAGTGAGGGCGTTCTACATCGACCGAATCGGCACATGGTAGTCAGAAGGGGCAAGGTCTGAGATGTACGGCGGATAAAGCAAAACTTCCAGACCGCTGTTTTCCAAATAATATTTATTCCTCTTGCCTAATCGCAAATTCTGGGTATTTTTCGGCATGCTTCGGTAATCGCTCTCTCTTCAATTCACGTGGCACTCAATTTCGTTGCTTTTAAATGTATCCGGCTGCTTTTAATTGTTTTGAAATAGCTGCTTGAGTGGCTCCCAAATATTCTGCGAACTGTTCTTGTGTTGGGCAACAAACTTCATAAAGTAATGCTTCCGGTTCCTCATTTTCAAACTTTTTTGGCCACCCAGGACATTCTTCGTCTTCCTAGCCAAAATCACCGCTTTTAAATCGTGCAAACCACTTTTACCACGTTCACTCAATGAATGACGTATACTGAAAACGACTCACTAGGACAGTGGCTTTCCAACGCATGTTCATAATATTGGAACAATAGAATAATAATCGAGTCAATCAATCTCTTGACAAATCGCACGAATATTGTTATTGACATAATATATAACTCTATATCTACCTCGATTAATTTTACGTGATACAAATAACCGTTAGGTGAACAAAACTAATATACTCTGTTGCAACAAATTGCGAGAGCATATACTGTCTGTCCGTCTGTCCGCACTAGCGATTCGTTGGTAAAAACTGAGATATCTTAATGAGACTTGGCACACATGTTCCTTGGCATTCTAAGGAGGTTGTTATTGCAGATGAGCATAATCGGAATACTGCCACACCCACAAAATGCCATTAATCGAAAATTTAAAAAGTGCTATAACTAAGCTTTTAATCAAGATATGAAACTGAAATTTAGCACAGAAGATCGCAGCATGGAGGGTCATCTGTTGATTGAAAACTTTTAAGAAGTGGGTATTATTCCACCCCCTAATAGGTTTAATGTACATAGCTCCTAAACCACACAAGCCATATACACCAAACTTGCTGTGAAGAAATCTCTTCAGCATCTCCACAAAAACTTGATTTAAAAAAAAAGAATAAAAATAAAAAACTTAATTTGGATAAAAACTACACCCACTCCAAATATAACGGTTACATTGAAAACTACTAAAAGTTAGTAACTCACTAAATCAATACGTCAGAAGCATTAAATTTCACAGGCTTCAAAGGAATCTTTGCAAGCATTGGACAATGGGTGCGACGCCGCCCCCTTTAGGAAAAATCCTAATTATCGCGAACTACTAAACCAATTTCAATCAAATTTGTGACAGACATCATATTTTCATCCCTATTTTTCATTGTGCAAATGGGCGTAATCGGATTTCTACCGCGCCTATTTCTCATATTATATGATCCAGTGCCTATTTCTGTCTTTTTACAGAGAATATCAGTTAATCTATGAGATATTTACTGAAATTCATAGCAAATTTGTGTCTGGTAATATTATCCCTAGAGTCAGAAATGGGTAAAATCGGATAATACTTCCCCCAGCTCCCATATAACTAATATAAGAATTTTAAACTTCGTGTTGGCTTTATACCGTATATGTATATCGGTAAATATGTATATCATCTTAGCTATATTACGTGAATGTATAATATTGAATATGCCATAGTTTAATTCCGAAAATGTGTGAAATCGGTCAACAAATTACACCAGCTCATAAACGCCACTTATAAAGATTTTCGTTATTATAACAAACTTTATGCCGAAAAAGTCGGTCAATGTGTATGCTATCTTCATAAAATTGCGTGGAACCATATTCTCGAGCATATTTGTGTAATGCCAAAAGTTGCTGCAAACAGTCCAGACCTTCCCCTGCGCCAAAGCTGACTTTAAACCCAATGTAGTGATTTCCGACTTTTTACTTGACTTGAAATCGTTCACGTGGGAAAATATGTGTGATATTTTGATGAAACTAATGAGCATGCTTCTAAAACATAATGTGGTTTCGCGCTGAATATGAATGAAATCGGACTAGACCATGGTCTAAACCCCATATCCTAATATATTGATTTCCGATACTCTAGTTAAATTTTCCTATACATAAATATAATTAAGTAAAAGGGCTACTTTTGGTTGAGTCATCACATATGTATATCATTTGAGTTAATTGTGTTGATTCTAGCATAAATAGATGACCTATAATATAATATACCAAATATGATTATGATCCAATCACAATTTCTCGAATAACGAATGCTAATTCTTGGGCAACATTTTTATACTCTCGCAACATATTACTACAGAGTATATTAGTTTTATTCACCTAACGGTTGTTCGTAGGACCTACCTAGAAAAGACGAGTTGACATCCGAGTGAGTGTCTGTCCGTCCGTCCATTGGTCTGTCCGTGCAAGCGATAACTTGAGTAAAAATTAAAATATTTTTATGAAACTTGGTACACGTATTCTCCGTCACCCCAAGACGGTTGGTATTGCAGATGGGCGTAATTGGATATCTACCAAGTCCACAAATGCCATTAATCGAACACAGATGAAATGCTATAACTAAGCAGTAAATTAAGATGTAAACGTGTTATTTGGTTTAGAGGATCCTAGTAGGGTGGGGCATCTGTGGGCAAAATCTTATGTAAAAGTGGATATTGCCCCGCACCCAAATAAGTTTAATATACATATCTCAGAAACCGTTATAGCTATATCAAGCAAACTTACTCCGAGTAAGTTTTTCTAGCATCTCCTCATATACTGAGAAAAAGTGTGAAAAAAAAAGTTATGTTGAAAACTACTAAAAGTCCATTAACTCACTGAAGGAACACGTTAGAAACGATAAATCCTGCAGCAAATATGATACGGAATGGTTGTATAGGAATCCGTGTAAAATTTTGGTGAGGGGCGCGGCACCGGGCACTTTTGAGAGAAATCCCATATCTCAAGAACGCCTTAACCGATTTCAATTTGGTGTGTGACATTATATTTACATTCTTATATCACACTGTGAAAATGGATAAAATCGGATAAAAACCACGCCTACTTCTCATATAACACAATTTCAAGTTTCATCTGATCCCATCACTTTAATATAGATAAATCAAGCAGCAATTAAGATATTGGAATAAAGCTTTCTACGAATTGTACGTTCAAGCTATGCCACTTCGAGCGTACAAATAGTTGAAATCGGATTATAACTTTTCAAGCACCCAGATACCCAATATATGAACCTCAGAACCTCTATCTGACTTTCTACCGAAAATATTGGTGAATCTGTAAGATATCGTAATGAAATTAGAGGATTATCTTTATATGGTAATAATGTGCTCTTGTGTCAAAAATAGGAATAATCGGGTAAGCACTTCACATAGCCCCCATATACTTAATACAAGGACTTTCAACCTTCCTGTAGACTTTATACCATATATAACATCAACAATATCAATATATGAGTTATCTCCTTGAGATTCAGAGAGCGTCTCTTTCTGATAACAGTGTGCCCATGTGCTTAAAATGGATGAAATCGGGTAACCACTTACGGTAACACCTAATACAAGAATTTTGAATCTCCGGTAGACTTTATACCATATATTTCGGTCAATATGTAAGATATTATAGCAAAATTAAGTGAACGTATAATATGGGATATACCTAGTTTGCTGCCGAAAATCAGTGAAATCGGTGAACGAGTTATCCCAGCTCCCATATACTACGTATGTCTTTCGTTATTTTTGCAGACTTTAAGCCGAATATGTCGGTCACTGTGTGAGTTACCTTAACAAAATTGGGTGAGAACTTTTTCCCTAATATACTTGAATAATGAAAAGAGTTAATGTGATCAGTTCAGATCTTCCTCTATCCCAAAAATGCCCGATATAAAAACTCCCGACTTTCCACCTGACTTTAAACCGTTTATGTTGGTCAATATGTGTGAAATTTTAATGAAATTAAGTGTATATGTTTTCTTAAACACAATGTGAATTCGCGCTAAATATGAAAGAAATCGGTCTAGCCCATGGTCTAAGTCCCTTATTCCTAATGTAATTCGGCTTTCTCTGATTGACTTTTTACTCATGTATCTAATATTTTCAATTAAGCCATTTTGGTTGAATTTATATCGCATACATCAGAATTGAGTTAATTTGATAGATTTCAATATAAATATCTCTGACACGAAGCAAAATGTAGCAAAGAAAGTACATTAGTCTATGGTCTGTAATATAAGTTAATAAGATACCAAATATGATTGCAATCCATTGACAATTTCATCGAATAATGAATGTTAAATTCTTCCGCTACATTTTTTAATATATATTGTGCCAGCACCTGAAAGCATATCCATCTCATATTGGAAAATATAACCTATTGCGGGGCGGGGCCATACCCAGTTTTTCAAAAGTATTTGCTCACAGATGCTCCACCCTACTGGGATCCTCTATACCAAATAACACGTTTATATCTTAATTTTCTGATTAGTTATAGTACATTATCTGATTTAGATTAATGGTATTTTGTGGGCGTGGCAGATGTCCAATTACGCCCATCTGCAATACCAGCCGTCTTGGGGTGACGGAGAATACGTGTACCAAGTTTCATGAAAATATCTTAATTTTTACCCAAGTTGTCGCTTGCACGGACGAACTGACGGACGCACGGACTCCGGTTTCAAATCGTCTTTTCATCCTGATCATTTATATATCTATATATGTCTATATCTAACTCGATTAGTTCTAGGTGTTACACACAACCGTTAGGTGAACTAAACTAATACACTCTGTAGCAACATGTTGCCAGAGTATAAAAATGTTGACCAAAATTCAACATTCATTATTCGACGAAATTGTGATTGGATTACAATCGTATTTGGTATCTAATTATCTCATATTACAGTTTTAGACCCACGAACTTTCACTACTATATTTTGCTTCGTGTCGATATTTATATTAAAATCTGCCAAATTATACGATAATATATATTTTGATAAAAGCCGAATACTCCAACGATTTTCACAATTTTGGCAACACGGATTGTCAAAGTTCCGGTAGACTTTATACCATATATTTCAGTAAATCTGTAAGATATCTTAATGAAATTGGGGGATTATCTTTATATGATGATACAGTGCTCTTGTGTCAAAAATGGGGAAAATCGGGTAAGCACTTCACATAGCCCCCATATACCTAATATAAAGATTTTCAATCTCTTAGTAGACTTTATACCATACATTTCGGTCAATATTTAAGATATCTTAACCAAAGGAAGTGAACGTGTAAAATCGGATATACCATAGTTTTCTGCCGAAAATGTGTGAAATCGGTCTACGAATTATTCCACCTCCCATGTACTACATATAATGATTTTCGCTATTGTAGCAGACTTTATGCCGAATATGTCGGTCACTGTGTGAGTTACCTTCACAAAATTGCGTGAAAATATGTTCCTTAATATAATTAATTTTAAAGTTAATTTGATAGATTTTAATATAAATATCTCTGACACAAACCAAAAATGCCCGATATAAGAAATGCCGACTTTCCACCTGACTTTAAATCGTTTATGTTGGTCAATATGTGTGATATTTTAGTGAAATTAGGTAGATATTTTTTTTAAACACAATGTGATTTTGCGCTATATATGAATGAAACCGGTCTAGATCGTGGTCTAAGCCCCTTATTCCTAATGCAATTCGCTTTTCTCTGGTTGACTTTTTACTCATGTATCTAATATTTTCAACTAAGCCATTTTGGTTGAGTTTATATCGCATATATCACTTTTGAGTTAATTTGATAGATTTTAATATAAATATCTCTGACACGAAGCAAAATTTCCCTTTCTTACTTGTTTTTATACTCATTTTAGCATAGTGCTCGCTAAAATCGTGTAGTTGTTAGATACGCGGACTAGCACTACAAACATAGAGAAATTTATTTACTAGTACCGAATGTCTCTCGGAAAGTAATTGTGGACCTTCATATGTACTTATGCCGTAAATTAACTTCACATAAAATTCATTAGTTTTTAGGACTTGTAGGCACCTCCCTTAGTCGGTAAACAGAATTACAACTGTTATAATAATAGTCTTTGAATTTGTCAGAATTAATTGCGCTTGAAGTATTTCATGATACATGCAAACCTAAATTATAGGAAAGTTACCAATTTTTAGCACTAAAGCACGATCTTTCTAAGACAACATTTTCGATTACACATTAATATTATGTCGAAAAAAGTTGAATTCCGGGTGACTGTCTGTCCGTCCGTTCATCCGGGCAAACGATAACTTCAGTAAAAATAAGATATCTTAATAAAACTTCGTACACGTGTTCCTTGACACCATAAGAAGGTTGATATTGCAGATGGGTGTAATCGGATCATTACCACGTCGGAAAAATATTGTTAATCGAAAACCTATAAAGTGCTATGACTAAACTCCCAACAAAGACATAAAACTGAAATTTTGTACAAGGAATCGCAGTAGGGAGGGGCATTTGTAGTTAAAAATTTTTTACCTTTTTTTGTGAGATTACCATCCTAGTAGTGTCAAAGTTTTGACCCAGTCAATCACACAACGCTACTAGAGATCATCGAACATTCTACACTCCCTCCAGAGCCGAAGAGATGGGCTTATAAATTATAAGTCTTCGTCAATAGTTCGTATTTTTTCGAGGGGTTCTGCAGAGCGGTATACTTTCCCCATTTCTGTTTAATTACTGCATCTCGAAAATCCCTCTACCAGAGGGAGGAGTTCCCACTACCTCATACGAGGTCGATTGCAGGATATTGACGTCGGGCAATGGAATCGATGACAAGTGTTTGAAAGACACCGGCCGGCCGGCCATAAACTATGCACCCCCAATTTGGTCGCCTGGGTGCAGCAGGACGCATTCAGACTTGCCAGAATACTGCACTCCAAACAACTACGGAATGTCTCTTGATGTTGCCTATCGGTTAAATAGCACAACGCACTCCTCTCCAGACAGTTTCCGCTGAGATAATTTCTGCGAAAGTCACCTGCTCGGAGCGGAACCGCCTCCTAAGAACATCAAGAAAAAATCGCTACAATACGTCGGCGAGATACAGCATCATACCGATCAAACTTCGTGCAAACGATAACTGAAAAAAAAAGACGTCAGAAGCATTAAATTTTAATTTAAAGATGGTACGGAGGGACTACATAGGAGTTAGGACAAATTTTGGGCAATGGGTGTGGCACCATCCACTTGTAGGCAAAATTCCATATTTCGTGAACTGCTTTACGGATTTGGACCAAATTTAGTGCATAACGTTGTATTGGCATCCTTATGTTACTGTGTAAAAGTAAGCAAAATCGGATAGCAACCACGTCTACTTCCCATATAACAGATTTAAATTCAATCTGATTCTTTCACTTTACAGTATATAATTCTAGTACCAATTAAGATACCGGAGTAAAACTTTGCATAAATAGTGCCCTGAAGGTATGCCGTTTTCTAACCAAAAATTATGGAAATAGGAATATGCCTTTTCAAGCCCCTTTCGAATATGTGAACCAGTGCCAGTGGCTGACTTTTTGCCGAAAATATCGGTGAATCTTTGAGGTATAGTAATGAAACTCAGAGAGCAAACTCTTGTGTTAAAAATGGATAAAATCGGATCAATACGGGAAGTATAGCTCCCATACACCTAACATAAAAATGTTTGAGGTTATACCGTATATAGCGGTTAATCTACGAGATATCTTAGTGAAATTGAGACAACGTCTTTTCCTGGCAATGGAGTGTATTGATGTCAAAAAATTAGAGGATCGGGCTAATACTTCCCTTAACACTCATATACCTAATATGATATTTTCAAAATTCCGGTCGACTTTATAATCTCGAAAATACAATAGTTTGGTGGCTAGTATTAGGGACATTGATCTACGAATAAGCCCAGTCCCACATACTACATATTGATTATCGTTATTCTAGTGGACTCAATACCGAATATGTCGGTCAATCGTGTAAATGTGTTCTCCAGCATATATATTAAATACTCAGACCTTACCCTAACCCAAATGTAACCGATATAGTGATTTCCGATCTTCCAGCTGACTTTAAACCGTTTACATAAGCCAATATATGTGATACTTTAAAATAATTAAGTATTTTCTTAACCATAATTTATGCGCGTTTAGCGCTGAAAATGAATGAAATCGGTCTAGACCTTGGCATAAACCCCGTACCTCTAATGTGATGACTTCCGTCCCTCTGATTGACTTCTTCCTCATACACACAATACATTAAATTTCGTTCAGTTGGTTGAGTTTATATCGCGAATATCTGCTTAGAAGATATCCCAACAAAATTACATAAGAATATTTCGAATAATATTGCGTCATTCGGTAATAAAAATTATGGCTGTTGTTCCTTCTCACAGCACTAATCTCATGAATATATATGATTTGTCTTAGTCAGACTGACTTTATGAGTATATGACCTAAATTAAAAGTTAATGTGATGACAAATATGATTGCATTCCATTAAAAAGTTCGCCGAATAATAAATGTTGAATTCTTACGCCACATTTTTATACTCTCGCAACATGTTTCAACAGAATATTATAGTTTTGTTCACATAACGTTTGTTTGTAATAGCTAAACCCACAACAACCGAGATAGGTAAAGAGTTATACATATATAAATTATCAGGATGATGAGACGACATGAATTCCGAGTGACTGTCTGTCCGTCTCTCCGACTGTGCGTCCAAGCGATAACGTGGGTAAAATTTGAGATATCTTAATCAAACTTGGCACACATGTTGCTTGGCATTCTGAGGATGGTACTACAAAGATGAACGTAATCGCCCATCTTATGGGAATTTATGAAATGCTATAAATAAGCTCCCAACTAAGATATAAAACAAGAATTTAGTACAATGAATCACAGCAGGGAGAGGTATCTGTAGCCTGAAAAAAATTTTAAAGTGGGCATGACTCCGTCCCTAATAGGTTTAATGTACATATCTCATAAACCACTAGAGCTGAATCCGCCAAACTTGCTGATGATAAATCTTCCTTCCTAAAAAATTTCTCCACAAACAATGCGAAAATAAGTGAAATCGGATAGTAACAAGTCCCACTCCCCTTTTAACGATTATGTGGAAAACTACTAAAATTGCGATAACTCAGTAAATAAATACGTTATAAGCATTAAATTTCACAACCAAGATCATATTTAACAGTTTCAAGGGAAACGGTGTAAAAAGGGCCAAAGGATTTGGCACCGTCCACCTTTAGGTGAAATCCTCTATCTTATAAACCACTATACCAATTTCAACCAAATTTAGGACGTGACATTATATTCGCCTTGCAAATTGCCTTTATTTTGCAAATCTGAACCCAACTACGCCAACTTCCTATACATCACAATTTTAAATTCCATATGATTCTTTCACTTTACAGTATATAAATCAATTTCCAATAAACATTTCGGACCGAAACTTTGCATAAAGGGTGCCTTTAAGGTATGCCTCTCACATCTAAAAATGGTCAAAATCGGAATATAACTTTTCAAGCCCCCAGATACCAAATATATAGAATCAGTGCCAATGGTTGACTTTTTACCGAAAATATCGGTCAATCTGTGAGATGTGCTATTGAAATTAAGAGCAGATCTTGGCCTGATAATATTGTGTCCTCGTCTCAAAAATGGGTAAGATCGGGTAAATACTTCATCTATCGCCCATATACCTAATATAAAGATTTTCTCAGTGGAATTCAGATAGCGCTTCGTGCTAAGAGTGTATCCTTGTGCTTAAAATGGATAAAATCAAATAAATACTACCCCTAGCCCCAATATACCTAATATAAGAATTTCAAATTCCGTTTGACTTTATACGGTATACATCGGTCAATATGTATGTTATATATGCAATATTAACTGAACGTATAATACTGGATATACTATAGATAACGCCGAAAATATGTGAAATCGGTCAAATTGTCAAATAAATATTGAATTCTTACGAAAAATTTTAATACAAAGTTTTGTCAACACGTGAAAATATGCCCTTGGCTTTCTAAAGGAAAGGGCGCCATGAAAGTATTGCCATGAGTATAAAATGTATAAAATGTTCGTCGTAAAGAAATCAATGTGACTTTTAATAGCATTTATTTTTAAAAACTTCTAGTTTTGTTTATGTGGAATTAATTACTCAAATTTGTGGAACATTTTCAGTACAATTCAACTTTATTCACAATTTTAGTAATCAGCATTTCAAAAGCTTCCTCTATCATGCTTATATATTGTTGTGCATCCTGGAAACATTTTTGTTTTGTATTTGATGTAATTTGCATTTGAGTAGAGTTAATACCTAAAGTTCCCTGTGAATGCAAACTCTTTCCAGTTAACATTAAAATATTAATGCAGTCGTCAACTAAAATCGGAAAAGCTTCCGCGAATCGGATAAGCGCCGGAAGAACGTTGCTCAAAAATTTGCACTTAGCATGTGTGGAAAGTAGAGATAAGGAAGATTGGACCGTATTGATACAGAATTTGGCAACACTCAAGCTTTTAGGTATAGCGTATTTAAGAACGAGATGTGATGCTAAATCGATTGTGAAAATTTGTTTATCCATTTCTGGCATACTGAGAAATTCATGCAAAAAATCTATACATATATGCATTGAAGGAACTCCCATTACCATCATTGGTATAACTTCTCGTGGATACGTTTGGAAGTGAACTAGCTTAGCCAAGGAGGGTTCAGATATAAAAGCCTGATGTATAAATGAGCATATTATGCCTTGTGTTTCTCGTAGCGAAAACGTTGATACTGTGTCCTTTGCATTTTTATTCATATCTGCTAAAACCTCCAGAAGAATGTGCACAGCTGCACTTTCCTGAGATGCAATTAATGATGTCTTCAATTCATCACGATCACTGTCACATTGCAGCTGTCCATTTTTATCTAATAGCTGTTTAGATTGCATTTGTATGTTGAGAAAAGCTTTAGAGGCGGCCAAACTGCCTTGCAGAATACGCAGCAGTATCATAAGTGTGTAAGGAGAGTAAAACACATGTTTACCACACCTGAAATATATGAGTCATTAATTTCGTATACTCGGAGAAAAAGACAGTTATATAAACATTTGTAGATATACCTTAGAACTTGTAATGGATCCAACAAATCTTCATTAGCATATATTCTTCTCGTAGCACCAGTCTCCGCATTCATTACGGAATTTAAGGACATTTTCCAAATACTAGTAGGCAATACAGAATTAAGTCGTAACCATATATCCTTATATAGTTCTTGAATTATTCGTGGAACCTTTTTCTGAAAAACTTTTGACATGTTTTCAACAATTAGATCTGTATACTGGGCCAGATCTTCAGCTGGCAGCTTTAAAAGGGCTTTGAAAACCCTTATTGCTATTGACGGTTTCGCACTTATTTGTTCAAGCGCTTTAATAACAAGAACACGTTTAATTTGTTTATTTACCATGAGATTCGGTAAAACCGAATTAGATATATAGTGCTCCTCCATCCAATCGTCAACCATACTCAAATGAGGATAATTGGAAATAATTAAACGAAGTAATGGATGAAATAAACCAGCATAATCATTTTGACATTGTTCCGCTTTCTGCAACAAATACTTCATAGGAAGTTCTGCCAAAAAAGTATTAGAATATTCTTTTATTTTTCTTCCAGTCGTAGACTGATTGTGTGTATTAGAAAGTCGGGTTTCTTCATAAAGAACCAAATAGTATAGTATAAGTAGTTGAGCCGTTAGATTACATCTTACTTCAATGCTCATTATTTCCTCCGTTTCTGCAGATGTAGTGCCAAACGAAAGAGTGTGTGTGGCTCCAAAGAGATTCTTACTATCAATAGTAGTGGCTTTCGATGATTTAAATATGTGTAAAATTTCGGTTTCAGAGAATGGCTTATGCATGTGATCAACATTGATCTTTCCCAACGGATTCGGTACTATTAACGAATTAACATAAACTTCTATTAAAGCTGGCATTACTGGATGAACTGGTCGAACAGAACTACAGATTTGCTTGTAAATCCATAATTTAATAGGAACTTTATGCTTTAAAAATGCTCGAGATTTCAATAATTGATGTATACAATGAACCGAGAGATAACCGGAAATGTTTGCATTTAAGTTAGGTGTAACTGGCACGCGAACTGCATGAGACGCAACCACCTGCTCAGTAAATAGATCTTGAGTGAAAACTTGTTTTATACGATTTGTGCTATTTGGACGAATAGGAATTTTCATAGCTAAAGTAGAACAAACCAACTCACTGATGGCAGTTATTTGATTACTATGAAAATGAATTGCGAGCAAGAGCAACATTTCACCCAGCGATGCAGACGTGTCTGGCTTTCTACCAAAAAATGTATCTTCCTTTATGAGCCATTGCAGCCATTCAACTGATTTATTTTCAAGTGCAGTTGTAGATACTAGAGACGGACAGGCAATTAGCATACAAAGGGCCAATGAGACAAATCGAAGACCAGATTGTGTCGGTTGTGGGCGGCTAGTAACTAGTTGAGTTAACATATTGACTTCCTCATCGTTAAATCTAAAAGTAAAAACAAAAAAAGGAAGAAATTGTGAAAGACCTGATAATCAAAAAATTATTTAATATACATATGATTGTATGTTCATCTGTTCACAAAGCTCGGGAAAGCCTGTACCGATTTTTTGAAATTTCGCTTAGGGATTTTATTAAATGTTCAAAACATATCTTATAAATAGAACTTTGTAAAGGAATACTTTGCAAAAGGAAGGTTTTTTGTCCAGAAAAGGATGCTTTGTAAACCATGTAGGAGCCTCTGTTCTTAATATAGACGGCCACATAAAACCGTTGCTCAATGCATCATCTCAAGACACGCTGCGTACCCGGAGCGGACACGGATCCTTCTCCCGCCAAGGATTGGCAACTCGGCAGCATTCCTAAAAATTATTGGAGTTATGTTTTCTGCCGCTACAACAATAACAGTTGGCTTTTTACTATTGTTTATAAATGCCTTTAAATGAACAATATATATAGTTAACATTGCTCTTGGCAGTTACATGGAATATTTTACTAGTCAATCTCACAACAGCCGGTTCTGCGGTATCGGAATTGACCCGGATTATATCCGGCCAAGGGCTGTCATTTGACGATCTAACTCTGATTGGATCGGTATGTACCAAGTTAACATTTTATTGATAATGTAATTTATATTTATAGTTCTCTGTTTACATACTTCGAGAACAGCACTGATTGTTTTTGAAATATTGCTTAAGGATTTCTTCATTTTTTTAATAATTTTATTTCGTCGATGGTTATTTCAATTTCATGTTTTGGAAGTGGGTAATGCAAATTTATCAGCTGTTATTGATATACCAATTAATTTCATACCTTTTTTAAAGCAAATATGAATTATGAAGATTTAAAAAATATAAGAAATACTGAATAAAGTCTGGGCGTATTACCGAACGAAAATAATAAGACATTAGGTATATGTTGTGAGGGAGAAGAAACATTATTTTCTAAAGAAAAAGAAAAAAATGACTTTCTGAAACCTAAATTTGCGAAACTGCAATTGACAACTAGTATATCTATACATATTATTATTATACAAGGCTACACTTACTTCAATCCGGCTATTCCGCGTAGGGCGCAATACAAACGCATTAGCACCACGCCTTGTACAGTATAATCTTCACCACTTCCAGGATTTAAGGATTTTTGTACATTTTTTTGCAATTGTTGCAAAAGCTCTACTCGTACCAAGTTCAATGCATCGCTCTTTCTTTTTTGGCTTGACCTTATATAAATAGCAAACCACGTGCGAACGTTTTGATCATTTCCGAGTAGCATTCCAGTGAGAAAGGCCACCTAAGAGAGTATGTAAATAAAATAATATATGTGAAATTAACATACATTTAGCATTTATACATGCTATTCATTTATTCATTTATACTCTCTAACATTTTATACCAGTGATAAAGGGATATACAACTCTCCTGCCAAATCGAGAGAGTAAATCACCTACCCGACTTTGACAGTTGACTGGATCGGGTAGGTATGACGTTTCGTGACTGGAAAAAGAGAGACGACCAGATTGAAATCCCGCCAAATTATTAATAGAATGGAGGAATTCGTAACGAACGAATAAATACGAAAGTAGAAGTAGAGTTTTCGCGGAGAAGCAGAAGACAAAATTCTGCTTGAGTATTAAATTATAAAAAAACAACAGGACGCCGTTTAAATGCACGTAAGTGCTTTCTAAATAACTTTTAGACATAATTTTACTAATGAGACAATTTAAATTGCAGAAAAAATGTCAAGGCTGCAGAGAAGGAAGCAAAATTTTTGAATTCCCAAAAGAGGGAACGGATCTCGAACGGTAAGTAATTTAAATTAACTATACACAGTGGAAAAAGTGACTTAAGGTATTAAACAAAACCGTTTTAAAAAGTTTTCAACAAACAATGAAAAAGTGTAAAAAAATATCTGATAGATTTCGATACATTGAAAACTCTAATTTTATAATATATAGACGAAATATAGGTAATTGTAGGAACAATAAGGGTTCACCCGGTGTGTTGCTGGTTGCCGCGCTCTTGATTATTTTAGACGCGCGAATGATGGCAATAATGGAAGTGGACGGGTGCGCACATATAAATAAGAAGGCTTCATGCACCTGGTGCATCAAATGCGTCTTCCAGCGGGCTCTAAAGGGTAAATTTTATACTCTCGCAATGTGCAACCATCAGAGGCGCGGATATGCTTTCAGGTGCTGACATAACTTTATATTAAAAAATGTTGCGGAAGAATTCAACATTCATTATTCGACGAAACCGTGAATGGATTGCAATCATATTTGGTATCTTATTAACTTATATTACATGACATAGACTCACGTACTATCATTACTATATTTTGCTTCGGGTCTGAGATATTTATATTAAAATCTACAAAGTTAACTCAAATAAGATATATCCGATATAAACTCAACCAAAGTGGCCAAAATATATTAGGTACATGAGGAAAAAGTCAACGAGAGAAAGGAAATCATTATATTATGAATAAGCGGCTTAGACAATGGTCTAGACCGATTTCTTTCATATTTAGCGCGAAATCACATTATGTTTAAGAAAACTTATCCACTTAATTTCAATAAAACATCATACATATTGAAAAGATACGATGACGGTTTAAAGTAAGATGGAAGGTCGGGAATTCTTATATCGGACATATTTGGAATAGAGAATGATCTGCAATGATCACATTAACTCTTTTCATTATTCAACTATATTAGGGGGTCAAGTTTTCACCCAAATGTGTGAATGTAACTCACACAGTGACTGGCATGTTCGGCATAAAGTCTGCTAGAATAACGAAAGTCATTATATATAGTATATGGGAGCTGAGATAATTCTTTCACCGATTTTACACATTTTCGGCAGTAAACTATGGTATATCCAATATTACACGTTCACTTAATTTTGCTAAAATATCTTACATATTGACCGAAATATATGGTATAAGTCTACCCGGAGGTTGAAAATCCTTGTATCAGGTACATAGGAGCCAGGGGAAGTGCTTACCCGATTTTATATATTTTAAGCACATGGACACACTGTTATGAAAAAGAGACGGTCTGTAAATTTTAAAAAGATAACTCATATATTGACCGTTATATATGGTATAAAGTCTACCGCAAGATTGAAAATCCCTATATTAGGTAAATGGGGGCTAGGACAAGTATTTACCCAATTTTTCCCATTTTTGACACCAGATTTCATTATTATCATTATTTTTATCATTATTTTTATCATTATTTTATCATTATTAGATAGGCCTCCAATTTCATTACGATCTTTTACAGATTTACCGTTATATATGATATAAAGTCTACCGAAAGGTTGAAAATCCATAATTAGGTGTATGGGGGTTAGGCGTAGTATTTACCCGATTCCGTCTATTTTTAGGCATGAGATGGCATATCTTGAAAGCACAATTTGTGCAAAGCTTGATTTTCATATCTTAATTGCTGCTCGATTTATCTACTATAAAGTGATAAAAGGAACAGATAAAACTTAAAATTGTGTTATATGAAAAGTAGGCGTGGTTTTTATCCGATTTTGTACATTTTCACAGTGTGGCATAGGAATCCAAATATAATGTTACATACCAAATTTTGTTGAGATCGGTTTAGCATCGGCGGTGCCATGCCAATGATCAAAATTTTACACGGATTCCTATGCAACCCTTCCGTATCATATTTGCTACTTTCAGTAGTTTTAAGCATAACCTTTGTATGGGAGGGGCAGGCTTTTCGATTTCACTTATTTTCTCAGTATATGAGGAAATGCTAGAAAAACTTACTCGGAGTAAGTTTGATTGATATAGATATAACGGTTTGTGAGATATGTATATTAAACCTATTTGGGGCGGGGCCGTGCCTACTTTTAAAAAAACCCCCTAGGATCCTCTGTACCAAACAACAAAATTTATAGCTTAATTTGTTGCTTAGTTATAGCACTTTATCGGTTTTCGATTAATAGCGTTTTGTGGGCGGGGCAGATGTCTAATTGCGCCTATCTGCAATACCAACCGTCCTACGGTGACGAAGAACATCTGTACCAAGTTTCATTAATATATCTTAATTTTTACTCAAGTTATCGCTTACACGGAGAGACGAACTGTCACTCGGATTTCAATTCGTCTTTTCATCCTCATTCATTTATGCATATATGTATGTCTATATATAACTCGATTAGTTTTAGGTGTTACAAACAACCGTTAGGTGTACAAAACTAATATACTGTGGGGATTACGAATTCCAGAATTGATGATAACTTGCCAGAATCTACCAGACATCGAAACTAGTGGTTGCAATTCGGATTTTAACCAAAAACAAACCACGTTGCTTCAGTTCCAGCGCCCAATGGCAGTTCCGTAGCCATCTTTTTTTTTTCATTATTTCTTATGGGACTTTATTTGACAATACCACTTCTGACACCAATTGTAACGGATTTTCTAAATTAATCGCTTACGTTGAAACTCCACTATGAGTTCGATCACTAGATTGTTTAATTAAAGTCACAATTTAATGGCCATACGCTTTTCTTTATTTCCAGTTCAATAACTTAACACTTTGCTACTCGTTATTCGAGCTAACTTATAATTCACTTGTACTTTACTTGGCAACACTCTAATTAGAACTGTGTCTTGCTGCCATTCCGGCAGCCCTTATATAATAGACCGTTACTAACAGATCATCACTCGAACATTCCTACAACTACTGGGTTCGCTATCTGGTTGATTCTGGTAGCTTATCGCCGATTCTGGAATTCGTATTCGCCACAATACTCTCTGTATATTCTCTCTCTCTGTATTTCTGAGTATAAAAATTGGTACTCCACATAGGTTCACTTATGGGTACCTATCATTGACCTATGTAGATGATATAAAGTACAATAGTTTTTATTGTGATAACTACTGATGTCTTGCCAGGTAATATAGGTCTTGCCAATTTATAAAAAAAACATTTGGAATATTTGCCTATAACTGCAACAACAACAGGAGTATATTAGGTATTTTGCATGAAGTGGGGTTTAGCTTACCCTTTAACATTACAAATAGAAACTACTCAATGAAATAGATTTAGTATTAGTTGCTGTATTATTTAAAAACCTTCGTTTTTTATTAATATTTAAAAGATGTGCAAATGCATATTTCATGATATAAAAAAAATTAAAACTTCAGAGGTTATCAACGCGTTCACTACTTCAAGCCCAATTAGGAAATGTATTCTGTCAAACTCTGACAATTCTGACAAAATGCGAAAGTTGTATATTTCGAACTTCAAATATCAATAAATACTTAGCTCTCTGTTTCCGGTCTTAACTACTAACTGTTTTTAGATACAGTGCCTACGAACAAAAAACGATTCAAAGTGTCAACTATTTTATATATTACTAAATGTATGTGCCGTATATTTATATAAGTCTATATTTAATCAAAAAAGTTAATTTTAAATTACTCACCAAGTCTTCGGGAAACTTTAAACAAAGTTTGAGCATAAAAGATGGAACTTTTAGAATCTCTACACAAATAGATCTTGTTGGCAATGCTTGGGATGGGTTCATTTCGTTCAGCGCCATTAATAACGAGAGTTTTAGTTTGCCTTCATTGCTTTCTTCGTCACAATTTAGAATAATATGAGTAACTACATCTCTGTAGCAATCAGGAAAATTGGCGACCAAAGCGCAAATAATACGTTGTCCGTTTTGCACATGAACCAAAGCGTCTGCTAATTCCAAAATATTCAATAATGAAGGAAGTTCCGCCAAGGCAATACATAAAATATCAACAACTTCCTCCAAATAGATTCCATCGTCTAGTATCTCTGATTGTAAAAATGTTTTTTGATCCGATAATTGCCACTGAATATTAAAAATCTCAGATAAAACAACTCGAACCTTTCGAGTAACATCAGCGCGCTCAAATCCGAGAGCTATCCCCGTTTGTAAACCAAATTCATGCTGTTGTCCTTCGAAGTACATAGACTTCTGTCGTGCTTGCAGCTCTTTTTTTAATTCTTGTTCTAACTCATGGTAATTCACTTGCAAGTAAGAAACTATACTATTTACAACCTCTATTCCAATGAGAACCGCTAAAATTTGTTTTCGCGATTCCATTGATGACTCCGTATTATCAAGAGGTGACAGTAAACTCATCCTTACTAACGAAGGTAACACGGGTCGTATTTCATGAGATGGATAAGTGGAAAGAGCTGCAATATCCAAATTTTGCATGGCCGCAAAAACTCTTGATGTTATATTCGCCATTTTATTTATAAATGCTTTGTAAAAATATGTATGCAATTAAACAACCACTTCAAACATTAACCCTAACGTAAAAAAATTATTCGGGATAGTGATGATTACGACCGGCTTAGTCGATTATAAGTAAGCGATAATCAAATTGATAAATTAAATTACTTAGTGATAATTTTTTCCCAAACAAATGAAAATAACCAACTAAAAGATTTGCTTTATTAATGAATTAAATCACAAAAAACATTGAATAAACTACTTTTCTCGTTGAGGGAGCCCAGGCTCCATCGTATAAACCTCATTGTATAAGCCTACAAGTAATCAATCTAAGATTTTTCACTCATACATACGCAGGCGAATGCTTTTAGAATAAAAGAAATTACAATAAGAATGAAATAGAAAGCGGAAGAGAAGGGGCAAAACATCAGGCACTTGATTAGGTTTGCCTCAAATACTCTACTACTAAAGAGGCCAAATGCCTCAAAAAAAGCTTAAATCTGCTATAGAGTGTTGCCGTATTTTACCGTAAAATTTATTACTTTGAATGTGTTTTTGATACATTTTGAAATATTTTCGATTATTAGAATTCATATAGATTAAGTTTATTTAGTTCCGATCGAATTTTTATTTATCGTATCAAAACATTATTAAATGTTTCAAATTTTAAAAAAATATTTGTGTAACAGCTTGTAAAAGCTATGTACTTCGTGCAACCATCTGATGTAAGAACTCTTTTAACGGACAATTTTTACACCAGAATAAAAGTATTAAAATTTCGGCTCCTGAATTATTATTATTACATGGGTGTTAATATTATATGGGTGAAAATAGGTCTCCTTGGGAACCGAACACTCAAAAAAAATTCGGTAAAGCGCCTATATTGCAACCTCAGAGATGGTGAGGAAAAGCAATTCATATAACAATTAACTATTCAATTAAATTTTGCTTCTAGCATACGCCGGAAATTTTTCATGAATATTTTCGATTAATAATACAATTTCACAAGAAAAGTTCTTATTTTAAAGTCCAGAGTAAAAACTCTGTCGGAAAAAGCTCAAATTCCATATGGTAATCTCAGCTGCGTGAAAATATTGAACAATATATTTTCCTCGGTTACTGTATGTCAATACCAAGGATAAAATGATACTGTGGCGAATATGAATTCCAGAATTGACGACAACTTGCCAGAATCTACCAGACATCGAAACTAGTGGTTGCCAGAATGTTCGAATGGCGATACTGTAGCAAACTCGAATGTCAAAGCAAAACAAAATCGGCGATAGGCTGCCAGAATCAGACAGAAAGCAAAGTAGTAGTTGCCAGAATGTTCGAGTGACGATCTGTTAGTAACGATCTACTATATAAGAGCTGCCGGAGTAGCAGCAGGACACAGTTAAAATAAGAGTGTTGTTAAGTACAAGTGAATTATAAGTAAGCTCGAATAGCGAGTAACAAAATGTCAAGTTATTAAATAAGAAATAAAGAAAAGTGTATAGCTATTAAATTGTGACTTTAATTGAACAATCTAGTGATGGAACTCAGGGTAGAGTTTCAACGTGAACGATTAATTCAGAAAATCCGCTACAATACGAACCTCTTTGATTCGCGAGAAAGCTGTCAAAATTCACATTTTTTATAACCTTTGCCAATGATCCCTCTGCCGATAAAATGAAATTGGGTATCTTCAAAATAACTTTTGGATATTTCGGACCTCCAGTGGGCCTATATGCGCACATACTTATTATAAATAAGTACTAGATGAGTACGTAGATAAATAACTCAAATTTTTCAAAATTCATTCATATAATAACATTTAATAATATATATAAACATAAAAAACAAAATTACGAAGAAGCAATTCATAATAAAATGTTATTAGAAACGTATTATATAAAAATATTTATCACTTATAGCAAAGAATAGCTAAAAAGCTTTAGTTGCTCAAAACTCTATATAATCTGAGTGGCTCCTTTAAATTTTATTTCACACTGATTCTGTCTTTTTCAAAGTTCCCCGATCTCAATCGCTACCAACTTAAACAGAGAACGCGATACAGAGAATAATGAGAGCGTTTCGTATCATTTCATCCCTGCTTATACAATGCACATGATGTCCGTCAGTGATAAAGGGATACCCAATTAATTCCAGTGTGAGAGTGCCTCAAAATCAAGGATGACATGATGCGAAACTCTCATTTTGCCTGAAAAGCTTCTTTGAAGCTTTTCCTTGAAAATACATTGCAGTCAAAATCATGTTCATGCCTATATCCTCTGAAGAACATTGAGTCTTCTCAATTTCTTCCATCTTTGTTGTCGCTTTCTCTACTTCCGAATGAAAGACATATTCGTCAACATTAATGTTATCTGCTTCTGCTTCCATGGCTTTTCGCAAGCGAGATAGTAATTCAGATTTTATTTCTTTTGTTGCCAAACCACGTTGCTTCAGCTCGTTTTTTAGTTATTGAACCTTCAAGTCATTAAATTTAGTCATTTTTAAAACTACCTCTTTTGAGAGTTTATTTGACAATATCATTTTTGACACCAATTGTAACGGATTTACTAGGTTAATCGCCTATGTCGAAAGTCTACTCTAAGTTCAATCACTGAATTGTTAAATAAAAGTCACTATGTAATGGATATACAAT
Source organism: Bactrocera minax (assembly GCA_021498325.1). Classification (NCBI taxonomy): domain Eukaryota; kingdom Metazoa; phylum Arthropoda; class Insecta; order Diptera; family Tephritidae; genus Bactrocera; species Bactrocera minax. The sequence continues at coordinate 295,200 of JAKEEE010000109.1, read as the reverse complement.
TGTCTTTATTTCTTATTGAACTAACTTAACACTTTAGTCACCAACACTCTCATTAAAACTGTGTCTGCTGCTACTCCGGCAGCCCTTATATAGTAGATCGTTACCAAGGCATCGCCACTCGAACATTCTGGGAACTACAAATTTCGCTGTCTGGTAGATTCTTGCAAGTTATCGTCGATTCCGTCTTGTTTTTCCATCTATGTTCGCCACAATATAATTAGCTCGGAAAAAGAAATAATGTTGTTATGTGAGTTGTTTAAAACATGTAAGTATTTCGAAATACTAAAATATTTTGTATATTGAGGTTTACATATTAATTTTTTAATATCCTAATTCTGGGTTCCAAAGCTATAGATTATACTTTATGCAGTTTATACTTTAGTGGTGGAATGGAAGAAATACAGTAAAAATCTGTTAACAAATCTGTAATATTACTGATTCCTTTCTGTTACAAATAAAAGAAATGTTAATATTTTACGAGGTAAATTCCCTTGTCGAGCGGTGACTTCCTCCGTTGAAATTTTTCAAACTTTGTTTAATTTCTCTTTCGAACTTGCACTTTCGCTATAGCTGTATGTTTTCTGCCCTGGTTCGGCATTCCTTTTCATTATGAAATTCTTTCCATAGTTGCAATTGCACTTCAATTTTATCCTCAATGTTCTATGTAATATTAAAATATGTATACAAATATGCATAATAGAATAGAAATATTTTAGAAAATGGTGAATTAGGATAAAAATTAGCTAATGAAAAATATTTTTGTGTATCTCTTAATAGAAGAATATGAGAATATGATATGAACGGGAATGTAGAAAATTACCCGATTCAAGTTACCGGAATCGAGTCGCCCGTGTAAATGCAATGGACAAAAATAGAAGAGAATATCCCGATAATGAGCAACAAATGATTCCATCTAGAAACCCAACTATCAGACTTTAAATCTGATTGAAAAATTGCAACCATGAACGTGGATTGTCGATAGTGCAGGTTATGCCGTATAGAAGCAATATATACATAATTTTTGACTTCTCTTGTTTCTTAGTTCACTTCTCTTAGTTGTCGTTCTACTGTTGTTTCCGAATATTAATTTTTATAAGAAATTGAACGTTTAAAAGAATAGTACATTATTAAACGCCTAAATTTTGCACAAACGTCGTGAAAATTAATAAATATAATACAGAATACAGGGAGCGGTATGTATTATTAATGTTTCTTCAAAAGTTTTGCTGACAATTAAAACATAAATAGACAACGCCCAGGAAAGGTTGAAGAAGCTGTGGTGGTAGAAAATTGGAACACAAGTATGTAAAAGCAATGAGTGGTGTTTATAAAATTGTTCACTGTCATTGATGACATCACCTCGCTTACTCTATTCATATTGTAGTATTATCATGGGTTGGAAGCATTAAATGTATTTAACAGAGGTGAACTAGGAGGCGTAATTTAATTGGCGATTCGATAAAAAAAAATTTTAATGCTAAACAGTATAGACAGTGAATAAATTGTGAAAATCAGAAAAAAAATTGCGTTTAAAGTAATCCATAGAAATCTACGAATGCATGTGTAAGTTTAATCTAGGTGTTTCAATGAAAGTGCTACGTTTATTTGTGTAAATCTGGAGTACGTGAATAGTTTTCTACATAAATGGAATGGAAGTAATATGCAGTTTTCTTATAAGGAATAGAATATTTTGAAATTCGCACAAACAATTGATATATAAAATAAAACATTTTCACAAATATAAAGACATATACTATTTCTTTATTATTCGTAATTAGATATAAATATAAATCCAATATGTATGTATAGACGATAATGTAACCAAATGCGGATTTCTTTTTCTTTCCTCTTATTTCTAAACATCAGTATCTGCATACAGGAATTCTACATTTACTTGCTAATAATCAATATTTAATTACGTAATTGATAATGACCGCAGTCACTCATATCTGCTTGTATACATTATGAGCATGTACAACTACTTTGTGGCATCAGCAGTTAAATATATTTTCGCATCGTTAAGAGATTTCAATTCATTAGGATCATTCAATACCTTTTATGCAAGTGGTAGTTTTCATATGTTCATATAGATTAAAACAATAACGTTCAGTGTTTGATAATATTTAAGATTGCAGAAGGTTTTTCTTTTCTTTGAATATGCAAATTAATTATAAAAACTTCATGCTTGACGATGTATATATTAAACTTGAATAAGTATTTGAATGCTTCTTATTAGCATGAATTAGAGTAAAATCTGTACTATAGAACGTTGGTTGACTAACCTATCTATATCTTATCTTATGCGTTACACATTTGATTTTAATACACCGTGCATATGCATGTGGTGCTAAATATGAGCGCATACATGCGTAAGCACAGTAGGGCGTTGTACAAACCATAATCCGCTTAATTAATTTTTGTCTTTTTAGTCCACGGAAATAATTCGTTATTTTGAAAATCAATATAAAATATCTACTTTGAAATTAAATCTGATATATTGTAGAGAAAGTTTTATATACTACAAGAAAATATTTTCGAAAATAAATAGTAAATTAAAACTTTTATACAATTGTTTCTATTGAAAAAATACCAAAGGCTTTAATTTGTAGAATAATCTATAAAAATAGATTTTTATTGAATTTGAAAAACGTTTTTTTTTTTTTAATATAAATTGTTTATCATTGCTATATAACTTTTCTAGATATAAATTATCGACAAAATGACGACCGACATTTCAATTGTTCGATGGGACCCCAGTCAGGGTCCTGGAAATGAATATATCGATGAATACGAATATGATGGAGGAAATTCCAGCTCTAGACTTTTTGAAAGATCACGTATAAAGGCTCTTGCTGAAGAACGAGAAAACGTTCAAAAGAAAACGTTTACAAAATGGGTTAATTCACATTTGTGTAGAGTTAACTGCAGGATCGGGGATCTATATGTAGATATGCGCGACGGAAAATATCTCATAAAACTGTTAGAAGTATTATCTGGTGAACGTCTGCCAAAACCCACAAAAGGAAAAATGAGGATCCATTGTTTGGAAAATGTAGACAAAGCTTTGCAATTTTTACGAGAGCAACGCGTGCATTTAGAAAATATAGGATCGCATGACATTGTGGATGGAAACGCTTCTCTCAATTTAGGCTTAATTTGGACTATAATTTTGCGATTCCAGGTAAATAATTTATTTTTTTTTATTTTAATATGTTTCAAAATTTCTCCAATATCTGTAAACGGTGAATATAAAGATCGTCAACTATTAAATTTTTAGATTCAAGATATTACAATTGAAGAAGTTGATAACAAGGAGACTAAATCGGCAAAAGATGCCTTACTTTTGTGGTGTCAAATGAAAACTGCTGGATACAATAATGTGAATGTTAGAAACTTTACCACTTCATGGCGCGATGGGCTCGCATTCAATGCGATCATTCATAAACACCGTCCTGATTTGGTGCAATTTGAAAAGTTGTCTAAGGCGAACCCCTTGTATAATCTGAATAATGCCTTCGACGTTGCAGAAGATAAGTTGGGTCTTGCAAAGTTACTCGATGCTGAAGATGTATTTGTCGACCATCCTGATGAAAAGTCCATTATTACTTATGTGGTTACGTATTATCATTACTTCAGCAAGCTAAAGCAAGAGACAGTACAAGGTAAAAGAATTGGGAAAGTTGTCGGAATTGCCATGGAAAACGATAAAATGATTAATGACTATGAACATTTCACAAGCGATTTACTAAAATGGATCGAAACAACTATCCAAGCCCTTGGGGAAAGAGAATTTGAAAACTCTTTAGCGGGTGTACAAAGTCAATTGGCTCAGTTTTCAAATTATCGAACTATCGAAAAGCCTCCAAAGTTTGTGGAAAAGGGTAATTTAGAAGTGTTACTATTCACGCTGCAATCGAAAATGCGTGCAAACAATCAGAAACCTTACATACCCAAGGAAGGAAAAATGATTTCTGATATAAATAAAGCTTGGGAACGTTTAGAAAAATCAGAACATGAGCGAGAGCTCGCATTGCGAGAAGAGCTTATTCGCCAAGAGAAGTTGGAACAATTGGCTGCCCGTTTTGATAGAAAAGCTTCAATGAGGGAAACGTGGCTTTCCGAGAACCAAAGATTAGTTAGTCAGGATAATTTTGGATTCGATTTAGCAGCGGTAGAAGCTGCTGCAAAGAAACACGAGGCTATTGAAACAGATATATTCGCATATGAAGAGCGTGTACAAGCAGTCATTGCTGTGTGCGACGAATTAGACTCAGAACGTTACCACGATGTTAAGCGAATAATGCTGCGTAAGGAAAATGTTATGCGATTATGGACTTACTTGCTAGAACTATTACGCGCCCGTAGAATGCGGTTAGAAATATCCTTACAATTGCAGCAAAACTTCCAAGAAATGCTATATATTTTGGATAATATGGAAGAAATCAGGCAGTTACTTTTAACTGATGACTATGGAAAACACCTAATGGGTGTAGAAGACTTACTTCAAAAACATTCTCTTGTCGAAGCAGATATCAACATTCTTGGAGAGCGTGTTAAAGTTGTGGTCCAAAATTCTCAGAAATTCTTAAGTGATGATCCAGAGTCATATAAGCCTTGTGACCCCGAAATCATTGTTAGCCGTGTTCAACAATTAGAGGATGCATATGCTGAATTAGTTCGTCTAGCTGTGGAGCGCAGAAGCCGTCTAGAAGAAAGTCGAAAATTGTGGCAATTCTATTGGGATACCGCTGATGAAGAAAATTGGATAAAAGAAAAAGAACAAATCGTATCAACCGATGAAATTGGACACGACTTAACTACAGTAAATTTATTATTGAGTAAACATAAAGCGTTAGAGTCGGAAATTACATCGCACGATCCTCAATTACAAGGTGTTGCTAAAATAGGTGCCGAGTTAATTACTGAAGGACACTTTGGAGCTGATCGTATTAAGGATCGTTTGAAGGAGATTCTTTCGAAATGGGATCATCTACTAGATTTGACTAAGTACAGACGTCAACGCCTTGAAAATGCTGTAGACTACTTCCAATTATTTGCTGACGCTGATGATGTAGACAATTGGATGCTGGATACGCTAAGAATCGTTTCGAGTGAAGATGTCGGACGTGATGAAGCCAACGTACAGTCTTTGCTTAAAAAACATAAGGATGTTGCAGATGAACTTAAGAACTATGCTGAAGTTATAAATGCTCTACACAAGCAAGCTGAAGATCTTAAATTGAACGACACGGAAAAGGCACATGTAGATAAACGTCTAGAAGCAATTGAAACTAGATACAAGGAGTTAACCGAATTGGCAAAATTGCGCAAACAACGATTATTAGATGCACTCAGCCTCTATAAGTTGATGTCTGAAGCGGACGGTGTCGAGCAATGGATAAAGGAAAAGACGAAAATGCTAGATACAATGACGCCTGGAAAAGACATTGAAGATGTCGAAATAATGAAGCATCGTTTCGAAGGTTTCGATAAGGAGATGAATGCCAATGCTTCTCGCGTTGCCGTTGTTAATCAACTAGCTAGGCAACTGTTGCATGTTGAACATCCTAATTCGGACGAAATACTGGAAAGACAAAACCATCTTAATCAAGAGTGGTCTACTTTACGTGAAAAAGCAGAAGCTAAAATGGATGATCTGAAATCTGCCCATGGTGTACAAACATTCTATATTGAATGCAGAGAAACAATATCATGGATCGAAGACAAAAAACGCATTTTAACTGAAACCGACAGCCTAGAAATGGACTTGACTGGTGTGATGACTTTGCAAAGACGTCTTAGTGGTATGGAAAGAGATTTGGCAGCTATTCAAGCTAAATTATCTAGCTTAAGTAAAGAAGCTGATAGTATTGAGAATGAGCATCCAGAGGAGGCACAAATAATCCGGGATAGAGTTTCCCAAATTGAGCTTATTTGGGAGCAACTAACCCAAATGTTGAAGGAACGTGACTCTAAATTGGAAGAAGCAGGTGATTTGCACAGATTTTTGCGTGATTTGGACCATTTCCAGACATGGTTGACCAAAACTCAAACTGACGTAGCATCTGAAGATACTCCAACTTCCTTGCCTGAAGCTGAGAAACTTTTAAATCAACATCAATCGATTCGCGAAGAAATTGACAATTACACTGAAGATTATAAGAACATGATGGAATATGGTGAGCGTTTAACATCAGAATCGAATACGTCGGATGATCCACAATATATGTTCCTTCGTGAGAGATTAAATGCATTGAAGGATGGTTGGGAAGAGTTGCATCAAATGTGGGAAAATAGACAAGTGCTGCTCTCACAAAGTTTGGATCAACAGTTATTCAATAGAGATGCACGTCAAACTGAAGTGCTGTTAAGTCAACAAGAACATTTTCTCAGTAAGGATGATACTCCAGTTAATTTAGAGCAAGCTGAAAACCAACTTAAACGTCATGAAGCATTCCTCACTACCATAGAGGCAAATGATGATAAAATAAATACTTTGTTGCAAGTAGCTGATACCCTTGTGGAGAAGGAACATTTCGATGCTGATAAAATCGGGAAGAGAGCTGAAAATATTGCAACTCGTCGTGATGATAATCGCCAACGAGCTTTGGATCAGCACGAGAAGTTAAAGAATCAAGTCAAATTGCATGAATTTTTACAAGACCTTGAAGAATTGGCTGAATGGGTTCAGGAAAGATATGTAACATCCCAGGATGAGACCTACAGGAGTGCTAAAACAATTCATTCCAAATGGACACGCCATCAAGCTTTTGAAGCGGAGATCGCCGCCAATAAAGAACGTTTATTTGAAGCGGAAAGGGCTGCTCAGGATTTGTCTAAAGAGAAACCAGAATTCAAAGATATTATAGAACCGAAGTTAAAAGAACTCGCCAAGCAATTCGAAGATTTAGAGGTGCACACAAAAGAGAAAGGCGCAATGTTATTCGATGCAAATCGTGAAGTTTTGGTACAACAAACTTGCGATGACATCGATTCCTATATTACCGACTTGGAAAAACAAATCGTCAATGCTGACACAGGCAATGACCTCACGTCAGTTAACATTCTTATGCAGAAGCAACAAGTCATACAAACTCAAATGGCAGCTAAAGAACGACAGGTAGAGGAGATCGACAAACAAACAGAATATTTGCAAAAGACAACTCCATTAGAGAAGATCGAACCAATTGTCACTAAGAAAACGGCAGTTCTTGATAGATTTGAAAAAATCAAAGCACCTCTTGTGGAACGCCAAAAGCAACTGGAAAAGAAGAAGGAAGCATTCCAATTCTGCAGAGACGTTGAAGACGAAAAGTTGTGGATTGACGAAAAGTTACCTTTAGCTACTTCAAAAGATTATGGTAATTCATTGTTCAATGTTCATGTACTGAAAAAGAAAAATCAATCACTTGCTACAGAAATTGATAACCACGAACCTAGAATAATGGCTATATGCAATAATGGCAGAAAATTAATTGATGAAGGTCATGAAGATGCTAAGAAGTTTGAGAGTCTCATTAGTGATCTAACTCAAAAATGGCAAGAACTTAAAGATGCTATTGATAATCGTAAGAGAAATCTTTTAGAATCAGAGAAGGTGCAACAATACTTTTTTGACGCGCAAGAGGCTGAATCGTGGATGAGCGAACAGGAATTGTACATGATGGTGGAGGATCGTGGAAAGGATGAGATTAGTGCACAAAATTTAATGAAGAAACATGAAAATTTAGAACAATCTGTTGAAGACTATGCTAATACAATTAGGCAATTAGGCGAAGTCGCAAGACAATTCAATACCGAGGACAGTGGCAGTGGTGATGCTGTGTCCGTTAAGCAATCCCAATTGGATAAACTTTATGCTGGCCTTAAGGATTTGGCTGGCGAACGTCGGGCGCGCTTGAATGAAGCTCTACAATTATTTATGTTGAGCAGAGAAGTCGATGACTTGGAACAATGGATTACAGACCGGGAAGTTGTTGCTGGATCCCAAGAACTTGGCCAAGATTATGATCATGTAACATTACTTTCGGAACGCTTTGATGAATTTGCACGTGATACTGAAGCCGTTGGGGGCGAACGAGTTGCTAAGGTTAACAATATTGCTGACAATTTAATTCAAGCTGGTCATTCAGATTCGGCCACAATTGCCGAATGGAAAGATAATTTGAATGAATCATGGCAAGACCTTTTGGAACTGATTGAAACACGCACTCAAATGTTGGCTGCTTCAAAAGAACTTCACAAATTCTTCCATGACTGTAAAGATATCCTTAGTCGTATTATTGAGAAGCAACATGGTGTTTCGGATGAATTGGGACGAGATGCTGGATCCGTATCGATTTTGCAACGAAAACACCACAACTTCATGCAAGACCTTATGACTCTTTATTCACAAGTACAACAAATTCAAGAGGAATCAGCAAAACTACAAGATTCATACGCTGGTGACAAAGCAAAGGAAATCACTAACCGAGAGCAAGAAGTTTTACACGCATGGTCTAATTTGCAAGCTATGTGTGATGCTCGTAAACAAAAACTAGCTGACACTGGTGATCTATTTAGATTCTTTAATATGGTGCGTATATTAATGATATGGATGGAGGATCTCGTCCGACAAATGAACACATCAGAGAAACCCAGAGATGTTTCAGGTGTTGAACTACTCATGAATAATCACCAAAGTCTGAAAGCTGAAATTGATACACGAGAAGACAACTTTGCAGCTTGTATATCTCTTGGTAAAGAATTATTGGCAAGAAGTCATTATGCATCTGCCGATATTAAAGACAGGCTTCTGCAATTGAACAACAGTCGAAATGCCTTGCTAAGACGTTGGGAAGAGAGATGGGAGAACTTACAACTAAGTAAATGAGTTATATATTCTAATTGAAACGATTTATTTCATTTGGAATTCTAAAATGTAGTTTTAGAGGTATACCAGTTTGCCAGAGATGCTGCCGTTGCTGAGGCTTGGCTTATTGCCCAAGAACCTTATCTTTTGTCTTCAGAATTGGGGCACACCATTGATGAAGTTGAGAACTTAATTAAAAAACATGAAGCATTCGAAAAATCTGCTGCTGCCCAAGAAGAACGTTTTAGTGCCCTTGAGCGCTTAACAACAGTAAGTATTTGGACTAGGCATCGCCACAATAATGAATGCGTAGTCCTACAATCGTATCCATTATAATTGTGAAAAAATCTATACATAAAGGAGTTAGTATTTTCGCTTCTTCAGAGATATGAAATCGGTAGTTAGTATCAAGGAATAGTTTATAAACAATATTCTTTGAACTATCCATACCACAGTTTAGCAGAATCACGTGGAATTAAATATATTATATTTAAATATATTTTTTATAGTTTGAGCTTAAGGAAATCAAGAGACGTCAGGAATTGGCGGAAGAAGCTGAGAGGCTGCGAGTTAAAGAAGAATTGGAGGCTAAAGCAGCTTTGGAAGCTGCCGAGCAGGCTAAACGGGAAGCAGAAAGGCGTGATATTGTCGACACAGCGGCAGTAGCGGCTGAAGAATCAGCAGGTAATTTTTAAAATTTCGGAACAGCAATATTATTCAGATATCGCAGACCAATGACCAATTTTTACGATTTAAAAAAGAATCATTCGAGAATTTTATATAGAATGTTGTTACTCACATCTTTTATGTTTAAGTTTTGAACCCAATAAGAATTATTATCATAGTATTACTTGCACTTTATATTACATAAAGTTCGATGTAACCGAACATTCTATACTCTCGCAACTTTCAAAGAACAAAGCCGGGGGCACATTTTCAGGTGTTGACAAAATTTTGTATTAAACATTAAATGTTGCGTAAGAATTCAACATTTATCATTCGATTGAATTGAGATTTGATTATAATCATATATGGTACCTGAATCAACGTAATTAACTGAAAGTACATATAAACTTCAAACCAAAGGGGCTAAATTTAATTCGTTTATCGTATCGTAAATATCAGAAAAAGGTCAACCAGAGAATTGGAAATCATTATGTTAGGGATATGCGGTTTAAACCAAGATCTAAACCGATTTCATTCATATTAAGCGCTAAGTCACATTATTTTTAAGAAACCAACATATATGGTAAAAAACAAATACAACATAAATGGTTTAAAGTCAGGTGGAAAGGCGAATATCACTATGTGGGAATACTGGGGCCGGGGGATGTCTGGACAGATTGCATAAACCACGCAATTTTGAGAAGATAACTCACACATCGAGCAATATATTATAAGCGGTATAAGTCTGCTAGAATAACGAAATTCATTATATTTAGTTTGTGGGAGCTGGTGTAATTCGTGGACCGATTTCACAAATTTTAGGCGTTAAACTGTAATATATCCAATATTAAACGTTCACTTAATTTGGCTAAGATATCTCACATATTGGCCGATATATACGGTATCCGGGTCTTTGTATTTTTATATTCCGAATGCGCCCATTTCTGAACTGTAATATAGGGATTTTAAAATAATTTTATGCGCCAAATTTTGTTGAAATGGGTTAAGTAGTTCCTGAGGTATGGGATATCACCTAAAATTGGGTGAAGCCACGGCCATTAACCAATTTTTACACCGCTTCCTTTGAAACTTTTCCTGTCTTTATTTTAAAAGTAATGCTTCTGAGTTCTTCAAGATATCTCAATTTTTATTCAAGTTATCGCTTGCACGGACGGAGGGACAGACAGACATCCAGAATTCAAACACATTTCGTCATCCTGATGACTTCGATATATATAACTCTATATATATCTCGATAAGTTTTAGGTGAACAACCGTTAGGTGAACAAAACTATTGCACTCTGTTGCAACATGTTGCGCGAGTATAAAAATTTAAAATATTCTCAATTTCTAACACCAAAAAGTAATTAACACCTTTGCTAATTATTTGGTCAATATTCTCTCCTAATTTATTGTGTACATCTTTATTTTGTCAAGCAAGTGTTACAAATTTTAGAAAGTTTTCGGTTGACTGATCAATTTCATTAGATATTGGCAATCAAGTGGCGGTAGTTATTCGAAAAAACTTCTCGTCAAAATTTAGCTTTGGTTTTGCCTGAATTTCAACCAACGACCCCCAAATTACAGTTATGAACTATGGAGAGACGAAATAAAATTTTAAATTTAAAGAAAACAGTTTTCTGGAGAATAAATCCTATAAATAAATGAGAATGAAATGAAGTGGAACCTTAAACACTTTTATTTAATTTTATTTTAATAACCGGTGATTAAAGAAATCCTCAAATATATCCTTAATTGAATAATCGTTGCTAAAATCGGTTAAATAATTTAAGGTCATATATCTTTAATAAAATTGTAACGTTATTTTATTGCCTAATTAAGCATTGCCAATAACGTTTTTTTGTTTTCTCAATGAAAATATAAACATCTACTAAATTTGCAATATTTAGTTATATACTTATATAATTTCGATCTCATATTTTACTTAAACATTTTTGCTGCCATGGAAAAGACGTAGTAGATACATATGTTGATGTGGAACATACTGTAGAGCCACATACAGGTACTTTAATTAGTCTTTGATAAAAGCGTGTGTAGAAATTGGCCATATAACTAAATCAACTGGACATTAAAGTAATTTAAATAAGTGTGGTATTTTATACATATATATATAAATGAGGTATCGAATGCAAAATATTCAAACTTTAAGTTAATTTCTTCTATAACTAATTCCATGTATGACGATAAACTAAATCGTAGTTGTTGCTGACTAAACAGTTGACTAAACTCTGCGTACTGATTATTCTTGAGAAGTAGTAAATTACCGGCTACATTACCTAAACCAAAATTCATATAAAATGATTAGCATATAAAAGTTAGAATTTAAGTGAGCCCACAAGTACTTTTGACCTGCGAATACTATTCGTATAGTTCCCATCTGCATAATATTAGGTACAGTTAGTAAAACAAGTTATTTCTCTTGTTTGGGAGCATTCTCTCGCCATTGAAGTAATATTCGAGGTATCTAGTTGCTAAAATCAGCGCAGTATTCTGATCCCCGTCGTAAATGTGGTGTCACCATTTAAGTCTGTTATGGCCAATAATCAGATATGCGTTTTGTTAATAGATAGTTATCAATAACTTAATGCAAGTCTCGTTTGTCCCTAATGACAGCCACACTTAACGTTCGTGTCGCCTAAGCCTTTAAAATGCATATTGCTGAAATTCTGGAAGATTGTAGACAATGAAATTGTTTTTATATGTATGGCCACGAATATACTACATTTTATGCTTCTAGAGTATATATGTCCTTTTTTAAAATCTTTTCAAATTAAATATGTATATGTATGTGAAAACTCTAAAATGAAAATTCTTTAATACTTAGAACATCCAACTTTATCCGCTGGTGAAGGACAAGAAGGTTATCTCACAAGAAAACATGAATGGGAATCCACTACAAAAAAAGCCTCGAATAGGTCCTGGGATAAGGTATTACACGTTATTGTAAACATATCAATAATTCTTTTCTGAATTATTTTCATTTTGTAGGTATACGTAGTCGCAAAAGTAGGGCATTTATCATTCTACAAAGATCAAAAGGGTTATAAAAGTAATCCTGAATTGACTTTCCGTGGAGAGCCCAGTTATGATTTACAAGGTGCAGGTATTCAAATTGCTACCGATTATACCAAAAAGAAACATGTACTAAGAATAAAGTAAGTATTAGCAAGATTTTAATTAAAGAAATATAATATTTTGCATATGTGTAATTTCAAAATTCAAGGCTTTCTGGGGGCGCTGAATTTTTATTACAAGCGCATGATGATGATGAAATGTCTCAGTGGGTATCGTCCCTGAAGGCCCAAAGTGATTCAGCTACCGTTGCCGAGAGCAGATCCCAAACATTACCAGCCACTTCACAGAAGGATGAACCAAAACGCAGATCTTTCTTTACTCTTAAAAAAAAATAAAGTGAGGACGTTCATTATTAATAATAATATTAAAATTTGCTTACAAAACTGCACGACAAATATGCTAAATATATGTATATGTATCTTATTTATTAAAACCATGTATGCATTTCAATGTATTCAATAAACATTTATTCCTCAAACTCTTATAGGGGAAGATCAATGTTTAATTTTTTTCAATTGTATTGGACTTTTTTCAACATCTCAAAGCAAGCCTGTTGTTAGATTACCCTGCAAGCCAACAGTCGGTTAAATTACACGTTAATTACCCCAGAGCGCTACCAGCGATTTCTGTTAAACATTTCATTACATTCTTAAGGTCGAATTGAAAAATCGAGTCGAAACTCTTTTGTACGAATGATCGCCCATCCCTTTCTTACTCATAGCTTTCAACATTTGGCAACATATATATTCGTCTTGTGCAATTAGACTAGTGTTCTTAGTGAATTCACCGGTTAAATAGCCGGGACAGTTACCGTAAAAAGCGATTAGTCCTACCATATATATCTGGTAGTACTACCATAAATCCCAAAAGAAAATTTATTAACAAAATAATTCTATTATATAATTTTTGTTTGTTAAAGCAATTATAAATTGATTGTACTATATCTAAGTTAATACATAACAGTGGCTCACGAAAGGATTCGGAATTTTTTTTAAATTTATTTAAATTTTTTTTAAAGAAAGTCCTATAAAAGTTATTTTATCTTAGTTTAATACTCCAAACACACAATTTTTAATATATGTAAGCATTAAGCTTTCCTTTCCTAGAAAGAATTCAATACATCGAAAGCAGAATTATGAGCGTACACCACTCTAAACATGAACTGAATTTAATTCACAATTACATAAAGTGATTTAAATCACATAAATATTCAGAATTTTTATTCTTAACGGGATGGTAAAGGCACCGTATCCGCACAGATGCGTGTCGCTTTTGGCAGAATATTACAATCATTCTGTATGTAAAACTTGGTTTCGGCAGTTTTAACTTTGAACAAATTAAAATACGTTGAAATGTCTAAAATATGGGTAGAAAGTAAAAGGAAACTACCTTGGAGGAAAGAAAAATAATATTCAATTTACGAATTGAAGGAAAAACATTGAAAGAGATATCTAGTGTCATAAAAAGAAGCACTACAAACATCCACAGCATTTTGCAGAGGATTTCGTTAAACTTAGGACAGCGACCAGACCATCCACGTACTTCTGCACCGGAAATGAATAAGAGTCTTGCTACGATTAGCGGAATAGACGTTAGCGATGAAACTGTGCGAAGAACGCTTAGAGCTGGTAGGTATAATGGACGAACTACACGCATTAAGACGCTCATAAGTGAAAAGAACCGATTAAAGCGTTTGCAGTTCGCAAAAATGTACATTAATCACGGCAGAGAGTTTTTGACAAAAATGATATTTAGTGATGAGACTAAATTCAACATTTTCGGGCCGGACTGTGGTAATAAAGTATGGCGAAAAGCGAATTCTAAAATGTACTGTAAACACATAATATGTTCAGTTAAGCGTGGAGGTGGCAATGTAATGTTGTGGGGATGTATGAGTGCAAATGATGTCGGTAATATGCAATTTATTACTGACAAAATGTTTCAACGAAAATATATTCAAATCTGAAAGGACACTTTGAATGCTAATGCGGGTAAACTTGGGCTTTCGGGTCGCTATATCTTTCAACAAGATAACGTCAAAGCATACGGTTCACAACACGAAACTTTGGATATTATATAATACTCCAAATGTTTTGTAAATGCCACCCCAGTCGCCGGATCTCAAACATATCGAGCACTTGTGGGAAGATTTAGAGCAAGCCATTCGGAAATACGAGATTACGTCAAGGGACAGTCTTAAAGCAGCGATACTCGAAGAATGGGCGGAGATGTCAGCTAGGGGAACTTTTATTGGGAGTTGGTGTTTTCTATGCAGAATAGATTAAGAAAGGTTATTAAGATGAAAGGATACTCCACAAGATATTAGTTTTTACTAATACTATATTATACAAGTATAAATGAGTTTGTCTTTCCGAAAACTTTTGTGATGTGAATGCATATAGCCTTTAAGTTGAAGCGTTATTTACTTAAATTTTTCTTTGGACAAGTTTCTATTTTTATATTTAAATTAAAGCTTAAATTACAATGAATTGATTGCATTAATTTTCCAGAAATAAATAAAGAGTAAAAAAAAGATTTTGGTCCCTTAAAATTAAAAAAATTTTCCGGATACTCTTGTGAGACACTGTATATATATATATGTTACATATGCTTATGTAAGCGTAACAACATTTAAATAAGTTTATAAAACTTTAATAGGAACACTACTATATTATTAAAATTAAGTTACATATTGTGGGGAACACGAATTCCAGAATCGATGATAACTTGCCGGAATCTAACAGACATCGAAACTAGTAGTTGCGAGAATGTTCGAATTGCGATATTGTAGAGAATTCGAATGTCAGAACAAAACAGAATCGACGATAATTTGGCAGCATCAGCCAGACAGCGAAGCCTAGTATTTGCCAGAATGTTCGAGTGACGATCTGTTAGTAACGATCTACTATATAAGGGCAGCAGGACACGGTTCTAATTAGAGTGTTGCTAAGTAAAGTGCAAATGCGTTATAAGTAAGCTCGAATAACGAGTGACAAAGTGTTAAGTTATTGAATAAGATTAAATTGTGACTTTAATTGAACAATCCAGTGATCGAAATCAGAATGGAGTTTCAACGTGAACGATTAATTTAGTAAATCCGTTACAATAATAATTCGTGGATAAAAAATACGTTGTATATCCACTAAACATTTGAAAATTTCAGCATATCAGAAAAGTTTTACTTATATTAACCAGCAGCAACATAAGCAGTGTTAACTCCATGATGAATGAGCAATGAAAAGAGGAAATTTTGGCTATTTATTAGCAAATCATACTGACATACCGACAAACGCTCTCCATTTAGGAACAGTAAGGATCTCAAAAGCTCCAATTGCTCCAATTGCTATCGTAGTGCTCCAATAGTCGTATAAGTGGGACTTAAAAAACGTCTAGACCACAGAAGTAGTAGACCTTTCGTGGTGGCATTTCTGGGAGTGAATAGCGGCCGCCTTGGATTTTCAATGTTAGCAATGAAGGGAATTATATGATGAGGATGTTAATATTAGACAAACTTCAATTGTTAAATAATAAAAACTATGTGAATTGTTGCCTTATATAACGTGAAATTATTTATTTATGGTATATTTTATTAAAAGAAGCTGTAAATTGTATTTTGTACTCAAGAAATTTAATTATTGACAATCATATTTTTCTTTACTGGTGAGTGCTTTTTCATGAAATGCAGCTCTGTTGCTAAGATTTCTCGGTGGTGAGTTTTCTCTTGGCTAGATTTGTTTACATTTGACAGCCAGAAAATGCTTTCGTTTGCAATAGACTGTAATAGTTTTGTTCACCTAAAGGTTGTTTGTAGCACTTAAAATTAATAGGTATAGATTTATATATATAAAAATGATCAGTATGACGAGACAAGTTGAATTCCGAGTGACTGTATGTCCGTGCAAGCGATAACTTGAGTGAAAATTTGGACATCTTTATAGTATTTATCACACATATTTCTTGGTGCCATGAGGAGGTTAGTATTGCAGGTGGGCGTAGTCGGACTCCTTCCACGCCCACAAAATGGAATTTGGTACAGGGAACCACAGGAAAGAAATTTTTAAAAAGTTGCCATGACTTCGCCCCTAATAGGTTTAATGTACACATCTCACTAAATCTATATCCGCCAAACTTGCTGAGAAGAAATATTTTCAGCACCTTCACAAATAGTGTGAAAATAAATGAAATCGGATAATAGCCACGCCCACTCCCCACATAACGGTTATGTTGAAAACTACTAAAAGTGCGATATGGCCTTAAATAAATACGTCAGAAGCGTTAAATTTCACAGCCAAGATGGTTCCAAGGACCTTCAAAGGGATCGGTGTAAATATTGGGCAATGGGAGTGGTCTCAGGATATTATATTTGCTTCCTTATGCTGCAGTGCGAAAATAAGCAAAATCGGATTACAACCACACCTACTTCCAATATATCACAATTTTAAATTCGATATGATCATTTTACTTTACAGTATATAAATCAATTAAAAGTGAAGATATCAAATAAAACTTTGCGCAAATAGTGCCCAAAACTGGTGGGAATCGGAAAACCCCGAAGTGCTGAATATGTGGGCCTGATGATAGTGTCTATATCTGAATTTTTACCGAAACTACCGGTCAATCTGTGAAATATCTTAATGAAATTCAAGGAATATCTTTTCATGATAATAATGTGCCCTTAGGTCAAAAATGGGATAAATAGTTCTCCTAGCCCCTCATAAACCTAATATAAGGATTTTCAAACCTCCAGTAGACTTTATAACATATAAATACGTCGGCCAATACGAGAGTTCCCTCTGTGAAAGTCAGGTAAAATCTTTTTCTGGCAATAATATTCGAGTCATGTCGTACCCACACCGCCAATATACCCAATATAAAAATGTCTAACTTCTGAAGGGCTTTATATCGTATATATGGAGCAATATGTAAGATATCTCAGCAGAATTAAGTGCATGTATAATGTTGGTTGAAACATAGTTTAATGCCAAAAATGTATGAAATCGGTAAACGAATACCCCGGCTCCCATATGCTAACATAATGATTTTCGTTACTCTAGCAGACTTTAAGCCGAATATGTCGGTCGGTGTGTGTGTTATCTTCCTGACATTGTGTGGAAGAATGTTCTCTAGTGTACTTGAGTAATGACAAAATTTAATGCAATCACTCCAAATTTTCCTCTACCCCAAATATACCAGATGTTGGTCTATATAATGATTTTGGTTTCTCTGGTTAACTTTTTCCTCATACACCCAATATATTTAATTAATCCGCTTTGGTTGAGTTTATATCACATATATCTCATTTGAGTTAATTTGATTGAATTTAATATAAATATCTCGGCCTCGAAGCAAAATATAGTAATGAAAGTACGTGAACCTGTACCTGTAATATAAGTTATTAAGATACCAAATATGATTTGGTATGGGATTTCCCATTGACGGTTTCATCTAATAATGAATGTTGATTTCTTCCGCATAATTTTTATACTCTCGCAATATGTTGCTAGAGAGTATATTAGTTTTGTTCACCTAACGGTTAGTTGTAACATCTAGAACTAATCGAGTTAGATATAGACATATATATATATAAATGATCAGGATGAAAAGACGAGTTGAAATCCGAGTGACTGTGTCCATGCAAGCGATAACTTGAGTAAAAACTAAGATTTCGTGCAGAGGATCTTAGTAAGGCGGGGCATCTGTGGGCAAAAAGTTTTGTAAAAGTGGGAATGAACCCCCCCCATAGGTTAAATATAAATATCTGGGAAACCGTTAAAGCTATATCAATCAAACTTGCTCCGAGTAAGTCTTTCTAGCATCTATTCATATACTGAGAAAATGTATGATGTAGGATAATAACCACGCTCCCTCCCATATAAAGGTTATGCAGAAAACTACTAAAAGTGCGTTAACTCGCTGAACGAACACTTCAGAAACATTTAATCTTACAGAAAATATGATACGGAAGAGTTGCATAGGAATTCGTGTGAAGCTTTGGTAATGGGCGTGGCCCCGCCCACTTTCGGGTGAAATCCCATATCTTAAAAACGCCTTAACCAATTTCAACAAAATTCGGCATGGGACATTATATTTGCATTTTTACACATTGTCACATTGTGAAAATGGGTGAAATTGAATAAAATCCACGCCTATTTCTCATATTACACTATTTTAAGTTTCATCTGATACTTTCACTGTAAAGTAAATAAATCGAGCATCAGTTAAGATATTGGACTAAAGCTTTTCGCGAATAGTGCGTTCAAGATATGCCATTTAACGCGTAGAAATATTCGTAATCGGATTATAACTTTCAAACCAAGCTTTCGGTCAATATGTAAGATATCTTAGTAAAATTAAGTGAACGTGTGATATTGGATATACCATAGTTTAATACCGAAAATGTGTAAGATCGGTCAACGAATTATCTCAGTTCCCGTATACTACATATAATGCTTTTTGTTTTTTTAGCAGACTTTATGCCGAATATGTCGGTCACTGTGTGAGTTACCTTCACAAAATTGGGTGGTGTTCATGTTCCCTATATACTTGCATAATGAAAAGAGTTAATGTGATCAGTGCAGATCTTCTTCTATCCCAAAAATGGCCGATATAGGAATTCCCGACTTTATATCTGACTTTAAACCGTTTATGTTGGTCAATATGTGTGATATTTTAATGAAATTAAGTGGATACATTTGCTCGCGGATCACAATTCTCCCTATATAATAGTGGTATATGGATATAGTTGTCAACAGATAATCTCATTATATATTTAACATATTCTTTAATTTATGGGTTGTTAATCAATTAAGCTCGATTTTTAGTTTTCAAAAATTTTATTGTGTAGCTAAGGTTATTTGGCCATCGTTATCTTATCATCCAAATCTAAACTATCTATAAGCACTATTAATTAACCTTACCTCTTCTGAAATGAAGTTTGTCAGAAGATACAAACCCAGTAAGCAATGTACAAACCAACAAGTAACAAATCCCAAAATTTTCACCTATGCTTACGCAGGCGAATGCTATTAGAATGAAAGAAATTACAATAAGAATGCAATAAAATCTTGGGAACGAAGGGAAAAAAACTAGGCACTTTACGAGGTGTGTCTCAAATATGCTACTACTAAAACGGCCAAATGCCTCCAAAAAGACTCAAATGTGCTGTAGTGTGTTGCCGTGTTATGCCATATAACTTATTACTTTAGATATGATTCTTATAAATTTTCAATTATTTTTCTATTATTAAAATTCATAAATATTAAATTTACCAAGTATTGACTAAATTCTTATTTATTGCATCAAAACATTATTAAAAGTTTCCTAGTTTATCAAAATTATTTACCGAACCTTTGTACAAAAACTATGTATTTCGTGCAGTGGGGTCATTTAAACAATAATTTAAACGCAGAAACGTAGAAGAAGACTTTAATATTGTCAAATTAAAATTTCCATTAAAAATATATTTTGGAACGAAAAATTCTTCTTTTATAGTCCTTTTATTTAAAGCTCAGTACCGGAAAAACGCATTATTTCGACCAGGTGAGCTCAGCTGTGTAAAAATGTTGACAACCATATGATTCTTTTACTACTTCCATGCTTATACAACGCCAAGAAGTCACGACTATCGAAACTTCAGAACATTGAAAGAATTTTCAGGAAATACACACATATACTGGGTTTATACACGGAAACTCTTGTTGCTCATTTTCGGTAAATTCTCTTTTTGTGTTGCCCTATGTACGCATATTTACTCGGCAACACTCTAATTAGAACTGTCTCTGCTGCGATTCCGCCAGCCCTTATATAGTAGATCGATACCAACGCGTCGCCACTGGAACATTCTAGTAAATACGGCTTTCGCTGTCTGGCTGATTCTGGTAAACTATCCTTGATTGTGTTTTGTTCTGACATTCGTGTTCGCCACACTGCCATCCACCTAAGTCTGATCGGCCCAATTAGACACATTTGTGGTACCAAACGCATCAAACCGTTCTAAATGAACTATTTTGATTTTATTCCTGAGTCTTCCAATGGTTTGTATGCAATATACTACCATTATTGAGTCGTTTAAAAACTTGGTATGGTCCTTCTCCACTACACTGCAATTTAGGAGATAAGCCTTTTTTCCATTGTGGGTTATATAACAACACTCAATCTCCTTCTACAAACCACTCAGTAGAGTTCATTGCCTTATCGTATTTGCCTTCATTTTATCACTCATAATTTGCGTGCGCTATCTCACCATAGCATCTATTCCACTCATCCTGTCTTCTAGGATACTGTTGCTTTCCCTAGCATTCCTTCCACCATTGGGGTTAGTTACAAACTTCAGATCTATCAGTAACCGAACATTATTACCGAAAATTACCCTTGCTGGAGGTGCTACCCTTGCTACGCTTTAATATATATATCTAAGAAACTGTTAAAACTATAACATTCAAACTTGCTCAGAACAAGTTATTCTAGAATGCCCTCACGTACTGGGAAATTTTGTGAAATCGGATAGTAACAGTAACCACGCACACCTCAAATACAAGAGTTATGTTGAAAACCACTAAAAGTGCGTTAGCTCACTGAAGAAACACGTTAGAAACATTAAATCTTACAGAAAATGTGGTACGGAAGGTCTGCATAGGAAGCAGTATGAAATTTGGACAATGGGGGTGGCACCGCCCACTTTTAGGGGAAATCCCATATCTCAAGAACGACTTAACCAATTTCAACCAAATTTGGTATATGACATTATATTTATATATTCATGTCATTTTGTGAAAGTGGGTGAAACCGGAGAACAACCACGCCTACTTCTCATATAACAATATTTTAAATTTCATCTGAATCTTTCACTTTAAAGTATATAAATCAAGCAGCAATTTAGATATTGGAATGAAACTTTGCACAAAAAAATAGTCTTGCGAAAAAATAGTCGAAATTGGTATATAATTTTTCAAATCCCCATATACTCAATATAAGGACCGGAGTGCCTATGTCCGACTTTATACCGAAAATATCGGTAAATCTGTGAAATATTGTAATGAAATTCGAGGATTCTCTTTCAATGATAATAATGTGCTCTTGTGCCAAAAATGGGGAAATCGGGTAAATAATTGCCCTAGCCCTCATGTACCTAATATAAGGATTTTCAACCTCCAATTAGGCTTATACCACATATCTCGGTCGATATATGAGTTATCCCTGTGAAATTCAGAGAGCTTCTCTTTCCGAGAAATGTGGGTCCGTGTGCCTAAAATGGAAAAAATCGGGCAAATAGTTCAGCTAGCAGACTTTAAGCCGAATATGGCGGTCAGAGCGTGAGTTATCTTCATAAAATTGAGAGGAAACAAAAAAAAAAGAAAGTTAATGCAATCAGGCCAGACCTTCCTCTAGCCCAAATATACTCGATATAGTGATTGACGACTTTCCTGCGGAGTTTCAACCTTATATGTTGGTCATATGTGTGATATTTTTATGAAAATAAGTGGATATATTTTCTTAAACATAACGTGGTTTCTCGCTAAATATGAATGAAATCATTCTAGACCATGGTCTAAGCCGCTTATTCCTAATTTCCTTTCCCTTTCCTTTTCCTTTCCTTTTCCCTGGTTGACTTTTTCCTCATGTATCTAATGTCTTTATTTAAGCCACTAGAAAATACGTGAGTCTGTGACCTGCAACATAAGTTAAAAAAAAAACCAAGTATGGTCATAATCCCTTGACTGTTTCGTCGAATAATGAATGTTGAATTCTCCCGCACCATTTTTATACTTTCGCAACATGTTTAATATAAAATTTTGGCAGCACCTGAAAGCATTTCCCCCCCCTTTAATCCTTGCACATTGAAAAAGTATAAAACGTACTGATTACAGATGCGATGTCCCACCGTCCCTGTAATTTAGAATGTAGAAATTGTTCGAAATCGGAGGCAAAAGAAGACATTAAGATGTCCGATTAATGACAATACAGCCAAGGTCTAGGAGTCATGGCCAGATAAAGTACAATTCACTAATTCACCATTACAATTCATGTGTGATATTTGTGCGAATTGGCATGGATGTGGCTAGTCCATTTCACACGAGTAAATGAGGAAACAAATATGTTTTGGCTGTCATACACTATTTCAGCAAATAGTCAGAGGTATATCCAATTCCTAATCAAGACGCTGAAACAGTAGCGGACATATTCATCAACAATTGTGTAACGAGATACGGTGTTGCAATAGAATTTCATTCTGACTAAGGAAGGAATTTGGAATCAGCTCTAATTCAGGAAACGTGCCAGAAACTGGGTATCCGGAAAAAACGTACATGCATTACATCCGTAGTCCGATTGCATAATAGAACAATTCAATCGAACTTTAGACAAGTATCAGAAAGATTGGGATACCCATATATCCTTGTTCCTGATGGCTTATCGGTCTGCTATACATGAAAGAACAGGACAGACTCCAGCAAGGGTAATTTTCGGTAATAATGTTCGGTTACTGATAGATCTGAAGTTTGTAACTAACCCCAATGGTGGAAGGAATGCTAGGGAAAGCAACAGTATCCTAGAAGACAGGATGAGTGGAATAGATGCTATGGTGAGATAGCGCACGCAAATTATGAGTGATAAAATGAAGGCAAATACGATAAGGCAATGAACTCTACTGAGTGGTTTGTAGAAGGAGATTGAGTGTTGTTATATAACCCACAATGGAAAAAAGGCTTATCTCCTAAATTGCAGTGTAGTGGAGAAGGACCATACCAAGTTTTTAAACGACTCAATAATGGTAGTATATTGCATACAAACCATTGGAAGACTCAGGAATAAAATCAAAATAGTTCATTTAGAACGGTTTGATGCGTTTGGTACCACAAATGTGTCTAATTGGGCCGATCAGACTTAGGTGGATGGCAGTGTGGCGAACACGAATGTCAGAACAAAACACAATCAAGGATAGTTTACCAGAATCAGCCAGACAGCGAAAGCCGTATTTACTAGAATGTTCCAGTGGCGACGCGTTGGTATCGATCTACTATATAAGGGCTGGCGGAATGGCAGCAGAGACAGTTCTAATTAGAGTGTTGCCGAGTAAATATGCGTACATAGGGCAACACAAAAAGAGAATTTACCGAAAATGAGCAACAAAAGTTTCCGTGTATAAACCCAGTATATGTGTGTATTTCATGAAAATTCTTTCAATGTTCTGAAGTTTCGATAGTCGTGACTTCTTGGCGTTGTATAAGCATGGAAGTAGTAAAAGAATCATATGGTTGTCAATATTTTTACACAGCTGAGCTCACGTGGTCGAAATAATGCGTTTTTCCGGTACTGAGCTTTAAATAAAAGGACTGTAAAAGAAGAACTTTTCGTTCCAAAATATATTTTTAATAGAAATTTTTATTTGACAATTTAAAAGACCTTCTATGTTTCTGCGTTTAAATTAATGTTTAAATGACCCCACTGCACGAAATACATAGTTTTTGTAAATAGGTTCGGTAAATAATTTTGATAAACTAGGAATTATTGACTTGAAGGAAGATGTTTTTAAATCAGTATCTTTGTTCTTATTTTATTGTCTATTAGCTTGTTATATAAAGTCTACACCACACGTTTTATAAATTAAAATTTTTTTAGGTTATACTCGTAAATTGTAATAGGGACTCACTGCTTGTTTTACATTTGGAGCTGTCCCATTTCGAGTGGTGAGCTTTGGTGTCACCCAGTTATTAGAGGAAATATACTGTTAATTATACACCAGACCATGGTTTCAGCGTCTCATTCTCACTACAGTCGAGTCTACGTAATCGGAACGCACTCGGATTTTTATCCGGCCAAGGACTGTTAACTCGGCAACATTACACAAAATTAAGTGGAGAATGTTTCTGCCATTATAACAACAACACCAACAATGTTGTTGTCCTTGATAGTTGCGAAGTAGAAGTCACTTAACTTATATTAAGTAATATAAATAAAAATACGAAAATTCTATGTTCGCATGAGTTGGCCATTGGCCATTGGCCACAGCTTGTTTATTATCTGTTACTACCATCAATATTCTAGTATACAGAAATATCAAAATCAGGCAACTGCTCGAGATAAGTTACCTACATCATTTTGCGAGTTTAAATACATTGAATATCTTTAAGGGCAATATGTGGACTAATACTTACTTTCTCACATTTTCGTTGTTTTGTTTCACGACGAAAACACACATCTACTGAATGATTGTAAATTCTAATGACCGTCATTATTTTCCATTTCTTTGTGTTTCATTTTACAATGTTTGTCAAAAATTGGAGCTATGCTGGTAAATACTTTGAAGATTTAGTCGCTTGAATAATTTGCTTGTTATCTGCGTTTTCAAGTGCAATGATTTGGGCAGCCTTCCGTAAAGTGAAATTCCATAATAGTATCCAACGAAAGTGTGCCGATAACTATAATCTAGTTAATTTTAATTAACAGGATTAATAATCTTAATAAATTTTGAGCTTGTGACTTCGCCCTCTTATGTCCGCACCATTATTGCCTAACACCTCCTGTCTTCTTTCTATACTTCTTATCGGTCTCTCACTTCTGTCTAACGTTCGTCTTTGGTATTTTCAACACAGTACCAAGCTTTATTTTGACCTAGCTATCGTCTATGAGTAAATGAGTTATCTGGCACCCCTTGAGTTGGCAGTTGTATATGGTGACATATGTGACGCGAATGAAATGTTTATATTAATTTAGGAATATTTGTTGTTTCTGCTGTGACGTGTCAGTGATGCGTATTTAGTTTATTTGATAATGTTGGATTACGTAGTAGTGTTCACGAAAGGAGGTGTAATCCTTTGGGATTATAATTCCTCTGAAATTACTTACTCTGCCTGTATAAATAACCTTATTAGAAGTTTCATACTTGAGGTATGTTAAATCTTGTATTTTTCAATGTATTTTTCACTATAGGTAAATATTTATAGGAGCGCAATACAGAATCTAAATATTTTGAAAAGGATAATTTAGCAGTACAGTATAAACTTGATAATGAATTGGAGCTAGTATATGCGGCTATCTTTCAAAAAGTAATTAAATTGAATTATTTGGATACATTTCTTGGAGAACTGCAGCAGGAATTCAAGACAAAGTTTGCTGATATATTAACATCTGAACGAAGACTTCCAACAAAATACGATTTTATTGAAGAATTTCGAAATACATTGACGGCAGTGGAAAAATCATCAAGTAAGGCAAGCAGTGCACCGAAACAAATGCGCTCATATAATGAGTCCACAAAGTCTAAGAAAAGCGTTGCGTCGATGTATGATAATAATAAAAACGAAAATGTAAAAAAAGTTGTCATACAGGAAACGTCTAAGCAGAAAAACACTAATTTAACAACAGAAAATTTAATTCTGGAAAACCGCAAGAGATTAAAGGAGAAAATGACTTCCAAAAAGAATCCTACAGAACCGAGGTCGAAGGCAACTGCATCAGAAAAAGCTGGGAAAAAACCAAGAGTATGGGATTTAGGAGGCAGCTCAAAGGATGCAGTAATTTTGGATAGATCAAAGGATCAGCCACAGGATGGTCAATATCAAAAAGTACAAAATAATGTAAGTTCGATATTTTTTTCTTTTACCACAAATTCTAGTATTACAAATCCGAAGATATACGAAATTAGTAAAATCAATCCACAGTAGTAGAAGATAACTCTCTATATATTTAACAAAAATCGTTTATGTCATACATTACGAAAAATGGTCCACTCGTTAAGTACTAAAATTATTGTTCAATAAAGTAATGGTTTCAGAAATGCAATTTTTTACATTTAAATCCCGCTGAATGTATCTTTATTATTTAAAATAGCGTATTATGATATTTAATAATTAGTATAATTTTAATAATTCCGATTATTCCAATATTTAGAAAATTATACTTGCTTACAGATTGTTGGTACAATGCAGGGGCACATTCAAGACCTGGAAGTTGAAAGTGATTATGTTCCATTAGAAATTGATGAAAAGAAGGGTGGTAATCCCAATAGCGGTGCAAATGCTAGCGGTATTTTATCTTACTTTAAAGGAATCGTTGGCTCCAAAACTTTGTCAAGAGTGGAACTACAGTCAGCACTTGAAAAATTGAAAGATCATTTGATATCGAAAAACGTTGCTGCTGACATTGCTTACAAATTGTGCGATTCTGTAGCTACTAATTTGGAAGGAAAATCACTGGGTACATTTGATACGATAGCATCATTAGTTAAAAACTCCTTAACAACGTCATTGGTTCGTATATTGTCACCTAAGAGGAGATTAGATATTATTCGGGATGCACTAGAAGCTAAAAATAACGGCAGACCGTATACAATAGCGTTTTGTGGCGTTAATGGGGTAGGAAAATCAACAAATTTGGCCAAAATTTGTTTTTGGCTAATTGAAAATGACTTTAGTGTTCTAATTGCTGCTTGCGATACATTTCGGGCTGGCGCTGTGGAACAACTTAAAACACATACTCGCCATTTAAATGCTTTACATCCTTCAGAAAGACATAGCAATCGAACCATGGTTCAACTTTATGAGAAAGGATACGGGAAAGATGCTGCTGGAATTGCAATGGAAGCTATTAAACATGCGAATGACACGTCCATTGATATTGTTTTAATCGATACAGCAGGACGGATGCAAGACAATGAGCCTCTTATGAGATCATTGTCTAAATTAATTAAAATAAACGACCCAGATTTGGTCTTATTTGTTGGCGAAGCACTTGTAGGAAATGAAGCTGTCGACCAACTTATTAAATTTAACCAATCTCTCGCAGATTATTCTTCAAATGAAAATCCTCATGTAATAGATGGAATTGTCCTTACAAAATTCGATACAATCGATGATAAAGTGGGGGCAGCTATTTCCATGACCTATATTACCGGGCAGCCGATCGTATTCGTTGGAACCGGACAAACTTATACTGATCTTAAAGCCCTGAACGTTAACGCCGTGGTACATGCATTAATGAAATAAAAGATTTACTTAATTCACCTACATTAATGTCAAACCGTTTTCCCCCATTTACAAAGGCATTTGCATGGCATACTATTAGACCAGGTATAATGTTAATTTATGCACCAATAAAGATTTAATTTCATTATTTAATTCGATTTTCAATCACAAATGGATCGGTCGGTGAATAGTAGTTTTTAACCACAGATATTGTGTAATATAAGGTATTTAACATTTACAATTATATTTAAATTACGTAGCAGTACTTTTATTATAAAATTTAATAGTTATAAGTTTAGATATTAAATATAATATATGAAATATTCTTATATTACTGTGAGTATTTATATATTTTTATGAGTATGTAGCTAGGCTTAATGAAGAGTTATGGATTATGAATATATGAAAGCGTTACAGGAATAGTCCTAATGTTTTCATTATTTCATATTAAGAACTTAGGTGGAAATTAGAGGTTTGACGTAGAATGCGACACTATTTTTTTGGAATCAGTTTTTATTAATCAGCTCAGCAACGACCAGCACGCTATGGTAAATTCGACTAGATGGTTACAGCGACTTCAAGAAAAATAATGGAAAATCACAGTTTACTTATGTAACTTCCCGTACATTTGAATGTGTGGATATGTATTGGGTTGTTCGGAAAGTCATTTCGTTTTTTCCCGCCAGAGGACTTAATTACGTTTTTTCGAAACTAACTTCACACTTAAGCCCCATAACCATTATATGTCATGAGAGCTGATATTGCAAGGCTTGTGTGTGAAAAAGTTCTATTAATTCTACCCAGTAGTTTTTGGTTGGTGCCTTTTTAAATATGGAGAGCAATAAGCAGCATTTTCGTCATATTTTACTTTTTAACTTCAGAAAAGGTAAAAATGCTGTCCAAGCGAGAAAAAAATTGACGGATGTGTATGGAGAAGGCGTGTTAACAGTACGCCAGTGCCAGAACTGGTTTGCAAAATTTCGATCCGGCAATTTTGATGTCGAAGATGCACCACGGTCTGGAAGGCCGGTCGAAGCTGACAAAGATGCGATAAAGGCATTAGTTGATGCAAATCGGCGAATCACCACACGAGAGATCGGTGAGAGGTTAAATTTGTCGAATTCAACTGTTTATGGCCATTTGAAAGGCATGGACTTAACCTCGAAGCTCGATGTGTGGGTGAGAAAACGAAATGACTTTCCGAACAACCCAATACATAAGTGTGTTAATATACATATGTTGTAAACTTAATTGTAGATTCAAAAATAGAATGTGTAACCGAAAACAAGGATAATGTAATCAATATTTTAAACAATTTTTTATTCACTCTTAAAAGTATTCACATTTAATCGTAACACAAATTAAAATGTATAAATTATATACGAATTTTTATATTTAATAACTAGTCTTATATTTATCATGTATCATATCTTTGGCCACGAAGTATAGCAGCTAAGGGCAAGTTACTCCTTAACTGAGTTACTGCCAGCTTTTTTCGCTTGTGCCAAAACAACAGTTCCAGGTAAATCTATTGGGTTGTTCGGAAAGTCATTTCGTTTTTTTTGGGGAACATGAAAGACAGTTTTCGTATAATGGCCATTCAAATGGCCATAAACAGTTGAATTCGACAAATTTAACCTCTCACCGATCTCTCGTGTGGTGATTCGCCGATTTGCATCAACTAATGCCTTTATCGCATCTTTGTCAGCTTCGACCGGCCTTCCAGACCGTGGTGCATCTTCGACATCAAAATTGCCGGATCGAAATTTTGCAAACCAGTTCTGGCACTGGCGTACTGTTAACACGCCTTCTCCATACACATCCGTCAATTTTTTTCTCGCTTGGACAGCATTTTTACCTTTTCTGAAGTTAGAAATATGACGAAAATGCTGCTTATTGCTCTCCATATTTAAAAAGGCACCAACCAAAAACTACTGGGTAGAATTAATAGAACTTTTTCACACACAAGCCTTGCAATATCAGCTCTCATGACATATAATGGTTATGGGGCTTAAGTGTGAAGTTAGTTTCGTAAAAACGTAATTAAGTCCTCTGGCGGGAAAAACGAAATGACTTTCCGAACAACCCAATAAATATTTGAAGTTAGCAGCATTATCTGCTATATCTTGTAGTCACAGATGTATATAATGTTTCGCTTCTATTATATGTTTATTTTCCTTTTCTTTTTCTTAGTTATTTCTTACCACAACTTATGTAATATTCTTTGTATGCCTTTTTAGTTCTCTATTTTGATTCCAACGGCAAAATAAAAATTATCTCAAATACGAGAAACAAATATTTATGAATGGGGATGCAATTCTACACATATTACTTAAATACACAAAACTTATGAACATGGTTGTTTTCTATGGTTTTACATCAAACATAGTAAAATTTGTTGAGTAAGTCAAGCTCAGTAAGAGGCTATGTAGCTTGTAAAATATTCCATCACAGTAAGGTTTAATTAAAATTTTGCATTCAAGCCATTTATTCAGAATAGACATAGTTATTTGCCATCATAGATAGCGCAGTAAAATTGCTTAAAATTCGTCACTGAAATCGTTACATTTCTTACAAGATGAGTAGGTCGATATACAGTTCGATATACATAATGTTGAGTATGAATGTCGGTAAATAGAACAGCTATCTTTGGATCGGCAGTAATCTTACCAACAGCCTTTGCAGGGAAACGTTTTCAGCAATATGGATTTCATTCCTAGCTTTTCTTACCTTTTTGGTCTATATATGAAATTATACTACTTTGACTACTGTCATCTTCAACTGCATCATTAGATGCTTCCATAAGCGGTTTCGCTATCAAGCTATATGGTGAAAAGCGTTTTGATTTGGATTGAGCTGAAGGGGCCATAAACGACATTGACGCTATCTCGGTATCAGTATCCATATATTTTAAATTATTGCTTCTATTTATGCTTGGAGTAACAATGGGAGTGTGATGTTTAATAGCTTCATAAAGTTCATCAATTGATGGATCGTTTTCACTCATTCGGTGTCCCAAGGTATAATCACTTTTCGCATTTTCATCTTCAAAATCATTTAGCGGATCTTCGGTGTCGCTAGTATTTGATGACTGATAGGGAAACTCTTCGGTTAATGTAATGTTCAAGTCGTTGTCAGGCTGTGGTTCATATAAGTCATGACTTCGTATGCTAATTTCAGAGTTCTGGTAATTCAAATCACTTACATTTGTCGGACTAATTGAATGAGCGGTATTTGTATGTGGTATGCTGAAGACATTATTTTCGCTGGTAGACTGATATTTGTCGACAAACTTAGTTTGTTTTAGTTTACGGAATTTAGGAGTCCTTTGGTTGTCACAAACCAAAAAGGGTACACTTAAGGAACTGCCATTCCAAGATTCGACTTTACCATCCTCTAAACTAAGAATCGATGAATTATTTGAATGTTCGATTTTCAAAAATATATTTGAAAGATCAATGGAGTCATGTAGATTGTTAAGTGACTTGGAATGTTTTGGGTTGTGTCGAATTAAAACACCCGCCGTAGAGAATTCGTCAATATTAACTTGGTTTGTAATATGTAATGCGTTTGATATATAAATTTCGTCTGGCTTTAAATCAAGCATCCCTATTGGTTTACTCTTTTCATAATTTGTAGCACTTGGTAAGCCAACACTATTCATTGCGTCCACATTTTCATTTTCCATTAATGGTGATGCAGTCTTTAATGGGCTAGAGTGCTTGAGTAATTCCGCATTTTCTGGAATAGAAATTGCTGCGGAAACTGCCAATGCATTTTGATATAGCGGAACTTTCTGTTCATCAACAGAGTCATCCTCATTTTCAATTTCTTCTTCACGCTCACTTAAAGTCTCAACGCAACTGGATTTATTAGGTCGATTGGAGTTCCTAACCTTTATGATTTCATGTTTCGGTTCTCTTGTCTCAGGTATATTAGTATAGATGTTTGCAACAAAATCGGATGCATAGGGACGATTTTGTACAGAACAATCCGAATTTATTTTAGGTATAACGATACCATCTCGATAATTCTCCATCGGTGTATACTGCGGTGACTTAGAGCCAGCATTTGTATAAGAATTCGATTTATAATAGATGTTTGTATTGTTCACTTTGCTACCACCTCTTAATAGGGTAATGGCTTTGTGTCGTTTCGAATAGATGTGAGCATTTTCACTTTCTGTCAAAGATGAGATGTCACTAACGTTGTCCAAATATTCCACGCGTTCCACTTGCCGTTGCAGTTCAAAATTATTACGTTTGGCTAAGCGCTTTTGTTTTTTAAAAAACTTTCTCGCAACTATTATTTGATTAGGATTATAAAATAACTCAGCACTTGGTATTTCGCTAGTTATGGGAACATTGGTTAGACTGTTGGCAGCCATATGGTGATTGTTGATGATAGATGTTTGATTTACGTTTGACGAGACTGTGCCGAGTAAAGGACAATCGAGATTTTGTAAAATTTGTTCATTTTTATGTGAGTTACTTTTCATACTGCGAACACTGCTACTCCGATGTCTTGAGCATATGCTATTCGTTCGGGAACCGGACGTACTTACGTCGTAAATGGCTGAGGTTTTGTTTGCTAGCTTAGCGGAAGGCACATTTGTGTCATAGTAATTCTGTTGATAGCTCTTGCAATTGGCATTTATTAAACAAAATCTTCGTCCCCAAGCACCTCTTGTGTCATTTCTAGATAGTGTGTAGAATAGAATTAAAAATAATGCTAGCAAACAGCAAGATACTGCGAAAATCATACTATACATCCGATTATTTGTTAAATTTTCCGAACTTTGGTGGACAAACATTGCCGCTGATATCCACGATACAATGAATAGGATCAAAAATAGTAAATGAGCTCGCAAATGTGTTATATTCGATCTTTCGAAGTCATCAATTATACTGCTCACTGGATTACTAAGAGTGAGACTTCTGCATTGGTCGACTCCTGTAGAATTAAGATTTACCCGTGGCACATTGTTTTGCTTTAAGTCCAGCCATTCTAAATCAATATTTTCTGTACCCAATGCGTTATCGGCAAAGTGTTTGTTTGCCAGCACATTTACAGCTCTCTGAGTCATATGGCAATAAATACACAGCATTAGTATAGCAAGAAAAATTAAAAGTATTATTGCCGGAACAAATAATGCATTCAATGACGATGAATTATGTAGAAAACAAAAGGAGTACGCAGCATATTCGTTGACATTAACTGCGCTCGATATACCACAAATTATCATTCCAATTCCCCAGCCGACCAAATATATACTAAGTATAGGTTTTTTAAATTTTATTTCCTTGGGCACGTCAGGTTCAGAGGCTACTCGATAAATTTTGGACAAACCTTTGTACAAATTGCTTAGACATACGCACAGCCATAACAAAACAGATAAAGAAAAGTAATGTAATAAAATTCCAACTATCCGGCAAATATGAGGATATTCTGTTTGATATATGCCAAGCACAAACACGGCTGACAATGATGAAATTGACAGCCATATATTTACCAGCGAATGCCTGTGTTGCCGATTCATTCGTATTGCTTTGCGAAAAACCACAAACGTAGTTATATTAATCCACGAACAGAAGAAAACAACTACACTTCCTATATAAATGCTTACAGATGCGAATCTAAACGTAGCTCCTGAGCCTTCAGTTGCATAGTCGTTAAGGTATTCGCGGTGTTGAAGAAGCCCATAGTAACCCAACCGACTACAAGTAAACAACAATAGGCCACGATGGAAGTACAACCTTCGGCATTCCCGGGGGTTCCAATCGTTTAAATCATCATCCCACCACGCCGGTATCGGCGAACTTATTTCATTATGAAAAGGATGTACTCGTAACATGATAAATATTTTATCACTTATATCGACTAACGGTTGTGACTCAATCGATTCTTTTGATATTTTAGCTCCAATTACGGCAGATGTCACCAGTAAATTTTTTTCTTCTGGAAAACTGCTATTTTTATTCAAAAGGTCAAACAGATTTCCATTGCGGAAAAGTGCAACCATTAGTTTAATTGATTCTTCAGATTTATCGAACAAAGAAGTTACAGGAATCTGTATAGCGGCATCGATATACTTCTCGAATATTGGGAAAGTATCATTGGAAGTGCTACATTCAAAGTTGCGATGTTCCAAGTTTTTGAAACTATTTAGCCAGGTGCATGATATACCATTAAATGAATTTAAATGAATATTGAAAAAGTTCAGGAAAATATTTCTGGAAATAGACCATGGATCATTAGTGGTGTCTTTAGCAGCGGGTGGTAAAGACTGAATATGAGATGATGCTGTTTCTATTATATTCAACAGATTTATATTAGTTTCAAACTTAGCTTGCGCTTCCTCAAATATATTTTTTGGCAACAGTAAAAGATTTGATATTATACTTAGTAATAAGTATGAAATATCTTTTTTATATGATATATAATCCAAATATTTCTTCAAAGTACGTGCAATGAACTCCAAATCCATAGGATCCTTAATATTATTCAAATATATTTGAGTATGTGTGAAATTTTGTAGCCGTTCAGCAATTTCGAATGCATTATTTTTTGTTAAAGTCAAATTCATTTTTGAAAATTGTTCTAAAATTCTTGTAGTTTCACTTACAAAAGGGCAAGAACTTGTTTCTAAGTTTTCCCATTCTCCATTTTTATTGCAATAATATGTAACTACGAGCTTTTGATCTTCATTTTCTGCACATGCCTGACTAACAAATTCACCACGTATAGCTTGCGGCCAGTAATAAGTCCCTTTATTTGTTCGAACTACTGTGGCATTACAGTACGTAGTGTCTTTTGCTATTACCACTACTGCAATTGCTTTAGATAAATTTGCCTGCTGTGAATTTAGTGTACAATCCCACATTCCAGAATGGTTTTTAGTGATTTGTCCAATTTTGAGAACAGAATTAAGTATACCAGAGTCAGAGATGTGTCTTGTTGAAATATTAACATCGGCAAAAAGTTTTTCTGGATTATTGTAAATTATATCTTCCGTAGAGTTAGTTCGACGAATTTTTTCTGACCAACCCCAAAAAATATGGGCACGTGTTGAAGGAATGTCTTCTGATTCTCGAGCTATTTCTATGGCAACACGGGGAGCCCGACATTTTAGTAGAAGTTCGTCTCCTTCAAAAACAATCTAAAATATAAAGAAGATTGTTTAACTGGATATATTTTTGAATTATGTGTTGAGTTTAATTTATTTATTTTAGTTTGTCAAAATAATGTAATATTTTCACTGAAATATCGCTCCGGTGATTTGAATAAAATATATAGTTGAATAGTACATACGTATGGATATGTACTATAGGCGCCGATGGAATCCCCACAACAGCCGGTTCTACGACACCGGAATTGATTCGGATTTTTTTATACGGCCAATGGCT
Source organism: Bactrocera minax (assembly GCA_021498325.1). Taxonomy (NCBI): domain Eukaryota; kingdom Metazoa; phylum Arthropoda; class Insecta; order Diptera; family Tephritidae; genus Bactrocera; species Bactrocera minax. The sequence goes on along the minus strand of JAKEEE010000109.1, from coordinate 260,221 downwards.
GTTACCTCGAGGATCTAACCCTGTTTGTAAGTAAAAAATTAAAGTTGACGTCATCAGAGCAACTCCTAGCAGCAGGGCTGCTCTACATCCTGCTGATCCGGTGTTGAGTTCAACCCAGGCCCGGAGGAATTCTTTTGCTGCGTATGCGTTAAAAGGTTAGATCCAAAATCCACAAGTTATGTGGCCCCATGCTGCCATCGCACGACGAGTGGCCATCAAAGGAACTCAACGGTCCCTTGGAGCTCAAACAGGTAGCATGACTCCCATTCTGACCAGTCCCACCCCAATTTTCTTCTCGCTCCAATCCTCGTGCGAGAACCACAAGACAACTCCTGGCCCCTCGCACCGTCTCTTGCGTGTGTCAGACCGCAATACGACGGAACATCACATCGGTCGGATGCAATTCCTGCTCTAGCTGGTGTCGTTACCCGACGTGTTCCGGTCTGCGCACCACACATGAGTGGAGTTTATCGTACGTTGCCCCTTACTGCAGTGCGACAACCGCTTTCGCGGTTACTACAGCTGCAAAAAACACCACCTATACACCACTTCCTCACTCCCAGGATCCCGACAGCTTTACCGGGACGCATGATATTCTTACAACTGAAATGCAACGGACTCTTGCTCCAGTTATTGCTATTATTGCTATTATCCTACTGTTGCTCCGATAGCTGGAGTTCAAGAAACCAGGCTAACCAAGTTTCAACGTCATTCGTAAATATCGCGTGCGAGATAATGGTGGCCTAGCCTTCATCAGAAAACACAGTGCAATATCGTCTCATCGATGGCGACATCGACCGCAAGAATACTACCCTAGAATGTCAGGGCATAACTATCCGGTCCGGGGATGTTGAGCTCAAAATATTCAATAAATACATCCCCCCAGTTACATATTACCAAACAGGATATAACTCGAACATACGTGCGCTGCTTCGCGGTGAGAATCGTTTGGTATTTGGCGACTTTACGGCGCACCACGATCTTTAGCATTCCAGCCTATCGATTTTCCTGATCGATGTCGCCTGATTCGCCATTCTGCACAATAAACGACGAAGCCCCGACCAAAATGGGCACCTGTGGTGGTCTGATAAATAGCAGAACCTGGTGACCTATGATACTAAATCTCGTTTCAGACCATCTGCCCAATATTATCTCGATTGAAAAAACCCCCTTTATTTCTGTGGATAACCATAACTTCGTAACTTTAACAAAGCTAACTGGTCGGTTTTACAGAATTCACTGAGAACACCTTCACAGCACTACCCATTCCTAAGGACGTAATCATTGGAGAAAGTCGATCCCGCAACCGGTTGCTGCTGCTACCGCCAGTTTCATCCCCGCTAGAAAAATTGCAGAAATCCTTCCAAATTTCCCAGTCGAATAGGAAGTCTTTGCAAACGAGCGCGACATCCTCAATTTGGACGACGGTATAAATATGTTGATGTTAAAATACCTACTATCGCGGGAGTAAAATAACTCATTAAGGTTCTCATCCTGTCGTTGTGCATTCTTCAAATACCCGATGTGTGGAAAATCGGAATAGTAGTGCCAGTACTGAAATCTGGGAAACCGGCTAACCTAGGAGAGTCTTATCGTCCAATAACTCAGTTCAGTACTCGTCCACAGTAGTGAAGGCACTTGAGGTCTTGCTACTCCCGACCTTCACCATCTGAGCTTAGCTGTACATCAACACACCAACACAATACTTAGCGTCATAAACGCCCAGATAACTCGTGGTCTCAATCAAAAACCACCCTGTGAGAGGACGATCCTAGTAACGTTGGACTTGTCAAACACTTTTGATACAGCCAATCACACAACGTTGCTGGAAGACATTGAAAAACGCTCTCTCCAGGGCTAAAAAGATGGACCATGAACTATCTGAGAGGTCTTCAATCGTCCGTACTATTTCGAGACCAACATTCTAAACTAAGAAGAATTAAACAGTGTCCTCTTCCCAATACTGTTTAATTACTACATCTCAAATCAATGGAATCGATGACATGTGTTTGAAAGTGAATGCCTATCTCCACGACCTTTCACGCTTCTTCACAGCGAGGAGCCTAACACTCTCCCCTACCAAATCTACAGCAACCATATTCACAAACTGGACGAAGGAGTACAAACTAGACCTCAATATCTTTGGCGTTGACATTAAAATTCCACAACCCCAAAATATTTAGTGTTACGTATGATAGTCTGTACTACTTCACTCCGCATACGACCGTGATTATTACCAAAATACAGAGCCGCAACAAGATCCTCAAGTCGCTAGCCGGCAGCACTTGTGGCAAAGTGAAAGAAATGTTGCTGGCAACTTACAAAATAATCGGCCGGCAGGTCATAAACTACGCAGCCCCAATATGGTCGCCCGGATGCAGCAGATTCGCAGCTGAAGAAGATACAGTCCTGTCAGAACACCGCACTCCGGACAATCACAGGATGCCTCCCGATGTCGCCAATCGAACATCTACGCAATGAGGTTCGTATGCTTCCGGTCAAGGAGCAGAACGCACTACTCTCAGAAATCATCCATGCAGTCAAATGTTCGGAGCGGAACCGCTTCCTAGGAATATCAAGAGGACATTCCTAAAATACGGCGACAAAGTACAACACTTTACCGACCAAGCTTTGGACGCGACTAACTTCCGACAAGTACTGAACGTCATTCACAGTGGAGCTATTAACACCTTCACTGACTCCCTACTAGTGAATGACGTCCTCGGAACAAGAATGGCGTTCCATCGCAGAACAAGAGCTCGCATTGCCGGTTGAAACTAGAGTGACACTTGCGCAACTTCGTTCTGGATACTGTAGCAGGATAAACTCCTACTTACCCAGAATTGACCACGACATACCTATCTTATGTCCAGCATGCAAAGAGTCACCGCATGACTCTAACCAACTCTTTGGAAGCTCCTTGAAAACAACTCACTTAAAATCCCTTTCCCTATGGTCCGACCCAACATCATATTTGTATTTTGAAGTAGCAAATTGGATTTCAAAGATATAACAGAAAATTTTTCCTTACCGAGATAACATTGTAAACCATGCCAATAAGCGAAATTCATTGTGTACAATCAAATTGTGTACATTGTAAATAAATCTAATAGGCTCGATTACTCCCCGTGATCATAACAAAATTTATCTTTGTGCAACGCATACGATATTTATTTATAATTTACCTGATTTTTTGTTGGTACTAGTTCCAAAAATGATTGCAAAGGGGATTCACAATGCAAATCCACACCAACCTTTAGTTTTTTCAGGAATGTACCTTTAAAATATACAGGCGATTCACACTTAGGGGAAGGCTGCAGTTTTACGACGCGATCAGCAGTCCATGCTAAAAGCCAAACTAAATCGCAATTGCATACAAGAGGATTATTTGAAATATCTCTGAAAAATACAATATATTTATACATATATAATTAGATGTAAACTTTGGTCAGTTTCGATACTTACAAGTACTTCAAATTTGGCATAAATTCAAAGGAACCAGAATATATATGCCTTATAGCATTATTACTAAGTTTTAAACGTTCCAAATTAGATAATGATCGTCCAAATGTGTCCTTATCAATTTTTCGCAACAAATTTGATGAAAAATCTAACCGTTTCAGTTGAGTTAAACTAATAAAATCACCACTTTGAATGCTTGTAAAAGCATTATTGCTTAAATCACTATAAAATATATAACAAATCGTTAATACTTTTATTTTGGTAGGTTAGAATAAGTTAGGTTAAAATTGTTGATTACATGACTAAAGCAAATAAGGATTTCACTTGGACAGGTGAAAATACCGGTCCGTTGTGATACCTAACAGTATGTATCTTAAGTAATAAATATATCATAAATTTCTTACATCGAAATCATATATTGTGCAATTTCCGAAAAGTGTAAATCTGCCCAATTAGAGATAGGTGTTTCCGTGAAACCACCGCATTTAACTCGTATATTAGAGCTATTATCTGAAGCAGTTTTACACTGACAAATAACAGGACAAGAGTCAAAAACATTCGCCAAAAACGTTTGCATTGGCCAAACTACAAACCAAATGTAAATACTTTGCACCAGCATTTTGATTTGATATTACAACTTTTAATCATAGACACATTTCCAAAAAAAACTGAATATTGCTTTCACTGTTCGAAGAACTTCTTTATGGGTAGATGTTTTTTATATTTTAAATGCAATGTTTTAAATGTGTTCCTCCATTATCTATACAACAACATATATTTATTTTCCATCTGTCACATTCTTAACAAAAAAATTTTAAAGCATTTTAAGCTCTTGTACAAAATATTTCCAAAAATATCTTTAGAGCGAAAAGCCAATAATTTAAACATCAACAAAACACCCTCGAATCAAACCGTTCCGCTTCCAAATCATTTCAGTGTTATTCTAAAAGGTGCCACATTAATAAAAAATTAGGTAGGGATACCACAAACCAGCGATAAAGGAATACACAACTTAATCCAGTCCTCAAAATTCATCAAGCGCCTCAAAATTAGCGCCTTTTATAACATTTTGCATTGCGGCCAGATCATACAAAATACTCAGTTTTGGGCATTTTAATTAAAACACCCAAGGTTTGTTACGATTAAATTTATTATATATTGATCTCTTAATTTATAAAGTAAATATCTAAATATACTTTTTGTGATTTCATGGTATGTTCTTTAATTTTATCTTTAAGCTTTAATTCTTTATCTTTAAGCCTTCAATAAAAGATTAAATGAACTAAACTTGTCTACTGCCTGAAGCTGCAGGTCGCAAAACTTTAATTCAACAATATTTAAATTTCGAGTTCTCTTTTCAATTTATTTCTTTTTAATTTTTATTTGTGATCTTTTATCTCGTTTACAAATGTCTGTTGAAACAATTTTTTGCAGAATTACAAACTGGTCGTTCCAGTCTTTCTAGTTGATAAATGTCAAACCTACCCGTTCCAGTCAACTATCAAAGTCGGGTAGGTGCTTTACTCTCTTGATTTTAAGTGACAGTATCCCTTTATCACTGCCATATATAATGTAACGGATTTTCTAAATTAATCGTTCACATTGAAACTCTACCCTGAGTTCGATCACTGGATTGTTCAATTAAAGTCCCAATTTAATGGCTATACAGTTTTCTTTATTTCTTATTTAATAACACGACGCTTTGTTACTCGTTATTCGAGCTTACTTATAATTCAATTGTACTTAACTTAGCAAAACTCTTATTCGAACCGCATCCTGCTACCACTCCGGCAGCCTTATATAGTAGATCGTTACCAACAGATCATCACTCGAACGATCTGGCAACTACTACTTTGCTTTCTGTCTGATTCTGGCAGCTTATCGCCGATTCTGTTTTGTTCTGACATTCGAGTTCGCTACAATATAGCTATTCGAACATTCTGTCAACCACTAGTTTCGATGTCTGGTAGATTCTGGCAGGTTATCGTCGATTCTGCAATTCGTATTCGCCACACTGCCCTCCACCTAAGTCTGATCGTGACGATTAGACATATTTGCGATACCAAACACGGTAAACCATTCTAAATGAACTACCTTCATTTTATTCCGTGGTCTTCCAATGGTCTGTATGCGATATACCACATCGAGTCGTTTGACACCTTGGTATGGTTCTTCCCAACTACACTGTAATTTAGGAGATAAGCTTTTCTTCCGTTGTGGGTTATATAACAACACCCAGTCTCCTTTAGCAAACCCTTCAGAGTTCATTGAATTGTCGCATTTTGCCTTCATTTTATCACTCATGATTTGCGTGCGCGGTCTCACCATAGCATGTATTTCTTTCATCTCGTCTTCCAGGGTACTGTTGGTTTCCTTGGCATTCCTTCCACCATTGGGGTTATTTCCGGACTTCAAACCAATCGATAACGGAAAGTCATTTCCAAAAATTACCCTTGCTGGAGTCTGCTCTGTTTTTTCCTGCCGAGACCAACATACAGACCGATAAGCGTTCAGGAACAAGGATATATGATTACCCCAATATTTTTGAAACTTGTCTACCACTTTAATTAAATGTTCTTCTAATGTTCGATTGAATCGTTCTACCATGCCATCGGATTGCGGATGGAACGTGGTTGTACTTTTTTTTCGTATGCCCGGTTTTTGGCACATCTCCTGAATTAGCGCTGATTCAAAATTCCTCCCTTGATCAGAATGTAATTCTATAGGAACACCATATCTCGTTACCCAGTTGTTGATGTTTCAGCCTCTTGATTAGGAATCGGGTATACTTCTGGCCATTTACTGAAATAGCCCATGACTACCAAAACGTATTTGTATCCTTATTTGAAAATGGCTACATCCATGGGAATTCGCTCGAATGGCGCCCCTGAATTAAACTGCTTCATCTTACCATGGCTCCTGTATATCGGCCCTTTGGCTGCACTGCACTCAGCACAATTGGCTATCCACCCCATAACTGATTGAGGACAACCAACCCAATAAAACCTTTGCTTTACCATCTCCAAGGTTTTCGTGATTCCCATGTGCCCTCCACATGGACCGTTGTGCAGCTTGTTGAGAATTTCGGAAATTCTTACTTTCAGAGTAATCAATCATAAGAGCTCGGGAGCTTTGCCCATCTCCGTTTTCCCATATTCGATGCAAGCAGCCGGATACCAACTTTAAACTGTTCCACTGTGCCCAATATGCTTTTGCGACTGGACTTTCTGGAGCTATTTCTTCTCTCGTTGGACGTTTGTTCAGTTCCATTCCATGCATTACAAGTTTCAGATCTGAATCTTCCTGTTGACATTTTCGTAGTTCTTTCGGGTCCCAGTCTTCTGTCGATGTTATTGTCATTAATCGGACATTTATAATGTCTTCTTTGGCTTCAGCTTTTGAGCAATGTCTGCATTCCAAATTACAGGGACGACGGGACATCGCATCAGCATTTCCATGACTACTACCCTTGCGGTGTTCTATAGAAATCATAACTTTGGAGTCGCTCAATCCACCGTGCCAGCTGTCCCTCTGGGTTCTTGAACTGTAGAAACCATTTTTATGCTGCGTGATCTGTTCTTACTAAAAATCACTGACCATATAGGTACTTATGAAAATGTTTGATGCTCTTTACCAATGTCAGTAATTCCCTCCGAGTTACACAATAATTCTTCTCTGGCATACTTATCGTCTGGCTATAATACGCCACCATCATCATGCCCGTCAGTGACTTGTGATAGGACGCCTCCTATTGCATATCCACTGGCATCCGTATCCAATACTGATCCTGGGACCGGATATGCTAACATTGGAGCAGTACATAACCGTTTCTTCAGAGTTTGGAAAGCCACTTCCTGTTCTTTATTCCACTCAAAAGCTTTGGTCTTTTTCGTGAGTTCATGGAGGCTACTAGCTACGCTGGCAAAATTCGGACCAAATCGTCGGTAATAGTTGCACTGTCTAAGCTAACTTCGCAATTCGTGTAAATTTTTAGGACGGGGTCAATCTTTTACTGCCTCTATCTTTTCGATAGCTGTGCAAATGCCTTCCGTTGTAATGCGGTTATTGGCAAGTAGAAGTAATCGCAGAAGACTAAGAAAAGACAGCCTTCAGTGTTGGAGATGGTCTATGGCAATTCACCGTAATGTCATTTGGATTATGTAACGCTCCTGCCATCTTTGAGCGACTTATGGACCAGGTATTAAAAGGATTACACTGGAAGACCTCTTTGGTGTACCTCGACGATATCGGGTAACAACTTTGATGAACACCTTAAGAACATGGAAGAGATTTTACAACGGTTAGCTAGCGCTGGTCTAACGCTGAGCCCGAGGAAGTGTTCCCTGTTCAAAACAAAGTGAACTACTTAGGACACAAAGTAACAACGGAAAGCATTTGCACAGCTATCGAAAAGATAGAGGCAGTAAAAGATTGCCCCATCCTAAAAATTTATTCGTTCTAAATTTTGCCAGCGTAGCTAGCTGTCTGCATGAACTTACGAAAAAGGCCAAAGCCTTTGAGTGGAATAAAGAACAGGAAGTGGCTTTCCAAGCTGTGAAGAAAAAATTATGTACTGCCCCAATGTTAGCATATCCGGTCCTAGGATCAACATTTATATTGGATACTGATGCTAGTGGGTATGCAAAAGGCTGTGTGGCGAACATGAGTTGCAGAATCGACGATAACTCGCCAGAATCTAACAGACATCGAAACTAGTAGTTGCCAGGATGTTCGAGTCACGATCTGATGATAACCATCTACTATATAAGGGCTGCCGGAGTGGCAGCAGGACGCCGTTCTAATAAGAGTGTTGCTAAGTAAAGAGCAAGTGAATTATAAGTAAGCTCGAAGAACGAGTAACAGAGTGTTAAGTTATTGAATGAGAAATAAAGAAATGTGTATAGCCATTAAATTGTAACTTTAATTGAACAATCCAGTGATCGAACTCAGAGTGGAGTTTCAGCGTGAACGATTAATTTGGAAATCTTCTAATTTTTTAATTTAGCTGTGTGCCAATCGGTAGAATTTTTAAAATTATGACGTTTTCCGCGGTGAAAGCGAACGTCTTAATCTTACCTAGCTCAGGTGTGAAAATACAGTTTGTGCTACAGTGTGAAAATGAACGAAATCGGAATTCAACCACACCTCCTTCATATATATGACAATTTTAAATTTCATATGATTCTTTCACTTAATAGTATGTAATTCAATTACCAGTTAAGATATAGGATCAAAAATTTCTACAAATAGTGCCTTTAAGGTATGTTATCTTACGTCTGAAAATCGTCGAAATCGGAATATAAATTTTCAAGTCCCCATATACCGAATATGTGGACCTAATAACTATGGCTGACTTTTTATCGAAAATATCGGTCAATATATGAGATATATTCTGAACGATAAATTTAATAAATCCGTTACAATATTATTGTAATTCAGAACAAATCTTTCATTGAAAATATTGTGCCATTGCTTCCCATAATTTCCATAAATGCTTCCCCTAGCTCCCATATACCTAATATAAGAATTTCAAGCTTCCGGTTGGCTTTATTCGGTATATATTGGTCAATATGTATGATATCTTAGTAAAATTAAGTGAACGAATAATATTATATGCAATAGTTAAATTTCGAAAGTGTGTGAAATCGGTCATATAATACTATATATAGTGATATTATTATAGCAGACTTTATGCTGAATATAACGGTAAGTGTGTGAGTTATCTTTATAAAATTGCGCAGAAACATTTCTCGAGTACGCTTCTGTAATGCGAAAAGTTTCTGTAATCAGTCCAGACCTTCCCCTAGTGCCAATATACAGACTTTAAACCTGATGTAGAGATTTCTGACTTTCCATCTGACTTTGAAACGTTTATGTTGAAAATATGTGGTTTCGCGCTGAATATGAATGAAATCGGTGTAGACCGTGGTCTAAACCACATAACCCTAACATAATGAATTCCGATTTTCTGGTTGACCTTTTCCTGTTATACACAGTATATTAATTTTTTTAAATTAATTAATAACAATTGCCCTTGACATTTTTTCGTTAACTAATGAATGTTGAATTCTTAGGCAATATTTTTATACTCTCGCAACATGTTACAACAGAGTATTATAGTTTCTGCATCAAATGTGCTAACCGTTCGAACTGTTTTCTGTTTATTATTTTCTATTTTCTTGGAAATAAAATATCATTCATTAAATATATGTTGGTGTAAATTCATATTTATTTTTTACTTACAATTCTTCCACCACCTCATCACACATTTGCTTCGCTCTACAACACAAACTATAACGAATGAAACTGTTCTTGAGCAGTATAGCTGATTTTGACGTTTCTACCTACTATAAGTGTGGATAGTAATTGATAATAACACAAAATGGCTATGACCGACTCAATTGTCTCTGGTAGTCAATCGATATCCACTCGTAATGTAATTTTTGGAATATTGGTGTAGAACGGAAACTACGTTCACGTCTACGACTGTCTGGAATCGATACACTAAGTCATATCGTCACTGGCCTCTCCTTTCATCATATCGTTTTACCTCCGGTAGTCCACGCGGAACCACATTTGCCCGCCATTCGTTATCACAAGCAATACTGGCGAACACTTCGAGGAGCTGAATTGATGGGCCTTGCATCATCAGCATTAATGCGATGTTTCACAATATTCGTCTTGCCCATCTTATTGAATATACTAAGGACATGATGAGGAAAACTTATCCTTATACTTTTCACTCTGTTTTGGCGTAAGCGCAAGATTAACTGTCATCGAAGTCACTTGACGGTAAGTCCAGGAAACGAGCTGTTTCGACAGGGTTGGACCATAAGTAAAGGGGTGTTAAGTGAGTTGGTTTCAAGCGGCATGCAAAAAGGTGGCTAGAGTCATGCGGGGACTCTTTTTGTTGTACCTCGTCGACGTATTATAGGAACGTCCGCTTAATGTTCCTAGGAGGCGGTTCCCCTCCGAGCAGGTGACTGCAGGGACGATTTCTGCGAAAGCAACCAAACTGGAAAGGTTTGGAGAGGAGTGCGTTGTGCTCAATGACCGGAAGCATATGGGCTTTACTATGTAGATGTTCGATTGGGTACATCAAGAGGCATCCTGTGATTGTCCGAAGTGCAGTGTTTTGACAAGCCTGTATCTTGTTCAGCTGCGTTCTTGCTAGCGGTTTGAGGATCTTGTTGTGGCTCTCGACCTAGTAATCCTAAATCGACCTGGTAATAATCGCGGTCGTATACGGAGTGAAGGAGAGCAGATTATCAAACGTAACACTCAATATTTTGATGTTGTTCACTGTCGGAATTTTAATGTAATCAACAAAGATGTTGAGGTCTAGTCTGTACTCCTTCGTCCAGTTTGTGAATATGGTTGTTGTATATTTGGCAGGAGATAGTGTTAGGATCCTCGCAGTGGCGTTCACTTTCAAACACATGTCATCGATTCAATTGACCGGCGTCAATATCGTACAATCGTCAGCGTATGAAGTAACGGAGACTCCCTCTAATGGTTGAGGGAGTTTTGAGATATAGTAATTAAACAGTATTAGGAAGAGGACATTGTTTAATTCTTCTTAGTTTAGAATGTTACCCTCGAGATAGTACGGACGATTGAAAACTCTCAGATAGTTCATGGTCCATCACTTCAGCCCTGGAGAGAGTGTTTTTCAATGTCTTCCAGCAGCGTTGTGTGATTGGCTGTGTCAAAAGTTTTTGACAAGTCCAACGTTACTAGGATTGTCCTCTCACAGGGTGGTTTTTGATTGAGACCACGAGTTATCTGGGAGTTCATGACGCTAAGTGCTGTGTTGGTTTTCAGATCGCCTCAGATAGTTTTTAAATTAAATATTTGTAGAAATTCAAATATTTGCATAATATATAAAATATGATATATTTTACTTTATCAAAAACTAGTACAAAATCAGCTTACGCAACCTTGTCGCTATGAAATTTTAATAATTTAAATATTGGAATTTTTTTTCTTTTATTTATTGTATTTATTTTTGTTTATTTATAAATTAAATTTAAAGTTTATGGGTGCAAATAGGCTTATGTGAGAACCGAACGCCCATAAAAATCGGTAACGCTCCTATTTGCATACCTCATGATGGTGTGGAAAATGCAAGTTCAGATTTTACTTTTTGTTGTTTCTTTTTTTTTTATTGTGTGTAATTATTGTGTTAATTATTTTGTTAATATTTCTTATTTTATAGGGTTTGATGTTATTTCTTATGGTTTAATTTTACTGAGTCTTTGAATTTGTGCTTTGATGATTACTGCTAGTGAGGCTGTTAATAAGCATCATAATTATTATGGTTTATTTTTGTTTAATGTGTTAATTTTGTTAATTTTTTTGGTTTTAACTTTTAGTAGAATGAATCTTTTTATATTTTATTTATTTTTTGAGAGAAGTTTAATTCCGACATTATTTTTAATTTTAGGGTGGGGGTATCAGCCTGAGCGTCTGCAAGCGGGGGTTTATTTATTATTTTATACATTATTGGTATCTTTACCAATGTTAGTTGGGGTTTTTTATTTATATAATAATTTAACTGGTATAAATTTTTACTTATTGGGTAATTATGCGTTTGACTATGTGTTGCTTTATTTGTCGTTAATTTTAGCGTTTTTGGTTAAGATGCCTATATTTTTAGTTCATTTATGATTACCTAGGGCTCATGTTGAGGCCCCTGTTTCAGGTTCTATAATTTTGGCTGGCATTATGCTGAAGTTAGGGGGTTACGGGCTGTTGCGGGTTTTTTCTTTTTTGCAGTTGAGAGGTGTTAAGTATAACTATATTTGGGTTAGTATTAGTTTGGTCGGAGGAGTGTTAGTTAGTTTAGTTTGTTTACGTCAGACTGACTTAAGGGCTTTAATTGCTTATTCGTCGGTTGCTCATATAGGGATTGTATTAGGTGGGTTGATGACCCTTAGTTATTGAGGGTTGTGTGGCTCTTATTCTTTGATGATCGCTCATGGGTTATGTTCGTCAGGTTTGTTTTGTTTGGCGAATATTACTTATGAGCGGTTAGGTAGTCGTAGTTTATTAATTAATAGGGGGTTATTGAATTTTATGCCTTCTATAACTTTGTGATGGTTTTTATTAAGTGCTTGTAATATGGCGGCACCTCCGTCGTTGAATTTATTGGGCGAGGTTTCTTTATTGAATAGAATTGTTAGTTGATCTTGAATTACAATAGTTGCACTATCTTTGTTGTCTTTTTTTAGTGCTGCTTATACTTTGTACTTGTATTCTTATAGCCAGCACGGTAGGGTGTGTTCTGGAACCTACTCATTTAGAGGGGGTAAGGTGCGGGAGTACTTTTTGTTGTTCCTTCATTGGTTTCCTTTAAATTTGTTGATTTTAAGGAGAGATATTTGTTTATTTTGGCTTTAAGTTGGTTCAAATAGTTTATTAAAAATATTGATTTGTGGTGTCAATGAAATGCTTGGTCATTTTGGATCATGAAATATATATCAATTTGTTCAATTAGTTTTTTGGTATTAATTAATTTCAGAATTAGTTGTTTTTTTTCTAGTTTACTTTTTTTAATAAATGACTATTCGGTGTTTTTAGAGTGGGAGGTTGTTAGATTAAACTCAGTTAGTGTTGTTATAACAATTTTACTCGATTGGATAAGATTATTATTTATATCTTTCGTTCTTTTGATTTCGTCTTTAGTGATTTATTACAGAAAGGAGTATATGGCGGGGGATTTAAATATTAAACGATTCATTATGTTGGTGTTGATGTTTGTTTTGTCTATAATATTGTTAATTATTAGTCCTAATTTAATCAGAATTTTATTGGGTTGAGATGGGTTGGGGTTGGTGTCTTATTGTTTAGTTATTTATTTTCAGAATGTAAAGTCTTATAATGCTGGGATGTTAACTGCTTTATCTAATCGTGTTGGGGACGTTGCTTTTTTGTTGGCTATTGCTTGAATGTTAAATTATGGTGGTTGGAATTATATTTTTTATTTAGAAAATATAAAATATAGAGTGGAGATAAGTGTTATTGGGGGGTTAGTTGTACTTGCGGGTATAACTAAGAGAGCGCAGATCCCCTTTTCTGCTTGGTTGCCCGCAGCTATGGCTGCCCCTACCCCTGTATCTGCTTTGGTTCATTCTTCAACATTAGTTACTGCAGGGGTTTATTTGTTGATTCGGTTTAATGTGTTATTAGGTGGGAGTTGATTCGGGGATTTATTGTTGTTATTATCTGGGTTAACTATGTTTATAGCGGGGTTAGGAGCTAATTTTGAGTTTGACCTAAAGAAAATTATTGCTTTGTCTACGTTAAGACAGCTGGGTTTAATAATAAGAATTTTGGCGATAGGTCTTCCTAGGTTGGCGTTTTTTCATATGTTAGCGCATGCGTTATTTAAGGCTTTACTATTTATGTGTGCTGGGGCTATTATTCATAATATGAATAATTCACAAGATATTCGTTCAATAGGGGGTCTTGGGGTTTACATACCGTTAACTTCAGGTTGTTTTAATGTTGCTAACTTGGCTTTATGTGGTATGCCTTTTTTAGCTGGGTTTTACTCTAAGGATTTGATTTTAGAGATGGTATCTTTGAGATACGTAAATATTTTTTCTTTCTTTTTGTTCTTTTTTTCTACAGGGTTAACTGTGTGTTATTCTTTTCGGTTGGTTTATTATTCAATAACTGGTGAATTGGGGTGCGGTTCTCTTAATGTATTAAGTGATGAGGGTTGAGTTATGTTGCGTGGGATGATGGGATTATTAATTATAAGTATTATTGGTGGCAGAATGTTGAGTTGATTAATTTTTCCTACCCCCTTTATAATTTGTTTGCCTAGTTATTTGAAGTTATTAACTTTATTTGTTTGTATTGTGGGAGGGCTGATTGGGTATTTGATATCTAATGTATCTTTGTTTTATTTTAATCGGCCTTTGACTAAGTATTATTTAATAAGTTGTTTTTTTGGCTCTATATGGTTTATGCCGTATATTTCTACTTACGGAATTATTGGGTATCCTTTGACGTTGGGGAGTAGTATTATTAAGTCTTTTGATCAGGGTTGGTCGGGGTATTTGGGGGGTCGGAATTTGTATAGTGAGTTGGTTGTTTATTCTAGGGCTGTAGGAGTAATACATAGAAATAGTTTAAGGGTTTATTTATTGTTATTTGTTTTATGGTGTACTTGTTTGGTTTTCTTCTTCTTTTTTTAGTTCAAGTAGCTTAAGGTGAGAGCATGACATTGAAGATGTTGGGGTAATTGTTTAATTCTTGAATATAGTGAATTATAATTAGTAATTTATAAAAGTAATTACTTTAATTTTACAATGAAAATATAATGTTTTTGTTAAACTATATAAACGGAGAAGTACAAATGGAATTTAACCATTAAAAGATAAAAGTTAGCGGCTTTTTCTTGAACGTCATACTTCCTTAATTGGAGACGGGTCTCAGTGGTATCATTAACAGTGATAGGCCTCTTTTTGGCTTCAATTAATAGTGTAATTGATACGGTTGCTTGTTTTAAGAATAAGGGTGTTAAATACCTAAGATTAGGTCGAAACTAATTGCAATAAATCGCTTCATATTCTGGGCTGAGGTAGATTGATTTTCAATACTTTCTGAATGCAAATCAAATGTTATACTTAACTACAACCCCAGTTGGATCAATTTAATATTCCTTGGTTTCATTCGTGGTATAGGCCGATAATTAAGATGATAATGAAAATAATAGATGTAATGGTTCACGTTAGGATATCTGAGAAGGGTAGGATTAAAATTATTGGTAGGATTAGTGCAATTTCTACGTCGAAGATTAGAAAAATGATTGTGATTAGAAAAAATCGTAGTGAGAATGGAAGTCGTGAGGATGACCTGGGGTCGAATCCACACTCGAACGGGGAACATTTCTCTCGATCTGCTGTTGCTTTTTTAGATAGGGTGGAGGCTAGTATTATTACGATTCTTGTAATAATAAAAATAATTAATGTTATTGTGGTAATTAAGAGGACTATCTATACTATTAATCAATAGTCCTTATGATTGGAAGTCAAGTATACTTTATATACTATATAGATATGTTATTACCCTCCTCATCAGTAGATTGAAATGTAGAGGAATAATCATACAATGTCGACGAAATGTCAATATCATGCAGCTGCTTCGAATCCAAAGTGATGTCTTTTTGAGAAGTGGTTGTTTAAGTGTCGGATTAGACAAACTAATAAAAAGGTTGTTCCAATTAGTACGTGAATTCCGTGGAATCCTGTGGCAACAAAAAATGTGGAGCCGTAAACTGAGTCCGCGATGGTGAAAGGGGCTTCAATATATTCGTAGGCTTGTAAGATGGTAAAGTAGACCCCTAAGTACTGTAAAGAATAGCCCTTGTGCTGCTTGTGAGTGGTTGCCTTCTATAAGTCTGTGGTGGGCTCACGTTACGGTTACTCCGGATGATAGAAGGATTGCTGTGTTTAATAAGGGGATTTGAAAGGGGTTGAATGGTTGAATTCCTGTGGGGGGTCAAGTGGCCCCTAGTTCAATGGCTGGGGAGAGTCTTCTATGGAAGAAGGCTCAAAAAAAAGAAACGAAAAACAATACTTCTGACAAGATGAAGAGGATTATGCCTCATCGTAATCCTAGGGTTACGGGGAGGGTGTGTAACCCTTGGTAGGTTCCTTCTCGCGCTACATCCCGTCATCATTGATACACTGTTAAGATTGTGATTATATTGCCCAGTAAAAATAGGGAATAGGGAAATTATCTGAATAATTTAATTATTATTTGAAATATTTTTAAGATTTTTGTATGTAAGCATTTCTGTTTACAAATAAAACGGCTACTAGATAAATCCTAACGTACAACTAATATGTTTTAGAAATATATAATTCTTACTTTAACTTGGTGATAAAAATCATTAAACCTGTTTTTACCTCGTTAGTTTCGCCATAATTTTTTCAGCTTTTCGATTTTCCGAGTTTTTACATCAGAATTTTGATCAATTTTTTTTTGGTGTTTCGGATTTAGTTCTTTTGTTTATGAATGATTATTAGTATGTATTTACTTATCACCTTTTAAAAATTTCTGTAAATATATATTGTAATTTGTAAATATATTTGCTACAATTCCAACTAACACTTTTTCATGAGAGTAATGCTCATTATGACTATCCGAATGATTGGAATATGGAATAAGATACAGAAAAGCATCGCCAAATATGCCAAAATAACTTTAAGACTTCGCTTCACTTTTGTCCAAGCGAATATATTGCAACAACCAATTTAACAACTAGGCATATCTAGTATATATAACGTTTTAGTCTTAATTATGCATTACTAACATTCTTACCTTGTTTAATTCTGGCCCTGTGCTGGTGATGCTCACGTTTATGATTTCCAGTACAATAGTGACGACCTGCATAACATTGCTGATAACATGTGAAGGTGCATGATGATGGTGATGATCGTGTGCTGGAGCGGATACCTTTTAAAGACCAAAACCTTCATTTACCTCTCTTGAATACGCGATATTATTATTTTATTATGAAATTTAAATCTGAAGGATTGCAAAACTAGTAATCAGTTTCGTGGTGTACGCATTTTCTGGGTCCCGTTATCTGATATGGTTGTTTATTTGCACATTTAGTGTTGAATATTTTCCAAATTACTGAAATTATAAAGAGGCATGAATATAAAATTTCATTATTTCTATATTTTGAAATAATACAGGCTTCTTCATGGACCATTAATAAAAGCAACTGATTTCATATTGAAAATAATATTAAACGGTTTCATATAATCAATATATTTTGTGCAACCCATCTCGGATGCCAAAAGAAACTCAACCCCAGAATACCCCTAACAGTTCTCCATATACCCCTCCAATAAAGCTAAATTCTGACCAAAGGAGGAATTTGGAACCAGCTTTAATTCTGGCGATATGCCAGAAAATAAATATCCGGAAGACACGTATGACTTCATTACATCCTCAGGCCAAAGGCATGGTAGGTAGATCGATTCAATCGAATTTTAGAAGAACATTTGAGGAAAGTGGTAGACAAGTATCAAAAAGATTGGGATACACATATATCATATACATACATGTACATATACATGAAACAACAGGGCAGACTGCAGCGAGGGTAATTTCTGGCAATGCGCTTCGGCTACCGATTCATTAAAAGTGTGAAATTAACCCCAATGGGGGAAGGAATGCTAGGGAAGCCAATAGTATCCTAGAAGACGAGACGAGAGAAATACATGCTGCGTGAGATAGCGCACGCAAATTATGAACAATAAAATGAAGGCAAAATACGACAAGGCAATGAACTCAGAGGAGTTTGTTGAAGGAGATTGAGTGTTGTTATATAACCCACAACAAAAAAAAGGTATCTCCTAAATTACAGTTGCGTTGGGGAGACCCATACCAAGTCATTAAACAACTCAACGATGTAGTATATAGCATACAGACCTTTGGAAGGCCTAGGAATAAAATGAAGGTAGGCCAATTAGAACGGCTTGCAACTTTGAGTCCGCAAATAAATCTAATCGGGACAGCTATAATATGATGTGAAAGGTTTACCTCATTTGTGGAAAGATGAAACCCGAAGCTCACAACTGTTGGGTGAGTTTGTCACATTGATATTAGTCGAACCTTAGAAGGAGGCAAAAATATTCTGCAATTTGGATTTAACTTGAGCAAATAGGTTTTTTAAAGAAAATACGTTTTTTTTTCTACCATCCGTCAATTCGAAGGATGCCGTAAACATAGGTAGATAAGAAGCATCCGTAAACATAGTGTTAAACTTTATAATAAGGTTAAAAATATGAAGAAACAGTCAAGAAGTGCGTAAGACTAGGTTTATACACGCAAACTTTTGTTGCTCTTTAGCGGAAATTTCTCTTTTGGTGTTGCTCATTCATTCATACGGAAGACTCGAGTTGCTGGGCAAATTTCCACATACCCTCTCATATCATTTTCAAATTCCATACGTTTCATTTAAGCGGTGCACAACAATATTTTTCATGGGCTAGTTTGTGTCCTTATTCACTATTTCCTAAAATATAATATTATGCATATTTGTATATATTTGCATATGACATATAAAAAAAATATGTTAAAATTCAAATTTCCGAACATATTGTGGCGAACACGAATTCCAGAATCGACGATAACTTGCCAGAATCTACCATACATCGAAACTAGTGGTTATCACAATGTTCGAATGGTGATGTTGTAGCGAACTCGAATGTCAGAACAAAATAGAATCGACGATAATTTGACAGCATCAGGCAGACAGCGAAGCTAGTATTTGCCGGAATGTTCGGGTGACGATTTGTTAGTAACGATCTACTATATAAGGGCTGCCGGAGTGGCAGCAGGACGTAGTTCGAATAAGAGTGGTGCCAAGTAAAGTACAAGTGAATTATAAGTAAGCTCGAATAACGAATAACAAAGTGTTAAGTTATTGAATAAGAAATAAAGAAAAGTGTATAGCCATTAAATTGTGACTTTAATTGGACAATCCACTGATCGAACTCAAGGTAGAGTTTCAACGTGAACTATTAATTTAGAAAATCCGTTACAATATTGTAATTGTTCATTTGAAACTGAGCACAATTGCAACCATTTAAAGTTTCGAAATGAAAAGGAATGCCGAACCAGGCAACGAATTGTTACGAACGAGAATGCAAAATGTGTTGCCCGAGCACGAATAACTCGTTCCCTTCGTCTTTCCTCGTCGACCTCTCGCTTACGAACTATTAGTCTGGGCAAGGAAAGTCTTTGCGAAAAAATACAAAATTTAACCATCGCACGTTTTGAATTTCAATTGTAAAAATCTTATATTCCATTTGGCAACACACAATGAAATTTTTTTTACACCATAGGAAAAATATATAATATAGTAGTCTAAAATATATATTTGTGTCCCTACTACTGTTCTACTTCTGAGAAAGCCACCTTGCCACGGTACAGGGGCGGTGGCCGCTACGTCCAGTGATATGAGACGGTCGGATGTAAATTCGCCTCTGTTATAACTCAGCCTTCCCAATACCGGATCTCCTTTGGTATTAACGATGACCTTATCATGTCGTGGGGCCCTGGCGCGGCGGATCTTTAAAAGTAAATATAGTATCATAGTATAGGTATTTCAGTAAATATAGATCACGATGCTCAACTAGACGCGCTACTGTACGGAAAAAAAACCCCTGCGAGTCGGGGGATAAGAATAACCCGCGGTAAGACATGCCTGTGGTAAGAGGCGACTAAAATCCACAAAATGCACTGCATTTGAAATAGACTTTGCTCAAAAAATAGGCTTAGCCATGTCAGAAATAGTGCTATATTACTTAGCTTGAACTGAGTTTATATCACTTTAAATGTATTATGCACATACTTAAAGCGGCATTGTAGTTCAAGCTACAAATACCACCAGGAGCCCGGTGGAATTGCTTGTCGCTCCATCCTGCTCATTTCGGTAGGCCCTTCGGGGAGTATCGTGGTGGCCGTGGTTTAACACCTGAATGCGGGTAGAATTGTCCGGGGCGGTACAGTTCAGAGTGGAGTTGCAACGGCAGGTACCCACGTAAAGCACATCGTCCTTTGTACGGGAAAAAAACACCTACAAGAGAGGAAACTTACCAAAGAAGCGTGGAAACTTGCTCTGGGTAGGAATTTGTGAGAAAATCTTCAACATTAACCAATAGTTGCACAGTACGCACTATATGAGCTCAAAAATATTTGTCCTAACTTTCATCTCGATGTCCAATTCATTCAATAACGATCAACAATATTGTTTGATTGTTTTACCAAGTTCGAGGGAGTCGATAAACATAATTCCATGTGTTTCCTGAAACAACACGGGAAAAACATTGCCGACCGACTTGTTTTTGTTAAAACAGCAGAAAATATTTCCCAAATGTACCCCAATTGTACGAAATGATACAAAGTCCTTAGCCGCGTGAAGCTAAACTACTACACTTGAACGTATTAAACTGAAACATTGCAAAGACATAAAGAACAATGTAAACATTGTTGGGAGTGTCAGTGTAAGCACAAACTTTTATGCTAGTGCATAAAAGCAAAAAAATTCAACTAATCTGTGTATTCAAATATCTGAGTGGTGGTTGGGTGAACTATGTAATCCATGGCTTAACAATATTATAAGGATACGAAACGAAATAATAATTTATTTAAATATTGCAGTATTTTTCCATGTCCGAAACACTAATTTGTTTGAATTTTGTGGCTTCTTTCCCTTAGTAGAAGATATTAGGCCAAACAAATTTTAAGAACATTCGTTATTGCCATTTTTTGTTCTCTCTCCTCAAACTCAAATTAGATTCCTAGTACGGCGATAAAATTTCAAAACATAACATAGCTGTTAAACAGCTTCAATAAGAAAAAAAATTATTGGAAAAAATATAGCGAATTTAATACACACTTTTTAAAAAATAGCTATAAATTACTTATTTATAAAACTCATGTTCTTGCTCATCTTTTTTGATATTATTTTTATATCCTTTCTCGAAATCTTTCCCTAAAACAATATATCGATTCTCTCTCACAGCATGCATTCCAGCTTCTTGACATATTGCATTTATATCTGCACCAGATATTTTATCTGGGCGTGCCACGAAGTCTTCCAAATCAACATCCTCGCTTAAATTCATTTTTGATGTAATTGTTGAAAATATCAATCTCTTTTGTCTTCTGTCTGGAAGTGGAAATTCGATTTTTCTGTCCAGACGGCCAGGACGTAAAAGTGCTGGATCCAATGTATCAGCCCGATTGGTTGCCATAATAACCTTAACATTTGTAGTTTGGTCAAATCCGTCCATTTGATTTAATAGCTCCAACAGAATACGTTGAACTTCCCTATCTGCACCAGTTTGAGCATCAAATCGTTTTGTAGCAATAGCATCGATTTCATCAATGAATATTATAGCTGGGGCATTTTCCTTTGCCAAACGAAAAACATCTCGTACCATTCTAGGACCTTCTCCAAGATACTTCTGAACGAATTCTGAACCAACAACACGAATAAATGATGCAGTGGTATGATGTGCTACTGCCTTTGCCAACATAGTTTTTCCACAACCTGGTGGCCCATACATAAGAACTCCGCGAGGTGGATCAATACCTACAAATTAGCAATAAATTTGTTTTGAATTGCTATTTGTTAATTTACAAAATTTAGTACCAATTTGTTTGTACAATTCGAAGTGCGTCAACGGTAATTCCACAGCCTCACGTATTTCTTGTTTTTGCATATCCATGCCACCAATATCTGCATAACTTACATCTGGCTTTTCATCGGGTTGAAGCATAGAAATCGAACTATCGGCCTCTGGTGGTAGCACGTCAACTAAAGCATTACTGTGTTTATGCAAAGCAACCGATGCCGAAGGTTTTAATAATTCGCGATCAATCGTAGATAATATACGAACATAATAATTAGAACCAGTGGTGGAACCCACTATGCCTGTATTCTGGTCAACAGCTTCCAAAAATTGCCCAATAACCAATGGAACCGATTGAATACGTTTAACCTCCTCTTGAGCGTGAAGGTATTCTTTCTTTAAGTTACGTTGTTCGTCTTTAATATATTCTTCTTGCACTTCCAAAAATTCCAGCGTTTTTTGGAGTTTCTAAACAACAAACAAGTAAAACGAGTAAACACTGGTAAAAATGTTCGCACGTTATTTTTTTACCTTATATCGAACATATAAATCATCTATGTCAAGTTCATCTAAGGAACTATGTGCATCCTTCAACTTAAACTCAAGTACATCCTCCTAAAGATTTTAAAATTATTAATATTTTCTAATAATTATTTCGTGTATACCTTTTCTGCAATAAGTACATCCATTTTCTCAGCACAGAAATTATTAAACGCACTATATGAAACTTTTAATGAAACTTTTAATGAAAATGACTGGGTAAAATTTTAAAGCCTTGCCATTTCAATTAATACTGAAAAATGATGCCATATTCAAAAAATTACATGTATATCTGCTCTATACATTAGATAGTTTTGGTTGGAAATTTATATGACAAACCATTTATGCCGCTGTTACGCAATCTAGAATTTGCTTCCAAGTTGATCACAGAAACTACTTATAAAAATTTATTTAAATTAACAGCTATGACATATGTAGGTTGCAAGCAACATGATAATCGATCATAGTTTCTAGATGCCGTTGTAGGAGAAACAATTTAAAATTCTTCAAATTTTGTCAATAAATAAATAATTTAATATAAAAAAAATATGAGTTGAGAAAGGATATCTTATGCTACGTAAACAAATTTATGGTAAATTACTTTCTTCCACACTATAAGCTGTTCGAAGAAACACTATCATTTCCACAGACGTTGATTGATATGTTTCTTTTTCGATCGTAGTCCCTCAATACGGCACAAGATTTATATTTCAGAAAACTGCCTGGCTTTGGTTTGCAAAACTATGTGATCAGTTGTTTTGTCTTGGTTATCAAGTTAATCTCCGGATATGGTTACACATTTTCTCCACCAATTCTACAAGATCTTAAATTTTAGTTCTCATTAGCACGCCTAATAGTCGGCTTATCCTAATATTTGGATACACTGTAAGTTTACTGCCAAAAAAAGTTATGCTCATATTTAATTTATTATTTTATACTCAAAAATGTTTATTGAAATGAGTAGAAGGTTGTATTGGAGAAATATTTGGATTATATTTATTTCTTTTAAAGTAGAAATACAAAAAAGTTACTAATTAAATAAAGTTGAGTTGGCAACTATAGAAACCAAATAAGATTTAAATCAATAAATTAGGAGATTCATTGTTGGGTAAAATGAAGCATTTCTTGTTCATGGAATGAGGAAATGAGAAACATGAAAATTATAATGTAATGTAAAATTTTTCATGGGTATTGTATTTGTGAATTTGCCCTAATAAGCCCACAACATCTTCACTAATCATAACATATTCTATAATATTGTAGCATCTCTAGGAGAAAGTAAAAATTATTTCGAAAGATATCGATACAGAACCTTATCTTTACAAACTTTTTGTTTACA
The DNA here is from genome assembly GCA_021498325.1 of Bactrocera minax. Lineage (NCBI taxonomy): Eukaryota > Metazoa > Arthropoda > Insecta > Diptera > Tephritidae > Bactrocera > Bactrocera minax. The sequence goes on along the minus strand of JAKEEE010000109.1, from coordinate 236,707 downwards.
AACAATATACAAATACTAAATGAATAATTTATTAGTTTAATTGTATTTGCTTTACATATCAGTAGTATTACTTTCAGAGGCAAATACAAAGTTATGTAAATATTTTTTTATAAATTTAGTAACATATCGAAATAATAAATTTATCGACTTATCATATCTAATTGAATTTGTGTTTCCAAAAAGCTGGAATGGAGATATGTGGTGTAGGATAAAACTTTTTAGCTGAAAAAAAAGATTTAAACTCTGGAAGGAGTAGGGAATATTAAGTGCCTTTGCTAACGTATCGAAAATGATAAAATTTTTTTTCGAAACATATTTAGAATGTTGGCAACACTTACAAGTTACAAGTCGACATTTTGACGAAGTTTAACTCGTTCGATTTTTACACCCTGAGTACGTACATGTTTTCTATGTACTATAATAAATGTATTCCAATAAAATAATGAACTTAAATGTATTGCGGGTAGAATTGTGAGAAAATAAATAATTAAAGAATGTATGAAATGTATTATTTTTGATAAAGAAGCCTTAATTGCCAGAGGCTGCAACTGACTTACGTCCGTGTTCTGCGGTACGTTTCGCCGTCGCTCGCTGTGTTCGGTCGCCGCTGTTCTCGCTCCCACAGCTACTACATTGCCATATCCTTTGTGCTTTGCGTGCTTGTTACGCATCGATTTGGGCTAAACGTTAGATACCACCTAACAATATTTAGGGTGTAGTGTTTTGATATTAAATGTTATATTTATGCTCGCTGGAATGTGAGAAATTTTACGAAAGTGATATAGTGAAACTAAAAATGCGGCGACATATCCGAGTACAAAACTGGATTTAATTATCTTCTAGGGTATTGTTTACTGGTAAGTTTTTTATATATAGTAATGCACGTTGTATAATACATAGTGTACATTTTAGTTTTTCCAATGATAATAAGCGCTCAAAATCATTTTAAAAAATTTAACTATTCAAACTTTATTCAAAAATACAACAAATGTTTCTATTCCTAAAAAATTTCTCAAGTAATGATATTGACGAATTTATGTACAATAAATAATTGAAACGAAAGTGTAATTTGTAATTAGTAGATAATGTGAGCATTTTAATTATAAATATTAATGAATGTTACTGCAATTTCAACCATCGCATGTAAAGATTTTTCGTATTGCTCACTTTAATACCTACTGAAAGTGGAAAATGTTGAAATGTGTATTTTTATATGGGGAAAAGTGATTTTTATGACAAATTGATCCTCTATGTATATGTTTAAAAAAAAAAAAATGTATTTAGTTAAAAGATAATATGTGAAATAATTAAAAAAAAAACTTCAAATAAATTACTTCATTTTATACTTCTGTACAATTGGATATTTCCACATACATAACTTCACCAAACTACCAAGCTGTAATTGATTTGGAAGCAATCTATGGGAAAAATAAATAAATAAAATATGCTTACATTGGGTATTATTTGTATAGATGTAAATTTAGTATTTGTTAAAATTGGGTTCTACATCTGCATTCAGTGAAACATTTTTTACACTTGTCGGCATGATCTGTTTTAGAGAAAGCAAGATCGGACATAAATGACATTATGCTTCTTAGAGGGAGATATATGAAAATATATACTTAAGTTTGCCGCACATAATGTGAGTTTTAGAAAGAAATGTTAACTATTTTTAAACGTCGTTCACGTTAATGTCTTTGGTTTGTAATTGAAATTAATTTGACACTTATGCTATACGTAATTCTATACCTCGAAAAACACCCACCATCATTTTGAATTATTTTATTAAATTTTTACGCATACTATTAATTAATGTCTGGCAGGTTTCATTGGGTGTCTCATATCAATTTTATTGAAAACACTTCTTTATTTTCTATCAGATTTTAATCCGAGGATTGACTTTGTTATGGTCCTCAAAGCAATGTAATTTTAAATCAGCTTTGGGAGCAACATATTCGTCCCAATAGGTCGGCCTTTTGTCTTCCCTCTGTATTTGTGGTTGTTATAGCGGGTGAAAACATTTCCCAAACAAGTGTGAGGAATGCTACCGATTTAACAGTAATTGTCCAGATATAAATCCGGATCTGTCCCTGTTTCGTAGATCCGACTGTCGTGAGAACTGAACGTTCCCTATTTCTCCTGTTATTGCCTTTGGAGGCTTAAAGGGATGCAGATAAGAATGTATTCGTATTTTATGGCCATCATCGTGTTTTTCTTTTGGCTTTTCGTTTTAATATATTTTTTTTTACAAATTTATGCGATGCTTGCTATACCAAGTTAGAAAGCAATGGGTGACTTGCCATCCATCTGGTTAATATTATATTATTATGGTAACTAATAATTCTATCAAAGCTGTTACGGTTGTGACAGAACATTTTATAGACTCGCAATCTTTAAAGTTCCAAGCAAGGAGCATATTTTCCGGTGTTGGAAAAACTTTATGTTGAACAAGGGAGCAAGGGCTAAGTTCGGGCGTAGATGAATAGTTTATACTCCCAATTTTCAAGGATCAAAGCCGGAGAAATGCTTTAAAGCGTTGACAAAACTTTAAATTAATATCCTTTTTGTATATGGATTGTACATGATCATGTATAATCATGTTTTTATATTATTATTTTATTTTGTAGGTCATATCACTTAATAATTTCATTACTACTTTTTGTTTGATATCTACACATTACATTTGAGAAAACATGTTCACGTAATTTATTTAAATGTCACACATATTGCCCCAAATATATGGTTTCGCTATATTAACTACATGAGTTTTTAAAATTATATAAGCTATGTGGAAGTTAGGGGAAGTATTGACTTGATTTCATCACTTTTGGCTTCAGGTCAAACTATTATTACGAAAATTCTTTATCTGAATTTTATTAAGATATCTCGCTGATTGACCAAAATATACGGTATAAAGTCAACCGGAATTAAAAAAAATTTCATATTAGTTATATGGGGGCTAGGGGAAGCATTGGCTCGATTTCATAAATTTTTGGCGTCAGGACAAACTATTACCAGCAAAAAGCGTGTGAATTTTGAAAAGAACGTATGTGAATGCAGATTGACAGATATATACGATGTATAGACAACCGGAAGTTCAAAAATTTTTATATCAGTTATATGAAAACTGAATCAATTTTACTCATTTTCGACACAGGGGCACATTATTTAGTATTAATACAAATTAATGCAAAATATTAAGATTATCTCTAAATTTCATTAATATATCTCATAGGGTGATATATATCATTTTCGGTAAATGATCAGCCATAGGCACCGAGGTCCACATATTCGGTATCTGGGAGCTTAAAAAGTTATTGTCAGATCTAAACCATTAAGAGTATATTATTACACTATTTGTGCAAATTTCTATTCCGATATCTTAATTGGTGATTCAGCTACATACTGTATATGGGGTAAATTGACTATGGTGTGTTGAATTCTGTTATATAAGAAGTATGTGTTGTTATTGTCCGATTTCGTTCATTTTCACACTAACATAAAGATATTAGATTAATGTTATGCACCAAATTTTGTTGAATTTTTTTTACCACTATTACTACATTTACCATAGCTTGCGGACAAGTATCACTTATTTAATAATCTAAAATATAAAATGATGTCAGACAAAGAGGAGAATATAATTATATTGGTTATATGGGAGTTACGATAAAGTTAGTACCGATTTTCTCAAGCTTTGGTATCAAACCATATGTCTTATTTTTAAATTGTTTAGATATTTATTGATATATTCGATTTACTGTCAATTTATATCCTTTGATATTGATATCATTTTAGATATTTGGAAGCCAGAAAAATGATATCCCGCCATCGAGCATAACCACCGCCATATGTGGCGTGGTTATTTCTAGTAGTAATAAAACGTAATATTCTTAACATTTTCCTTGGCAAAGCAAATAATAAACTATTTTTAATCAGTAATTTTGTGCAAAAAAATATAGAGAAAACAAGGTTAAAGCAAAACAATAAATTGAAAAACTTATTAAACTCGTGGAGAAAAATCCCGATACTGGACGAGGGAAGCCACAAATTGGAAGCAATAAAAATAAAATTAAAGGATTGTGACAAAATTTGTTAATAAAGGAGTCGATACAATGTGCTATTCCCGGAAAATGCACTTTTTAGTAAAATAAATTTTTGCAACGTTTTGCTCCTCTTCAGTTATTTGGGTTTTAATCCACTGCGCACATATACGGTTTTTAATAATACATACACGGGTTTTAATAATACATACACGGTGTTTAATAATATTTAAAATCTCATATAGATATCTTAGGTTGCGCCAGCCCAACACTAAAATCATTTCCACAGCTTTTTAATAAACACATAAATATAAATATAAATGTTCCTTCATCTTATTTAGCAAAACACAAAATGCTTCCTCATTTAAACGAACATAACTTATGAATATACAAAAAACATTATTAAAAGGCAAACAAATTTTTAATAAAACTTTGGCTTACTTGGTGTTAGAAAGACCCAATGGATTTGAGTGATCACGAAGACTTTTTCGTATGCACATCACATCAGTTTTGGCCCCAACATTTTTACCATTGTAATATAAATCAAAAGTTATTGCACCTCCATTTTGATTGACAAAAGAAATCATGTTGATTGGAACAAAGTAGTGCGTTAAACTAAAAAATTACTTTTTTTTTTAAGAACACTCAACAAAATTTATGATTATATTCGACAATTAATAACGTCGCTATTTCTATTTTAAATATGAGTTCTATTAACAAAACAACTGAAATGCCGTCAGTTTGATGAGAATTCTTATAATGGTTGATCTAAAAAAAATTTATATTTGAGCAGTTAGGAACATATTCCAACAAAGTCAAAAAAATTAACTTCCTAATAAGAAATAAAAGAGGGTTCGTGAACAAAAGTGAGGTCTCTGTGGTATGAAAACTTAACATTCTTATACCAATCGTACAGTATTTGTCATCCTTATTGCAAGAAGTTCTGTTAAAAACAATATAAAAACATTCATATATACACTTGAAATTGAAATTGTACTATGGAAGCTATAAATATAAACGTCACAAGTTTATAAGACTTACAACCAAACAATTTTTTGTACAAATGAGTAGCGTTTGCCTCCCTTCTGCGAGAAAAATTTTCAACTATTGTTTTATACTTCTATAACTTCACTAAAGTGTTTTTTTTAACATTTTTGTTAATCTCTATAAAATATTCAATAATTTTAAGCCGCCTTGAAGCTTGGAACGGACGAAGAATTTTCAATATACATATATGTATGTACACTTCTGAAATTTGCAACTACATTTAGTAATCTGCTCTAATGAAGTTCTATTGAAGCTTCTAATTTATTTATTGTGTTTGTAACTAATGTTTTTCCAGAAGGAAAATACAACTTTAAAAATCAATTTCAACACAAATTTAAAAAGATTCACAGGAATGTCAACGTAATTTATAAAAATAAATAGAAATTACAATTACATATGACTTAATGATTTAATTACAAATGAATTAATTTCACATTCATTTGCAAATATCCATGTAACATTATTTTGGCTTAATAATTTATTCAATAAGTGTGTTTATTTCTCATTGCAGTTAAACGGCATCATCGTGGATCATCAAAATGTCTCGCTTTGGATTGCGAAGCAGTTCGGATATCTTTAAAGTGTCTGAGGAGCAATCAAATCGCAATAAAATACGTCCCCACAGTAAAATGTCATCAAAACGAAGTTGTCAGAAGAAAAAGAAACTTATTTACTTGGATAAAGATGATAGATTGAACGAGTCTTGTACTCAAACGGAAGAAAATAAGTCCTCGGTCTCTATTATGTGTAGTTTGCCTCTAAACCGATTAAGTGGATTTATAGAGAAACTTAAAACAAACAATTTGAGTTTTGGAATTAAAAACCAATATAGTAATACAAATTCCCATACTGCAGAAAAAGGAGTAGATGAAATAAATTTGAGTGACAAACAATCTACTGGAACTCCCTGTGACAATGTTGGTTCAAATCATCAGGAATTCGACGACTGCACTTCATCTGTTGAAGAAAGTGTAAGAATTCTTTGCTTGTACTGTGATAAAAAGTTCACGTCCTACAAAATGCAACTGAAACATGTAGAAAAGTTTCATATTCAACATAAGAATCGTAGGTGTAGTGGCCGCAATTCACAAGTGGCTGTCCTAAACGATTCAAAGAAACAGCGAGGAGATTCTAGCGGTATCGTAGTAGCAAAATATCCGGGATGTACATACTGCAAACGATCTAGGACAAATCATATTGAAGCATTGATTGAGGACTTAAACGACCTTTTCATTCATTTCGTTGATTGTCATCCGGACAAATATTTTGGATGTAAAGCATGTATACAACGCTTTCCGAATATTTCGAAATTGTCCCAACACATGCAGACCATTCATAAGGATATTCCACACTTGCCAGATGATATTTTAAAAGGCAAAGATTATGATTTAACTATATTGGAAAGGGATGATATTGAAAAGAGTTGTCGAGATAAATTTAAAACTACAAAGCCACGTTATTCTAAAACTCAAAAGAATGCCAATGCTATAAACATTCCTGCTACGTCTTCTGAAGACCCTATCCCCACGAATTCTAATACAATAATGGGTGCTGAAGAACCAATTTTATCTAGATTAGGACTTGCACAAAATCGACTACCCAATAGCAGAAAAGGTATTCGTTCGCGAAAGGAAAGCATTCTTTCAGACTCTATACTGAAGCCTGATCAGCCATCTGTTTATATGACAGCAGTCAAAGCACGTAATAAATCTGGAAAAAATGCAATCAGAGAGAGTGGTGATGCCGAAGTGGTTTTTCGTATGCCGACAAGAACGGAAATGTTGTCCAGTGCGTTCGATGAAAACTTTTACAGAGATGTTGTTTCAAATGTTCGAAATAATCTATTCTATTTTTTGGATGGAAAGCTTTCGGGAAATGTGGGTAGTGCGGTGAATATGAATTCATCTGTTTCTTTGATTAAACATCAAATACCAACTATTAGAAGTATGGTGGCTGAAAGTCCCATTGTTGCAAATGAACGCAATATTATAGATAGTGAGATTCATGCTGCCACAAGTCTGTCAACAACTACAGCTTTTCCAACGCTCTTAACTGCAGAACAATATGGTGGAGATGCGGTTTTATCAAAAATTCGACGACCACATACAAAACACTCTTGGAAGTGGAAGTGGGATAGTGTGAAGAAGTTTAAATTAATAAATGAGGGTGGAAAAATAGTAAAGAAAATGAAGCAACCAATGCTGGGACTGCGCGATTTATCAAAACTGGATATGTGGACTCAACTGTCGATGCGTCAAAAACACGAAATACAACAATATATTTTGAATGATGGTTCCCATTCGAATGAAAGTGTACGAGAAGAGAAACAACGAATAAATGAACAACTAAATTATATTCTGGATATGCGCTTATTACCTCACATTATCTTGGAACAAAATGAGCAAGCAATAATAAAAATCGAGAGTGATGAATTTGGAATATTATCAGATATGCCAAATAGGGAGGAGGATGGATCGTATAACATTCTAAATCAGTCATTTGTCGATGAAACCTTTTTTTCCATACTTCAACTTTCACCTAATCACAAACTTCATTGTAATCGAACACAGCTTGTATTAAGTGGAGAATGGGCGCGACCACGATGTTATCTCTGTATGTGTTGTGGCGCAAAATTTGAGAAGTTAAAATCTTTGGAAGAACATAAAATGTTTCGGCATTCGCACGTTTTTTCCACTCACTATGAGGTCGTCGGACGTGAGTTACTGGCAGGAAACTCTCTATGTCACTTATTTATACCTAATCGAGCATTAAATTATTATGGCAATGAAAGTTACAATAACTCGAATATTATACGTAAAATTGGTTGGAAAAAGAATGAGTTGATCAATATGAGTCGAAGATTGTTAACAGGTTCAACAGGAGATGATGATTCTTCTGATAGTATACAATCGACTCTAAACAGTTGCACTTTAAATGTTTATAGTGGTAAACATAGCACAACCACAGATGAGTGTGACACTGACACAAAAACCACCTTAGACATTAACACCGGATCCCCATCGAATAGTATGCAATCATCGAATTCTCTTTTTACAGCACCGTCAAAAAGGCATCTCAAATATAAGGATACAGCTTCAATTTCTTCAAAATGTTCAAAATGCACACGCAGATGTAATGGAACTTTGGATTTGTATCGGCACATGTTGGATTGTTCAGGTGATTATATTTGGTCTCTAGCGAAAAAAAGAAAATATCGTTATTATTGTGGATCGAAAAAACGGCGCTCATGGAACAAGCATAATTTCGCGGAGTTGCGCAAAAAGCCTCAAAAAATCTCAAAACCATCGCCTCCATTAAACGACACTGAAGAAAGCGTTTCTTCTTCTAAAGTTAAAACTCCATCAAGACAGCGTCCCAGTGATGGTAAGCATTCATAGAGACTAGATTAATAAAAGTTTTTATATAAAATCTTTGTGTTAGAAAAGATTTCTTCTGTAGAAATAACAAGTTCAAGGTCAGTTTTTAAATGATAATTTTATGAATAAGTGCAGTACAAGAAAAATGACGTTTATTATTACAATTGATTGATTGCAAGTGTTCCTTTCCCGATTTGTTGTGGTTCGGGTGTATATATGTTGTCAATTAAAAGAAACGACATACTCGTATAGTTTCAATCCGGTCTTGACTTCTCAGATACTTCTTTCCTTAATTTTCAGATAAAAACTGACTGATTGGTCCAAAGTAATACGTAGAATCAGTATTGTAAAATAAAACATTTCAATGTTCCGTATTAAACATGTGAATGTTTAAACAATTCGATTGGACGATTTCACGACAAAGAAGCAACGCCAATTGTATGATTTTCTATGACTCGCTATGATAAGAGATGATATGTTGAAATCTAATATAATTTCATTAAAGTTTGTTTCTATAAACATATTTTTATTTTATTAAATTACAACAAACAAAAAAACTTAAAAAGCTACATTGTGACTACTTTATGTCGATTATCTTTTGAAAATATGCCCAATTGCCAGATTAATATGAGTATAGACTGATTTATGATAATTGTTTATTAAAAACTTTTAAGTTTTTTAAAGTATTGCAAGTTAAATTTATGTTGTTTAATAGCATTAAAGCTAGTTTATAACAAGCACAAATAAACAAGTTCTAACAAAATAATTAAATTTTTCTCTTTTCTTAGCTGAATCAATTAAAAAGATGTTGGAAAATTTACCGCCCAAACGGATTTGCAAAAAAATATTTCCGGCTTTGACTAAAACAAAGAAATCGAAATTTATAACGAAACATAAGATATACAGTAGTCAAGGAAGGCTTAGATCTACTCGAGCTAGAAAGATTTCGAAGTTATCAAAGTCCAAAGTAAAATTTTCCAATAAAACAACCAAAAGTAAGAAAAGATTACATCATAAATCCGACAAAATGCTCGTGAAACGCAAGACCAAAAATTTACTTAAAGCGGATAGGAGTACAAAGAATAACGACGACATAAACATTTTTACAAATAATCAAGAAAATGAAAATCATCGAAATACTCAAATTTCTAGCAATACTTTGCCTCAAATCGATTTATCCATCGATTATCAATCGATTATTGCAGAAACAGTTTTGGAAAAATGTAATACACCATATTTTGCAGAATGCACGGACGAACCAACAGAGAATGCAACAGAAAATTTCAGTATTCCGAATGGGAGTCAAGTCTGTGACGGCTTACGTTCAAATAAATTTGGGGAACAAACAGACTTTCATAAATCGACAGCCCTAGCTGTTTCGGTGAACTTTGAGGCCAAAAACAACTTACAATATATTGATAATGCTACATGTAATAAGAAAAGAAGCAAAAAAATTAATGACTGTATTGCGATGCTGACCGGTAAATTGGAGGAAAAGCTGAAGACTGAAAAAAATTCATTCAAAGATGGATCATACATGGAAAAGGAAATTAGCAGCGAAAGCAAAAGTAAGTTAAGCGGTGAATCCAAAACCCCTAAGAGAAAAACGCTTTCACGAAAGATAATAAAAGTAGACAGTATACCCTCTCAATCGTCATTAGCTAAAGCTGAGGCAATTCCGCCAACTACAAGCACATCAGCACCAGTTATATCGAAAATGCCGAGTACTCCAATTGTAGCAAATACATCAGTTGCAAAAGTTATAACAGTCTCAACGTCAACAATGACAATAACAACATGTAAACCAACGGCCCAAAATAATGCAAATATAAGTTACCTCCCGAAACCCACAAATATAAACCTGTTGCAAGAAAATAATAAATATTCTTTGTTGAATAAACAACCCACACAATTAGTATCAAAAAATCATAGTTCTGTTTTATCCGTAATGGCACCAATATCCTTGGCTCCATCTAATCCTAATTCATTATTACTATCAAAGTCACCAGTACTGTTAGCCGTGGATAAAATTAAAAAGGCAAAGCCAGCAATGGTAAATACGGGCACAATTGCTGAATTGGTACCTCCATTTCCAACACTGCCACTTAATCTTCCGTTGCAAACTATACAAGTCCATCCAACATCTATACCTCCGCCGCCACAGCCGCCTGTCTTAACAGTATTACCACAGCCAACACTTTTGTCAACGCCGGTACCTATCGCTCCTGTTGTACCTGTTGCTCCTATGGCTCCCATTGTACCCGTCGCACCAATGACACCTATAGTGCCTGTTGCTCCCTTATTCAATTCAGAACCACTGAATTTATCTAACGCGAAAAATATAAAAAAAACAAATTTAAACGAATTAGTTTGCTTACCTCCATATCGAGGTGGCATACCAATGAGAAGACAAACCATTTGTGGTTTTGAAGCTAGACATTTTTTTCTGGAAGATGAACCTTTGGACCTCTCGAAAAAATCAAGCAAAGATCTATCACAAGATACCCCGTCCGTGATGCCACTTCTACCTATTATTAAACCCATGGAAGTCCATAATATTCCTCCAATGAGTATGAATATCGCTAATGCGCCACATCAAGAATCTGCTTTAAACAAGCAGTTCTATTCTAATCTTGAACTGCTGAAAATTCCACAAATACGCAATCCTGGAAATTCGAACAGCAGTGAAGTATGTTTTGTTAATTCTATCCCAAAATATCAGTCAAAGAAACGAAATGTAGGTAAAAACAACAACGAACCGGCTTCAAAGACAGAAACCTCAAACAAATGTAAGGGCAGTAATAAGGAAGCTTTAGTGTACAAAAAAGATAATTTAATGAGAGGAAAAAACTCTCAAAAAATGGATGATGAAGTTATTAATCATATCGATGATGCTATAAATTCGGTGATTAATGCTGTTAAGGCAAGTTTGCCAGATAATGAGGAAGATGTTGGTGGCAAATATAATAAGTGCAATAAGAATATAAATCAAGTAAAACCAATAAACCCTAATCAAAGAAAAGCCGCTCAGGTAGAGCTTCCTACGCAAACGCAGTCAACCCCGATACAAATTATTGTGGCGCATTTACCATTGCCGGAAACATCTTTAAATATGCAAAGGTGCAACGAAGAAGCAACGAAAAACGAAGAAGGAGTAAATACCGGTTCTATGAAGTCTTTGGTGCTCCTACCTCATAAACGATACGTTCGATCGAAAACGGTAGATTGTCGTCCAAACGCGTTATCAATTGCCCCAGAAAATTTATCAGATAATTTGCAACATCAAACTGAGTTACCCCTGGCTGAGCTTAACGTAATAACTGTAGCAACTACAAACATTGTTTCTAAAAACTCGGAATGCTCGAAAAGTATTAATATTATACCTAAAGATATATTTGAGATCCCAATTACAGACTGTAAAACGAAAAGTCCAAACTGTGAAAACTCTTTCCAAAACTGCGAGACAGTATTATACCAAAAAGCAAATAACGATTTAAGTGTTTCGAATGAAACAAACTTAAATGATAAAGAGCCTTCAAGTCTTCCGTCTGAACCACAAAATGAATTAAAGAAATGTATTTCCCCAGCAGTTGAAATTTCGAATGAAATAAATCCAAACATTACAACTGAAGAAAATATGAGCAACATTAATAATACTTCATCTGGTTTCCATAGTTGTGGGCAAGTAGATAACACCGTGGAAGCCACGAAGAAACAGAGACGTCGTCGTAAAAATGAGTTGGCTGCTATTGTGGCTGACCAACTTCTGGAAAGCTTTAAAATTGATAAAACCCGTCGTGATAATCTTAAAAAATTGGAAAATTTAGCGTACGAAAAGAGTGAGGACCTTTTTGTTACAGGGATGTTATTAATGTCAAGTACGAAGAGAAATGTTACATCTGCTAAAACCGATCAACTAAGTGGTGTAAACTCGAATAAAAATTCTGATTGCATAAGTCGGCAAAGACAAGAGCAAAGCAAAACCAAAACAGCCAAGGTGAAGCATAAACAAAATGCTAGTGACAATAAAACTCTTCAGCTTGCAGACACAATACCAGCCCTCGTGAATACAAACAATGGTTTGAATGAGAAATCACGGGACGAGAAAAATTTTGTAAATAAAAGAAATAAAAAACGGCAATCTCGTAGTAAAGGTAAACCTTTGGACAATGAGAACATAAGTAAATTAAAGTCATCACTTGAGTCATTTTCTATTGGTATAGAAAAGCAACTTACAGAATTAGAAGCTAGAAACTCGACTACCATTAACGTTCCTGAAGCGAAAGTATTAAATACTTCTCCAGCTTCTAAGAGACTATCTCTTCTAAGGCCAAGTATACTATCTGCCAACATCGAGTCGAATATGAATGAACACAAAGCACCGATTATTGAAAGTAAAACTGCGATTTCCAGTCGTGATCCGCGGCTCAATAAGAATATACACAAAAATGATCATAATGAATTTTCTGAAACGACACCAGCGGAAAAGGAAAAGAATTTAGAAGAAATATGTGATATTGAGGAAGATAATTATCTTACAGAAATCGCTAAAAACGTAAATGAGAAGATCATGTCTTCAGAAAACGAAGAGTTTATGTTCGTAAATGATGGTTTTGAACTAGCTAATGAACTGCAAGATGATTCAAATAGCAAATTTTATAGCCGTCCTCCAACGTCTATGAGTGTTCGAAGTGCTCCAAACTTTAATGACGATCGTTCGAATTTTGGATCTATTTGTGATGAAAATACGAATACAGAAGTAATGGACATGGATTTGGAAGACGAAATGAGTGTGTATACCAGTTATTCACAAGACATAGGAAGGGGTCGTGGTAGAAGAAGGCGTCGACGAAGAAGTATTTTGTTAAAGCGGAGACCAAAAAAGCGCGTAACTCATGACAATTCGGCAGAAAAATTTGAGTGTACATTGTGCAAAAAAATTTTCTATTCGCTAAACTCATTGACAAAACACAACATGACATTAGCCCATGTATCAAAATTATCTGCACAAGAGTACCTATTATCGAAAAAAATGGAGAGCACATCAACTACAGCTCAGATTATAACCACTAATAAAGATACCCAAAAATGTATTCTAACTGACTCCACAGTTTCACGAAAACCAGCGGACAACAGTGATATAAATCAAATTTCTGAAGTGAATGATACTGATTCCCCCCACCATAATCGCTTGGAACAACGGGTTCATACTGTCAATAGCATAGAAAAAAGAGAACTTAGTAACAATAGCAAAGGTAAAACACCATTCAACAACGCACCACGCCTGAATCTTAATCCTGATGAACGATTGTTCTTCGAATGTTGTAACATATTGAAAGGGGCGGAAACAACATGTGTGAATAATGGCGAAGATAATAACATTAGCGGGGCATTTGACTACAACTTAAAACACAAAAGTCAGATATGCGTGGTCGCAAGCAGTACTTTCAAATCATTAGCTGGCGAAATCTCTAAAAAACAGACTACACCAGAGCTGGTCTCTCAGCAGGAATTTAGAAGTCCCCCTGTTCAACCAGCAACTATTTTGAACAAAGTTGGACCCACTACTTCTGCTCGAGATCAGTAAGTATAATCATTGTGCATAAAGTGAATTTTTCTAGTAAAATTTATATATATTTGTATTTCTAAATATATTTAGAAATATATATATATTATTATACTGTTCGATTTGTTTCTAACAATATTTCCAGTTTGCGATTCCAATGTATATTTAATAGGTATCGAACATATCAGTTATTTTCATAATTTCGAATCAAACAAGTGACGTAGTGCTAAGTTCGGGTGTAACCGAACATTTTATTCTCTCGCAATTTGCCAGGATCAAAGGCGGGGAAATACTTTAAGGTTTTCGTTAAACTTTATATTAAACAAGTAAGAAAGGGCTAAGTTCGACTGTAGCCGAACATTTAATACTCTCGCAGTGTGGAAGGATCAGAGGCGGGGAAATGTTTTCAAGTGCTGGCATAACTTTATACTAAACAATGTTGCGGAAGAATTCAACATTCCTTATCCGACGAAATTGTCAATGGATTGCAATCATATTTGGTATCTTATTAACTTATATTACAGGTCATAGACTCATGTACTTACATTGTTATATTTTGCTTCCTGTCAGAGATATTTAGGATACATAAGGAAAAAGCCAACAAGAGAAAGGGAAATCATTATATTAGGAATAAGCGGCTTAGGCCATGGTCTAAACCGATTTCTTTCATATTTAGCACGAAATCACATCGTGTTTAAGAAAACATATCCACTTAGATTCATTAAATTATCACACATATTAACCAACGAAACGGTTTAAAGTCAGGTGGGAAGTCGGGAAATCTTATATCGGGCATTTTTGGGATAGAGGAAGATCTGCACTGATCGTTAATGTGATCTTTTCATTACTCAAGTATATTAGGGAACATATTTCCACGCAATTTTGTGAAGGTAACTGACACAGTGACCGAAATATTCGGCATAAAGTCTGCTAGAATAACGAAAATCATTATGTATAGCATATGGGAGCTGGGATAATTCGTTAACCGATTTCAAACATTTTCGACCTTAAACTAGGGTATATCCAATATTACACGTTCACCTAAATGCTAAGATATCTTAAATATTGACGTTATATATAGTATAAAGTCTACAGGAAGGTTGAATATCCTTATGTTAGGTATGTGGAGGATAGGGAAAGTATTTACCCGATATTTTCCATTTTTAATACCAGAGCACACTATAATTATGAAAAGATAATCTTCCAATTTCAATACAATATCTTACAGATTTCCCGATATTTTCGATAAAAAGTCACATAGAGGCACTGAGGTCCTAATATTAGGTATCTGGTGGCTTGAAAAGTTATAATCCGATTTCGTCTATTTTTACGCATTCAACGTAACTTTTGTATGGGAGGTGGGCGTGATTATTATCCGATTTCACTCAGTTTCTCAGTATATAAGGAGATGTTAGAAAACTTAGTCGTAGCAAGGTTGATTGATATAGCTTGAAGGGTTTTCGACATATATATATTGAACCTATTGGTGGGCGGGGCCAAGTCCACTTTTTCAAAAATTGTTGCCCACTGATACACCCCCACCCTACTGGGATCCTCTATACCAAATAACACGTTTATATTTCAATTTTCTGCTTAGTTATATCACGTTATCTGTTTTCGATTAATGGCAGTTTGTGGGCGTGGCAAATCTCCAATTATGCCCATCTGTAATACCAGCCATCTTACGGTGACAAAGAACACGTGTACCTAGTTTCATCAAAATGTCTTAATTTTTACTCAAGTTATCGCTTGCACGGGCGGACTCGTTATTTCATCCTGATCATTTATATATATATCTATAGATATATAGATCATGATATATAGATATATATCATTTATCATTAATATATCATTTATATATATAGTCTATATCTAACTCGTTTAGTTCTATGTGTTTCAAACAACAACAATTTTTATTATAGGATCACCTAATACTAATCGAAATATTCTCATTTAATTTTGTTAACACGTCTATGAAGATATATGCGATATAAACTCAACCCAAGGGTCGAAATTTAATATATATTGTGTGTGTGAGGAAAAAATCAGCCAGAGGCATATAGCATTATATTAGAATTTAGAGTTTAGAGCAAGGTCTAAACCGATTTCATTGATATTTAGCGCTGAACCATATTATGTTTAAGAAAAGACTATAGATATATTTCCACTAATTTTTACTAAAACAACTGAGAACTTAACCGATATATTCAGCATAGAGTTCACTGGAATAATGATAATCATAATTTGTAGTATATGGGAGCTGCGGCAATTCGTATTTCAATTTCACTAATTTTTGACACCAAACTATAGTATATTCAAAATTATACGTTAATTAATTTTGCGGAGATATCTTACATATAGACCGCTATACACGGAATTTTGAAAATATCCTTATTAGGTATTTGGAGGATAGTTGAAGTATTGGCCCGATTTC
The DNA here is from genome assembly GCA_021498325.1 of Bactrocera minax. Taxonomy (NCBI): domain Eukaryota; kingdom Metazoa; phylum Arthropoda; class Insecta; order Diptera; family Tephritidae; genus Bactrocera; species Bactrocera minax. The sequence continues at coordinate 220,240 of JAKEEE010000109.1, read as the reverse complement.
ATAAATTTTTGACCCAAGACACATTATTACCAGGAAAAGACGTTATCTGGATTTCATTAAGATATCTCCCAGAGTGACTGATATATACGGCATAAAGCCAACCGGAAGTTGGAAAATTTTGTATTAAGGGGTGAGGGGTGTAAGTAAGTGAGGGGTGCCACTCCCATTGTCCAATTTTTACACCGATTCCTTTGAAACTCTTAGGAACCGTCTTGGCTGGGAAATTTATCGCTTCTGACGTGTTTCTTCGACAAGTTAACGCATTTTTATTAGTTTTCAACATAACCTTTGTATGGAAGGTGGACGGGGTTATCATCTGATTTGACTAATTTTCCTAGAGTGGGAGGAGGTACTAAAAAGACTTAATCTGAGCAAGTTTGGTTGAGATAGCTTTGGTGGTTTGTGAAATATATACATTAAACCTACTAGGGGGCGGGGCCATTCCCACTTTTTCAAAAATTTACAAATCACGATCCCCCTGCCTACTGTGATTCCCTGCACCAAATTACAGGTTTTTGTGTCTGAATTTGCACCAAGGAACGCGTATACCAAATTTCATCAAGATGTCTTGATTTTGTTGTTCACCCGGAATTCAACTCGTCTCGTCATCCTGATCATTTATTTATATATAAGTATATCTATCTCGATTAGTTGTAGGTGTCACAAACAACCGTTAGGTGAACAAAACTATTACAATATGTTGCAACTCGTTAAGAGAGTATAAAAATCAAACAGGCGGTTAAAGGAACCGTAAAAATTTAGCTTGTATATTTTCTTGGAGATCTGTAGACAAATTACCTGAACAAAACTTTTGGTAATTTAGTTGCAATCGCATATTTTAAATAATTCTCCACCAGTAAATGTTTGGAGAGTAAGAAACGGCTTGTTAGCAAAGAGAGAATAAAATAATGCAAACACAAAATTTAAAAAAAAAATTGCTAGTTTTACGTTCAGTTTATATTTTGATGCTGAAGAATCAAACAAATCTGAGGTGTGTATGTTTTTATGTGCTGAAGAAACCAAGGGTAGTAAGCATTATTGCCTAAAACGGTTTTTCCAGAAAGTTGACAAAAATTGTATTTCCTTTATATATATTATATCTCCAAATAAAATTTGTTTATCTTTAGTTTGTCAAACGTTTTTCCATTTTTCCCGAGTGCAACTTTTAGTAGTTTCACTCAAGTCCTAGGCTTTGTAACAGGATGTCATATATCCATTCTAAAATTCTACCTTTTCTGCATTCTTTCGTATACGAAGGCTTGTAGTAATATTTAATTCTTGTTAATGTTTTAAAAAAAAGTGTAAAAATTTTCTGTAGTTTCAATTAAAGGTGTGGCACAATTGCTTGGGATTTTATTACTTTTATGTCGCACAATTTTTCCTAATGATATTTGATTATGGATAATTACATTCAACTTTATTGAATGATGAATGTAATATAGGTATAGTATTAAGGAAATCATTGAGACCTTATTCACATTATTTCATCTAATTCCAGACCCTTTAGTAATTTTAAAAGTTCTCTTGGAGTAAGCGTGGCTTATTCTTTTTGAGTACATCGTTCCGATAAATTTGCTCCTTCCTCTTGCAATCGCTGCTCCCCTTTAAAGCAATTGTTCTAATGTCTTTGTCACAAGGACGCGGAACTGAAAGAAATGTTGATTACTTCCCTTCGCTTGGCGTAGGCAAAATGTTTGCAGCCAGCGCTGGTCCCTTCATTATTCATTCATTCTTTCTAAAGGTCTTCCACTTCATTTCAATTTATCCATTTGCGTATGTCAGGGATTCATATGAAATAGACGTGATTTCTTGTTGCCATGCTGTTGAGCCCTTCCATCACTCCAGTATTATTCATTATTTGACTTCGTTCGATGATATGACCAGAGGCTGAAGACAAACACCCCTGTGATGTATAGATACGAGTATATACTAGCACGAGTATAGTAGTCGCTAGGCTACCATATACTAAAATTTACATGTACTAAAATGGCTCCTAACCACAGGCACTGGATAGCCAGTGGACATTTTTTGTGATAGTATACAGAAATGTCAACATCAGGCAACTGCTCAAGAACAGTTAGTTACCTAGAGTATTTTGCGAGTTTTGGAGTATTAATAAGTTGAATTGCTTTCCAGAAAATATGTATTATTATTCTTGTTTTTTATTTTTTTAACGTTTTGCGAAAAAAAATTTACCAAAAATCCTCCAACAAAATTAAATACATTATGAAGACGTATTTTCAAATAATATTTCGTTTCATAATTTTTTTTCATTTTTGTGAAATATTGTTTAAAGTTTAAACTGTAAATAATTGTTAAGTTAACTTGCGCTGGTGCCGTTTGGCTCGCGGTGTCTCACTCGAAATTAACGGGACAAGAATCATTCATTCACACCTGAATGACGTTGGCTCGAATTCACTTAGCTGCGTCCAACGCATTTGGTTTGTTGTAGGAATATAGTTTTGCGTCAAAGTAGTTTTGGTCATTGCGAGAACTAATGGGTCTATAACTATATTCGTACGGGTTTTTTCAAAATTTGAAAATTTTTTTTAAGAAAAGTGTATACAATATTATTAAAGTATTTCCCATCTGAAGCTAAAACATTTTCCCATCTTTCGAGCAATTTGTGGATTACATCCGAAAAGAATAAAAAGATTACATCCGAAGAATGAATCAAGCCAATTTTGATACCCTGTTCTGATATGAACCGTATTCCAGTGAGGCCGTTCTGCATCAACCGGATCGATAAGTGGTATTCAGAAGAGGCAAGATCTGGGCTATAAGGCGGGCACAATTTTTCCAAATAGTTTTTAACCGGGCTTCCAACATGAGGCCGAGCGTTGTCATGATGGAAAAATATTGCCTCGTGTCTAGTGCGAATTCGGGCGTTTTTCGTCAATCGCTCGCTTCAATTCGATGAGTTGTTGTCAATCGCTTCCATCCGATTTTAGAAGCTCATAATACAGCACGTCTTTCTGATCCCACCAAATACTGAGCATTAATTTGGCGTCATGGATATTCGGCTCTGCCGTTGTTTTGGCTAGTTGACCAGGTTTCACATATGATTTTTTGCGTTCAGGGTTGTCGTAATTGATCTATTTTTCATCACCAGTCGCAATCAAAAATGCAATGCAAAAACGACTTCGTGGCTTCAATCCAGAAGGCACCCAATTTTCTTACTTTTGAATGTATCCGGTTGTTTTTAAACGCTTATTTTCTTTTCTTCCTGTGTTTGGCAACAATCTTCATCGGGTAGTGTTTACAGTTCCTCATCTTCAAACGTTTTTGGGCGCCCAGGACGTTCTTCATCTTCCAAGCCAAAATCGGCAATTTTATATCGTGGAAACCACTTGCCACGTTCATTCAGCTAGAGCATGTTCACCATAAACTTCCACCAAAATACGATCATTTTCGGCTGAGGTTTTCTTTATATTAAAGTAATGAGACAAAAAAAAAAAACGTTTTTTCAGGCACAAAGATACCATATTTTGGGTGAAAAAAGTGATTGTTGTTTACGCTTCAAATGAATGACATATACTGAAAAAGAGGCACAAGGACACTAGCTTTCCAACGCCTGTTCGGAATATTCGCAAAATAGAATAATAATCAAGTTACGCCATCTCTTGGCAAGCCGAAATAATTATAGACCCAATATTTTATAATTTTTAAAGATGTTGTTGTCGTGCGGCTCCTTATTTAAATATTTTGATCACCTCTGCTTTAAATAGTGTTTATCAAAAAAATAACCTATGGATTGTTAAATGGCAACTATACACCAGTAGTCTTACACATTAGGGATGAAACATAATACCATACGGAATGCTGTCATGTCCATTAGGAGACACTCTGGTGCCCAATATGCCAGAATGAGTTCTTTTTGTTGTTTTCGTTCGTTTCGTTGTATAATTATGTTTTTTCAAAAATATCGCAGGTAAGCGAACTTAGGCTAATTACAGGCTCTATTTACACTGTTATTGGTGTAAAACAATTAATTCAGAAAATCACAATTAAGCTGTAAGTATTTTAAGTTAAGTTAAGAAAAAGTTGTTAATCACTCGTTATCTATGATCAGCAAAGTTTCCATGTTATATTTAGTAAAGTTGTTTGTTTTGTTTCAGACGCGCAGCATCACCTAACTATTCAGCCATTTCTCAGTTTTCAGCTGTAACTAATGCAACGTCTAGATTTAAAACTAAAGCTGCCATGAAAGGCTATGAAAATACAAATGTAGACTTATCAATGTGTAAGGAATTGGAAGCAAAATCGCCAGCTGTTTGTAAATTGACTGAGTTAGCTGAAATTGCCTTGGGAAATGAGAAATCCAATTCACAGGAATTTACTTCCATATCAAATAACCAGGAAGGCTCCCTATATAGGCGGTTAGCAAGTCGAGAGTATATAACATCGTCAGTCGCTGTTGATAATCCGAAAAATTTTAGTGATGGCAATGGAAATGCGGACAGAATCAAAAGTAATGAAGTTCAAAGTTCAACGTCATCAAAAACTATAATGCATTCTTCCAAAATAAAATCTGTAGTGGAAGACCATAATAAAGAATCCTGCAAAAGGATTGTTATACCTGAGAGGCCGTTCAAAAATATCGGTCTCGAGGAAAAGGAAACAATTACTTTTCAAAAGCCCAAAACAACTGTTAATTTGCTAACAGATGATAACAGTATTTCTACAACTAGCTACTCAGATCGTGATGATTTTGATTTTGCCTCTTTGAGTTGTGATGAAGAGCCTAGCCCAAAGGTGAGTAATGAAAGAAACATCAAGGATAACTCGAATAGCAGTTCTAGTCGAGCAACAGCTAAAACTTTTGAGAATAAATCACTCATAATGGATCGCATATTTAAAAATATGGGTACAAAAGCGAAAACATCTGCCAAAGTACAAAGCATAAGCATACAGAAAGATCCGCCACCCAAAGCTGACATCAATCAATTGTTTGATGAATTACGTGGTGATTGTGGACCTAAAGTGAGAGCATCCGAGAACACTTCAAAAAAGCATACTAGTTTAGATAGCTCTGAAAACTTGCAACTTAAACAAAGACAAACAATTCCTCAAACGGAAAGGCCATTACCGTTTACTCGTGGATCGAAGGAAAGCCGAAAGAAATCTAATGTTAGTTCTAAAAGCCAGAAAGAAATAACGAGACTGCAATCGGAATTAGGTATGAGCCAAGAAGAGATTGTCAAACTAATTAACGAAGGACAGAGAAAATCGAAAAGACGTTGCGCGACAAATAGACCAAAAAAGTTAGTGGAAATGTGGAGCTCAGATGAGTATGAAGAATTTTTGTCTACGAAAGATATAATTGCCTTAATAGAGGAAAAAGAAAAGCAAGAAACTCGAAAAAAAAGAAAGGCTTCGAATCACTTGAATACATGCAGTAATAAAAATAAAATTATTGAAACTCCCAAGCTAATAACTGGCAGGAGGAAAAGCGTAAGGTGTGTAGCTGATAATAAAGAAAGACCTATAGAGACCTCTGTAGAGTTGCAAAATTATCAATGCAATAAATCGAACGGGGCATCAAAGGCACAGAGCAACCATGTGCCCATACATTTCTTGGAGAATAAAGGAAAATATACTCGTAGTTGTACAACAGTTGACAGCGATATTAAACTTAAAAATAGTATTAGTAGTGAATTAAACCATAAAAGTACAACTAATCGCATAAATAATAAGAAAAAACGCCCGACAAAAGCCAGTTCCGAAACTGTTGTACCCAAATCGTTAGCATTAATTAGGGAAGATAAAAAGATGTCTAAAATGGAATCCACTTCCGTAGACAATGCTAAAGATATGCAGCAAGGGAAAGAGGAGAAATCCGATAACAATTTATCAGATTTGAAGCAAACTAATTCTAGAACTAGGAGTAATAAAGATAGAAAGCATTCTGAATGTAAGGAAATTGTAAATAACACAAAGTCATTACCTAGGGAACCCAGCACTAGTGTTTTAGTTAATAAGAAACACACTAATAATCAAAGTTATAACAATCGGAGAAAAAATCAATCACATCAATCGCCTCCACGTCGAAAACGTTTGGCATCTGAAAAACTGTACTACTGGTCGTCGTCAAGCGATGAAGATTTTGGTAAAATTAATTCAAAGTGTGCCCAAGAATTTGATGGTGGCGAACAATATCAAAAGCATGGTTGGATTGTAGGAGATTCACATAAAAAACTAGTGACTTTACTCGCAATAGCAAAAGGAAATAAAAAAGTTGATAATAGTTGTGGAGTAAAGAAAAAGGTTTGTAGGAAAAAAAATTAATGTTGAATAAGCATGTAAATATATAGTTTTAAAATTAAGATAATGTTATATGTATAACGGATTTTTTATTAAATATATTTTTAAAATAAAGCCTAGCTTATGGTAAATTTCAGAAAATGTTGAACTTAGTTAATTGGGGTTTGCATTGAAATTTTATATTGACATCTAATTCATTTTAAACCAGCTCTGAAATGATGCATTTTACAATTGTTAAAAAAAATGTCTTAAGTATATCTCATTTAATCATATCAAGTCACACAACCCCAACAATTCTTTAATTTGAAGACATAAATTGATGAGATCATCGCGAATTGATGACACTATAACTTTAATGATTCTGTTTATAAGTACATGTGTATTCGGTTTCTGATGTTTAATATTTGCTTCAATTTTACTTTAGGAATACGATAAGTTTATTCAAAATACTGAGGAACGAAAAGGGGAATTGTTCCCAGGAAACAGTAGTAGTTTTTGTCGCTGAGAAACATTTTCTATGATATATTTGTTGTTTAATTTTTCTATTTTTAAATCATTTGGTTAACTTCTCATATTACAAATTAATTACGGCGACGGGCGCCTGATCATCACTCGCGTGAAATATTTCTGTTCGGTAATACATGAGCTTTTTTGATAAATATCAGGTTTTCTCCCACCCCCACTGCGTAGCTATACTAACTGGAGTGTAGAACCGTATACCGATCACAGGCGCCATATATTGGCATACCAATCTGAGTCGCCAATCCCCGTTTTTTGTATATTACCTATTGGCGATATCCCTTATTATAGCATTTAGAAACGCCAACATCAGGCAACTGAGCTTGAGTAGTATTTTGTGAGTTTTGGTGTTTGAATATGTTTAAGTGAAATATTTATTCTTCATTTTTTATTTATTTTCAACCGTTTTTAATTGAATAATTTGCCAAACTTAATCTCCAATTTTTTCAAATAATATTTATTTTCATACTTTTTTTTTTGTTGTAAAATATTTTCCAAGAATTTACATTGTCTATTGATGTATTAATATGGTAAAACTCAATTATAATTGTAGTAATTGTGTCTAAACGCTGCATTCTTGTAAGTAGATATAAACTAATTTTTCATATCTTTCAAATGTAATTAACTTGAATAACTAAGGCACTAAACGCTCATGTTATTTAAAATTTTAATTAACGTCATTATTTTCCAATTTTTAACGACTTCTGCCACCAATTTTGAGCAATGATGTCAAATACTTTAAACCTTCTCAAAAATATTTAACCTCGGTCGTTATCTACATTTTAATGTATATTGGCTTCACTAGAAGTGAGTCCTTGTCCAGCAAATACAAATGTCAACGTTAAAATATTGTTTTGGTATAATTTCAATCTGTCCGTTCCAGAATTGAACACTGAAGCATTGCCGCAGTCATAGTCTTAGTAGCATTTAACACCCCTATTACGTACTATTATAAGGCGTGAGTATAGTTGGCGTTCAACAACAGTATACCAAAAATTACATTACGAGCGGATATCAACTAGCTACTCCAGGCAACTGAGTCGGCAAAAAAATTTCTTTGCTCTTTAAACACTATAAATTTTTCAAGTAACATTTACTTTCACACTTTTTTGTTGTAAAATATTTTTTGACAGTTTATAGTTTATTGATGCATTAATATGATTAAAATAGTATTTGTAATTGTAATAATTGTACCTAAACGCTGTATTCTTATAAATTGATAGTATATATAGCATATACTATATAGATAGTAGAAAAGAAAGATAGAAAAATTATTATACTATACTATACAGTATAATTTTTAAAATTCTTTACAATTTCCAATTTTCACAAACTTGAATAAATGGAAGTGCTAAGTTTGGGTGTACCCGAACGTTTTATAACAAGTTTGCATCTTCCATAGAGATGTAAACTTAATCAAATGGACGAAATTTAATATATTGAGTTATGAGGAGTTATGAGGGAAAAGTTAACCAAAGGGACCGAAATCATTATAGTAGGATTATGGTGGCTAGACCAAGGTCTGGACCGATCATATTCAGCTCTAAACCACTTAATGGTTAAGAGAGTAGAAAAAAATTAAAAGTTCGAAAATCTGTATTAGGTTTATGTGGGTTTATTAGAGAGTATTACCCGACTATTTTTGACACAAGGGCTCATTATCATCAGGAAATTATATTCTTTAAATTTCAATAAGAAAAGATCTCTAAGAAAGTTGATGCTTTTTGGTATTTACATATGTAACAATGTCGGACTGAGATTGGCCAGCTTCCTATTAATTGTTTTATTAATTCATACGAAATAAGCATTAATTCTAGTCAGTCTGACAAAACAATGTACTTATTATGGCAAAATATTAAATATTTACTACATATTACATTCGAATTGTATTTGTTTGTATTTTCGGTGAAACTTAAGAAATTATTTATAATTAAACTGTTAGCTTTAATGTTATCTTTTTTTTAACTTTATACACAGACAAAGAACTAAAAACAGCTTATTGCGAAAGTAAACTATGCAGTAAAAGTGTTCCATAACCTCAAATTTGTTGTTTGATGTTGCATATTGATGATGCGTAAATACTGTAATAAAATGTAACGATACTTTGCAGTAGTACGTTTTCGAAGTCAGCCTTACAGTTCGATTTCGAAAATTTTTAGACGTGAGAGGGAATACCTTGAAGAACCTATTTGTTCAAAGTTGTATACCGATACCACCTTTATTGGTGCTTGATTCTGTTAATATTATATTATATTCTGTAATATGAAAGAATCAGAGGGCATTTAAATTTTTATTAATTGGGGAGAAGGCGTGGTTGCGCTCCAATTTAGCCCATTTTTACAACGTAACATGAAAATATCAGGGTAGTGTTATGTACCAAATTTAGTTTAGTTGATATAGCTCTAGAGGTTTGAGATATGTACATTAAAGCTATTAGGGGCGGGGCCACACCCACTGTTTAAAAATATTGAACCGCAAACGCCCCTTCCCACTGCAATATCATGTACTAAATTATAGTTTTGTATCTTAGTTTGCGGCTTAGTTATAGTATTTTATAGCTTTTCGTTTAACGGTGATCCTTGCCTCCGCAATAGGAGCGCGAAATCGAATTTAGAGGATTATGGACGAGTTTTTATTAGTAAACTTTTATTAGTAAATAATGATTATTTCTGTGTTCCGAGCTAACTAGTTTCATTTCATTGTGCAGCTTTTCATTTTCACGTTTGAAATCGTGTGATGTTTAAATCACAGCTGTTCGGTTGGCGCGAATATTTTGGGCAAATATTGAAATTGATTCAAACAAGCACTGGTATTTGTTCAGATATACTGAGCATGCAGGTCACACATTGGATTAGTCTTTTTCAAGGAATTATTTTACGAAATAATTACCTATTTCAACAGCATTAAACCAATTATAAGGGTAGTAAATAATATCGAATAAAAGCTTAGCAAGTAGGATTTATTCTTTTGTTTTACCTAATTATTATTCCATCCAGAGAACATATGCATACATAATAATTCCCAATAAAAAATTAGCCAAGAATAAAACAACATAAACATTTTAATAAGAAAAAGTAAATGTATTTTATTCAAAATTTGTATAAGCACATGTAAAAATAAATGGAAGCATTTTTAACGAAATTAAAAAAGGAAGACGACTAATTCACGAATCATCTCTTAACCAATTAAATAAAAATTGTATAAATACTAAAATATCTACATATGTATATATTTAATTAACTGTAAGGCACTTTGAGAATTTTCATCAGTGTTAACCATCTTCGAGTTTTTGTAACGTATTGGAATAAATATTTTTAATTTCATTTACTCATTGTTTGCGTAGTTGTGTAAAAAGATAAAAGTAGGTAATAATTTACGTTATACAGGTAGTTACGTTAATATAGAATCCGGGTATATATTTTTAATTTTAATACTACAAAATATAAATTTCTCATCTCACATTGACTTTATTTCGTTAATAATTTCCATAACTGCACCTAATTTATTACATTATCCATTGTATTTAAGTTATAAATTAATAATTTTATATGGAAGTGTTTTAGTGGCATATAAAATATATCTGTAAACAAAATGAAATGATATATTGTATATATAAAATAAATATTATATATATATAATTTAATAAATGCAAAAGCATATTTTGCCTATTCATCTTTCTCCAACTCTTTCCTAAGAACTAAGTCCCCTTTCTGGTATATACCCATTTTCTGGATAAAGAGATATTTAATATAAAATATATAAATTATCGTAAAGTATATTTTTTGTTTAATAATTTAGGTTGTATATATAATTTAAAATGTAAAATAACAAAAAAAAAAAACTAGAAATTTTAATTGTATGCAAATTGAGATTTCGTCAAATTATAAAGCTTTGTTAGGAAACTTTTCAACAGCTGAACTCAATCTGTTAAAAACTGGCAGACGTGCATCTTCACCACTGTTAAGTGATGACACAGAATTAACTTTGGCTGGAATTTTATTAACATTCCTGATTATAGCGATAGGAGAGCTCGAACTCTTTTGTAGGACCTGTTTGCCCTGAATTCTAACAGGCTTTATGTACAACGAAGTCTGATTTTGTATTGAACCTAATACTATATTAGGTGGTGGTGTATTCACTGGGGAAATTGGTGCGTTTGGACTTTCTGGTGGAGTGTTTACGTAAGGAAATGTGTTTTGGAAAACTGAATTTACCGGGCTAACTTGATCGCCAAATGTGAAATTAGTCATAGAACTGGTAGGACTTAAGGATAATGACCCTGTGGGTGACTCTCGATCTGAGCCTGTCGACATGCTCAGGGGAGGACTCAAAGGTAGTGAATGATTGAGATTAGCTGCTTTGTTTCCTGCTTTAGGCTGCAATGGATAAGTTGTGATGCAGTTATGAAAACTGGAATGATTTTGCAATTTTGTTTGCTGCTGCTGCTGCTTCTGTTGTTGTTGTTGCTGCTGTTGGTGTTGGTGTTGCTGTTGCTGTTGCTGCTGCTGCTGCTGCTGTATTTGTTGTAAAGCTCTAGCTTCATCCGCGTTATGTACAAAATGACATCTCGGGCCATACGGACAAAATCCAACGCTGTGGAATGTGCGACAATATTCAGTTTTGTACTTTGGGTGTCTTTGTAAGTTTCGTAGCTCATGATATCCATGAGCAAACTGGCACTTTTCTCCATACTTGCATTCACCGGCTTCTTCAAACGGGCGACAAAGTTCAGTTTTGTACCTTAAAATCAAGAAAAAAATTTATATAACATATACATACATATTATAATTATGAAAATAATTCGCATTCAGATATAAATATAATGAACCATGGTAAATTATCAAGGTCTCTATCCTTACATTGCTCTATATTTTGAGATTTATTGTCTAATAAATTTGCAATACAATTAAATAAAGGCAATATTGGGATTTGGTTGCTTGCTTCACCTGTTACTCTATGCTACTGGCCCATGGCTCCATTATAAAATATTCAGTATATAATCAATTTGTTTCTCATGTTCTTTAATTAAAAGTCTTATCCTCTCAGTGTAAATGGTGTGATCTGCGTTTAATAAAAGTTTTAATATGTTAATATGAAAAGCATTGCTAGTAATTAGCAAAAGTACCATGACTAATTATTGTTCCTTACTGAAATAAATACAGATTTGTCGGTTAAACAGAGTATGTTTAATAATTTTTGTTAAAATTTGTTACTCCCATCACATTACAAGTGGATCACATTTCAACATGCAAAAGTTATGATAACTATTAAAAAATTACCATGCAATGTTAGAGTATAACACAAATATATACAAAAGTAGAAATCTGAAAAGATTTCATTTCACATTTGAATCAAAACTTTCACCTGTTAGAAGTATTCAGAGTGGCCATGTGTATTAATGAAACCTGACAGAGATATTATTATATTGTTATTGCGTTATTATATTACTCTAAAATTACGTGTATGCACTATATTCGTTTACACTTGTGGGTTTATATAAAACCCAGGATATCATTTTCAATCTAACTTGCGACTAAGAACTGTCATGCCGGTAGCAATCCTCAAAACAATCCTCAAAGGAATTTTGATCACCCCACAACACACGAAAACTCTTTATATATTGTTGCGAATATGGATTCCACAATTGACGATGACTTGACAGAATCTACCAGATATCGAACCTAGTAGTTACCAGAATGTTCGAATAGCGATATCGTAGCGAACTCGAATGTCAGAACAAAACAGAACCGGCGATTAGCTGCCATAATCAACCAGATAGCGAACCTAGTAGTTGCCAGAATCTTCGAGTGACGATCTGATAGTTACGATCTACTATATACAGGCTAACGGAATGGCAGCAGGACGCAGTTCTAATTAAAGTGTTGTCAAGTAAAGTACAAGTGATTTACAAGTAAGCTCGAAGAACGAGTAACAGTGTTAAGTTATTAAATAATAAATAAAGAAAGGTGTATAGTCATTAAATTGTGACTTTAATTGAACAATTCAGTGATCGAACTCAGGGTAGAGTTTCAACGTGAACGATTAATTTAGAAAATCCGTTACAATATGTATGATAATTTTGAAGATGATCTTTGCATAAGGAAATTACGAAAAATTGATAACTGGGAAGATGAGGAATGTGGTGACTTCATCCCTACAACGATTAATCAAAGCCATATAGTTATTTCTTATGGTTTGTAATATAACCTCTCGGAGCGAACATATAATTTTTTTACATATCGTATGTTTATATCAAGAGGCAGTTTATCGGAAAATGTACTCTGATGTAATTTATTGTTATCCTTAATTCAAAACTAATAATAAGCAAAAATAGTTTACTAAAATAAAAAAAAGAGTGTTATGTTACCTGGAAGTATTAACTTGTTGTGGTAAGGGTTCAGATTGTGTTCTCTCCAGTTTACGATGTACGTTCAAGTTTCCAAAGTTTTCTAATATAGTTGTTACATAAGACTCCATATTTGCCTCATGTTGTGCATGAGGTTGTGGTTGCGAAATTGCTCTGGCTAATGCAGTGTGGGGACGGCATTGATCAGAATCTTTCTTGATGTCCAGCTTTACTTTATGGTCCACTACTTTAACAGAATCATCCATTTCTGAAATAATTATATCACCATTGTTGCTAACTGACCCACTTGAACGAATATGTTGCTGTTGATCAATTGACTGGTTCTGAAAATTAATCAACATATAGAATATGTTATATGTATATATGTGTTATACAGTGTACTATTACTAAAAAAAAAAATTTTAAAATAGGAAGTAATTATAGCGAGTTAATATATCATTTTAGTTGTTTAAACACAATCTTTGTGAAGTTGGCTGAGGATCCCAACATTTTCAAGGGTTTATTAACAATATTTCGGTTTTTTCTTGTTTTTTACTTTGGAAAAAATCAAAAAACAAACTCGTGTAAAATACAAATTGTGTTTGGTATTGCGGTTAAATCAAAATGTTTGTATATTTTTGAAAGAAATACTGCAGTAGTCTCAATATAAATTACCTACAAATATTTCTAATAAAAAAGTATATATCGAAACTACCCTAAAGTTAATCAAAAAAATTTCTTGTTCCTGTTCCCTATCCCTATTCGGTCCAACAAAAAAATTTCTTTTAAATTTCGGAATTCTCCTCATATAGTGAGCTAATGTGGCGTTCATAACCACATTATTTTTGTAGATGCAAAATACATTATATACAGTGGTTCGGATGTTCGCACTTTTGCATTTTAAGTGTGTATTTATTGTACAATAAAATAATAATTGAAATAAAATTTCATTCACAAAAACAAAAGAGAAATACAACAAAAAATGAATGGCTGATGGCTTAAAATCACGTTATTTAATATTTGGTCAAAAGACGTTTGTGTTTAATTATATTTTCCAGACGTCTTGGCATACTTTCAACTAAATTTTCTATTATTTCCTCCGATATGCTTCTCCATTCGATTTGTACTCTGCTCCATAGCTCCTCCACATTGCTCGGCGCAGTTCGGTAATTGCACAATCTCCTCTTAAGAATAGCCCACAAATTCTCAATCAGGTTAAGGTCGGTACTTTGCTGGTCATTGGATGAGTTGAAATCTTTGTCATTGGAGCCAGCGAGTACCAATTTTGGCAGTGTGTTTCGGATCGTTATCCTGTTGAAAAGCGAGCTCTTCCTCTGGATAAGAACACTTGTCCATAAAGTCCGATAAATTTGACTGTAAAATATTCAAATAGTCTTCTTTTTTCACAATTCCAGCGATTTTGACCAACGGACCAATGTTCTACCAAGTGAAGCACCCCCATACCATGAGACTGCATCCACCATATTTTACAGTCTGTCGCACATGATGTCGTTAAAGTTTTTCATGTGGGCGACGACAGTAGTATTGTTTGCTATTTGCAATTGGAAACGATTGATTTTCGTTTCATCCGACCAGATAACCTTTTTCCAGTCTTTCACGGACCAGCTTCATGTTCCTTACAAAACTTTAGGCGCGCCTTAATATTTTTAGTAGATACAAAACCAATTCTTTGAAGAGCTTTCCGAGCGGTCCATACGCTGACAGTTTTATTTACGGCGATTGCAGCCTCCTTCGGTGTTCTATTATCCACTTTGGTGAGTCTTCTCACTATTTAGCTAGCATCCTACCACGTTCCATGGGCGTCCTACCACGTTCCATGGGCGTCCTCCCACGTTCGGGGAACCAACTACACTGCATCGTTTTCTTATAGCCACAAGAGTGCTCAAAGCTAACTTTAAATGATTAGCAATATTACGGATCGAAAGGCCACTTTTTGTCAAAGAAACAACATTTGCTTCAAGGTCGGATGAAACTTTTCGCATTTTGTAAGAAAACACTGATTGCCTTATATCGTATGTTTATGCAATTGATAATCAACTAAATCAACTGAAAACTAACCCATGCTAAGTAGTTGCTCGTTCAAAAATATGAAATCGACGCGAGTAACTGCTCATTTACAATAGTTATTTTTTACGGCATCACATCAAATTCAAAGGATATTTATATCATATTTAGTGAAACGAGCAAAACCGTCCTGAATGAGTTTGTTTTAACTTTGGTAGGGCTATTCTTTCATTTTAGTTACTGAAATTGTATGAGCATTAGAATCTTGTTGTACATTAAACAAAGAACTAACACTTCAAATTTGGTAATGTTTGGGCTAACAATTAAAATGTTAGAGCACTAAAAGTGCAGAAGTGGCGAACATCCGAACGGTTTTGCTGGCCACTGTATATTATCTATTTAAAATATATGTATGTATATCACCAATGATATCATATTCTCTATTAAAATGGTAAAATCATACGTAAATGGTATTTTTATAATAATAGTGAGTATTTATTCCCTAAATTGCACCACTCTTGAAGAAGAATGCAATCCGTTGCGCAACTTCGTTCTGGATACTGTAGAAGGTTAACTCCTACTTATCCAGAATTGACCCCGACATATCTACCTTATGTCCAGCATTCAACGAGTCCCCGCATGACACTAACTACCTATTTGCATGCCCTTTGAAATCAACTCACTTAACACCCCTTGCAATATGGTCCGACCTCGTCGAAACAGCTCGTTTCCTGGACCTACCATGAAGCGAAATCGATGAGTTAGTTTTGCGCTTGCCTCCAAACAGGGTCTGGATAATTGCTACAATAACAACAAGAATACCATTCGAGAATTTATATTTTGGTTGTACGACGGAGAGATATACAGTTTGATAACTACTTAACCTCGGCGCTCAATGGCGCCACTTCCGCAAGGCTTCGGACCTGCAGTTTTGTTTTGACTGCGTGAGGAAGCGGGTAGGTCCGCCGATTTAAAAAAAAAAATTTTAAAAAGAGTATTGATCGTTGATTCGATTATTGTTTTTGGAAGGGAAATAGCGTAGTGAAATCATAGGCACTTGGTAGCTGGAAGCGGTGACTCTTCCCCTTCAATGGCGACGGTAAAAATTGGTTTAACAAGTTTCAACTTGGTCGCACTTCGCGTTTTGATGAGCCACGCCAGGTGCCTCGAAAACGGCTATCACTAAGGATAATGTGACAAAAGTCCACAAAGTCTCACTGAAAGTGAGTGAAATAGTTCAAACAATAAGAATCTCAGAAGGCAGCGTGCGTCATTTCCTGCAGAAAACATTGGGCATGAGAAGGCTATTGGCGTGATAGATGGTACATTTGCTCACTCTGGATAACAAGCGCCACAAGACCACTTTACAGCAGTGTTTGACGCTGTTTAAGCACAATCCGTAGAAGTTTCTGCATCGCTTCGTGAACGTCGACGAAACGTGGATATACTGGTACACATTAGATACCAAGTAGCAGTCGAAACAATGGACTTCACCCGCCGAACTCGCATCGAAGAAGGCGAAAATTGTTCTATCGGTGGGAAATGTATGGTTACCGTTTTCTGGGATTCACAAGATATGATCTATATCGACTACCTGGAGAAGGGCAAGACGGTCACAGAACTCTACCATGCCGCCGAATTACAGAAAAAAAAAAATTCCTTTAAAATAATCACTTTTAACATATTAATCAACCTGAGCGGCTTATGCATCTAATACTCAGGAATCTAATAATTTCACAACGAACGCGTAAATCTACTAAACATAACGTTTTTAAATTTTAACGAATGTCATTGTTATTCATTTCTTTCTGTTGCATTTTCCGAATATCACAAGTTCTGGGTAGAATTTCAATGTGAAGAAATAGCAATTTTGTTAGTGTGTTGATACAATAATCTGAAAACCACTTCTTTACTAGATGTGCTGCTAGAAACACCGAAAAAACTGTAGTCCTCAGCATTAAAAGAAAAGTAAACAAGTAAGGAAAGACTAAATTGTAATCCCACATTTTACACTTTCGCAATTTTCAAAGATCAAAGCCGGGGGAATATTGTCAGGTGTTGACAAAACTTTATATCAAAAAATGTTGTGTAAGAATTCAACATTAATTATTCAGCGATATTGTGATTGGATTATGATCATATTTGGTATCTTACTAACTTATATTATAAACTATTTATACATAGACTTACTTAGTTTCATTACTACATTTTGTTTCGTGTCCGAAATAATTATATTAAAATCAACCCAATTAATCCAAATGATATACATATGTGGTATAAACTCTAAAAACTAAATGGCTAAACTCTAAACTAAAATGGCTAACCTTAAAATATTGGGTATATCAGGAAAAGGTCAACCAGAGGATAGGAAATCATTATATTAGGGATCATATACATTCAGCATATATTCATATCATTCATATTCAGCGCTAAACCACATTATGTTTTAGGAAGCATGTCCACTTAATTTCATTAAAATATCACACATATTGTCCAACATGAACGGTTTAAAGTCAGGTGAAAAGTCGGAAAAAACTACATAGGATTTAACGCCAGTCTTAAAGTCGGGTCCTTATCCTTATAAAATCCTTATACCGGGTATATTAGGGCTAGAAGTTTAGAATTGCAGCAACTTTTGGCATTACAGAAGTATATTCGAGAATATGTTTCCACGCAATTTTATGAAGATAACGCACACGTTCACTGGCATACTCGGCATAAAGTCTGCTATTCTATAAAAGCGAAAATTATTATACGTGGTGTATGGTACCACCACTAGTGTAAACCGTTGACCGATTTTACACATTTTCGGCATTAAAATATAGCATATCTAATATTATACGTTCACTTAATATTGCTAAGATATCTTACATATTAATCGATATATACCGTATAAAGCCAACAGGAAGTTTGAAAATCTCTATTAGGTAATGGGCGCTAGGAGAAGCATTAATCCGATTTTATTCATTTTTGGCAACACGACATTATTACCTGGAAAAGATGCTTTCTGTCTTTCATTAAGATACTTCAAAGATTGACCCATATATACGATATAAAGTTAACCAGAAGTTTGAAAATCTTTATATGAGGTGTGTATACGGGCGCTAGGGGAAGTATTTACCCGATTTTCCCCATTTTTGATCCAAGGGCACAATATTATCAGACAAAGATTTGGTACTGTATTTCAATATCTCCCAGATTGACCGATACCTACGATAAAAAGTTAGCCATAGGCACTGCGTCAAATATTCGGTATCTGTTTATATAAAGTTTATAAGTTTTGTTCGCATATCTTCATTGGTAATTGTCTTGAACTGTGAAGTGAAAGAATCATATAGAATTTAAAATTGTGATTTATGGGAAGTTGGCATGGTTGGATTCCGATTCGCCCATTTTCTCTCCTATAGTCCAATTCCGCCCATCTTCAATACCAACCTCCTCAGAGTGACAAGGAACATGTGTATGTGTTTTAACAATATATCTCAATTTTTATTCAAGTTATCGGCTGCACGAACAGACACTCACCCGGAAATCAACTCGTTTCGTCATCCCGATCATTTACATGTCTATAACTCTATATCTATCTTGAGTTTTAGGTGTTACAAAAAAAAACCAGTTAGGTGAACAAAACTATTATACTCTGTTGCAACATGTTGTGAGAGTATAAAAATAAGTCGTCTTTGACATCGCAATACAACATATCAGATCAGCAATCTGGTTGGAAAATTCCTAAACCATAGCGATTTAGATATTACATGCTCGAGCAACGCTTTTACAAATACGATTGTTACTCGTTGGAAAGTGTATGAACACATATATGAATATATCTATATCGCTTTTATTTTTATTTTTATTTTTACAATAAACTTTAAGCAATATGTATAATAATCAAAAACATTTTGAAGTTTTGGTTCCTGAAAAATTTTATATTCGATTATCACATAACGATTCAATTAGCGGAAACTGCTGAAACGTCTTAATTAAATAGAAATCACTGCGTCAAAGTAGACGAAAATAGCTCTCTAAATTTAGCGATACAATTACTATGTTTGTTTCGAAAAAAAGCCAAAAAAAATATTTTATATTAGAAATTTATAAATACAGTTTATGCAATTTTATTTTCAAAACTCTTTACAATATTCTCAAATTAACGCCGATTTATTAAATGCCTTGTGTCCGAGACTTATGGCGTAATACATGCTTATTTTATTTAAATACAAATTCCTTAAATTTTTGTAGATTTTAGTTTTTAAACGGGTGTCTACATTTCTATACGTACTTCGGAAATAAATTTTTTTCAAAAGTTGGAAGTTTGGAAGCCAAATGAAGTCAATTTGTATATGACACTTACGCTTTTATATCATTGAGTCAAATTCATAGATATTTAAACAAAGGACTTGGTTCATATTTTTTTTTGTAATTATTAGAAATTCAATTTATATATACAAGACTTTATCAATTCAATATTTGTTTGGCCTCTTTGCCTAGATATTTTTGAAAAATTTTGCGCAAAATTGGTTAAATTAAAGCCTAACCGGCATTATGTTGTTTGAAATGTTTATTAAAAATAAAGGTTTTCATACAAAATATTAGTTTTTAAAATATATTTCGATATTTCAAAAACCATGCTGATTGTCCGAGTTTAGCTCGCGCATTCAATTTTCTCTATTTGATGTTTTACTAGAATATTTTATAACACTGAATTAATTTATATGTTTTATATTTATATTTTGGAAGTGCACTATATAAGTAATTGAAAAAATATTTTACCTTTTTTTCTATTGCTTTGGTTCAAATATTTTTAGGAGGGGACATTTTTTGCTAGGGTGTCCGACTTTGGCTTGGAGCCACTGTAAGTGGAAAATATGTTTAAATCTTTTCACATTTTCTTCTGTATGTATATTTAGTTAATAACGTTTACACAGTTGGGATATCATACTTACATAAATTATATTGTTTAATCCATTAATATCAAATTGTATTTTTTTATACATTTGTCTTTATATTTGCAAAAATTTTTTACTTGTCTGTTAAGTTAAGATTTTAAATTTAAATAGTACACAATCTTTCATCATTTTATATTATATGTTCATTTAGCTACACTAGGCAGAAAATCTGCGTACAAGGTATCAACAAATATAACTCTTTGAAAAAAAGGCAAGGTAGTATAGTATAGCTTTATGAAAATAAGTGATTTTTTTCTAACAATAACGTATAAACAAAACAAAACATACAGACGAGTAGAAATTCCATTAGGAAAAGTCTGCGTATAAGGTACTTAAGTCGAACGAAGATGTTCTTCTTCCAAATTCCGCTAGGCGTTTTGGCGTGGAATTAACAAGCTTAGTTGTTTTTATTGGAGGGATATGAGCCCATTCCTCCTGCAACACAGCCTTGGGCATGGCCTTTGAGGGAATTATGCGTTGGCATATTTTTCGTTCAAGTGGATCCCATAGGTGCTCCATGGGACTCAAATCTGGCGATTGTGGTCATCTTCGAAGCTGCTTGGGAACGTTATGGAGTAACTAAAGCTTAACTATGTCTGCTGTATGCTTCAGGTCGTTATCTTGTTGAAAATAGTAGTCGCTTCCTGGACCTAATTCTACACGCTTTGCTTCAAATTTCTTTTTAAGATATTAAGGTATGCATATTTATCCATGGTGGACTCTATAAATTCCATTCGACCCGTACTATTACTAGCCAAGCACTCCCATATCATTGCGCCACCACCACCATGCTTCAAAGTAGGTACCAAGATTTCCTTATCGAGCGCCGTTTCTGTTTTTCGCCATACAATCTTACGCCCCTTGATTCCAAAAACGTAAAACTTGCTCTCATCGGAAAAAATAACCTTCTGTCAAAACTCTCTGGGGTGATTTAAGTGTCTTTTGCGAAAGCAATACGCTTTTATCTTTTGACCAGCGATATGAATGGCTTCTTGCGTGCGACATTACCATGATACTCAGCTTTTTCCAAAAATTTGCGGACTATGACAGTGCAGAGGGTCTTCTGAAAAATTTCCTTAAAGTTTTGGGCGATATTGGATGCAGTAAGTCAAGTGTTTTGCTTCACACTTTGCAAAACGTTACGAGTTTTACGCTGTGTTAATATATTTGGCTGCCCTGGACGGGGTCGAGATACAAAAACGCCGGTATCTTGGTAATTAATAATAACTTTTTGTATTTAAGAATGTGTTCTTCCAACAATCCGACCGATTTCACGGTATGTTTTTCCTTCTTCGAAGAGTTTAACCATAATTTCCCTTTCAGAGCTCCTTATTTCCTTTCCTTTGGCCGACATTTCATATTATAATATTAATAACGAATTGAATGAAACAAAAATCTTTTAAAATTGCTGCTTTTACGAAAAAAAGTAAAATTATAGCTTTCCGACACTTTCTCAGTTGGTTGTTACGCTGGGAATTCGCATTTTAGTACTTGTACGCAGACTTTTTCTGCGCTGAAAAATTAGTATTTTTTGTAAATTTATCGATAAAACAATGTTGTCTGATTTTAATTGCTTTAAATGCTATCAGGTTATGCAATAGACTTGGAATAAATCACATAATGTGATTTTCCTCTGAAATTTCATATATAAAAGTTATTTTTTAACAAAAGAAAAAAGACATAAGCGTGTACGCAGACTTTTTCTGCTAACTGTATGTATAAGCCTGTATTATCCATATATGCAGACTTATTTTGGAAAACGCCAAACCAAGCGTCAAAAACACAATAAATGAAAATAAAAAAGTCAAACAAAACTGTTGCTTCGATGCTGTAACACATTATGCAACTTACCAATTATGTATAGAGCTCAAGTTCAAACCACTACTATGAAGACACCAAACAACACACCACTCACTCCACAAAAAGTTAAGTCACAAGAAACCCAGAGCAAACGCCTCATCCAATAACCTGCTGAGCAACCATGCAAAACTTAAGCGAAGTGAAGTAAATGAGATAAACTCTTCTACGGTAACTCGTCAAGACAGAGTAAATAATAACGAAAGCTATCAACTTATTTTTATTATTGCAATAAGCAACCTATTCAGCTAAAACCAACCGGCTGAAATACCTTCACTTCAGTTGAGTCTGTGATCCGAAATCTTTAGCTGCATTTTATGTATGTATTTTTAATCGTATTCATGTGAACCAATACATAACATGCACCAAATTGAGACGCACAAAAAAGAAAACATTTGACTAAAATTGTTGTTTTCGGTGCTGGTCCTAATGCTAACTAAATCTAACGTCTGACTTAGGTAAGCTTGCTCTATTGGTTTATTATTAACGTCAAAATGTTTTACTTAATTTCATATTTGACAATTCACAATCTCTTTTGATGTTCAAAACAGTCAATGGCGGATTTGATTTGTAAATGTTAAAATTTTACGCTTGAAAGAAACATTGAAAGCAGGTGTCTAGATTTATAACAGATGTGTATGCACATACAATATTATAAAACTGAGATAGTTGTCTCTTAACCTAAATATTTCGTAGTTTGCATTTTGATTAATTTTCCTTTTCAATGAAAATTGAGATTAAGGAAGTCCAACCAAATGCTCTGTCAGAAAAAACCCAGATAACAAATAACACAACTCTACCAATCGACTAATTCCCGCATCTTGCGTCATATCGTATTACTACACTGCTTCGCATTGTTTTAAACGTTATAAACTGGTTTACCACAATCGCATCTACCCTATAGTTTCGCTCTTCGCTTTTAAATTTTCTCACATTGCAATTTCAAACACACTTACACAATACGCATATACATATATACATGTATACATAAATATAAATTCAAAGTGATCTTTTCCTTGTAGCGTGTTCAAAAACCTGTACGTAACCCAAAGTAATCACTAACTCTCAAGTTGTAGGCTTCCAAGAAAAATATTAATTTTGTCTCTTTTCAACCAACAGATAACCTGCAAGTTAAATTTATTTTTAAGCAATGTGTGTTAGCACTTATCTCCATATGCATGAACAAATACATTGTATAAACCCAAATGTATACATACCTGCTACAAACATAAAACAAGTACAAGTATTTAATTTATACAGTAATTTCATATTAAATACAAAATGATGTACCTAGGCTTATATATATGTATATGGTATACATTGTATATAAGTACGACGTTGGCTTACATACATAATCCTACCGTTTTATATGAATAAGCATGTATGTGATGTTGTGTCGCGCTTGTATGGGCGCTCACGGACAACAAATACCGGACATGTGAGTGAGTCAAAGGCGAACACTGAGGCTGGCAAAGACTTGCTTGACTCTTGTTTTCAAGTAGAAATACTTGTATATATGTACATTGATATGCATGTATACACGTCTGCATATGTATGTGAATATACATACTTATATATACATACATAATGCGCAAACACAACAATCTTAACACACATGCATAAAGGCATTTATATACACCTCTCATAAAACGACTATTGTGATCTTAGTTCCTGTTCAGAAAATGCAAACAAAAATGAGTATGTTAAGAATAACCTTACAGGTTTTAGTGCTAAGTTATATTTTCATACACATAACTTTAAGTGCATACTAATGTCTGTATAGATGAACGATTTAGTTACCTATCACAAGATACAAATTTGTAGATCAGTCTCAAAAATAGAAACAAATTTAATAAAAAAAAAAAAAAAATAAAATAAATTAATTAGACTGCATTATTTAATACCCAATTACGCTAGCTACCCAACCACTACTATATTCAGCGATAAGAGACTATCTTCTAGTTGTTGTTGTG
Organism: Bactrocera minax; assembly: GCA_021498325.1. NCBI lineage: Eukaryota > Metazoa > Arthropoda > Insecta > Diptera > Tephritidae > Bactrocera > Bactrocera minax. The sequence continues at coordinate 196,310 of JAKEEE010000109.1, read as the reverse complement.
TTGTTGTTCTAGTGTTGTTTCTTCTAGAGTTGGAAGAAAATATCTTGTTTCCCCCATCCATATCTAGTAAAACCGAAGAGATAACAATATTGATAAACGATAGGCTTAACGAGTTTATTAAATTTTTACCAACGAAATATCAGCAAAAAAAAATTCGAATATATAGTCTGAAGGGGCTGATATTGTACCATATGTAGAATTTATGTATGCTGCTGTTTATACTGGTGATTTTCTTCAAAGCTTTTTTTTATTTAATATGCAGTTTATCAAATAATTCTCTGCAAAACGAAAAACAACATGAAAATTCAGTTTTATGCTTAGTTTTTGGTAACAGAAATAAATATTTTTCTTTTTTATACTACTATAGGTGAATGTATCTTAAGTCTATTAAAGGCACCAAAATGTTAATGGTCAAAACATCAAATCAAAACAAGTAGAGAAGAGCTAAGTTTGGGTGTAACCGAACATTTTATACTTTCGCAATATGTAAGGATCAAAGGAGGTTGGCAAAGGTTGGTTCAGGTGTTGGCAAAACCGTATATTAAAAATGTTGCGTAAGACTTTAAAATTCATTATTCGTCGCAACCATGAATGGATTACAATCATATCTGGGATCAAGTACTTTCATTACTATATTTTGCTTCGTATCCGAGACATTTTTATTAAAATCTATCAAATTAACTATACCGAGATGTATATGATATAAACTCAACCAAAGCGAGTTAATTAAATATATTGGATATATAAGGAAAAAAAGAACCAGAGAATTTTAAATCATTACATTAGGAATAAGAGGCTTAGACCACAGTCTGGACCGCTTTCATTCATATTTAACGCGAAATCACATTATGTTTAAGGAAACATATCCACTTAATTTCATTAAAATATCATATTGACCAAAATAAACGGTTTAAAGTCAGCTGGAAAGTCGAAAATTATTATATCTGGTATAGTTGGGCTAGGGGACGATCTGGACTGACTGCATTAACTTTTGGCATTACCAAACTTCACCAAAGAACATGTGTCCACGCGATTTAATGAATATAACCCATACAAATGCCCACATATTCGGCATAAAGTCTGCTAGAATAACGAAAATCATTATATGTACATTTTGGGAGCTGGAATAATTCGTAGACCGATATCACACATTTTTGGCGTTAAACTATTGTATGTTATATCCAATATTATACGTTCACTTAATTTAGCTAAGATAACATATATATTGAATACACCGTATAAAGTCAACCGGATGTTTGAAATTCTTATATTAGATATATGGGGACTAGGGGAGGTGCTTACCCGATTTTGTTCATTATAAGCACACGGACATACTGTTACCAGCAAGTGACGCTCTCTGAATTTCACAGGGATAACTCATATTTTGACCGAAATATTTGGCATAAAGTTTATCGAGGTCGAAAATCCTTATATTAGGTATATGCGGGCTAGGGGAAGTATTTACCCGATTTTCCCCATTTTTGATACCAGAGCATACTTCGGGGGATGAGAATATCCCGCGGTAAGGCATGCTTGTCATAAGAGGCGACTAAAATCCACAAAATGCACTGCATTTGAAATAGACTGCTCTATAAATAGGCTTAGCCATGTCAGAAATAATGCTATATTACTTAGCTTGAACTAAGTTTATAGCACTTTAAATGTATTATGCACACTTAAAGAGGCATTTTAGTTCAAGCTACAAATACCACCAGTCGGGAGTTGAATGGGTAACTCAACTGGAAATAGCCTAGGCTACAAGGTCTGACCGGAGACTTTAATCTCATTTCGGTAGGCCCTTCGGGGAGTATCGTGGTGGCTGTGGTTTAATACCTGAATGCGAGTAGAACTGTCTGGGGCGGTACAGTTCAGTGTGCAGTTGCATTGCAACCGGGTGTCGGACCCGTAGTACGGCAGAGGTTTTAGGTAGGCCTCGAGCCCTACCAAGGTGGTTATTGTGTCCATTCCACAATGTCGATCGGTACCGATAGTTTTAGCAAAAGCTATTACTAACGGGGCGCTGATCAACGCATTGTATTGATCCGTTGTGTTTTTGAACACCGTGGAGTTGGGCTGTACAAGGGCAGGTACCCACGTAAAGCACATCGTTCACCAGAGCACACTATTATCATGGAAAGATAATCCTCGAATTTCGTGACGATATCTCACAGGTCTACCGATATTTTCGGTTTAAAGTCAGCCATAGACACTCTGGTCTTTATATTGGGTATATGGGGCTTGAAAATTTATATGCCGATTTTACTATTGATGTACTATTGATGATGATTTACGCATGAGATGGCATATATTGAAGGCATTATTTGTACAAAGTTTCATTTCGATATCTTAATAGGCGGTTGATTTATATACTTTAAATTAAAGGAATCAAATGAAATTTAAAATTGTTATATGAGAAGTAGGCGTGGTTGTCATCCGATTTCACCCATTTTCAAAAGTAACGCACGAATGCAAACATAATGTTAAGTGCCAAATTTGTTTGAAATTGGTTAAGGTGTTCTTAAGACATGAGATTTAATCCAAAAGTGGACGCTGGCACACCCATCGTCCAAATTTTACACGAATTCCTATGCAGCCTTTCCGTATTATTACTGTAAGATTTAATGTTTCTAACGTGTTTCTTCAGCGTGTTAAGGCACTTTTAGTAGTTTCCAACATAACCTTTGTATGGGAATGGGCGTGGTTATTATCCGATTTCACTCATGTCTCTGTATCCTCACCCTATGTATATGAGGACATGCTAGAAAAACTTGTTCTGATCAAGTTTGATTGATATAGCTTTAGTGGTTTGTGCGAAATGTTCATTAAACCTAGTGACGGTGGTGGTGATTTTGTAGGCGGGGCAGTTTCTATTACTCCCATCCGCAATACTGACCTTCTTTTTCAGTTTCAAGTTTCATAAAGATTTCATAATTTTTACTCAAGTTATCGCTTGCACGAACGGATGGACGGACCGACAATCACTCGAAATTCAACTTGCCTCGTCATTCTGTTCATTTATATACATATATATATAACTCTATATCTCTCTCTATTAGTTTTGGGTGTTTTAAACAACCGTTAAGTGAGAAAAATCAATATACTCTGTTGCAACATTTTGCGAGAGTATAATAGTTTGGTTCGGGGAGACTGCAAGTGATAACTTGAGTAAAAATTTAGATATCTTGACAAAACTTGATACACATGTTTCTTTGCACTATGCGGAGGTTGGTATTGCAGAGGGACAGAATCGGACTACTGCCACTCCAACAATATACCGTTAAACGAAAACCTACAAAATGTTAGCGTTGCAAAAGCCATAAGTTAAGATACAAAACTATGATTCAGTACATCAAATTGCAGTAGGAAGCGGGGGACCTCTAGAGTTATATCAACCAAACTTGATGAGGACAAATCGCTCCGGCTACTACCACGCCCACTACCCACATAACGGTTATATTGAATACTGTTAAAAGTGAGATAATTCACTAAATAAATACGTTTGAAGCGTTAAATTTCACAGTCAAGACGGTCAAGGCAGGATTTCACAGTCAAGGCTTTTCAGGAATGGATATAAAAAAAAATGGACAGTGGGTGTGGCACCACCTACCTTTAGGTGAACACCTCTATGTTGTTGTTGAAATGAGCATTCAAGTACCCGAGTATGAAATCATCTATCTCAGGGACTACTATACCAAATTAAACTAAATTAGGTACATAACATTCATTATTTTGTCATCTTCACTTACATTGTGAAAATGGACTTAATCTCATAACAACCACTTCTATTTCCCACATAATAAAATTTTAAATTCAATCTGATTCATTCACTTCAAAGTATATAACTCAAGCACCAATTAAGACATGGAAATAGAAATTGACACAAATTGTGTCCTCAATGTATACCGTTTTCTGCCGAGAAATGGTGGAAATCGGACGATATCTTTTCAAGCCCCCAGATGCCGAAAATATGGATCTATGTGTCTACACATTTTACCGAAAATATCAGCTAATCCGTAAGATATATAAATGAAATTCAGAGAGCATCTTTCTCTAGTAATAATCTGGCTGTGTCAAAAATGGATAAAATCAGGTCAATGCTACCCCTAGCGCCCATATACATACCTAATATAAGAATTTCAAACTTCCGGTTGGCTTTATACGGTATATATTGTTTAATGTGTAAGATATCTTACCAAAATTAAGTGAACGTAAATATAATATGGATATACTATAGTTTAATGCCGAAAATAAGTGAAGTCGGTCTACGAATTACCCCAGTTCCTATATACTAAACATAATGCTTTTCATTTATCTAGCAGACTTTGTGCCGAATATATAGGTCAGTGTGCGAGTTATCTTCGTAAAATTGCATGGAAACATGTTTTCGAGTATACCAGAGTTTAATGCCAAAAGTTAATGCAATCAGTCCGTACCTTGAACTAGCTCCAATATAGCGATTTCCGAATTTCCAGCAGACTAGACCATTTATGTTCGTCCATATGAATATTTTAATAGAATTAAGTGAACAAGTTTACTTAAACATTATGTGGTTGCGCTAAATAGTCTAAGCGCCATATTCCTAATATAATGATTTCCGTTTCTCTGGTTGACTTTTCCCTCATATACTCAATATATCAAATTAAGCCACTTTAACTGAGTTTATATCACATATATACAATTTGAATTAATACGATATGATTGTAAAACCATTCACGGTATCGTCGAATAATGAATGTTGAATTCTTACACATTTTTTTAATATAAAGTTTTCTCAGCACCTGACAATATGGCCCCGGTTCCGCTCTTTGAAAATTGCGAGTATAAAATGTTCGGTTACATCTGTACTTAGCCAATGTTATATACACCTGTAGCCACAATAACATGTTTTAATTAAAACTTTATTTATCTATGTATATATATATATAATATTATTAGGTTAGAGACTAGAGGTATTCTGTTCCACTCCTCTTGAATAGCATTGATTAAAGCGGTTTTGTTGGCCTTCCTTCTAGCAATTTTTTTTTTTCAAAAACGACCACACATTTTCAATGTGGTTAAAGTGAGGTCTTTGGGCAGGTGTGTCGGTTACTTAATTTTTAGTCTATAATTTGGAGCTTTGGCTTAATTTTTTTTTTAAATGTCTATATAATACTCCTTCGTCAATGAATCATTGAAAAAAACTTAGCTCACTAACTCCTTCTCCTAGGAGAAGCACACCCCAAAACTTAAAAGAAAGCTTCCCTAACTTTACTACTGGGTATAATATTCTTTTGTTGTAGAGCTGTATTGGGTTTTCTCCAAACCCTACTTCGTAAATTTTTTTTTGGGATTATTGTTAATCTTTTTAAGTTGTTGTTGTTGTTGTAGCGAGTGCCCAGACCTTTGGGGGCAACCACGAAACTAACTGTCATGGAGTTCACTTAACGGTGGGTCCAGGAAACGGGCTGCTTCGACAGGGTCGGCCCAACGGGGAAGAGGTGTTAAGTGAGTTGAATTCAGGGGGCATGCAACGAGGTGGTTAGAGTCATGAGGGGACTCATTGTATGGGGGACATAAGTTAGCTATGTCGCAGTCAATTCTGGATAGGTAGGAGTTTAACCTGCTACAGTATCCAGAACGAAGTTGCGCAAGGGTCACTATAGTTTCGCGCGGCAACATGAGCTTTTGTTCTGCAATGGATGGTGGTTCGAGGACTGGGAGGGACTGGGAGGGAGTCAATGAAAGTGTTGGTGGCTCTACTGCGGATGCCGTTCAGTGCTTGTGCAGTGGTGTTCTGACAGTACAGTAGAGGACTGTATCTTCTTCAGCTGCGTTCTGCTGCATCCAGACGACCATATTATGGCTGCGTAGTTTATGACCGGTCGGCCGATTGCCTTGTGAGTTGCCAAAAACTTTTCTTTGTCTTTGCCACAGGTGCTTCCGGATAGCGACTTGAGAATCTTGTTGCGGCTCTGTATCTTGGTAACAATCGCGGTCGTATGCGGAATGAAGCAGTACAGACTATCATACGTAACACTTAATATTTTGGGGTATTATTATTGTCAAATCTGACACACAATATGTTAGTGCTGTTGGAATTTTGACGTCATCGACAAAAATGTTGAGATCTAATTTGTATTCTTTCGTCCAGTTAGTAAAAATTGTCGCTGTGGCTTTGGCAGGGGAGAGCGTCAGGCTCCTCGTAATGAGGAAGCGAGAAAGGTCGCAGAGATAGCCGTTCACTTTCAAACACATGCCATCGATTTCATTGCCCGACGTACGGAGACGTCACGGAGAGTCCCTCTGGTGTTTGAGGGAGTTTCGAGATATAGTAATAGAACATTATTGGGGGATTGGGAGTATTTGGAATGTTGGCCTCGAAATAGTACGGACGATTGAAGACCTCTCAGATAGTTCATGGTCCATCTCTTCAGACTGTGATTGACTGTGACTGTGACTGTGACTGACATGTGTGATTGACTGTGTCAAAAGTGGACAACGACAGGATGAGAACCTTAATGAGTTATTTTACTCCCGCCTATAGTATGTATTTTAACTCAACATGATATGTCGTCGTCCAAATTGAGGATGTCGCGCTCGTTTGCTAAGGCTACCTATTCGGTTGGGAAACTTGGGAGAATTTCCGCAATTTTTCTAGCGGGGATAAAACGGGCGGCAGCAGCAGCAACCAGCTTGTGGGATCGACTTTTGCCAAAGATTACGTTTTTTTTTTTTTGCCACTAGCAATTGTTATATTAGGAGAGTTATTACAGGTGCCCATAATTCTGGTGGGGGCTTTGTCGTTCATTGCGCAGAATGTCAAATCGTCTATCTGTTCCAACAGCTCCATCCCTCTCCGATCATTTGACAGACTAGAATGCCAAAGATCGTGGTGCTCGTTAAAGTCCCCCAGTACTAACCGGTTTTCACCACGAAGTAGCGCATTTAAATTCGGGGGATATCCTGTAGGGCAACATGAAACTGGGGGGATGTATATATTAAATATCTCGAACTCAACATCGCCTAACCGGATAGCTATGCCCTGACATTCTAGAGCATCCCTGCGGTCGATGTCTCCGTCGATAAGACGATATTGCACTGTGTTGTGCAAGATGAAGGCTAGACCACCACCATTATCTCGTTCGTGATCTTTAAGTATTAAGTTGAAACCAGCACATCTCAGAAGACCTGAGCGGCTGTTTAGCTTGATATGCTTTCCCGGCTCATGGAATCAATTATCTCGTAGATCTTACTCGAGATTCCGTTGCAGTTACGTTGTAGAATGCAATGTGCGTCGCGGTAAGGTTGTCGTTATCTTGGGAGTGAGGTAGTAATGTGTAGGTGGTGTTTGTTGCAGCTGTAGTACCCGCGAGAGTGGTTGTCGGAGGCGGGCGTGGTTATTATGTAATTTCACGCAGTTTCTCAGTTTGATTGAATAGCTTTAACGGCTTCCGAGATATATAGAATAAACCTTTTGGGGGCGGGGCCATACCCACTTTTTCAAAATTTTTTTTTTGTATCATCTTACAGTGACAAAGATCACGTGTACCAAGTTTCATCAAAATATCTTAATTTTTACTCAAGTTTTCGGACTGACGGACGGAAAAACAACAATTAGGTGAACAAAACTTTGTTGCAACATGTTGCGAGAAAATAAAAATTTTGCGTAAGAATTCAAAATTCATTATTCGACGAAACATTCATATTTGTTACCTTATTAACTTATATTACAGGTCATAGACTCACGTACTTTCATTACTATATTTTGCTTCATGTCCGAGATATTTGTATCAAAAGCAGCCAAATTAACTCAAAATGAGATATATATGATACAAACTCAACTAGGGTGGCAGTGGCCAACAGTGGCTTAATTAAATATATTAAGTATATGAGGAAAATGTCAATCAGAGAAACGGAAACCATTATAATAGGAATTTTAGGGCTTAGACCATGGTATAGACCGATTTCATTCAAATATAGTTCGAAAACACATTATGGTTAAGAAAACTTATTCACATAAACCGTTATTCACATAAAAACACACAATATTTTCTGACAAAGATTTGTTCTGAATTTCAATAATACATCTCACAGCGATATTTTCGGTAAAAACTCAGATATAGGCACTGAGGTCCAGTCCACATATTCGGTGCCTGGGCGCTTGAAAATTGTTTGCCGATTACAACCATTTTTAAGCAGGTAATAAGCAACCATTTTAAACAACCCTTAATAAGCATTTGTCCTCAGTAAGTTTGGCGGCTGTAGCTTTAGTGGTTTGTGAGATACCTAAACCTAATAGGTGGGGAAGCCATGCCCACTTTTGCACAAATTTTCAACCCACAAATGCTTCTCCGTACTGTGGTTCTCTGTACCAAATTCCAATCTCATATCATAATTGGTAACTTAGTTAGCATTTTATAGGTTTTCATTTAACGACATTTTGTGGGCGTGGCAGTACTCCGCATGTCAAGTTTTTTTAAGATTTGTCAATTTATATTCAAGTTATCTCTTGCACGGACGGACGGACAGTCACTCGGAATTCAACTCATCTCGTCATCCTGATCATATATATGTATATATAACTCTATATCTATCTCGATTAGTTTTAGGTGTTACAAACAACCGTTAAGTGAACAAAACTATAATACAGCGTTGAGAGTATAAAAATCGATTCTATCGCTATATTCGCTATTTCGTGGCAAACATAACAATTTTCGCTTATATAAAGATTTTGGTTTAAATTAAAGATTAAATTCAAGTTTGTGTGCCCAATTAAGACGCAACATATAATGTGTTATACTTATTCATATTATGGCGGGAGTTGGTTCGGAGATTTATTGTTGTTGTTGTCTGGGCTGACTATGTTTATAGCGGTGTTAGGGGCTAATTTTGAGTTTGATTTGAAGAAAATTATTGCTTTGTCTACGTTAAGACAGTTGGGTTTAATAATAAGAATTTTGTTGGGCTGGGATGGCTTGGGTCTGGTGTCTTACTGTTTAGTTATTTATTTTCAGAATGTGAAGTTTGATTCCAACGTTTTTTTTAATTTTGGGGTGGGGGTATCAGCCTGAGGGCCTGCAAGCGGGGGTTTTTTATTATTTTATACGTTATTGGTATCATTACCAATGTTTGTTGGGAAATTTTATATAAATAAAAAAAATTAAATAAATAAGAAATATATAAATAAAAAATTGTATATATATGTATATATATACAAAAAAAACCACCAGGTGGTTTGAGGACCAAATATGTATATATACATACATATTTATTTATACTTTGTGCAGAGTATTCATACTGATCGTCTAGATTGTATTTAGGGGTTCAATCCCTATATTTTGTTGGTACTTTTGATTATACTCGCACACTGTCTCTGATTTCAAATACCGGTTTTGTATTGGCGATGACTTCGGAAAAGAAACGAACAAAATATTACGATTTGTATACTTACCATTAGGTAACCATGAGGTATTTAAACTATGGAAAAACAAAATAGTGGCACAATTTACATAACATACAGTGATTGAGGTCTAGGTCGATTCGGCCATTACTGTGTAGTGTAAATTTTAGTATTCAGAGGAATTCATAAGCCCTTATCTGAGTTTCAATACGATGACGGAATATTTAGTAAACGATATTTTAATTATTTCATACATTTATATATGCGCATAACATGTGTGGACAATACACAAAAACTTCTTACATTTCAGTAGCTATAGTAGTAGCTTCACTAGTTCTTACCCAACTAACCATATTTTAATAAGCTGAATAAGTGCGAAAAGCTAAGATACCTAAGGAGTTTAGTATCGAGTCATATTCGTTTCAATTATCATAAATTCCCCTTATTGATTCACGGACATTTTATTAAATCCTTGTTTATATCTGTTATTTATACAGAGCCCAACAAACGTTTGCATATAACTACATATATATAATGATGATTAGTTTTTATAAAAGATTCATATTGAATTTTTAAATACTTTTCACTCCAAATTAGACTTTTAATGTTAATGTAATGAAATTTTGTAAGCGCTTTATTTTTGATTGAAAAATAAATGGATAAATTCGGCCAAAGGAAAAGAAATAAGCCTTTCTGAAAGAGAAATTATATTATATATTTTCTTCGAAGAAAAAATTTACCGTGAAATCGGTCGGGTTATTGGAAGAACACATTCGTAAATACAAAAAGTTATTATTAATTACCAAGATACCGGCGTTTTTGTATCTCAACCCCGTCCAGGGCAGCCAAATATATTAACACAGCGTGAAACTCGTAACGTTTTGCAAAGTGTGAAGCAAAACACTTGACTTACTGCATCCAATATCGCTCAAAACTTTAAGGAAATTTTTCAGAGGACCCTCTGCACTGACATAGTCCGCAAATTTTTGGAAAAAGCTGAGTATCATGGTAATGTCGCACGCAAGAAGCCATTCATATCGCTGGTCAAAAGATAAAAGCGTATTGCTTTCGCAAAAGACACTTAAATCAGCCCAGAGAGTTTTGGCAGAAGGTTATTTTTTCCGATGAGAGCAAGTTTTACGTCTTTGGAATCAAGGGGCGTAAGATTGTATGGCGAAAAACAGAAACGGCACTCGATAAGGAAAACTTGGTGCCTACTTTGAAGCATGGTGGTGGTGGCGCAATGATATGGGAGTGCTTGGCTAGTAATGGTATGGGTCGAATGGAATTTATAGAGTCCACCATGGATAAATATGCATACCTTAATATCTTAAAAAGAAATTTGAAGCAAAGCGTGTAGAATTAGGTCCAGGAAGCGACTACTATTTTCAACAAGATAACGACCTGAAGCGTAAGCAGACATAGTTAAGCTTTGATTACTCTGTAACGTTCCCACGCAACTTCGAACACCACTACAATCGCCCGATTTAAATCCCATGGAGCACCTGTGGGATTCACTTGAACGAAAAATATGCCAATGCACAATTACCTCAATGGCTCAAGGATTTGTTGCCGGAGGAATGGGCTCAAATCTATTCAACAGAAACAACTAAGCTTGTTGATTCCATGCCAAAACGCCTAACGGAAGTTTTAAAACGTAGAGGATATCCGATTTCGTATTAAATGTTAAGAGGAATTTGGAAGAAGAATATCTTTGTTCTACTTAAGTACCTTATACGCGGACATTTTCTAATGGAATTTCTACTCGTCTGTATGTTTTGTTTTGTTTATACGTTATTGTTAGAAAATTAATCACTTTTATTTTCATAAAACTACAAATATAATATCCTTTAATGAATATAAAATAAATTTAATTAAATTAAATTTTATAAAGTGTATAAAAGAATTTTTTCCAAAGTGTTATATTTGCTAGTACCTTGTACGCAGACTTTTTCTGCCTAGTGTATACAGTGAGCCACACTCAAAATTGGACACTTCACTCTGGGAACTTTTAACTTTTTGTTTTATTCCAAATTATTTTCGTTTGTTTATGCTTACTGGTATATAAGAAGAACAGTTATAACAATTAATGGCATTGAAAGCAAAAACAACAAAAGGAATACAAATTTATATGAATCAAGTCCATGTGAGCTGTTCACATTCAAAATGGGACCGTTAGCTCTTAGTTGAGCTCAATTCTAAATTTGCTAATTTTAAGTAGGGTTTCAGTGACTGTAGATGAATTAACAACATTTTTCGAAAATGCGTCAAACAATTAAAGAACGGGAAATTATTATAAAAAAAAACCACAATGATAAGAATTCCATTCCTAAATCAATAAAATGGTTGGGGGAAAAAAAGTCGACAGTTACAGATAGAGTGTTATTAAAAGGTATAAAGAAAGAGGGAACGTGTGTGATAAAAAGCGTAATTTAAAGAACAGGGTGAAAATCGATGTCCACAATTGTAGATTTATACTTCCTTTAATGAAACAAAAACCTAAGTTATCTGCTATGGACTTGACAAAACAACTTAGAGGAAGAAAACGTAGAATTTTCTACGGAAACGATTCGTCGGCTCCTTAAGAATAACAAGTTTTATGCTAGGGTTCCTCGCCGAAAACAAATTATTTCGAAAAAAAAAACGTGGAGTCCAGGTTGGAGTTTGACAATACCCAAAATAAGAACATGGATTTTTGGTCTAAAGTTTGATTAAAAAAAAACAAATTGATACTGAACTAAAAATCACCAGATTTTATCTGAATTCTAGGTTTTATTTACTGATGAAACCAAAATAAATATTTTTGGATTGGAAGGAAAGCGTTTTGTGTGGAGAATGCCTGGAAAAGAACTGGAGGACAAGTATATTAAAAAGACGGTGAAGTGCGGTGGCGGCTCAATAATGATATGGAGTTGCATGTCGGGATCTGGCGTCGGGAAAGTACACGTAATTGATGAGATTTTGGATGGTAAGGGGCATGTTGATATTTTAAAACATGTTCACGATTTAAAAATGTTCACAGCAGTGCTGAAAAACTTGGTATTCGTAATAATTTCATGTTCTACCAAGAAAATTATGCAAACCACACCAAAGTTTCTGGCTACGCCTGCTCAGTCTACCGACATGAACCCCATTGAACATTTATGGGGAGAGCTTGAAAAAATACTTGCTTCAAGATACGTAAGGAATAAGTCAGAGTTAAAACAAGCAGTATTAGAGGAATGGGAGAAAATGGAGTTGTTATTGCCAAAAACTTATAGAAAGTATGCCACGGTGCTTACAGGAGGTAATAAAATACAAGGGAAAGACGACAAAATATTAGTTTTAATGTGCCAAATGTAAAGCACCAGCTCATATGGACTTTTTCATGCAAATCTGAAATCCTTTTGTTGTTTTTGTTTTCAATGTCTATAATTGTTGTAACTGTGCTTCTTACATATCAATATGCAAAACTAAATAAAAGTAATTTGGAATAAAAAAAATATTTGCTTTCTTATTTAACTTAAAAATTCCCAGTGTGAAGTGGCCAATTTTGAGTGTGGCTCACTGTATTTATATAAAATGGAAATGTACTAAATGCGTCACTATTGTAATTGTATGTATTATGTATGTAATATGTATTAAATTGTAATGCCTAAAAGAAACATATGCACAAGTAAACAATCATATGGTACTAATGTATTATATAAAAATCAAGTCATAGTTAGTGAGTCTATAAACTGGAAGTATATCAATATAATAATCTGGAAACATTTCAGTGCATACTTATATACAGATATCACCAAGCATAAGAAGTTGTACATATCTTTACCATAGAAGCGCTCATATGTATATTTAGGTTTTTCTTATCTCAATTAAAATTTTTTTATGTACACACTTAGGACACACTTATTTTAGGATTTTTACGACCAATGAAATAAAATAATATAAAAAGGACGAAATGAATTTAGGAACTAAGTTCAAAATGTTCGTTAATGTAAGATTGGTGCTAAAGTAAATTCATAAACGATTGGCACATTGATGATTTCGACTTAGTTTTTGTTATGTTTCGATCGCTTACTCTTCAAATACATTCATACCATTTGTAGACCCAAGAGTGAAACAGCAAATACATATATATTAGGAATTTACTTATTACGCCTGTATTTTTTCTTAGCTATCCCGGATGCCACACTCGGTTTTATATACGCCTGTCTAATCTGCTCACAGGTTTTGTTAGTGTACATCATAAAAAAAAAATGGAAATACGGTCCACTATAATCAATGCTTTACTACAGATGAACAACGATGTATATTATTTTACAGTTCTTGTTTTAGTTATATTATTGACACACGATACATAACGATATAGGTTAAGACATATAATCCTCTAATATAATTTTCCCGAGTAAAAACTACGTAAAAATTTAAGTCACTATCAATCTTTGAAGAAAACTATATATTATACTTACATAAATGGCTGGGGAAATAACATAACTGCAATGAATATATCTACTACTATAATACTATTTACAAGATTTATCAGTAATGCAATCTTAATTGTATTAACATTATAACAAAAAATCTCTCTTTTCATTAATAGGGAACCGACGTTAACAACTTAAACGTAATATAAAAATATTTAAACGTCCATTTTTTGTGTAATTACATCAATTTTATTTAATGTACATATGTATACATGCATATGTTTGATTGTACGTATATTTTAAATATTCTATTCATATGATTTATTAGAACTCTGAACGAAGTTTTTCATTTTGTTTTCAATTAATTCTAATTTGTATGTGTGGCATATATATATATATATATATATATATAATATTATATAATATATATATACAATATATATATATATATAATATTATATAATATATATATATAATATTATATAATATATATATATAATACATAATAAAATATATATATATATAATATATGCATATATAATATATACATATATAATATATATATATATTGACAATATATGTCTCTTTAAATATAAATTATACAAATGTTACACATACTTGTTAGCATATATATTACTTACCGCTTTAAAAATACCACCACACTCAAAGTAAATTAATGAAGAATTGTTTGTACTCTTCTGCTGTATTATGGCTGCAGACATTATCGAAAGAAAAATATTGTGTTTCCAAGAGGTATAAATATATTTTATGGTGAGAAGCACGATTTTCTCGTTGTTCACTACGGTACGAAATAAATACTCAAGTTCCTCTAAGGGCACAGGCACAAGTTTAGACAGAGATTTGTGTGAATTCGATAACGTATTATGAACCAATTTTTTGATTGCAATATTTAATTATTTTTAATTTAGTTTTCAATTGATCATATAACCAAGCACAACAAAATAAACCATAATGAAAGTCCCAATGACAGCACAAAAATACACTTGATACAACACATGGGCAAATATGTGTGATGCTCGCTATTTCATTTATTGTTATTCCAATGTATGTGTATATGTATTGCGTTTTATTTTGATTCTTCTTATTTTCAGAAGTGCCTTCGTTTCTCGTAATCGTTTCTTATTCTGCTGTTGTTGGCGATGCTTTTTTTGCCTCTATTTATTTCATATCGAATATTATCAGCCTGTTTCTGCGCCGATTCTCGTTTTTCTGCTGTAATCGTTTGTGTTGGTAGCGTTAATGGCGGCGCGAATTCACACTACCAGTTGCATGCAGGGCAGTTATGTTGTGCGGTTTTTTGCGTAGGACAAAGTACTATATTTCGTGTACAGTTCTTCGTGTTAGTTTACAATTCCTCTCTTTACTATTTTATCTATTTGGGAGTTTCCGCCTACTGTTATATTCTTATTCACTTACAGTATGTAGGAATCTAAAACATGAATTTTAAATAAATCGTTGGAAGCATTAATAAAAAGAATTCAAATTTAATATCCTTTCCACGTTCTTTATAATCCCAAATGTTTTTAAAGCTTCAAAATATTTTTTCCATTTCTATTATATATATATATATACATATTACATAGGAAAAAATATTTAAGCAGTACATAATAAACGGCAAATAAAATTAATTCCTCCAAAAATTTTTCTTGCAATTATTTTTAAAACGCACCCAAGCACTACAGATAAAAGAAAGAGGCAAGTTAAATACTACACCGTGATAAAACACACGATCGTCAAACTCGATTAGAAGACTGATTGAAACCTTGCTTTAAATAAGCGCAACAAAAGTTCAAATGTAATCGACTTTCGATATACTATTTATAAATCTTATCAAAAAACTACCACGCCGGAGTCAATTATCTACCGTCGTCACACACCATCGATTGGAAATTCATATAATTCCAAAAACAGACAAAGACAGTTTTTAGCCATCTATATATTTTGAAGAAATCAAATTTAGTTACAGAAACTACATTAGATAAAAGTGAATATTGTTCGCAAAAGTTTTGCTATTAATATCTTATATGTATTAACGGCAAAATATATGGTAAGATTTAGTTAAATGTGCTTTAGTTAAACTTTTTTTAACCAGCAGAAGAATATTGGCTGATTTACATACAACTTTTGTCGCATTGTTCGTCAGTTTACATTTTCAAATCGAAGCAAAGCAATCACAGGGTATGTCCAAATACTTTCACTGATATTTACTATTTCGCATTTTTTTATTTTCATCTTAACAGATTTGGTAAACAAAACTTATATACATATTTCAAAAATTAATTTCGATCCAATTCAAAAAACCAAAAAGACGACAGCTGCTTGTCAATGCATAAAAGATGAATGTTTCCGTTTCAGCATTCCACTTTCCTTTGTTTAACTTCGATTCGAAAACTTTTTATGTGGACATGCTCATACAAAAACATTCGTCGAAATTATCCGTCAAAGCAAAAGTCTGAAGTAAAGCGAAGCCATAGTTGGATGTGAGTCAATATGTCAATATCAACTCAATATGCTTCTAAATGAGCATTTTAATCGTTCTGATCTCGCTAACGATAGTTTCGAAAAGACTCACACAAGATTTCTTCAACCGGTAACACAAAGGCGGTGCAATTCTCCACAGATCCTACCAACGGCGATTAGAAGTATTTAACTCAGGGAAATGCCCAGATTAATGTATTGTTTTTAGTGAAATATTAATTTAAACTAAAGTCGGAAATAGTACAACAGTAGCAACAGAGTATAGAGAAGAGCTTCTGTGCAATTAGATCATCAAATTCGTTCATGGAAATTGAAAAGGGGGACTAAGACACGGTTGGACACAGTTTTTTGGATTTTAGCAAAATTGGATGAGATGTTGCGACGAGATTTTTGATACTCAGTATCGACAAATGATCTTCGTTCGGAATTGATGAAAATTAATATTTTTATGATGTAATATCCATAGGCAATGTGTAGCGAGTTATGAATTTCGTAGTGTTCCATCGAAGGGAAAAATACAGTTTCGATTGGCTCAACAAAAAGTTATACATAAAAGTGTCGAGGTTAAAAGTTAAAGCGGTAAAAATAGAGATCTTATAGATCTTGTTATTAATCACTCACTAATAAGGAAGACAGCATGTTAACGAGCTAATGTAGGCAAAACATGTCGCAACTACGATAAGCGCCGGTAATTTGCAATGAGCCAATTACGTTAGGAATTAAAAATAAAATGCAACTCACTATATGCCATGAGATTTGCAATCGGTAGGAAAGAAGGAATCACGTTAACATTTACATACAATGTGTCTGCACAGAAGGTAGACTTAATATACAAGTAATGAACATCGAGTTGAAAACTGCACTAGGTACCCTTTAAAAGCAATATGACCTCCAGAAGCTGAAATTATAGGACCTGTATTTCCACAGACCGCATCTGTATCTCCGGTGATGAAAGCCAATGAATTGAGCAAGATGTGTTTACGGACTTTCGAATGCAGCAACCGGAAAGAAAGTTTAAAAATTTTGTCGAAAATGTCTTGGTAGGATAATTCGAAAAACATAGACTTTGTGTTGGGATTGTTTAACACAATACGTTATTAGAATTGGGCACAAATTTAAGAAGAATTAAAAATAGCTGTTCAATGTACAATACAATGTAAATAGTAAGAGTTCAGCAGTAAGACTCATGGTGAAGGTAGGCATCCCTCAACCTGCAGCTGGCAATCCTGGAGGCTCAGACAAATGAGTGAGTTTGAGAGGAAGCAAAAGAGCTTTTATTGGGCTGCTAAAATCGGCAGAACGGAGAGGCGGGTATCAAACGCAGCGCCCGGGAAAGCAATTAACACAGCTGGTGGGTGAGCGTTCAGGGAAGGTAAAACATGTAAAACCTAAAGAGATGAGGCTATCCAGCTCCCAAAGATAAAGACTGTATTTGCATAAGCAGCTGTCGGAGTTCCCACTTCCGAGGAGGGAGAGGATAAGATCATAGGCGAAGTAGGTCGATTTTAGTCTGAGAATCTACAGTACTATTGTTTATGAGTCGTACAGATGCATTCAGAAGAAGGATTCCGCATATTTTTTTCGGATATGCATATTTTTATGAATCACATTTGATTATCTTTTCTAGTAATAAAAATAATATAAATAAAAATATGCTAGTCATTCCATTATACGA
The DNA here is from genome assembly GCA_021498325.1 of Bactrocera minax. Lineage (NCBI taxonomy): Eukaryota > Metazoa > Arthropoda > Insecta > Diptera > Tephritidae > Bactrocera > Bactrocera minax. The sequence goes on along the minus strand of JAKEEE010000109.1, from coordinate 178,351 downwards.
AAAATTGGTTTTGAGATACTGATACTGTTAATCAGCTTTTTTGGAATCATAACATGAAAAATTGTCACGACTTATATTATAATGCGATAAGCAATACTACTTGTTGCTATTATACAAAAGTTCTAATTTGATTCATTTTCATGCTACTGAGAAAATTCACCAATAACATTTTTGGCAACAATCAGAGTATTCGCATATTAGGAAATGATAAAAATAATATTAAAAAAAAAAATTAAGATTATACCGCCACGCTGGAGAAATTTCTAAATATTATCATAAACATTATTAAGAGTTGAATTTGATAAATCTGTATGTTTGGCCATAGTTATCAGATTAATTAATTACTGCACATAAACTGTCATTTCGGTGTATTGACAGCCTCGTTTTCATTTCTACAAACAATTTTATGGTAAGCGACAACTTACCCAAAGTTCCTGTTGGTTTATGTTGAGTAAGTTGCAATTGGGAAAAGTGAAATTAAAAACCGGATGGTTTTTTTAAGTGTGTGTCGTCACTTAAAAAAATGCTCAGTGAGCAGATTTCGAGAATGAGATCGAGATAATTAATGCTCACCAAAAACAACTATGTTTGTAGTTTTATATAGCAATATATCTGACAGAAATAGGCGCAATAATTATTTTGTTTTTAGATGAGGGGTAATATTATCGACTTAATATATATTCCCAACAAGTTACAACTACCGAAACTCTAATGCATTGGAGGAATTGGCGTGAAAACTAACCCTATACACCTTGAAACTCATTAGCTCTATGCGTGCGAAAGGAATGCATGCTCAAAGAATTTTAGTTAGTTTTGTCAATTCGGTTCGGAGATATCGCCTTAGAGGGCAGTGATATTTATTGCTTATGTTCGTGGTAATGTTTTACTATAGGCATTTGTTATCTGGATAAAATCATTTCCGAAATGGCGTGGACAAAAAATTATGAAAAGAATGCAAAAGTATAAAATATACATTTTGGACAAACGCACCGGATTATAATATTTGATATTTTATATCGTTAAAAATTTAAATAAATTTGTAAAAATGTTAATTAACCAATTTGAGGGGACTAAATTCAGTAAAAAAATATGCGCTTAAATATGTACATATGCCAAAAATTATAACAAAGTATGTTCATAAATATATGTTTGACTATTTTTCTCTTATATGATGTTATAATTTGTGGGGTAAACTTTAGAATACTATCCCCCGATTTCGGGTGTAAAATGGGTATCGGTGGATAGAAGAGGTCTCCAGATCCCGAATATATATATATATATTGCCGCCGCAAACTTATACTTTCTAAGATATTTGCATTTTAAGCAGCAAATTTAATTTAGGTATAACCCTTGCTTTTACTTGTTGGTAATATGGTAGCACTTCTTATTTGACAAAATGCAACCCTCTTATTATTGTCTGAGTAAATCAAATTGAATAAAAATTAAAATGTTAAATTGAAGCTATCTTTGCAAAAATTAATCAAAAATAAATATGTAGAAACAATTTAGTGAAGTGTTAGTGTATGAAAAGTCCACGGTGTAAGTGCAAAATTTATTATAATTCGAAAAATTTCATATTTAAAATTGTTAAATTTTCAATTTAAAATGCAAATATCTTAAAAACTATAAGTTTGCGGCGTCTATATTTGAATCTTGACTTCTCTTTTTATTTCAATCTTGAAATTTTGATAGTTGAATCTCAGTTTTAAAATTGCAAATTATACAACAATACATAAAACTTAAGCCAAAGACATTAGACGACTTAAACTCTGAACATGTTGCCGACTCAAAGCAATGAAGTTATCGAAACAATAACCAGCACTGGAATTATCGATACAAAGCTCGATCTGATATATAAAACAAAACTACATATAGATATTTGCGATTTTATATTATTTTTGGAGAAATCGTTTGGATTATTAAATTGATATGAACGACAGGACTATTAAATTGTTGATAATTGGAGAAAGTGGAGTTGGAAAGTCTAGGTAATCAATGTTCAAAAGACCTTAAAGATAATTGCCATCTTCATATTGTATTTCCCATTAATTACGTATTGACAAACCTAATGAAAATAATATACGTTCGACAGCCTCATTCGCCGATTTGTTGAAGATAAATTTGATGATAATCACGATGTAACTATTGGTATGGATTTCAAGAGCAAAGTTATAAATATTGATGGCCTTGAATATAAATTAGCGCTTTGGGATACAGCAGGTGCAGAACGATTCCGTAGTCTTACTCCCAGCTTTTATAGGAAGGTAAAAAAATAATTCTTGATATTGTAGTATATCAAAATACAAACACGGTATATGTTTATTTCTACCTATAGGCGTTAGGAGCTGTATTAGTGTATGACATCACTAACCGCGAATCATTAACGAAATTGGAAGCGTGGCTTGCAGAGCTTGAAAATTATAGTGACAATCCGAATATTGTTACTATAGTGGTAGGTAACAAAATCGATGAACAGCGAGTTATAACCCGTGAAGAAGGTTTGAAATTCGCTCGAAAACATAGAGCTCTTTTCCTGGAGGCCTCAGCGAAGGGAGATAAATTTGTTGCAGACGTTTTCAAAGAAATAGTGGAAAAGGTAAATAATAAGTTAATCATTTTCAATTTTAATGTTTTACTGGTTGCGTTTTAGAATGGAAACCCCAGAGTTCGATATTCGATTGAGTATATGCGGGTAGGGGATTAATTTATAGTTTATCGTTTCAGGAGTTTATAGTTTTTATTTAGTTTGTAAATTTTTTGGCATTGTTCAGGCTATTTTTTGATGTGTAATTAATTTTTCAATTCAACGTAAATGTTTTTTATTCAATACTAACAAGTGGGAAGTAATGCCAAATCTATGCATTGTAATAATTCAGGATTTCGCTTTACTTGTTAACAACCCTGTGTTGGATCGACTAGTTATTTTTCTAAAGCGGAAGAATTGAAAAATTGAAATAAGGAAAACGCAATCATGATAAGAAATACGAAATCCCTCAGTATTTCACACGCCATTGGATCGAAAAATTTATTTTTTTGTGCTAATAATTTAAGGTTTCTAAGATGCGACAACACTCATTCTTGTCATATATGTAAACACACAAGTCTCTTAAACCATGAATGTGCCAAGTGATAAGAATAAAATATTATTTTTCCATTTAAAACGCGGAATAAAATTGAAATATTGATGTATTTCAATATGCATAGCTTAAAAAAGTATAAGACCATAATAAAAACTATTGTATATATTATTCTTAAGGAGAACACCCTTTATGGTCCCATACCTCGAATTCGTGTGTTTCTATTCTAAAAATTTCCCATTTAACTCACTAAGGACAATTTTTTGATAGCTTTGAAAATAACGTGAAAACTTATGATATAGCAAAGTGGTCTCATTTGAAAGGTTAGCTAGATTATCAGGGTTGTTGTGAAAACAAGTTTTGTAGTAAAAACTGCAAAACAATTGATTTTCAATAGTATCAGATGCTGATTAGTTTTATCTTTTCGAATATGTGCAAAACCAGTATTCAAATAAGCAGTTACGCTATTTATTCATGAGGCAAAATTAGTTTTAAATAGTAATTAAAAAGTAAAGCTTTTATTTTAATGGAGGAAGAAAGTATCGCAAAAGTAAAGACAAATATTTTGCGGAATCATAGTGAAAATGTCCATATTTACATGATGAAATCTGAACGTCAGCATTGAATTTCTTGGTTTGCTTCTGGTAGCGCAGCCGTTAACGCCATTTAATATTACAAAGTTATATTTACTGGCAAGAGCTTACAAAATATACATCGAACTCTTTACAGTAACTTCTTTTCTATCTTTATTATTAAACTTGTGCTTTGGTAAGCCAACAACTGAAAAATCCCGGTGTAGTTAGTTAATATAATCAAGTTCATCGCTCAAATTGAATTATTGGATGTTCAGTGAAGCAAAATCCCTCCACTATGTAATCTAACATACTTAAGAAATACAGTGCCATTGTATACTTTTTAGAAAAACATCCTACAATAAGGTCGAAAATGGTATTTTTGTTTTTCTCTGATACACTTATAAAATCTTAGTATTAATAGCAAAAAAATACCAACTATTCCAAATATTTTTATACTCTCGTACCTTGTGGCCACAGAACATAATAGTTTTGTCAACCTAACGATTGTTTGTAACATCTAAAACTAATCGAAAGAGATATACAGTTATATATTGATAAATGATCAGGATAACGAGACAAGTTGAATCCCGTGTGATAGTCTGTCCGTCCGTCTGTCCATGCAAACAATAGCTTGAGTAAAAATTAAAATATCTTGATTAAATTTGGTACACATGTTCCTGGACACTATAAGACGGTTGGTATTGGAGATGAGCGTAATCGGAGCACTGCCACGCCCACAAAAAATTAATTAATAATCGAAAACCTATAAAGTGCTATAACTAACACACAAATTAAGGTATCAACGTATTATTTGATACAGAGAATCCTAGTAGGGCGGGGCATCTGTGGTTTTAAAATTTTTAGAAAGTGTGTGTAGACTCGCTCCCTAATATGTTTAGTGTACGTATCTCACAAACGACTAAAACTTGGTTGATATAGCCAAACTTGCTGAGGACGGATAATAATAACCACGTCCACCACCAATACGTGTAAATATTAGACAATGGGCGTGGCACCCCTTTTCGGTGAAATGCCATATCTTCGGAACGACTTAACCAATTTCAACCAAATTTGGTGCCTAGAATTACTCTGATATCTTTATATTACCGTGCGAAAATTACAGCGGCAAATTTGGATAATAACCGCGTCTACTTTCTATATAACACAAATTTAAATTCAATCTGAATGAAATTCAAAGAGCATCTTTCTCTGGTAATAACAAATAAAAATTTTCGAACCTCCGGTTTACATACACAAGGGATTTGCATTTAGCGTATACATAAGGACAGCCAGAATAGGGCAACGACACAGTGCAATTTACAAACAACAAGTGCACAGATAAATATTAGAGATAACTAATTGCAGTTTGGTAATTAATACCGGTTTATTCGAAGGGAAGATAACACATATTAATCGTATAAACAAGTGTGAAAAACTGTATAGTTGGAAAAATATTTATCTACATAAATGATATTCGAGACAATTTAAGAACATATACAAAATTGGAATTGAAATCTACAATAGTAAAATATACTTAGAAATTAAATATAACATATATATGTACACTTATATCGCAGTAATGTGGACACGAATATACAACATCCACGTCCCTGTGAATCTATGTGATTCACCATCATCAATGTCCATAATACCGCGCCTCGCCGTCAAGTCCAATGTACAATTGCTCTACTTTACCGCGGCACCATTCTCGCCGTGGAATGTTAGCATCGCCTATGAACACCAATTTTTCTTTAAATGGCTTTATTCGTTGGCACTGTTTTACGGGGAATTTTATGTAGGAAGGTATTCGGTAGTCCACCTCCTCCAAAAATGCTCCCACAATTGAGGAGCTATGCACCACTGCTTACGTGTTACACAAGTTTTCTCCAGGTCGAGTTTTTCACTATGGAAGTCTGTGCACTATTTGCCGCTCACAGAATGAAATCGTTAGAAGTTAGCGGCTGTTCCTGGTCTGCGATGAGGAGCAAATACGTCAGTAGCTAAGAATTAACAGTGTTCTCAGTTTCAATGAGAAAACTAATCTGGGTTGGTGCAACTTCTTTCAAAGTATGAAAGACTCTGGATCAGTGCCAACGAAATTCTTTCCTTTGTCCGACCTAATTCTTATGGACACACCTCCGTCTATTTACAAAATTGTCGGTGCTCAATTCGCGAGGAAATTCGAGGTGCACAGCTCTCATAGTGAGGCATGTGAAGAGTGACACCCATCTCTTGTCAGTGAGTCTGTCCGAAGGAACCAACTCCTTTACTTAAATGACTTACAGCACAACTGATAATGGTGCTGCGCAATATACTCAGTCGTGGCACCTTGTAAAGGCATGATCAGGCAGCAGAATAATGTTGCGTCGTGTGTTGACTGGAAGCCAGCTGGCAGCGTCAATGTCTCCCTGTACTTGGAAAAATTCTTCCTTTTCTATGTATGGTGAAATGTGTAATAATGTGCTGCCATGAGCTATGAAATGACCATTTTCGATGAACTGGAAGTCTCTTGCATGCACTTCCGTTGTACTATACGGCATAAAAGGCGTTTGAGTTCTCTTTAGCGGTCAAACCATAGCATTGGTGTGGCTCTATACTGCGACGGTAATTGTTGACGAGAAACCCAAGCTAGGCATCTACCAATCTTTTAAATCTTTTATATAAAAAAAAATGTTTAAATCGAAAAGTTAAAACTCATTATTACTAAGACAAATTTAGAACGAAACCCACGAATATGACGTCTTCAGAGAGCAAATCTTGCTCAATTATATTACTGACATTGTTCTGGTGTATTAGCAGTAACTTGACAGCTTCACGCGCGTAACGTTCCAGCCACTTCAATAACCGTCGTAACTGATGAAAGCCGTACAAAATATTGGCCAATCTTGTGGCTTTCCACAAGAACCTGGCAAATTCTACAATTTACTGGGCAAAGTTGATGAGTGTGTGGAGGTAGAACTTATATTGAGAATGTAAATGTTTTCGTAGAATAGGAGTGAAACGAAAGCGTATCAATCCCTAAAATAGTTTAACTATAGATATTGTTTGTAGCAGCTGTTCTTACTCCAAAGAGTGGCGGCGTACAACGTTTATCGGTAGAATGCGACAACGGTGCTGTGCAGTTAAGTATATCTGGGGATTGCGGTTGTTAATTGTACGGTTCGAAATTGTGTTGTTGTCCTTGATGTTTTCGACACTGGAACTTCGGCGACAACACTGTTTTTAGGTGCATCCACGTTGAGCTCTTCACCACATAATTGGTACTCCCTAATTGTCATAGGGCGGGCGACAAACTGCTCTCTAATAACTAACTGGCTATATTGGCGATGACTGATGTTATACTACCTGGTTTTGATGATGCAGATGAACACTGCCGTTGATGTTTGGCGAACTGGTTGAAGTCTGGCGGCGGGGTGATTCATCCATCGAAAATTAATAATTCACAAAACAAAAAAACACGAGCAAACAAATGGTATGCGAAGTAATGAAATTGTCGCCGATTAAGTGGGGCGAGTTCAACGGATTATTATTTGTGGTTTGTTTCTAAAACAAATTGTGTTAAAATAGACATAAAATATGATTCGCGACGGAATGGAGCGATGATGATAGATCAACCGAGAAAATTAATTGCAGTTTGCGAATTCCAGTTTATGCGAAGGGAAGATAACAAACAGAAAAATCACACCAACAAGGATGAAAAACTGCATAGTTGGAAATATTTGTATGTACATAAATGAGATTGAAGACAATTTAAAAACATATAAGAAATTGGAATTGAAACATACAACGGTAAAATAAACTTAGAAATTAAAAATATATATATGACATTAATGTGAACAAGAATATACAACATCCCCAATATAATAATTTCTGACTTTCCAGATGATTTTAAAATGTGTATATAAGTCAATACTTGTGATATTTTAAAGGAATTAAGGGTTTACTTAATTCTAATAGAACGATTTACGCCCCTCAGGTCGACTTTTACCTCATATACACAAATTAAATTTTGTCGCTTTGGTTGAGTTTATGTAAATATTTCCATAGAAGATGTCTCAATAAATTTGAAGAGAATATTTGGATTAGTATTATGCCGTTCGATAACAAAAATTATGACTTGTACCTTACCACAGCACTAATATCATGAACATAGATGATTTCTCTAAGTCAGCTTGACTTTATAACTATATGACGTAAAGTAAAAGTTAATATGATACCAAATATGATAGCAATCCATTCGAAATTTCGTTGAATAATAAATGTTGAATTCTTACTCAAAATTTTTCAGTATATACAGTTAATACCTGAAATTATTTCCCCACCATTGATCCTTGCAAATTGCAAGTATAAAATGTTCGGTTATACCGGAACTTAGCCCTTCCGTACTTGTTAAATATAAAGCTTTCTTGCGCAACATTTTTTTAAATAAAGTTTTGTCAACACCTGAAAATATTGCACTGCCTTAGGGCCTCACAAATTGCGAGAGTATACAATGTTCGGTTACCACCGAACTTGGTCTTTACTTACTTGTTGTTATTGTTTTAGATTGTGGCATCGGACTACTATAGTTTTTCGCAAAATGGAGGAACTATTGACGTAAATGCAGATGAAGAGACGGGTGCATCAAACTGCAGATGTTGATAAATGTATACAATAAATACTGTATGTAATATTGTAAAAATAATATACTTGTAAGTCAAATTATTATCTATTTATAGAAATTTTGTATTTTGTTGGTTTATTAATTAAAAATAAAGAATTTATAACAAAAACATACAAAAGCTTTTGTCCAATCTGCTAACTGTACCGTCGACATACCACTTGAATTTTAACTTTTTTATTCATTTTATAATGTTCTGTTTTTATTGTTTCAACTGCATAACATATTTATCAAATACATTGTTTCGAAAATTTTTAATGAACTGAGTAGCCTTGATTGGCGTACCACCTTTGTATCCTCCTTTTACCACAATGTACCACCTTTGCATCCTCTATAGGGCCTTCTCTTCTCAGACCCTTGCCCTTTATACGAAGTTGTGACTTCAATTGAAATAACTAGATGAGGTGATTCTTGTCATGTCTATTCTCAACCATATGTTATGTATATGTAAATATGTACAAACAAATCCATAATAATTATTTCAGTTAAATTCTAACGGTATAAAAGACTTTTTAATGTGTGCTTTTTCAGACTGAACATATGTTGGTAATTGTTTAGTCTACCAGAGAGGAGTATGAGTTTATCTTGCTGATATTTTATGGAATAATGCCGAGATGACTTCCTTGTCTGAAACAAATTCGGATCCGTTACAGTTACTCTACCCGACTTATAGGAATATCGATCGTGGTGTAAGGCTGATAACCGTTAAAATCACTGAACTGTTAGCACTCAAATAATATTTATATTTGTGATGGTAAGGAAATTTGTTGGAAGAGCAATCTTACCGTCAAACTTCAATTTCACAAAAAATTATGTTCAAGTGCTGTGTTAACTTCTATATTCTCTGTTGGGGATTGAGTTTAGCTTGCTCCACCGGAGATATACAAGGATGCTCTTATTTCGCACGGTAGGGTGTGTTCATCTTTATTAATTTAATGGGTTGTTGAGAGTGGTGGCGATCGACTCTTGGCGTAAGGCTCTCTTCAGATATGTTTTACGCGTTAGCGGGTGGGAAGGATGTCGCTGAACCTCTACTTTCAGTTGACTGAAATTCCTATTTGCGTTACTGTGGGGTGGTTCCGGTCGTATTGTCCCGCTGATGTTTGTGTGGTTTGCTCTGTCGTGATATGGTTGGCTGATTTTAATTCTCTGTGTATTTTTTTGTATTATACTATTATGATAAAATATAGCAACAATAATTCAGCATACAGCGTATTGCAATACGGCTATGGGAAGTTACATTGTAACAAAAATAAAAAATTAAATTTTTTTAGCGCGACTTATGTTTGGCTTTGTTGATACTTATGACTCAAGAAAACTTAAAACACGTTGAATTAGGACAATGACCCAAAATACAAACCTTTGTTGTGCAAGACCTGATTTTTATACAATACAATGGTAGAAAATATGTCGAAACGCCTGCCCTGAGCTCGGACTTTAACGCCTTTCAAAATTTGTGGTCGTTTTTGAAAATAGATGGGATAGATTGAAATAGTGGGTAAAAGGATCCCAACAAACAAAACCGATTTCATTAATGGAGAGTGGAGCAGAATACCTCCAGTTCATAACCGGGAAAACTTTATTTAGTCAAAGACACGATGCCTACGTAATTGCATCAATGCAAAAGACCGACTATACTAAATGAAATCATGATACTAAATATTAAGATAACATTAGCTTTTTGTACATAGTTAGTTTTATTTAAAAAGGATGTTTGAATTTTACAGAGTTAATTGACAACACAATATTTGACTTAATGTGCATTTTGCTGTTGTTTAAGTGTATGTTTTGACTTTTGAAATTTTTCTGCCTTAAATATATATTGTAGATATTAAATAGTATTATGAAAAAATAAAACTGAAAATATTTATTTATTAAAACTGTATTTTCATGTTGTTTTTCGTTTCGCAAACAATTAATGACAAACTGTATATCAAAATTATCAGAATGACGATACGAGTTGAATTCTGGGTAAATTCGTCTGCGAAAGCGATAATGTGAGTAAAAATGAAGATATCGTGATGAAACTTGGTACACGTGTTCCTTGGCGCTATAAGAAGGTTGGTATTGCAGATAAAAGTTTTTAAAAAGTGGTAGTGGCCCCGTCCCTCAATAGGTTTAATGTACACACCTCACAAACCACTAAAGCTATATCGCTGTGTATATCGCTACCAAACTTGCTGTGAATAAATCAGCACCTCCTCATACACTGTGAAAATCACCGAAATTGGATCATATCCAGGCCAACCTTCCACACAAAGATTATGTTGAAACTACTAACAATGCGTTAACTCGTTAAACGAACAGTCAGAAGCATCAAATTTTCTGGTAAAGATGGTGTAGGGGATGAATAAGAATTGGCGTAAAAATCGGAAAATGAGCGTAGCACTGTCTAATTTGGTGCATGAAAATGAGCGAAATCGGACTACAATCAGCCAACTTCCCATATAACACAATTTTAAATTCAAATCTGATTCTTCTATTTTACAGTATATAATATTTTACATTACATTTTAAAAAATTAGTAAAATCGGGTCAGTATGCCTCTAATATAATGATGTTTGTCCCCTTGGTTGTCACAAAAACTGTCACATATTAAACTTCGTTGCTTTGATTGAGTTTATATCTCATCAGTAGAAAATGTCTCAATAAAATTAAACGAGAATATTTAGATTATTATTGTTATTCCGAAATAAAAATTATGACTGTTGTACCTTCCTACCTAATACCATGAATTGACTTCAATTGACTTCAAAACCAAGTTAGATTGACTTTATGAGTATATGCCCTATCGTAAAACTTAATACGATGCCAAATATGATTGTAATCTACTCATTAAGTTCGTCGAATAATGAATGTTGAATTCATAAGCAACCTTTTTATACTCTCGCATCTCTAGCATATATGGAGTTATGTATACCAAAATGATCAGGGTGACGAGACGAGTTGAATTCCGCATGTCTGTCCATGCAAGGGTTGATTTGAGGAAAAATTAAGATATCATGATGAAAGTTGGCATAAATACTACCTTCAAGATTCGCCATTTCATGACTTAAAATGGTTGAAATCGGACCATAACTATTCAAGTCCCCAGATATTAAATTTGTGAACCTTAGTGTTTATGGCTGAATTTTTGGCGAAAATATCGGTCGACCTGTGAGATATCTTTCCCAATAGGATAGGGTCAACCAAATAATCGGATATAATTTTTTTAGAGATGTGGGGACTAGACTACGGTCAAGACCGATTTCGTCCATATTCAACGCTAAACCACATTATATTTAAGAAAACATGTCCACTTAATTTCAGTAAAATGTAACACATATGTCCAGCATAAACGGTTTCAAGTCAGCTGGAAATTCGGAAATCATTATATCGGATATATTTGGTCTAGGACAAGGTCTAGTCTGATTGCATTAACTTTCGGCGTTACTCAACTACACTAGAGAACATGTTTCCACGCAATTTTGGGAAGATAGCTCACACAGTGACCGACATATTCGGCATAAAGTCTGCTAGAATAACGAAAATAATTATATGTAGCACATGGGAGGTGGGATAATTCGTAGACCGTTTTCGTTTTCGCTTAAGTTTATTTTGTGGGCATGGCAGTTATCCGACTACGCCGATCTGCAATACCAACCTCCTCAGAGTGCCAATGAACATGTGTAACAAGTTTTATCAAGATATCTAATTTTTTTCTGAAGTTATCGTTTACATAGACAGACGGACGGACATACTGTCACTCGTCTCGTCATCCTGGTCACCTGTCTAGATTAGTTTTAGGTGTTACAAACAACCCTTATGCGAACAACATTATTATACTCTGTCACAACATGTTGTGAGAGTATAAAAATTGCTCAACTTTTCGAGAAAGTTGAAACGATTTATGAATGCATCTTAAACGGATTCAATGCACACTGCGGAAATGTCTGCAATTTCTTAAGTAAGACTGATCAAGAACTGCTGCACGGAAATAGTATTTGAGGCAGTCAACATGCTTAGGTGTGATATTAATCGTGTTAGCTTCATCCATTCGTGGCAAGATAGAGGTGTACAATTCAGCACGCAACTAAAATATCTTCATATCTTTTCGTTAACACGCTTACTGAATCCCCTCACTAAGTATTTAATTATATTGATTATGTATGTATATACTAAATATTGTGTAGATCTTCCTTGACAGCAATTAGAATTAGATAGCATAAATATTATGATTACAAGTTTCTATATGTTGCTTTTGTTGTTGTATATGTCGCTCTCTGAGCATTGATGGTGGGTTCTACACAATGGCAACTGACACGAACTTTATTGGCAGCTTAACTCAGATAGGACTAAGATAACTTTTGGGTTAACAACTTTGGTATAAGAAAAACCATCACTGTAGTGTGATTTTAATAAGCACTTTTCATTGTTGGACATAATAAATTTCAATGGTTCTTTTGTATGAGAAAGTAATAAAGGAATCTGATTATTTGAAACTCTGCTTAACTAAGATTAAAAAAATATTCCAATAAAGCTATGAATATTATATCTAATACCGATACCTTTAATATCTGATTTATTTTTATTTTATTTATATAAATATGCAACTTAATATTACATAAATTATTTACCTATCCCAATTTTTTTTGCATCTACTTCATAAATTAGCAATCTCCACATTTTAACAACGAATACTTCTGCTTCTTCGTCTAGGACCTAAATAAATATATATTTATGGATTAAAATTTAAAAAATTCTATAAATATTGCTTACCATTTGCACATCATCCAAAATGCTTTGAGGTGAACTTCCAGCAAGCACCTTAGAGCATATAAAATCCACAAGAGTCGGTTCGGGTTCCCCAATGTATTCAATAATCTTTTTATTTATCCATGGTCGAATTTTCCGTTCCATGAGGTTGTTGTCGATTTCATTTCGATCGAGCTTATAATTAAACAAATCCTCCTTTTGTGTCGGAATCCTGTCAATAATGCTCTTAATGTGACGCCGCTTTTCATCATGTATCCTAGTATTATTTTCCTCCTTTTTGTTATTCACTGTTTCTTGACTGGCAGTATCATTCTTACCATATTTTTTCGAAATAGGTTTTCCGACATTTGAATTTTGGCGGTCCGTCTGTGATGTACTTCCTCCACTTCTTGATTGATTGTCATCATAATCTAGATTAAAATAATGAATTTTAATCTTCATGTAGATGCGAGAAATTGTTAAATAGCAAAATATGTTACCTAATGGAACCAATTTTCGTCTCTTTGAGTTATTTTCATCGTCTATATCTTCGTCAGCATTAAAAACTCCTGTCGCCTCAATTTTTTTTTTTTTTGAGTTCCCACCTAAGTTAAGGCTAATAACGGGTGCTTGTGTGGGTGGCGTAGCAACATCTGTGTTCTGAGATCTGGAATTACTTACACTCTGTAACGTACTGGATGGTGTAGAGCTGTTTGCCTGTGTATTCACGGTAGGTATATAATCCCGTGACTCAGAACCATGACGACTGTAGTTGGTTCCTATATTTGACGTGGAATCAGCTCGGGAATTCACTTCATCGTTTGAAATTGACTCTACGGAATATGATTTTACTAGGGCATTTAATTCGCCTTCATCATTTGAATTAACATCAAGTAAGAGTCGTTTACTATCAATTGATTGCAGTTTTTCTCTAATTCGCTCCTTCTCACGTTCTTTCCGTTGTATATTTTCCAAATTTACATCAATTAATATTTGAGGTTTGTACAAATTTTCGTGTTCCTTCTTTGCTCTTTCATATTCTTGTGAAGGATTTTCATATTCTCCACTGAATATTTTATTTCGCAATTCTTCCAATTCTTCCTGTTCTTTATTGCGATCTTTAGCATCAAGATCTGCTTCTCGAACGCGATCTCCTAACCTTCTCTGGAGTTCCCGACCTCTGCAACACAGCACACAGCACAGTACACAATTTAATTTTAGCAATTTGTCTAAGATGTTTATTAAATAATTATACGTGAAAATAGTCTTACTTGTAATATTTATGATCATCTCGTTCGTCGTCATAGTCTTCAACAAATTCTTTAAGTCTTTTAGCTTCCTTTTCACGCTCTTCTAATTTCATTTTATCCTTAATTCGTATCTTAAAAAAAATATGTTAAGTATATTTAAAAAAAAAATTTACACTTCATGCACTTTTTCATATTTACAAACCTTTTCGTACTCTTTCGCCTTTCGTTTTTCCCTTAACTCCCAGTTTTTTAATCTTTCTTGATAAGCGTCTTCCTTTTCTCTAGCTTTTTTTTCAGCTTTCTTACGCTCTCGCAACTCTTCCTCAACTTCCTTCTCTCTGTGTAGATCTTTAATATTTTTTACAATTTTTTCTTCTCGTTCCCTATGTTGGTGATTTACATAAATGATTTTGGTTAACATTCTGTGTTTTTGAATACATATATTATGATATATACAATGACACTTTTAATAGTTATATAAAAAAATTCTATATACATATTATTTTTATGTACAATATAATAAATTATTATTATAGTGTCTTTCACATTATAAGTTGACGACCTATTTCACATTATATATAGAAAAAGTTCTTTTATTTATAAAAAAAATATAGAACGTTTATGGATAGCTCCTAAATTTTTACCTATCTCGTTCACGTTCTCTTTCTCGTTCGCGCTCCTTTTCTCTTTCTCGTTCACGTTCCCTTTCACGTTCCTTTTCACGCTCCCGGTCGCGTTCACGTTCACGTTCTCTTTCTCGTTCCCTGTATTCTCGGTCACGTTCCCTTTCCCGCGAACGAGATTTACTTCTTCTTCTTCTGCTTTCCCGTTCCTTTTCCTTTCTGTTGGGTGACATGCTACTAGAGTGATGGTCCTTTCGACAAGTCACTCTTTCGACTTTATCAATTTGGACCTTTTTTTCCTCAGCATCCCAATCTTCTTCACTTATATCGTCTTTTATTACATCAGATGGTTTTCGTTCCTTCTCTCTTTCTTTTTCGTATTCTCTATCTTTATCCTTCTCCTTTTCTCTCAATTTTTCTTTTTCCTTTTCTTTTCGGTGCTCATCCGCCTCCGCTCTTTTCCTGAATTTCCCAATTTCACTGCTGATCAAATTTCTCTTTTCCTCTTCTAGATTCGTTTCATTAAGGGCCTTTGTCATTTTATCTTCCGCCCGAGTTATTTTTGATTTATTTATTCTTCCTCCGAATCCATCACCACGAGAATTCGAATCAAATTCATCGAATTCATGTTTATGATCATCAAGTATTTTCCTCATTTGACTAAGAACATAATCATCTTCCGACTTCTCATCTACCGCAGAAACATTGATTCCATTTTTCAGTTCTTCCTCCTTGTAATTGTCTAAAAGAAGTTTATTTTTAGCATCGACTTTAGCCACAAGCTTCCTTCCGTCTAATTCAAGTTCACTTAGAAGACGTACAGCTCGCATACCTGCATTTGGTCCACTAATAATAAAAAAAAACGATTATGTTCAGTATTTTAGAACTAACAATTTACGACTTACTCATATTCACAAAAACCAAATGTAGAAACTCGTTTCCAATTTACCACTACACCACAAGCTGCCAATATTCTTTTGATCAACGCTTCAGGCACTCGTTCACTTATATTTCCTACAGTAAGAAAAGGATTTCATTACAAATAACATATTGTTTTTTTTTCTATACGTACCGACAAAAACTGTAATAATTGGACCACGAAACTGGGGTACCGGATCAGGTATACGTTGGTAAACTGTAGGCTGTGAGCTGATAGTAGCAGAACTTCTATAATTCCTTGCTGATGGTATAGGAGGCATCATCTATTCATCACATATTACAATTTTATATATAAAATCTAGATACTTTTGATATACATCTTACATGAGGAGGCGGTATAGTCGGATTCATATATGATGGTATAGGTGCGCGAGATGGATACGACATAATGCTTGCAATAATTTGTTAAACTTATTACTTCAATATAACAGTTTGAACTTTACCGACACCGGTGATTCCTATGTAATTCAATTCAATATCCGTTATTAGCCAGATAAAACTGTAAAAGGATTTTTAGTAAAGTGTCACCAGAGAACTCCTAAATTCAATTATATTTTCACGCACACATTTTTACAAAGCTAAAAAACTTTGCCACACACCGTTTCCCGTCCTATTTCTATCAAATGATGGCGGACAAACCATAAGATGCCATACTATTAAAAACAAAGGTAAGTAACAAATTATTCCGTTAACGTTTACATTGCACATACTGCCACTCATCGGGAACTGCTACACGTTCAATATTTACTGTTGTGATCCAGGATTGCGATATTTATTGTACATTTAGCATACAATGTTGATGGACCGCGATCCATAGCACAAAATATTTAAATATTTTGAAATGTCGGATCGTGAATCGCGTGATAAATATTGATCGTTCAGTACATTTTGTGTTATGAATCGCGATACGAAAGAACGAATTATTGAAATAATTAAAAATCGCTAAAGTTTTCTTAAAAATGCATTATTTAATTATGTTCATGTACAAAACATCTCATTTTCAAAGATTTAGTGAATTCTTCACATTCTATGAACCATTTCTCGCTCCTTTTCTTTCTATACTTTACTTTCTTTGAAATTTTTTGATCAAAGCCAAACACGCTTTCCTTCGGTTTTCTTGACACAATTTAAAGAAAAATTTCCGAAAAATTAAACAAATATTGAAGCAAAACCTTTTTTTTCACCTTTCATAAATACCATGTACCATTGGTAAATACTGGCGTGGTAAATATTAAACGTGTAGCATTCACGCGCGATTCATCAAACATCAATATGGATCGGGATCCATATCGAACGTGTAGCAGGCACCATAGCCAAATTATTTCCAAAATAGTATGGCGAACACGAATTCCAGAATTGACGATAACTTGCCAGAATCTACCAGGCATCGAAACTAGTATTTGCCAGAATATGCGAATGGCGATATTGTAGCAAACTAGAAGTCGGTATAAAACAGAATCGACGATAAGTTGCCAGAATCAGACAGAAAGCGAGGTAGTGGTTGCCAAAATGTTCGAGTGACGATCTGTTAGTAACGATCTACTATATAAGGGCTGCCGGAGTAGCAGGATACAGTACGAATAAGAGTGTTGCCAAGTAAAGTACAAGTGAATTATAAGTAAGCTCAAATAACGAGTAATAAAATGTTAAGTTATTGAATTGGAAATAAAGAAAATAATATAGCCATTAAATTGTGACTTTAATTGAACAATTCAGTGATTGAACTCGGGGTAGAGTTTCAACGTGAACGATTAATTTAGAAAATCCGTTACTATTGGTGTCAGAAGGGGGATTGTCAAATAAAGTCCCATAAGAGATTATTTTAAAAATGGCAGAGTTTAATGAACTGAAGATACTACAACTAAATAAGGAGCCTGAGCAACGTGGTTTGCCAACAAATGGAATAAAAACCGAATTGCAATCACGGTTGCGAGAGACCTTGAAAGCGGATAACATTAATGTCGACGAATAGGTCTTTCAATCGGAAGTAGAGGAATCGACAACGAAGATGGAGAAAAGGGATGGGGCTCAATGTTCATCAAAGGTAATGGACATGAACATGATTTTGGTTGCAATGTCGCAGATGTCATCACAAATGCTGGCACTACAATTTCAGTTGTCCTCGCAGTTGAAAGAGCAGGAGACACGTATACCGATGCAGGTGACCTCACAAATAGCAGAGGTGTCGATGCAGATTTCGGTACAGGTATCCTCACAGATAGCAGAGGTGTCATCGCAGTTGAAGGTTGTTGAAGTGTCGACACAGGTTTCGGAAGAGCAGGATAAAATTAAGCCTGAAAAGTTAAAAAATCGTCTCCACGAGGGACAATTAAATCATCCATTTATGTCAACAGACTCTGCCAAAGTAAATACCAGTGATAAAGAGATACCCAACTTATTCCAGTATGCGATCGCTTCAAAATTTGCGTTTTTTATAACATTTCAGTTTTAAAACTCAGTTTGGGGCATTTAAATTAAAACACCCAACATTTGTTGCGATTAAAAATTGTTATAGATTGATCTTTTAATGTATGAAGTAAATATTTAAAAATATTTTTTGTGATTTCATGGTATATTAAAACAACGTGTCTTTAAGCTTTCAAAAATTAATTAAGTGAACTAAACTTGTCTACTGCCAATTGTCTCTGTTGAAAAAATTTTTTGCAGGATTCCAATCTGGTCGTTCCAGTCTTTCTAGTTGATAAATGTCATATTTACCCGATTAACCCAACAGTCAAAGCCGAGTAGGTGATTTACTCTCTCAATTTAAAGTGACAGGAGAGTTGTACCACTGAACTTACAACCATAGAGAAGGCGCAAATTGAATTTTGTATGATGTTCGTTTGGCTCGTGTACAGAGGCTGAAAAACACCGATTAGGGAATTCACCATTCTCTAACATATTCGCTATTTAATAGCGAAATATGTTAAACACGCAGTTCACCAACAGAAAATAGCAACCAGAGAATTTTGTATACATATGAGGACAAGTATAGAAGACGTGCATATGTATGTGTGTTTATGGGAAGAAATTTTTCATGAATGGCAAAATTTTTTTTTTTAATTATTATGTAATTTATAAAAAAAAATAATACAAATGAAAATAAACCAAAATTTATAAAAAAAAAATATTAATGAAAATAGACTGAAAATAATTTTTTGGTGTTTTATTTTTCTTAGATCTGAAATTTCTAAATGAATTAAAAAATTACAATTTTCATTATTTTCAACAAGTTCGAAAATTTTCAACCCACAGATGCCTCTCCCTACTGGGATTCCCTATGCCAAATTTCAATTTAATATCTTAATTGTGAGCTTAGTTATAGCATTTTATAGGCTTTACTATAAAGGTTTTTTGTGGGCCTGCCAGGTATCCGATTATGTTCCAAGGAACATACGTACTAAGTTTAATAAGACTTCTTAATTTTTACTCAGGTTATAGCTTGCAGAGACAGAGACAGGAGGAACAGACAGTGGCAGTTAAGCGGCAGAGGACACAAATACTACTTTGACGTAATCTATCATCTGATTCCACAAAATGAATATTTTTTCTAGGATACCTTACAACCGCTGTGTTCCATTTCATGTGTTCTGCTTACGGTGTTGGAGCCAACGGAAGCCGAATTTACACTTTTCCAAGAGGGGCAACGGAACTCTGAAAAATCTCAGCGTTCACAGCTGGATTTGTGTGTTGTGATATTCCGAACTCGTTCGCCAGTTTCACCAGAGATTGGACGACTGGTGGAGCATAGCAAACGGCAGGTAGAACATATTTCAATGTTATAAGTAATAAAATTCTTACATAATTGTTTACATATTATTACCTCATTAACAGGTGCGCGGTTTTGTGGGTTGTCATAAAATGCTAGAGCGTGATATATACTTACTAGTTTGTCTTGCATTTAATCATTGGCATACTGGAATAGAAGAACCTCATCAATATCCTCAGTGTATTTTAGCCATACACAGTTCTAAACGTCTTCTTGTAGAGCAAATGACGCCTTCGCCACATTTGCTGGCTGATGCAATAATAAGTCTAACTTTAACAAAGGGTCAGCGCCACGAAGGAAGAGAAGGAATGACTGCTTACTATTTAACAAAGGTAAATACAGGTTTAGAGGTTGAAATTAATATTCAGAATACGTGGTGTGTACAAAAAACCAAGGTGACTTCAAATTTCGCGGCTGCGTACACGCATCACAGTTATACAAGTGGATTAAAAAAAATAGTACAAGGTCTTCGAAGAAACCAGAGAAGAAGTTATCGAGAAGTTGCTGATGACGTTAGCATCTCAGTTGGCTTTCAGATATTTTACGCGTAAGAAATGTGTCAGCGAAGCTTTTTCATATCCATATCGGCAAAGTATAGCGAATATCTGGTCGGTGAAAAATTGAAGCCTGTCTATCGCCCAGTAAAACGATATGTTCATTACCATAGTTGCGCTGAAGATTAATTATTCGGAACCTATCCATTGATATGTCAATATAATAAATATATGCAGAAGAGCGTAGTGCAAGAACCCAATATGTCCTCTCCAATGCCTTCTGTGTTTTTCATTGTTTGATAAACTCAAACGGGTATCTTCAATTTAGAATGCTACTGCCCTACTGTAGTCAGTGAGACCTACGCCACTGCACCAAAGGTGATTATCGCAGACATTTACACATCAGCACTTTTTTTGACCTTAAATATGATCTTCTCCATATGCTTGTTCCAATACTTGACATCTTTTATCCGAGCAACTTTTTGTGGTGAAAGGGATGATGGGCGTTTTCGAAGGACTGGGGTTGAGACCTACATGAATATACTATCTCTTTGCCAAAGTCAATTCTCTTTGCCCTCCTTGACATCTTATTCCATTGTCCGTTTACAATTCATAATTACAAGGGGGCAGTCTTATGGTCAGTTATAAGGGCAGTCTTTGTGGTCTGAAGTCTAATCTTGTTATTCCCTGCTATGGTTTCAACTAGCCTTGCACGAAGTAGTGTAATTATCCATCTTTCTTTTGGCACCTCTACTTTCTTTTTCTTTAACCCCTTGATAACACCATTTGATACAATATCAAGTACGCTTCGATGTTCAAAAAGGCGTGAAGTACCAACTCTCCATTTCAAAAGCATTCTGGATTGGCGTAGTCCATTTGTAACATAATAGTATTGTTGAACGTACTTGTTTTGTATGCACCCATGTTCACATACCCTTATACAAGATGTAGGTTAGACTAACGGCCTGAAAGATTTGGCTAATGCGTTGTCTCTCTTCACTATCTATATGAATGATTAAATATAAAATATTTATACGAACATGTGTAAAGATTTGTATCTAAACAAAAATCTTCAGCTCAAATCAAACATAACCTTTCTTCACTTGTTTTGAAATTTTATATTCTGTGATTAGGGATGGGCAGGACTTGTCGTAATGGTTGAAAATCGTCACGAAAATAAATGGATACATGTTAAATGTGATTGCCAAGAAAGCTACAACGTTGTATCCACAAGAGGTGAACTAAAGACGGTTGATTCAGTACCACCTTTGCAAAGGTAAATATATTTCTAATATAGTTTTAATTTGCATTTACAAGAAATTTTATCTCATATTTAGGCAAGTTATTATCGTACTAACCCAACTAGAAGGCAGTGGTGGTTTTAGTATTGCCCATCGCTTAACCCATCGTCTTGCAAATTCCAGGGGACTTCATGATTGGGGACCTCCAGGCGCAACGCACTGCCCGCCAATTGAAAATGTTCATGGATTACATGCACCTCGTTTGATTACTTAACTTTTCTGCATTCTAGTCTACATTTCACTATAATGAAACTTACATATTTATAAATACAAGTACGAATATACATATATACATAGGATTTAAATGTTATATTTAAATGTAATATATATTATTAAATGTATAATTTAAATGTTTTTTTTTTTTGTTTAGTAAAGTAAGACAAAAATTAATATAAATAAAAATGAAAATAAATACTTCTTTTTTTTTGCATTTTGCATAAAATGCAAGTATGCATGTATGCGTACATACTTGCATTTTATTGTCGAAATCAACTCAACCAACTAAGTTTTCTCCCAGGTAATATTCTTACCCAAAGTAGAAGAAAAAGACAACTCAATAGCGAAACGTCTGAAGAGTATGGAAAAGACTAATAACAATTAAATAAGTAAAAAGGCACTGATTTCGAAACCTATACAATTTAAGTCAACATGTGTAGAAATCAGGGAGATCCACTTATACTGAACTGTACCAGTTGACATCGGAAATCCGTTCCCAAGATAGCCGGGACTACGTTGCGGCATAGACGCGGATTTATATCCGGCCAAGGACAACTTGTAGCGGCAGAAAACATTCCCAAATAATTTTGACGAATGTTGTCGAGTTGACAGTTCTTTGCCGGATAAAAATTTGGGTTCGTTGGTTATCTGTGCTTTCTTAGATATCGGAATCGCTTTTGGCAACGATTCAAACACTAGTGTCATCAAGGCGTAGCAGCGCTATATGCAGATGGATAGAGGCACTATTGAAACCAAGAGTGGCTGTGCTCAAGAATAGGTATTGTCTCCCTGCTGTGAAGTCTTATCGTGGACGAGCTACTTTAACTGCTAACACACAGAACACACCTTGCAACATTGTTTAAACAGATTTGAGCGTTACAAAGAGATAGTGTAACCAGATGCGACTCAATATCAACCCATCAAAAGGGCCATCGCGTTTTTCTATCTCTCTCTATAACATTCAGTGACAGGGAAATAGCCATGACCAACGAAGTTAGATACATAAGCCTCGTACTATATCCCACACTTCATTCAAACAAGCAAGTAGAGAAAATCATGCTTAAAGCTACAAAAGCACTAATGGCGGAGAATGTTAATAAATAGACAAATATTAAATTAAAAAATTTTGAGCACTAATTTGTAGTTTTCACATTAGGGAACATCGAAAAACTCAACTTCGAAAAGAAAAACACACCAAGAAATAAGGTAACTGGGAACAAAGCTATAAATAGATCACAATAAAACTCTAGCTAAGACATCCAAGTTTCTGCTCTCGACACTTTCGACGTGGCATAGGAGGTAAGCGCTAAGGAGTTAAACTCAATACGATCGAGCATTTACGTTCGATCAGTGACATTCATAAAACTTAAATTTATTTATTTTATTAATTGGAACCTTAGCAGATCTCATTTCAGTTACTTTAATAGCATATTTTACTTACTGTGATAATTAAAATATTTCACGAAAATATTTTTATATGTGTATTAAATCTAGGAAACATTATTACGTGTATACAAAAATATGATAAACACACACATATTAATAAATGTTTATTTTACAATTTGATTGTGCTTTACACAATTTAAAAATTGGTATGAATTCATACGTATTTAAATTATTGAGTAAATATTAAATTACGTAAATAACCCCTTAATCTATGAATATTTCTCAATACAAATGAAGCAGTATAATGAATAATGAAGCTTCAGTTGAATCGCCTCTGTGCATGATTGGAAAGAAGAAGTAACGGCAAGGGTACGCGGAGACAGAGCGGAGCGAAGGTAAAAAAACTGAGTTGGTACAAAACGTTGAAAATAAACAAATGATCGTCGTCGGTCACCGCTCCCCTTACCATTAATAACTTTGCCTCAAACACAGATGAGCTCGCATACATACTGACGTCGAATTGTACGAGTCGTCGCGGATTCGACAAAATTTGTTTGAATCGACAATCTTGTAACATTGTCGGCTGTGTTGTCACTTTTGTCCTTTCTGCAGTGCTTAATTATTGAAAAATTACTTAAGCTACTTTTGCATTAATGCGATTTCTGATTTGGCTGCAATTTCATGCCGTCGAAAATCTATCAAATAATGATATGTAAATCCCACATTGAGAAGGCGAAAATTGTGTTTTGTATGATATTCGATTGGCTCGTATACGGAGTACATATGATATATGTATAGAAGATGTACATATGTATACATATACTATAAGAGGATAGGAACAGAAATTGTTTGTTTATGGGAAGAATTTTTTCATGAATGTAATTTATAAAAATGTGTACATATGTAATTTATAAAAAAAAATAATACAAATGAAAATAAACTAAAATTTATAAAAGAAAAAATATAAATGAAAATAGACTGAAAATAATTTTTTGGTTTTTTATTCTTCTTAGATCTGAAATTTTTAAATGAATTAAAAAATTACAATTTTCATAATTTTCATTATTTTCAACAAGTTCGGTATTTTTATAAATGAAATTTGCTTACACGTACATGTATGTATGCGCATGCACATATTCGAGAACAGCATTTATTTCATTGCGCAATCGCAAAAATAACATGCCAAATTCCCAATATAGTTTTTACATACATACGTGCATATGTATGTACGCATCACCAGGGAATCATATGCGCAATCGCAAAAGCACAAAAACTTGCGCGAATGACTGACTAACTTTATACAATTGCACGCTTGTTGTAAACTGCAACGAATATTCCAAGCATCGCGAGAACAACAACAACATCCATCCAAACTCTGCAATTTATTATTTTAATAATTATTTATTTAAATTTTAACCAAATATATGTTATCATGATTCAAAAACTATATATTTTGGAGTGTGCATTTATATGTACATGTATTCATAGATCTTTGAGAATTTAATATTTAGTTTTTTTTCGCTACAAGTTATCCTTGGCCGGATATAAATCCGGGTCTATACCGCAACGTAGTCCCGGCTATCGTGGGAACGGATTTCCGATGTCACATGGTACAGTTCAGTATTAGTGGATCTGCCTGATTTCTACACATGTTGACTTAAATTGTATAGGTTTCGAAATCAGTGCCTTTTTACTTATTTAATTGTTATTAGTCATTTCCATACTCTTCAGAAGATTTCGCTATTGAGTTGTCTTTTTCTTCTACTTTGGGTAAGAATATTACTTGGGAGCAAACTTAGTTGGTTGAGTTGATTTCGACAATAAAATGCAAGACAATGCAAAATGCAAAAAAAAAGAAGTATTTATTTTCATTTTTATTTATATTAATTTTTGTCTTACTTTACTAAACAAAAAAAAAAAACATTTAAATTATACATTTAATAATATATATTACATTTAAATATAACATTTAAATCCTATGTATATATGTATATTCGTACTTGTATTTATAAATATGTAAGTTTCATTATAGTGAAATGTAGACTAGAATGCAGAAAAGTTAAGTAATCAAACGAGGTGCATGTAATCCATGAACATTTTCAATTGGCGGGCAGTGCGTTGCGCCTGGAGGTCCCCAATCATGAAGTCCCCTGGAATTTGCAAGACGATGGGTTAAGCGATGGGCAATACTAAAACCACCACTGCCTTCTAGTTGGGTTAGTACGATAATAACTTGCCTAAATATGAGATAAAATTTCTTGTAAATGCAAATTAAAACTATATTAGAAATATATTTACCTTTGCAAAGGTGGTACTGAATCAACCGTCTTTAGTTCACCTCTTGTGGATACAACGTTGTAGCTTTCTTGGCAATCACATTTAACATGTATCCATTTATTTTCGTGACGATTTTCAACCATTACGACAAGTCCTGCCCATCCCTAATCACGGAATATAAAATTTCAAAACAAGTGAAGAAAGGTTATGTTTGATTTGAGCTGAAGATTTTTGTTTAGATACAAATCTTTACACATGTTCGTATAAATATTTTATATTTAATCATTCATATAGATAGTGAAGAGAGACAACGCATTAGCCAAATCTTTCAGGCCGTTAGTCTAACCTACATCTTGTATAAGGGTATGTGAACATGGGTGCATACAAAACAAGTACGTTCAACAATACTATTATGTTACAAATGGACTACGCCAATCCAGAATGCTTTTGAAATGGAGAGTTGATACTTCACGCCTTTTTGAACATCGAAGCGCACTTGATATTGTATCAAATGGTGTTATCAAGGGGTTAAAGAAAAAGAAAGTAGAGGTGCCAATAAAAAGATGGATAATTACACTGCTTCGTGCAAGGCTAGTTGAAACCATAGCAGGGAATAACAAGATTAGACTTCAGACCACAAAGACTGCCCTTATATTGTAACTGACCATAAGACTGCCCCCTTGTAATTATGAATTGTAAACGGACAATGGAATAAGATGTCAAGGAGGGCAAAGAGAATTGACTTTGGCAAAGAGATAGTATATTCATGTAGGTCTCAACCCCAGTCCTTCGAAAACGCCCATCATCCCTTTCACCACAAAAAGTTGCTCGGATAAAAGATGTCAAGTATTGGAACAAGCATATGGAGAAGATCATATTTAAGGTCAAAAAAAGTGCTGATGTGTAAATGTCTGCGATAATCACCTTTGGTGCAGTGGCGTAGGTCTCACTGACTACAGTAGGGCAGTAGCATTCTAAATTGAAGATACCCGTTTGAGTTTATCAAACAATGAAAAACACAGAAGGCATTGGAGAGGACATATTGGGTTCTTGCACTACGCTCTTCTGCATATATTTATTATATTGACATATCAATGGATAGGTTCCGAATAATTAATCTTCAGCGCAACTATGGTAATGAACATATCGTTTTACTGGGCGATAGACAGGCTTCAATTTTTCACCGACCAGATATTCGCTATACTTTGCCGATATGGATATGAAAAAGCTTCGCTGACACATTTCTTACGCGTAAAATATCTGAAAGCCAACTGAGATGCTAACGTCATCAGCAACTTCTCGATAACTTCTTCTCTGGTTTCTTCGAAGACCTTGTACTATTTTTTTTAATCCACTTGTATAACTGTGATGCGTGTACGCAGCCGCGAAATTTGAAGTCACCTTGGTTTTTTGTACACACCACGTATTCTGAATATTAATTTCAACCTCTAAACCTGTATTTACCTTTGTTAAATAGTAAGCAGTCATTCCTTCTCTTCCTTCGTGGCGCTGACCCTTTGTTAAAGTTAGACTTATTATTGCATCAGCCAGCAAATGTGGCGAAGGCGTCATTTGCTCTACAAGAAGACGTTTAGAACTGTGTATGGCTAAAATACACTGAGGATATTGATGAGGTTCTTCTATTCCAGTATGCCAATGATTAAATGCAAGACAAACTAGTAAGTATATATCACGCTCTAGCATTTTATGACAACCCACAAATCCGCGCACCTGTTAATGAGGTAATAATATGTAAACAATTATGTAAGAATTTTATTACTTATAACATTGAAATATCTTCTACCTGCCGTTTGCTATGCTCCACCAGTCGTCCAATCTCTGGTGAAACTGGCGAACGAGTTCGGAATATCACAACACACAAATCCAGCTGTGAACGCTGAGATTTTTCAGAGTTCCGTTGCCCCTCTTGGAAAAGTGTAAATTCGGCTTCCGTTGGCTCCAACACCGTAAGCAGAACACATGAAATGGAACACAGCGGTTGTAAGGTATCCTAGAAAAAATATTTATTTTGTGGAATCAGATGATAGATTACGTCAAAGTAGTATTTGTGTCCTCTGCCGCTTAAATAAATTTACAAAACATGTCGCAACATGTTGCTGTAACTGTAATATATATTATACATCCACCTATCAAAATCACTATGATTTACGACCTTCCAGCTGACTTTAAACCTTATATGTTGGTCAATATGTGTGATATTTTAATGAAATTAAGTGGATATGTTTTCTTAAACATAATGCATAATACGTGGTGTGTTCAAAAAATAACGGGAATGTCCAACGACTTTAATGGCATAGTGTATGATGAATTAATGCCCTTTACGTTGATTTAATATAAATATCTCGGACACGAACCAAAATGCAGTAATGAAACCAAGTGAGTATGACTTATAATATAATAACCAACTATGACCTATAATATAAGTTAGTAAGATACCAAATATGATTATAATCCAATTACAATTTCGTCGAATAATGAATATTGAATGTTGAAAAGTTTTGTCAACACCTGAAAACTTGCCCCGGTTTTGATCTTTGAAAATTGCGAGAGTATAAAATGTTCGGTTACATCCGAGCATAGCCCTTCCTTATTTTACTTTAAAGTCAAATACAGATCATATAAATGCTTATATTGGTCACATATGCTCAATTTTTTTTACATATATATAATATTAGATTAATAGAGATTGTAGTGTACCTGCAAGCGGACCTCGTTCCAGCCAGAGCGTACTTTACAAATATCAATGCAATCGAAATAATTTAATACGTCCTCAAAAGAAATCCAGAAAACACCTTCAGATGCCCCGTGCGGCATTAAGATTTCTCTTAAATCTTCAGTCCAAAAGTCAGAGTCGTCAGACCAATCTCCACGCCAGGAGTAATGACCCCACGGATTACGGAGCTTTAATAAACGGTGTCCTTGAATATCTCTAACATCTAGCACGGAGTACGCATGACGAGGTCGCAGACCTTTTCGTTGGTATTCATCTTCATCCACCTTCATATTACCTCCACCACAACTAGCACCCATTAAAAACCGCACACAGCGAGAACTTAGCAATTGAGCCCAGATCAAATCTTTATCTAATTCATCTTCGCTAGGCATAGGAAGCGAACTTGCTTGCAATGGAATGCTTTCACAAGGTGCTCCCGTCAAGGTAGCCAAACCTTCAATCGCACGCCCAGAAACGAGGGCTTCATAACAACCATGAATTTTTGCTACCGCTTTTTCAATTAAAGGAACCCATAGTTGTTTTCTTTTGGCTTGTGAATAAACGAGATGCCCGCGTTTGTCGCAAGGCAACAAGTCATCAACCAATACTGTTATCCATTTGCCATCTTTGCATAGGCGCACCTGATAGGCTCCCTGTAAACATATTTCTTTCGTCACCAGCACTTCTCGAACGAGGTCTTCGCGTTCTGCTAAAACAGCAAGCGCACTGAGCAGCCAACAATTTCCCAGCACACCTTGACATATGTCTGAAGGAAGTGGGGTTCTAAACACTGCCCATGGAGGAAAAACTCCGCCTTCACAACTTATTTCATGGGGACGTCTCCATTGCACAACTGGATTGCCATCAGGAATGCTATTGGTTGGATTGTAATACAAACTCTTTGGTGCCGGAGGAAATGAATCGTCAACAAAAAGTTCGTTGTTATCACTACAATACTGAATAATATTTTTCCACTTATTTAGGGCCTCCTTTTCTTCATTTTGTCGCAGATTTTCCATAAGTTTGCTTTCTTGCCGAATGTCCATAGTAATCTTTCCACACAGTGGTAGTGTCACTTCACTTAAGTTGCAGGCTAAACCCCGAGGACTAGAACACATGTCGCAAACTACAGAAGCTGAGCAGTTTTCATAAGTGCACGCTGGGCACTGCCACATTTTTGATGATACAGGATTATGGCTGCTACTTGCACTAATACCATGCTGACTGTTACTCTTATTTGAAGTTGCTGTTGGTGAGACGGAAGTCATAGTGGAACTGTCGTTTCGAGTTAATATACTGGCACCCGTGCTATGTCTCTTAGGAATGGCACCTGATGAACTCCGAATTTGACGAGGTGATGGGCTTCTAGAAACCTTTGTTTGACTTGGTTGTAAATTTACCGTCTTCATCATAAGGGGTTGTCCAAAAGGCGAGTTAAAATTCATTGAGTTTGAAGAAATTGTTTCTAGAAGTAATATGAATGTAACATAATAAAACAAGATAATGAAAAAATAACATTTAGTTTATCTCAGAGTAATTGGGAATAAAAGTGGGAATGGCCCCGGCCCCAATAGGTTTAATATATATATCTGGGAAACCGTTAAAGCTATATCAATCGAACTTTCTCCCAGTAAGTTTTTCTGGCTTCTCCTCATATTATTGAAAATAATAACTCATAAGTTATTGAAACAGGATAATAACCACGCCCACCTCCCATACAAAGGTTATTTTGAAATCTACTAAAAGTGCGATAACCTGCTGAAGGACTACGTCAGAAACACTAAATCTTATAGAAAATATGATACGGAAGGGCTGCGTAGAAATCCGTGTAAAAATTTGGCGATGGTCGTGGCACCGCCCCCCTTTAGGTGAAATCCCATATTTCAAGAACTCCTTAACCGATTTCAATAAAATTTGGTATATGACATTATATTTGCATTCTTATGTCACATTGCGCTTTTGCTTTTCACGAACAGTACGTTCAAGATATGCCATCTCATGCGTAAGGATAGTCGAAATCGGATTATAACTTTTCAAGCCACTAGATACCCTTCGTGACCCTATCTGACTTCTTACCGAGAATATAAGTAAATCTGTAAGATATTGTAATGAAATTAGAGGATTACCATGATTATAGTGTGCTCTGCTGTCAAAAATGGGAAAAATCGGGTAAATACTTTCCCTAGCCCCCTATACATAATAAAAGGATTTTCAAACTTCCTGTAGACTTTATACCATACATGACGGTCAATATATGAGTTATCTCTTTGAAATTTAGAGAGCGTCTCTTCCTCATAACAGTGTGTACATGTGTTTAAAATGGATAAAATGGGGTAGGCACAACCCCTAGCCTCCATGTACCTAATATAAGGATTTTCAACCTCTGGCTAGACTTTGTCATATATTTCGGTCAATATGTAAGATATCTTAGCAAAATTAAGTGAATATGTAATATTGGACTGCCCATAGTTTAATGCCGATGTGTGAAATCAGTTAACGAATTATCCCAGCGGTCACTGCGTGAGTTCCCTTTATAAAATTGCGCGAAAACATGTTCCCTAATATACTTGATTAATGGAAAGAGTTAATGTGATCAGTGCAGATCTTCCTCTATCCCAAAAATGCCCAATATAAGAATTCCCGACTTTCCATCTGACTTTAAACCGTTTATATGTGTGATATCAATATGTGTGATATTTTAATGAAATTAAGTGGATATGTTTTCTTAAATAATGTGCCTAAATATGAAAAAAATCGGTCTAAACTGTGGCCTAAGCCGCTTATTCCTAATATAATCATATCCTTTTCTCTAGTTTACTTTTTCCTCATGTATCTAATATTTTCAATTAAGCCTTTTGGTTGAGTTTATATCGCATATATCACTTTTGAGTTTATTTGGTAGATTTTAATATAAATATCTCGGACATGAAACAAAATATAGCAATGAAAGTACGTGAGACTATGACCTGTAATATAAATTGGTAAGATACCAAATATGATTGCAATCCATTGGAAATTGCGACGAATAATGAATGTTGAATTCTTCCGCAACATTTTTATACTCTCGCAACATGTTGCTACAGAGTATTTTAGGTTTGTTCACCTAACCGTTGTTTGTAACATATAGAGCTAAACGAGTTAGATATAGACATACATATATATAAATGATCAGGATGACTAGACTAGTGACTCAGAAATAGTCACAGAAATCCGAGTGACTGTCTGTCCGTCCGTCCGTGCAAGCGATAACTTGAGTAAAAATTATCTTATTTGGTATAGAGGATCCTGGTAGGGTGGCGCATCTGTGGGCAGAAATTTTTGTAAAAATGGGCATGGCCCCCAAACAGGTTTAATATACATATCTCGGAAACCGTTAAAGCTATATCAACCAACCTTGCTCCGAGAAAGTTTTTCGACCATCTCCTCATATACTGAGAAAATGAGTGAAATCGGATAATAACCACGCCCACCTCCCATACAAAAGTTATGTTGAAATCTACTAAAAGTGCGATAACTCGCTGATGAAACAGGTTAGAAACATTAAATCTTGCAGATTGCAGGGTTATATAGGAAACCGTGTAAAGTTTTGATGATGGGCGTACCAAATATGATTACAGTCCATTGACGAATTCGTCGAATAATGAATTTTGAATTCTTCCGGAACATTTTTTAATATAAAGTTATGCCAGCACCCGAAAGCATATCCCCGCCTCTGATCCTTGCACATTGCGAGAGTATAAAACGTTCGGTTACACCCGAACTTAGCCCTTTCTTGCTTGTTTAATATAAAGGTATGCCAACACCTGAAGGCATTCCCCGCCTTTGATCTTAGCACATTGCGAGAGTATAAAATGTTCGGTTACACCAAGCTTAGCCCTTCCTTACTTGCTTTTTTTTTGTAATTTTCTTACAAAATATTTGATACTTGGTCCTTTGAAAAGATAAACTCACCTTCGGTTATTTCATTTAATTGTAGTCTCTTGGGTTCAATGGGTAGTAATCGTACTGATTTACATGCGATACATACTCCGGTAGAGAGATTGTTTTTTAGAGTACACTTACTGCAAGTCCAAAATTCACCTTTGCGCAAGGTCATATCCTCTATTGAGCAAATACTTCGTAACTTGGAACCTCCACATACTGCGCAAGCAATTGATGATGGATCGTTAACCAATGTACACTTTTTGCATGTCCATTGGCCATCAAGTCGATCTATTTTATGAAAAAAATATTTAAAAAATAATTATTAAATTTTCAAACGCAAATCCACACATTTTTACATTTTTTAATTTCTCCGATGTTTAATGAAATGACGATACTTAAATTATAATATATATATATATTTATTTCAGCGATCGTTGAAGGAAAAATTTTATCGCTAAGTTTTAAAAGTTAAAAGACAAAGATTATCTATAGTATTATTTTAAATTACTTATTCGGAACAAAATGTTATTTAGTTAAATCTGATTTAACAAAATATTTTAATAATGAAATTGCAAAAAATTAGACAATTTATTTTAGACACGTTTCGTGGTCAATGTGGCAACAAAACACAAAAAAAAAACAAGCAATTTAATATTAATACGAATATTATAGATTAAATAAAATATTTAAAAAGTGCAGAAATACACTTGGATTTAGATCTAGTTTCTACTTGTATATCATTAACATGTTTATAGTTAAATCACAAGTTATATACATTTATATGTATTGTGTCTTTATATGTATGAGACAAAAACAAAAGGAAAGGAATAATTAAATTAAGGAGGAATCTTTTTTGTTTCATTGCTTTAAATAAATTCCACTAATAAAAACATCAAATCGGATTGAAACGAATTTAACGAAGATAAACATAGAAAATATTATGTCTATAATCGGTTTACTAACCAGGATGCTTTATTGAGTGTTCAGACTTCGTTACCGTTATTAAACTAGGCTGTTCTATAGTTGGTTGACTACGACCCGAATCGCAAATTTCACAACTATCTGCCCAAATACGATTGTATGCATAGGAACACTTTGAGCATGTCCACGTTCTCCTTGTGTTATTGAGGATATTATTGTCATCATGGAGTCCACATCGATTCGACAATGCATTCAATCTACAATTGTGAATAACATAATTACATAAATGTATCTATTAAATTATAAATAAACATTAATAATAAAGCAATTAGTATAGAATATATAGAAAAAATAGTTGTTTTGCATTAGATAAATTTTATACACAAAATGTTGAAGAATTAAATGTGTTTAATTTTTGATATTAAGCGCAAACATATATAAGTTTATACGAATACATATCCACATGTCAGTTTATACAGCTTAAGGTGTAAATAATAATATTTAAGATAAAAACAAAAAGTAAATATTCTTTTATTTTAAAATATTTAGATTTATTTTAGATTGTATATACAATATATATAGGAATCGTATCCATTTATAAAATGCTTAAATTGAACAAAAAAAAACGTTAAAAAAATATACATTTTTTATAACTACATAAAGTTTTCTTCATATTTGATCCATATTCATATTGAACCCTTCATAGGATTGTTAGACATCAAACACTATCAAAAGCAAAAAGTATTGGAAATCGTTAGCGCGCCGAAGGGTCAAGAAACGTCGGATCATTATTAAAGGTGTATTTATCAATTAATAGAAAGGGAAGATTGATGAAACATCTGGATTAAGGAACTACATAAAATATTAACTTTACAAGCCATTAGGACTCGTTTCGAAAACTGGATTTCTTCCTTACTTATATTGAAAATAAAAATATGAACACTACAATAGTACAATGTAAAACTGAAACCCAACATAATGATGCAGAACTTTATGGCAGTGCATGCAGAAATCAACCTCAATTTAATTTTTTAATTTATCTGGGATTTACCATGGAACATTTTTACATTACAAGTTTCAGTAGTTTATTTTATAACTTTCTATTCAAATGTTTATTACTAACTTCAACCTACATAAACAAATTCTCAATGTCAATTATACAGTTTTAAATTCCTGTATTGGTAATTAGGTAAACTAAAAATTACATTTTTCATTGAAAGTATAAAATCGACTTCGATAAATACAATAACAAGATAAACAAGACAATTCCTTTCTATTACTTTGAGTCATGCGGGTATATGTATAAAGGCATGTGAGATTACATTTTAGATGTGCTTTAAATATTAATAACAAAAAACAGAAAATTAAACTCATGCCACATGACCTTTAGCTAAAATAAAGCATACATTTTTGATTCACTGGTTTTCCGAGGGCCTTTCCACACCTTTGCATATATTGAGTGCTCAGCATTAATATCCATTTTCGGATCTGAAGTAATAGAGTTAGCGCTTATGTCAACTGTATCGATGTCTGCGTAATCGCTTTGCGGAACATTATCATTGGAAATAATTTTTACCGCTATATCTGTGTAAGTATTAAGAGCTTCTTTACATTTCGTTTTGCTATAGATTTTCGGTAGATTATTAAGTTTCTCTGTTTTATGGCTGGTTGAATTGGGAAAAAAATCTTGCTCCACTGTATCGTCTGATGAAACATTTTGTTTCTTTATTTTTTTGCTCTTATTGATAATAGCATATATAGGTTGATTACTTTCTTTCACATTCACATCTTCATCGTTAGTACGTATTGCTCGGTTTGTGTTGTTTTCATAAATTGGCTGTGCTTCGTTCCTTTTCTCATCTTTGAAGTTTGCATATCTACTATGACGATGTTCATTTTTGCAACACCTATTAGCTTCAATATTGTCGACAGATTTTTCTACATTGCTTATTGGAATTCGTTTTTGATCCTTTAGCAAAGATTTTGTTGTTTGTGGGGCCCAATCATTGACCGCTATTAAAACGCTAGAACTTGGTAAAATGAAATTGATTTTATCTTGATCCACTTTATTGTCTTTAGAGAGTGTTGTTATCGTAAAATTGCCATTCAGCTCGGGACAATTAATATCGGCGGATACAGCTTGTATGCTCTTTCCTCCTGTGGACGCCGCATGATTATTGAACAAAAAGACAGTTTTGTTCAAATTATTATTTATAATAATATAATATGAATTAAAAAGAAATTGTTCAATTTAGTTATAACTGATATTTTGAGGACAAATAAAAATAAAAATGTTTTATTTGTAATATTTCAGAAAAAATTAATTATTATGTGAAGATTAACGAATGACAACAAATTTAATATTAATGATCAATCAACTATTACAATATGAGAACCCATTATATTGTTCATTTTCCATGCGTTATTAGAAAACAACGTCATGAATTAGGAATCGTGCAGGTCGTAACGCATTTTTAGATAATAAGTCTACGTACATTGCAGAAAGAAAAAGCAAGTAGAGCAATTTATGGACACTAGTCATGTTGAATTATCACATATATACATTCTTTTTACAACGCGCCTGCGAAAAACACACTTTTAATAAGTAATTTCGAAACTTTTTGTAAAATAAAACTGTGCAAACATCTCTATTCTATTTTCTACGCCAATTTTATTTTATTTGAATTTAAACTTATAAATTTGAAAAAATTCTGCTACATATGTATAAACACTAGCAATACTATAGCATTACTATAAATGATCTTATCGAGCAATCTTGGCTGTTTTTATACTCTCGTAGCATAAGTAAATAAAGAAAATATAGGTCAATCTGTGAGATATATTACTGAAATTCAGAACAAGTCTTTACTGATAACATTGTGTCCTTGTGTCAAATCTAATTATCTTATAAATCTTAATTATCTAATATAAGGATTTTCAACCTTCCAGCAGACTTTATACCATATATATCGGTCAATATATTAGTTATATCTGTGAAATTCAGATAGCGTCTCCTTCTGGTAATAGTGTGTTCGTATGCTTAAATGAATAATATCGTATCGTAAAGAATTTCAAACATCCAGTTGGCTTTATACGGTATATTTCGGTCAATATGTAAAATATCTTAACAAAATTAAGTGAATGTATAGTATTGGATAAATCATAGCTTGATGCCGAAAATGTGTGAAATCGATCAATGAATTCCACCCAATGAATGGGATCACCAGCTCCCATATACTACATGTAATGATTTTCGTTAATATCGCCGAATATGTCGGGTAGTGTGTGACTTATCTTCATAAAATTGAATGGAAGCATGTTCTCTATTGTAATTGAGTAATGACAACAGTTAATGCAATCAGTTCAGACCTTCCCTTAGCCCAAATATACTCGATATAGTGATTTACGACTTTCCAGCTGACTTCAAACTGTTTAGTTTGTTCAATATGTGTGATATTTTAATGAAATTTAGTGGATACGTTTTCTTAAACATAATGTGGTTTCGGGCTAAATATGAATGAAATCGGTCTAGACCACGGTCTAAGCTGCTTTTTCCTAATATAATGATTTCCTTTTCACTGGTTCACTTTTTGCTCACTTATTTAATATATTTAATTAAGCCAATTTGGTTAATTTTATATAGCATATATTCTATGGAGTTATTTTGGTAGATTTTAATATTAATATCTTCCTATGATCTGTAATATACGTTAATAAGCAATTTTCCGCAGTTTCTCATTTCTATACACCTATATCATTAAAAGTTACTTCTATAGTTTCTCAGTTTTCGTTAGGCGCTTTTGTTAACATATATTAATTATTCTAAAAACTTAAGGAATTTAGAGTTTGGTTATATCATTCATCCAATCCTAATGTGAATATGTGTTTGTTGTTGTGTTTGGATAAAATAGAACAATTTACTGTCAGTACGGTTTTCTCAGACATTGTTAAATAATTATTTGTTAATATTGCTATCAAATCTAAGTTTTGCAGTTAAACGAGTAATTCAACATTAATTATATTTTCGACAAATAATATATATTGAGAGTAAGGAATTATAACAAATATCTCACCGGGTGTATCACTTGTCTTTTTATCGCATTTTAGCATAAATGTGTCCGGAAGGTTAAAAATGTCTTTGCAGTTATTTACGAAGCAAATGTGACAACTGCGACAAGATACTGATTTGTCTGTTGTAAGACTCTGAGTTCTACGTAAGCAATAAGGACGTTTGAAAACCTTTTTCTTTTTACTATCTTTCGCTATTGGGTGCTTTATGCTACCTTGTTTATAATAGCTGTACCCACGATTCAATATAGTATCCTTATATATAGGAGCCAAATAGCTGACTGTGTCACAAATAATACAGTGCCACGTAACAGAACTATTTTCAGTTTCACAGTTATTACAAACCCATCGTCGGTTCAACGATGGATTAGAAAAGTGATGATATAACTCGATGGAGGTTTTAACGTATTTTCGCGTATCTTCGCAGTCTACACAATTTGATGGCAAATTTTTATTGTTGCGTTGCGGCCTTCGCAGACATCCTCTGAGCATAGACTTATAAACCCTCTTATGCTCATTTCTGAAATGC
The DNA here is from genome assembly GCA_021498325.1 of Bactrocera minax. Taxonomy (NCBI): domain Eukaryota; kingdom Metazoa; phylum Arthropoda; class Insecta; order Diptera; family Tephritidae; genus Bactrocera; species Bactrocera minax. The sequence continues at coordinate 140,874 of JAKEEE010000109.1, read as the reverse complement.
GAATTATTAATATTAATATTATTCTGTATGTTTTCTAATACACAGTCAATGTAGTCAAAAACATAGTATAGAAATGGATACAAAAATATGCAAGTATTTCAAAATACTCATCAATGTACTACTTATTTTTCAAGATATATTTTTTATGTTACAAATTAGTATACAAGTGGTATTAAATATTTGTAGTTCTAATTTTGGCGAAATTTCAGTAAGTAATCTTAATGAACATTTATATCTTAATGACTGTTTATATTTCTTTATATATTGCACGTAAACCAAAAAACTAAGGTAATTTTAATTTTCACCAGCTGCCTAAATTTCAACATATATTATACTCTTCCAACAACAGAGTATATTAGTTTTGTTTACCTAACTGTTATTTGTAACGCCGAAATATAATCGAGATAGATATGGAAATATATTTACATATATGAATGATCAGGATGACGAGATGAGTTGAATTACGGGTGCCTGTTTGTCCGTCCGCCCGTCCGTGCAAACGATAACTTGAGTTAAAATTAAGATATTTTGATACGGTACGCGTGTTCTTTGTCGCCGTAGGACGGTTGGTATTGCAGATGGGATAATTGATGGATGATATTTGATGGATAGATAATTGGTCATCTACCACGCCCACAAAATGCCATTAATCTAAAAAAGATAAAGTCCTATAACTAAACAGCAAATTAATATACAAAAATGTTGTTTGGTACAGAGGATCCTACTAGGGCGGGGCATCTGTGGGTAAAATCTCTTGAAAAAGTGGGTATGGCCCCTCCCCATATCGTATCTTGAGGAAGCTTGATACACATGTTCTCTCTGTCACCATAAGAAGCTACTACAGATAGGCGTAATCGGACTACTGTAACATCCAAAAAATGCCGTTAAGCTGTTGAAAACTACTAAAAGTGTGTTAACTCGTTGAAGAAACACGTCAGAAGCAATACATTTCATAGCCAAGATAGTTCTTAAGGGTTTCAAAGGAATCGGTGTAATAATTGGATATTGGATGATGCGCCGCCCACATTTCGGTGAAATCCTGTATAGTAGAAACAACTTAACCATTTTTAACAAAATTTATTACATGATATTATATGCATTCTTATTTTACTTTGTAAAAATGGGCGAAATCGGATAACAACCACGCTTACTTCCCTTATAACAGATTTTTCAAATTCATCTGATTCTTTCACTTTACAGTATATAAATGAAGCACCATTTAAGATATTTAAATAAACCTCTGCGTAAATAGTGTCTTCATGATTTGCCATCTCATGCGTAAAAATTGTCGAAATCGGCACATAATTTTCAAGTCTCCAGATACTGAATATGTTGACCCAGTGCCTTTGACTGACATTTTACATATACATATATATATATATATATAATACGATGACGGTTTAAAGTCAGATGGAAAGTCGGGAATTCGTATATCGGGCATTTTTGGGATAGAGGAAGATCTGCACTGATCGCATTAACTCTTTTCATTATTCAAGTATATTAGGGAACATGTTTTCGCGCAATTTTATGAAGGGAACTCACACAGTGACCGCCATATTCGGCATAAAGTCTGCTAGACTTTGTAGTATAATTTCACACATTTTCGACATTAAACCATGGTTTAACCAATATTATACGTTCATTTAATTTTGCTAAGATATTTTACCTATTGACCGAAATACATGGTATAAGGTCTACAGGAAGGTTGAAAATCCTTATATGAGGTATATGAAGGCTAGGGGAAGTATTTACCCGATTTTATCCATTTTTGACACAAGGACACATTATTATTATGGAAAGACAAAAGATAATCCTCGAATTTCATTACGATATTTCATATATTAACCGATATTTTCGATAAAAAGTCACTCAGGTCCATATATTTGGTATCTGGCGGCTTGAAAAGTTATCTGCCGGTTACGAATATTTTTACCCATGAGATGGCATATCTTAAACGTACTACTCGTGAAAAGCTTTATTCCAATATCTTAATTGATGCTCGATTTATCTACTTTAAAGTGAAAGGATCAGATGAAACTTAAAATTGTGCTATATGAGAAGTAGGCGTGGTTTTTATCCTATTTTGCCTAGTTTCACAATGTGACATAGGAATGCAAACATAATGTCACATACCAAATTTTGTTGAAATCGGTTGAAGCTTTCTTGAGATATGAGATTTTATCTGAAAATGGGCGGTACCACGCCCATCACAAAAATTTTACACGGATTCCTATGCAAGCCTTCCATATCATATTTGCTGTAAGATTTAATGTTTCTGGCGTGTTCCTTCAGCGAGTTAACGCATTTTTAATAGTTTTCAAAATAACCTTTGTATGGGAGGTGGGCGTGGTTATTATCCGATTTCGCTCATTTTCTCAATATATGAAGAGATGCTAGGGGAACTTCGTCGGAGCAAGTTATATTGATATAGCTTTAACGGTTTCCGAGATATATATATTAAACCTATTGGGGGGCTAGGCCATTCCCACTTTTACAACAAATTTTTCCCACAGATGCCCCACCCTACTAGGATCCTCTGTAGCAAATAACTCGTTTATATCTTAATTTGTTGCTTAGTTATAGCACTTTGTCCGTTTTCGATTAATGGCAATTCGTGGGCGTGGCATATGTTCAATTACGCCCATGTGCCTTCTTACGGTGATAAAGAACATGTGTACTAACTTTCATTAAAATATTAAAATTTTCACTCAATATATCGCTTGCACGGACGGACGGACAGACAGGTATTCGGACATCAACTCGTCTTTTCATCCTGATAATTTATATTTATATATATAATATATATATATATATATGTCTATATCTAACTCGATTAGTTTTAAGTGTTACGAACAACCTTTAGGTAAACAAAACTAATATACTCTGTAGCATTAGTATTAGTTGATATTTAAATGTTTCTAGAACTTTCAGGTCACTCCATTTGTTGCATAACATTAATTTGCACCACTTACATAATGAAGGCGAAACTCGGTCAGAAATCTAGTGCTGATCATATTTAAAACAAAAGGAGACGGCTCTTAGTAACCAATTAGGTTTTCGATCTTATAATGCCGCGTAAAGGAAAACTCACTTAGCCAATTTGTGAAGGATAGTGTTCGGTTCGTAAAATTTTTAGTGAATGAATGAATTGGTTTACGTTAATGTGGAATGTTTGCCTTGAAGTGCGTACCATCTTCTTATTATTCTATGTGCTAGTATTAATAATAAGGTACATAATAAAATAAAGTTAATATTTCCATTTAAGGATAAGGACTTTCCGATAGGTACTTTTTAAAAATTTTTGGTTTTTACGGTTAATTAGATTAAAGTAGATTTCTTTTAATGGTCGACAGGCATTACTTAAGGGTTTTATTTAGTTTAACTTCTTTGTAATTTGAGCAGTTTGTAGAATATAGTATCTATGAAGCTTTGTACTTTTTTTTATTTTATATTCCATAATAAGAATATTGAAATTTCTAGTATATAAGTATAAGTATAAGAGTATTTCTAGTAGTATAGTTCATATATAAAATTAATGGCAGGGCTTTAAAGTAGCATCCCCTGAATTCATTATTAAAGTGGGCATGGGCTGATAGAAGGGGTTCTCCAGATTAAGTATATATATATATATGTATATTAAGTATATAGTACATATATATTAAGTATATAGTATATATATATTAAGTATATATATACATATATATATATATATATATATAGCCGGCGCAAACTTATATTTTTTTAAATATTTGTATTTTAAGTTAAAAATTTAACAATTTTAATTATGTAATTTTTCGAATTATAATGCCTTTTGCACTTATACTAGGCATTTTTCATACGCTATCTCTTCCCTGAATTGTTTCTATATATTTATTTTTTATTAATCATTGTAAATTATTATTGGAGATGATATTCTAAAGTTTTCCCAAATTAATTTTCAAAAATCAATGAGAACAAATATTACAATATCTTTTTATTATTTATTATACAAAAACACAATACTTCTATTGTTTAAATAAAATATGGTAAAAATTATATATGTATGAAATTTTGAAGGTGTTATTAAGCTTTTTTCTTCTATTTCTGCGTTTGTTCATTTGTATTTTATAATTAATATAACAACTTAGTAAAAATATTTATATAGATGTAATAGAATATTTTTAAGATGGAGGTATGTTATGTATATACAATATATTCAATACAGAAAGTATTTACATATTGTTAACTACATTCGATGTTATAATATATTGCTGAATAATCAATAAAATTTGTTACAAAGAAGTTTACTTAATTGATTTTTAACAATTGTTATAATCGTGCCCATAGCCGAATGAACATTAACCTACTTGGTTATAATTTCATCCTCTTCCGATGAGGCATTTGAAGACATGTCATTGTCGGAAAGGGATCTCGAGGCAGTAGTTTCTGATCCATCAGCATTACAAAGATCTTTCTTCTTGTTTGAAATCAAATTTCGGTTTGTTTGCTCACACTTATTGTTTTCTGCAATATTTGCACTTGTCGATAAAATTCTCTGCATTTTACCGCAGTTTATACATTTTTGAGGGTCGATACTATTACAAATCTCACAATTCCATTGCAAAACAGAAGCCACAGTGCCCATTTTTCAATGGTTAACGGAATTCCCATTCACAATTATCATTTCAAATTCACTTTTCTATAAACCAATTTAATTTTCTCACAAGCAATCCATTTGATTATAAATTAATCATTAGAAAACATAAATGGCTTTACTGAAAATAACAATTTTATTTATCCATTACTGTAACCTAAACAAAATTATAGCAAAATGCAACCCAATTGCTTCCACAAAAACGCAACAGGGCGATCACAAAAGAGGATATATAAACTTATAAGAATCTTTGCACTGTCACATTATGTGAGGCTCAGACTATGATGCAAAATACCAGTTGGTCCAATTTAGGCTGTGTTGTAGAAATATTAAAATTTAGATAACAGTGAAATTTTGACATTATTCATGATTAAAACGTATCTTAAAATTTTACATAGCAAGAGCTAGGAAATTTTCACAACTACGAATGTGTATACATTCAGATATGTATTCACGAAGAAATAAAATTAAACGATGCGGCCGCTCATATAATAAAAAAATGGAAGCGAAAAAAAACGTAACAAGCATTTATTACATTAAAAAAGAGCAACACAGAATGGCTGGTGAGAATAAAGAAAAGTAGAAAAACAATTCTGCACCACCAACATGCCAGAACAAAATAGTTTCGACGATAACTTCCAAGAATCAACCAAACAGCGATATTCGTAGCTGTCAAAATGTTCGTGTGGCGATCTGTTGGTAACGATCTACTATATTAGGCCGCGGAGTGGCAGCATACACAGTTCTAATTATATAATAAATAAATAATAAATGGTGACTTTTATTTAACAATGAAGTAAGCGAAGTCAGGGTAGAGTTTCAACGTAGGCAATTAATCTAGTAAGTCCGTTACAATATTTAAAAAAATGGCAATAGTATTATAAACTAAGATAAATTCATCAACTGTGTGAATTTTCTTTCAATTCCATTAAAACAGTTATTACTCCTCCAGCCCATCGATTTTTCTGCCTTTTCTCCAGCCTTTTCGCCTAGTGAGTATTAACAGTAACCTTTTTACGTTAATCTCCTTTAATATAATAAATTAATATTTACGAATAAATGACATTACATTTTATAACGTGTTATGTCTGTAGGTATCTGTAAGTATATACTGTGGCGAATACGAATTCCAGAATCGACGATAACTTACCAGAATCTAGCAGACATCGAAACTAGTGGTTGCCAGAATGTTCGAATACCGATATTGTAGAGAACTCGAATGTCAGAATAAAAGAGAACCGGCGATAAGCCGCCAGAATCAACCAGATAGTGAACCGAGTAGTTGCAAGAATGTTCGAGTGATGATCTGCTGGTTACGATCTACTATATAAGGGCTGCCGGAGTGGCAGCAAGAGACAGTTCAAATAAGAGTGTTGCAAAGTTAAGTACAAGTGAATTATAAGTAAGCTCGAACAACGAGTAACAAAGTGCTAAGTTATTAAATAAGTAATAAAGAAAAGTGTTTAGCCATTTAGAGTTTCAACGTGAACGATTATTTTAGAAAATCTGTTACAATACATTTAAATGTATCTATTAAAAAAGCTCAAGAGCTCGATAAAATTCTACCATTGTTTGTGGTTGCATATAGCCTGATACAAAGATATAAATAACAAGTAAGAAAGGGCTAATTTCGGGTGTACCCGAACATTTTATACTCTCGCAATGTGCAAGGATCAGAGGCGGGGATAAGCTTTCAGGTGCTGGCATAACTTTATTAAAAAATGTTACGGAAGAATTTACCATTCATTATTCGACGAAATTGTCAATGGATTGCAATCATATTTGGTATCTTACCAATTTATATTACAGGCCATAGACTCATATACTTTCATTGCTATATTTTGCTTCGTGTCAGAGATATTTGTATTAAAATCTACCAAATTAACTCAAAAGTGATATATGCGATATAAACTTAACCAAAGTGGCTTAATTGAAAATATTAGATACATGAGGAAAAAAGTAATCCAGAGAAAAGGAAATCATTATATTAGGAATATGGCTTAGACCACGGTGTAGACCGGCTTCATTCATACTTAGCGCGAAATTACTTTGTGGTTAAGAAAACGGATCCATTTAATTTCATCAAAATGTCACACATATTGACCAACATAAACGGTTTAAAGTCAGATGGAAAGTCGGAAATCCTTATACCAGGCATTTTTGGGATAGAGGAAGATCTGCACTGATCAGATTAACGCTTTTCATTATTCAAGTATATTAGGGAACATGTTCTCACCCAATTTTGCGAAGGTAACTCACACAGTGACCGACATAATCGGCACAAAGTCTGCTAGAATAGCGAGAATCATTATATGTAGTACATGGGAGCTGGGATAATTCTATAAACGGATCTATATTCGGATAAACTATGGTATATCCGATATTACACGTTCACTTAATTTTGCTAACATATCTTATATATTGACCGAAATATATGGTATAAAGTCCACCCGGCGGTTGAAAATCCGTATATTAGGTATATGGGGATAGGGGAAGTGCGTACCCGATTTTATCCATTTTAAGCACATGGACACACTCTTATCAAAAAGAGATGCTCTATAAATTTCAATGGGATAATTCATATATTGACTGTTATATATGGTATAAAGTCTATATAAAGGTTGAAAATCCTTATATTAAGTATATGGGGGCCATAGGAAGTATTTACTCGATTTTTACCATTTTTTACACTAAAGCACATTATTATCATGGAGAGATAATTCTCGAATTTCATTGCGATGTTTTACAGATTTACCGAAATATAAGGTATAAAGTCTTCCGGAACGTTGAAAACCCGTACATTAGGTATATGGTAGCTAGTGTATGTATGTATAGGTATGCTAGCCAAAATGCACTACTACTATAGAAAGATAATCCTCCAATTTCATTACAATATCTTACAGATTTCCCGATATTTTCGATAAAAAGTCAGTTATAGACACTGAGGTCCCAACATTGGGTATCAGGTGGCTTGAAAAGTTATAACTCGATTTCGTCTGTTTCTACGCATGAGATGGAGTATCTTGAAAGCACTATTTGTACAAAATTTGATTTCCATATCTTAATTGCTGCTCGATTTATCTACTTTAAAGTAAAAGGATCAGATGGAACTTAGAATCGTGTTATATATGAAGAAGGTGTCCTTTTTATCCGATTTCGTCCATTTCCGCAACGTGATATAAGAATGCAAATATAATGTCACATACTAATTTTTATTGAAATCGGTTAAGTCGTTCTTGAGACATGGGATTTCACCTAAAAGTGGGCGGTGCCACGCCCATCATCAAAACACGTATTCCTATTCCTTCCGTATCATATACGGTGCAAAATGTAATATTTCTAACATGTTCCTTGAGCGAGTTATCGCACTTTTAATAGTTTTCAACATATCTTTTGCATGGGCGGTGGGCATGGTTATTTTGCGATTTCCCTCATTTTCTCAGTATATGAAGAGATGCTAGAAGAACTTAGTCGGAGCATGTTATATTGATATAGCTTTAACGGTTTCCGGGATATATGTATTAAACATATTGGGGCGGGGCCATTCCCACTTTTACAACAAATTTTTTGCATAGATGCCCCATATGCCTATGCCTACTAGGATCTTCTGTACCAAATTACACGTTTATGTCTTAATTTGCTGCCTAGTTATAGCACTTTATCGATTAATGGGATTTTGTGGGCGTGGCAGATGTCCAAATACGCCCATCTGCAATACCAACCGTCTTACAATGACAAAGAATACGTGTACCAAGTTTCATCAAAATATATTAATTTTTACTCAAGTTGTCGCTTGTGCGAACTTGTTTAGTTCTAGGTGTTACGAACAATCGTTAGGTGAACAAAACTAATATACTCTGTAGCAGCATGTTTCGAGAGTATAATAATAAAATTAAAGATTAAGACAACCTTTTACCCAAATTTTGTGTGTTTATTTTTTGGTTCTCGTTTGAAAGAAATGACGTCATAAAATGGTAGTTCACAAAAAAAAAACACGTTATTATGGTGGTACATTAAAGCAAATTTTTTAAATATGATCCAAATATTTTCCTGATACGATTTCTGCTCGTTTTACTGAAACTTTTTCATTTTAAACTAATAAATAAAGTGTATTTCAAGAGTTTTATATATGTTTTTGCTTTTGCTTTTTGTTTAATATTTTTCTACATTGCCTCTTTTCATTCTCTTTTTTAACACGTCATCCTTGATCGCAGGTCTCAATCTTGTCTAAACAATAACTGGTGTTTTTGCATTTAGTGTTCTAGAAGTGTTTAAAATTATTGTTATTGAGATACTAAGCAATACAAAATTAATCGCAAAAATGTGCCCCTTGATACCCCATTCGACCTTAAATTTTTTGCAGAAAATCTCATAATATCTATAACACTTTTAGTTTTGTCTAAAAGCACCATACATACTCCTGCTTAAACAATATTGTAACTGATCTAGTAAGATTAAACGTTCACGTTGAAACTCTACCCTGAGTTCGATCACTGAATTGTTAAATAATAGTCATTATTTAATGGCTATACTCAGTCTTTACTCGGTAACACTCTAATTGGAAATGTGCCTGCTGCCACTCCGGCTGTCCTTATATAGTAGATCGTTACCAACCAATACGTATATAAATATTCGAAATCAATATTAGATGAGTATAACAAAATTTTTTCAAAATTTGTGCAATAAAATATAATAATAAATAAACATAAAAAACACTATAACAAGGAAACAAAACAATTCACAATAAAACATCACAATTATATGCCGAACCCAATAAATATAACAATTTCTCATTTATAGCAAAGAATAGGAAAAAACCTTTAGTTGCTCAAAATTCTATATAATGTTTTTCGTTTCAAATTTGTGTTTCAAATTATGTTTCACACTGATTTTATCCGTTACTTTCAGCGGGTTTATTTCTGGAATCGCGCCTTTTTTGATATCAGCTGTTCAAGGTTCGCTGATCTCCATCGCTACCAACTTAATCAGCGAACCCGTTTCAGAGAAAAATTAGAGAGTTTCCTATCCTTCTTTCTTGGGTTTAATAGCTTTATTATTTAACAATTAACATTAACATTAAACGAGATATATGTGAGATTATTTATATCAGAATGATGAAGATTACACATCGAAATGGTTACCGATTGTTTGTCTGCAAAATTTTGAAATAAATTTTTTATTCATGAAACCTGGCACATGTGTTCCTAAGGGGCCTGCTACACGTCGAGTATTGATCGTGATATTTGGATCGCGATCCACATTAATGATTAATGGATCGCGGGTGAATGCTACAGGTTCAAATTTATCGCGCCAGTATTTGTTCATGGTAAATGGTGTTTCTGAAAGAAAGATAAAAAAGGTTTCGCTTTAATATTTTTTTAGTTTTTCGTACGTTTATCTACCGAAGGAAAGCGTGTTTGGCATTGGAGAAAAAAATGTTAAAGAAATTATTGCAGGAAAAATGGTTCGAAATAGTGAAGAAGAAACCAAACCTTTAAAAATGAGAACTTTTGTGTAATAATAATAAAAATACATAAAAAATAAAATTTTCATAAAAATTAGGCGATGTTTAATTTTTTCAGTACTTCGTTCCTTTGTAGCGCTAACTTATATCACAAAATGTGCCAAATGATCAATATTTTTCGCACGATCCTTAATCTGCGATCCGAACTTCAAATGATCGTGTATAACAATTTTGTTATATGGATCGCGATCCATCAATATCGCACGCTAAATATGCAACTGCAACTATATCGTATCAGTAAATATAGAACATCTAGCAGCCTCCATAGAAATACTAGAGTTATATATATATATAAATGATCATGATGCCGAGACAAGCTGAATTGCGTCTGCCTGTGTATACGATAACTTGAGTAAAAATGAAGATATTTTGATAAAAATTGGCACAAATGCTCCGTGCGCTCTGAGGAGGTCAGTATAGCAGATTGGATAACTGCCACGCCCACAAAATGCTATTAATCGAAAACCGATAAAGTTTTGTTATTTGGTATAGAGAATCCTGGTAGGGATAGGTTATAGTAGTAGGTAGGTATCAGTGGGCAAAAAACTTTGTAAAAGTTGGTATGACCCCGTCCCCAATAGGTTTAATGTACATATCTCACAAACCATTAAAACTATTTCAGCAAAACGTGCACAGAACAAGCTTTCTGCCACCTCATCATACAGCAGGCAAGCTGAGTGAAATCTGATAATAACCACGCCCACTTCCCATACAAAGGTTATGTGGAAAACCATTAAAAGTGCGTTAACTCGCTGAAGGAGCATGTCAGAAACATTAAATCTTACAGCAAATATGATATGGAAGAGTTGCATAGGAACCAGTGTAAATTTTGAATGATGAGCGTGGCACCGCCCGCTTTTTGGTGAAATACAATATCTCACGAACCGCTTTATTAATATGAACCAACTTTGGTACATGACATTATATTTGCATCCTTTTGTCACATTGCGAAAATTAGTGAAATCGGGTAATAACCACGCCTCCTTCCCATATAACATATTTTTAAATTTCATCATATTCTTTCACTTTAAAGTATATAAAGTCAAGCACCAATTAAGATATTGGAATGAAACTCAGCCATTGAGTATACTCAATACTCTCATGCCTAAAAATTGCCGAAATGGAGATATGACCTTTAAGCCCCCGTATATCCAATATACCGAAAATATCAGTAAATCTCTGAGATATCGTGCCAAAATTCAAGGAGTATATTTTCATGATAATAGTGTTTCCTTGTGTCAAAAATAATGAAAATCGGGTAAATACTTCTCTTTGCCCCCATACTCCTAATATAGGAATTTCAAACTTCCGTTTAGATTTATATTGCATATGTCGTATATATTGGTCAATCTGTGAAGTATCTTAATGAAAGTTAGACAGCTTCTTTTCCTGGTAATAATATATTGTGATCCGAAAAATGCATCAAATCGGATCAACAGCTCCCCTAGCCCTCATATATCTCTTATAAGAATTTCAAACATCTGGTTGGATTTATATGATATAAACGGTCAATATGGAAGATATCTTAGCAAAATTAAGTGAACGTATAATATTGGATATACCATAGTTTAGAACCGAAAATATGTAAAATAATCTACGATTATCTCAGCTCCCATATAACGAATATGTCGATCTGTGTGTGAGTTTTCTTCACAAAATTGCGTATAAACATGTCCCTAGTGTAGTTGAGTAATGCCAAAAGTTAATGCAATCAGTCCATAATATCAACTAGCGCAAATATACCCAATGTAATAATTCCCGACTTTCCACCTGACTTTAAACAGTTTATATCTGATATTTAAGAGAGATATTAAGAGAATGATATTCAACAAAATGTGGTTTCGCGCTAAATATGAATGTAATCGATATAGATCGTGGTCTGAGCCCCTTATTCCTAATATAATGATTTCTATTTCACTGGTTGACATTTTCCTCATATACTTAATATATTTAGTTAACCCACCTTGGTTGAGTTTATATCGCATATATCTCATTTGAGTTAATTTGGTAGATTTTAATAAATATCCTGTCACGAAGCACAATATAGTAATGAAAGTACGTGAGTTTATGACTTGTAATATAAATTAATAAGATACCAAATGTAATTGCAGTCCATTGACTTTTTCCTCGAATAATGAATGTTGAATTCTTATGCAACATTTTTATACCCACGCGACATGCTGCAACAGAGTATATTAGTTTTGTTTACCTACCGGTTGTCTGTCTGTTCGTGCAAGCAATAACTTCAGTAAAAATTAAGATATCTTGATGAAACTTGGTACGTATGTTCTTTGCCACCACAAGAAGGTTGGCATTGCAGATGGGCGTAATCAGACATCTGCCGCGCCCACAAAATGCTATTAATCGAAAACCTATAAATTGCTATAACTAAGCAACAAATTAAGATATAAACATTTCATTTGGTATGCAGGATCGTAGTTGGGAGAGGCATCTGTGGGTAAAAAAATTTTGTAAAAGTGGGTATGGCCCCATCCCCCAATAAGTTTAATGTGCATATCTCACAAACCGTTACACCTATATCATTCAAACTAGTTCAGAACAAGTTTCCGTAGAATGTCATCATATATTGAACAAAGAAGTGAAATCGGATAACCATCACGCTCACGTCAAACGTTATGTTGAAAACTACTAAAAGTGCGTTAACTCGCTAAAGAAACACATCAGAAACGTTAAATCTTACGGGAATATGGTACGAAAGGGCTGCATAGGAATATGTAAATTTGTAACGTGTAAATTTTAGACGATGGGTGTGGTACCACTCACTTTTAGCCGAAATCCCATATCTCAAGGATGCCTTAACCAATTTAAACCAAATTGGTGAATGACTTCATATTTGCATTCCTATGTCACGTTGTGAAAATGGAAGAAATTGGATAATAACCACGTCTACTTCTCATATAACAGAATTTTAAATTTAATCCAATTCTTTCACTTTAAAGTATATAAATCAAGCAGCAGTTAAGATATGGGAAAGAAACTTTGCATAAATAGTGCCTTCCAGATATGCCATAACATGCGAAAAAATAGTGGAAATCGGCATATAACTTTTCAATATAGGGACCACAGTGCCTGTTGGTGGCTTTATGTCGAAAATATCAGTAAATCTGTTAAATATCGTAATGAAATTCGACCATCAAAAATGGGGAAAATCGGGTGAATGCTTCTCTTAGCTCCCATACTCCTAATATAAGGATTTTAAACCTTCCGTTAGACTTTATAACATATATTTAGGTAAACATATGAAATATCGCAATGAAATTCGAGGATTTTCCTTCTATGATAATAACGTGTCCTTGTGTTAAAAATTGATAAAATTGGGTAAACACTTCCTCTAACCCCCAAACAACTAATATAAGAATTTCAAACATCTGGTTGGGTCCATACGGTATATATCGATCAATATGTAAGATATTTCAGTAAACTTAAGTGAACGTATAATACTGAATACACCATAGTTTAATATCGGTCTACGAATACATCATCTCCCATATGCTCCATATAATGATTCACGTCATTCTAGCAGACTTTAATCCGAATATGAGGTCACTGTGTGAGTTATCTTCACAAAATCGCATGAAAACATGTTCCCTAGTATACTTGAGTAGTGAGAAGGTTTAATGCAATCAGTGCAGGCGTTCCCCTAGCCCAAATATGCCTGTCATAGTGATTCCCGGCTTTAAAGTGACATTTTAATGAAATTTTGTGGATATGTTTTCTCAAACATAATATGGTTTACCACTAAATATGAATTAGACTGGTCTAGACCATGGTCTCTTATTCCTGTTATAATAATTTCCATTTCTCTGGTTGAATTTTTTCTAACATACCTTTTAGTCCCCGCCCCCGCCCAAAAATTGATTTAATATACATATCTGACAAACCGTTACAGCTATATCTTTCAAACTTCATCCAAACAAGTTTTTCTGGAATGCCCTCATATACTGGGAAAATAAGTCAAATCGGATAATTACCGCGCCCGCTTCCCAAACTATTATACTATTATAGTTATGTTGAAAACTACTAAAAGCGCGTTAACTCGCTAAAGAAACACGTCACAAACATTAAATCTCACTGCAAATATGGTACGGAAGGTCTGCATGGACAACGGGTGTTGCACCGCTCGCTTTAAGGGGAAAACCGTGTCTCAAGAACGCCTAAACCAATATCAACTAAATTTGGTGCATGACATTATATTTGCATCTTTATGTCCTTTGTGAAAAGGGTGAAATTGGATAACAACCACGTCTACTTTTCATATAACAGAATTTTAAATTTAATCTGATTATTTCACTTTGAAGTATATAAATCAAGCAGATATTAAGATATGGGAATGAAACTTTGTAAAAATAGTGCTTTCGAGATATTCCATTACATGCGTGAAAATGGTCGAAATCGGGATTTAACTTTTCAAGTCCTCATATACTCAATATAAGGACCACAGTACCTATAGCTGACTTTATATCCAAAATATCGGTAAATGCATATGATATATGATATGATGATATGATATGATAATAAAATTCGAGTATTTTCCTTCCCTGATAATAATGTGCTCTTATGTCAAAAATGGGGAAAATCGGGTGATCACTTCCCTCAGCCCCCCCCTTTTACCTAATTTACCTAAGGATTTTCAACCTCTCATTAGACTTCATACCATATATATCGGTCAATCTGTGAGGTATCTTAATGAAAGACAGATAACATCTTTTTCTAATAATAATATGTAGTGATGCCAAAAATGAATAAAATCAAGTCAAACCTTGCCCTAAGCCGCCATATATATATATGTATTTGCAAAATTTTTATACTCTCGTAACATGTTGCAGCAGAGTATATTAGCTTTGTTCACCTAACGGTTGTTTGTAACACCTGAAATTAATCGGGATAGATATAAAGTTGTATGTAAATAAATGATCAGGATGGCGAGACAAATTGAATTCCAAAATATCTGAGCAAAATTAAGCGAACGTATAATATTGGATATATTGTAATTTAATGCCGAAAAAGGGTAAAATCGGTGAACGAATTACCCCAGCTCCCAAATTATACATATCATGATTTTCCTTATTATAACAGACTTTATGCCAAATATGCCGGTCAATGTGAAAGTTATCTTCATAGAATTCCGTGGAACATGTTCTCAATTGTTGTTGATTAACGCCAAAAGTTAATGCAATCAGTTCTGACCTTCCCCTAGACCAAACATAGCCGATATACGATTCGAGCTGACTTTCAACCGTTTATAATAATAATAAACGAAACAATTACCCGTCATAACAATCATCCCGCTCAACCCTGACGAGGGGTGCAATCCGCAGACGTGCGGAATTAGCAAGGCAAGAGAGTTTTTTAAACGTCGAGATCTAAAACTTCTCAGCTATAGAAACAAAAATTTTAACAGATAAGATTTAAGAATAAGTTATAATAATATTTATGTGATCTTATTTATTTAGTGAAAATAACAAGGTTTTTAAGTGGTGAAAAGTGGGTCTAATAAATCAAACGAATGAGAATTAAAGTCATAATATATGCGGCGGAATGATTCGTTTAGTTCAAAATTTGATCTACATGATTTTAACGTAGAGATCTAAACTGCCTGGACACCTGGAACCGGGATATTTATAAATAAATACCATAAAAAGAGTTTCAGTAGCACATGGATCTTTAAATTCTTTAGACCATATTTTAACAAAACTAGGAGCATATTTAGCTTTCAAAACCATTGTATTAACATAAAGATTAAAATTAAGTTTAGGGTCCATTGTAACTCCCAAATCAACATAGTTAAATACTTGATCTAGACTATAGCTTTTACATAGGGAGAGATGAACACAAATCTACGGGAAAAGCACATCGTCTTGCATTTTTTAAGATTAAGTGGTATCATTTCTGCCACACCAATTATCCAAACCGTTTAAGCCTATTTGCAACCGACACCTTTCATCAATTGAAGTATATGATTTAAAAAACTTTACATCGTCGGCATACAATAAAATTTTTGGGTACTGTATTACAGAAGAAATATCATAACCAAATAACAAGAACAGAATTGGACCAAAATGACTACCTTGTGGAACACCTGAAGAGATATTAATTGAATCAAAAAGAGTATCATTAAATATCACTAGTTGTGTTCTATTATTGAGATAAAAAGATACCCATTGATAAAAAATATTGGTTGAAAGTCAAGAAGATCAAGTTATTGCATGAGAATGGAGTGATTTACTTTATTGAAAGCTTTGCTAAAGTCAGTATATAACTATCAGTATGCTTATTCTGCCTAAAATGCTCTGATACATGGTTCACAAACTCAAACAAATTTGTTAGTGCAGATTTCCGTTTATGAAATCCATGCTGAGAACATGAAATTAATGGAAAAATCGAAAAACTTATTTCATCTGTGATAACAGCTTCAAAAAGTTTAGGTATTGCCGGTATTTTTGTAATTCCCCTATATTATACTTTCGCGACATGTTGCAACAGAGTACATTAGTTTTGTTCACATAACGGTTGTTTGTAGCACCGAAAACTAATCGAGATAGATAGAGAGTTATAAATATATTAAATATAAATGATCAGGATGACGAGACGAGTTGAATTCCGAGTGACTGTCTGCTTATCCGTTAGCCCGTGCAAGTAATAACTTGATTAAAACCGAGATATCTTAATAAAATTTGGTACACATGTTCCTGGCACTCAGAAGGGATTATTATTGCAAATGGGCGTAATCGGAGTACTGCCACGCCCACAAAATTTCATGAATCGACAACTTATAAAGTACTATAACTAAGCTCCCAATTAAGATATAAAATTGATATTGTGCACAGGCATCACATTAGGGAGGCGCATCTATGTGTAAAAACTTTTCTAAAAATGGGTAGGGCCCCACCCGCCAATAGGTTTAGTGTACATATCTGTCAAACCGTTAAAGCTATATCAACAAAACTTACTCAGAACAGGTCCTTCTACTAACTACTTACATGGTGAGAAAATTTGTGAAATCAGATATTAACCACGCCCACCTCCCATACAAAGGTTATCTTGAAAGCTACGGAAAGTACGTTAACTCGCTGACAAAACACGTCAGAAATAATAAATCTTGCAGTGGAGATGGTATGAAAGCATTAGAATTTTGTGTAAAATTTGAACAATGGGTGTTGCACCGCCCACTTTTAGGTGAATTTCCATATCTCAGGAACGAATTTATCAATCCCAACCAAATTTGGTACATACCATTATATTTAAACCTTTATATCATATTGTGAAAATAGGCGGAATCGGTCAACAACCACTTCTGTTTTCCATATAACACAATTCTATATTTCATCTGATTTTTCACCTTACAATGTATAAACCAAGCACTAATTGAAATATTGGAATGAAAACTTGTACAAATAGTGCCTTCAAGATATGCCGTCTCATGTGTAAAAATGGTCGAAATCGGAATATAACTCAATCCCCCTTCTTCAAGCCCACATATACCCAATATAATGACCACGGTGTATATGTTTGACTTTATTCCGAAAATATTGGTAAATCTGTGAGATATCGTAACGAAATTCAAGGATTGTCTTTCCCTGATAATAGTGTACTTTTATATCAGTAATGGGGAAAATCGGGTAAATACTTCCCCTAGCCCCCATATACCTAATATACGGATTTTCAAGCTCCTGTTAGACTTTATACCATATATAACAGTAAATGCATGAGATATTCTAATGGAAATTAGAAGGAAATTGGAATGCTTATTTTTCCATGATAATAGTGCCATCTGGTGTAAAAAGTAGGGAAAATTGAGTGAATACTTCCCCTAGTCTCCATATACCTAATAAAAGGATTCCCAACCTTCCGTTCAATATGTGATCAATATGTGAGATATCTTACCAAAATTAAGTGATCGTATAATATTGGATATACCATATCTCGGCCAACGAGTTATCCCAGCTCCCATATGCTACATATAATGATTTTCGCTATTCTAGCAGACTCTATGCCGAATATGTCGGTTAGTGTGTGAGTAATCTTCATAAAATTGCGTGGAAGCATGTTCTTTAGTGTAGCTGAGTAACGCCAAAAGTTATGTTAAGTTTATGCAATAAACCGTTAATGTTGGTCAATATTAGTATATTACAATTATTAGTATATGTGATATTTTAATGAAATTAAGTGGATATGTTTTCTTAAACGTAATGTGGTTTATTATTAATATAATGATTTCCGTTTCTCTGGTTGACTTTTTCCTCATATACCTAATATATTTAATTAAGCTATTGAGTTTATATCGTATACATATCATAAAGCAGAAAATGCTCTGTTGCACCCGAAAGTATTTCCCCTCCCTAAATTCTTGCATATAGCGAGAGTATAAAATGTTCGGTTACACCCGAACTTACCCTTCCTTACTTGTTTAGCTTATTAATGTAATTGGTATAACATTTTTTGTTTAGATTCGAATACTGTCGACACAATTCCGCATATTTTGAATAGTCGACAAATAAACAAGCCTTTTCAAAAAGTTTAAAAGCACGACTATTCCTATTTTTTAATTTATAGAACTCTTTAGAGAACCACGGACTGGTACTTTTTCTTTTGGTAACAATGAGTTTTGGGACACGCTCTTCAAATAAATTTATAATAGTTTTATTGAAACGAGACACTAAGTTCAAGTTAGCTTTTGCATATTAAACCGAGTACAAAAGCTATAGTATGGCTATACTATAAGTTACATAAATGTAGCAACTATTAATATCAATTCTAATGCATTTAAATTCAAATGAGTCTGTATTAAGAACAAGAACTTCTTCTGAAGGAATAGAAGAGTGAACTGCAAATAGAACAGCTCCTCCGAGTCCGTTCATTCGATTGAAACAGAATATTTGAAACTCGCTGTATAATATTTAGTTATAAATGTATTACAAAAAATGTTTGATTATAGCCATGTTTCCGTAAAAACAATTACGTTAAAATTATAATTAGTACTTTTTCAATATAATTCAGTTAAGTTTGTATTAAGACCTCTAACATTTTGATAATAAATACTAGGCGAATTTCCTTAATTTTTTTTTATTTCAGCGGCTTTTTTAGGTATTTTAGCGACATTTGCTTCAGTAAGTTTACGTTTGTACTCAAATTCACGAGCAAATGTGCCAGATGACCAGAATGCGCTTTAAGATGCACTTGAAAGTTTTCGAGAGATACATCTATTTCAAAAGATGATCTATTTCTCTCGTAATTAAAGTTAAACTTTCTCTTGGATAAACACTTCCCTTAGTCGCACATATACTTAATATAAGGATATCGAACTTCCGATTGACTTTATACCGTAGACATGGGTCAATCTGTGAGATGTCGTAGTTATATTCGAGTATATTTGTACGTAACAGTGTGGTATTTTATCGAAAATTGGGAAAATCTGGTAAATACTTCCCCTAGCCTCTATATAACTAATATAAGGATTTTCAACCTCCCGTTAGACTTCTGTCAATATATGAGTTATCCGCGTGAAATTCAGATCCTTGCGCATTGCGAGGGTATAAAATGTGCGATTATACTCGAACTTAGCCCTTCCTTACTTGTTATACTCTCGGAACATGGTCCAACAGAGTATATTAGTTTTGTTCACCTAACGGTTGCCTGTAACACCGAAAACTAATCTACACAGATAAAGTGTTATATATACAAAGGATCAGGATGGCGAGGCGAGTTGAATTCCGAGTTACTTGTCCGTCCGTCTGTCCGTGCAAGTGATAGCTTGGTTAAAAATGAGATATCTTAATAAAATTTGGTACTCATGTTCCTGGCACTCAGAGGAGTTTGGTATTGCAGATGAGCGTAGTCGGAGTACTGTCACGCGCACAAAATGCCGTCAATCGAGAACTTATAAAGTGCTATAACTAAGCTCCCAATTAAGATACAACGTGTAATTCGGTACAGAAAATCAAAGTAGGGAGGGGCATCTGTCAGTAAAAACTTTTCAAAATGTGGGTATGGCCGCGCCCTATAGGTTTAATGTACATATAATTTTATCAATTTATCTGGCAACAATTCTAACTTAAAGTTCTAAAGTTTTTGGCTCTGTGAATTTTGTACATTTTTTTTACATAAATTTATTATTTTATTCAATTTAAGTAGTTTTAATTATTAATTTTTCGCGTGATTCATTTGCGAGCTAAGTATTAGTGTTTTTAATGCTTTATTGCCGTGCTTTTATTCAAAATGTACATTAATGAATTTTTAATTTCTGTGCCGAGTCATGTTTCATAATATTTTGTTGCTACGTTTCTAAACATAACAATTTGTTATTGCGTACACACACTGTTTTTGTTTCATTTTCTCTTATTCTATTTATTTATTTAATTTTCTACCTTTATTCACAGCTGTGTTGCGTGTTGCTTTTTGAATGTCTCAGTGCATTTAAAACTGCTCGTTATTTCTTCTCTAACATTGTTTGGTTTTGAACTTGGATTGATAATTACTACTTTTATTGCTTTCGTTTTTAATTGTAATTGTAATTTTTATTTTCTTTTTTTTATCATTACAATATACATTTCTTATTCAATTACTTACGGTTTGTTATTTTATTTCTATCATATTTTGCTTTTGTCATCATGATTTGTAATTTTCCTACTAATAATATAATAATATATAATATAATATATATATAATATATATAATATAATAGTATTATATAATATAATACTATAATATTAAACATCATTATCAGATTCGCCGATCGCTTTGTTTCATGTTGGCTTTGTGATGGGCTTGCCCATCTTGAATGTGCTGGACTGACAGATCGAATCTTAGATTCTATTAATGATGGTAAGGGCTTGCGTTGGTCTTGCTTAAAATGTGGATCGACTGAAATCGAACTATTTAATGTCTATAAGCAGATACGCGATGGGTTCCATGAAATCGGCAGAGAACTTGAAACCCTCACCGCAAAATTTAGGCATTATGAAACATTGTTCAAATCGTTCAAATGCCTAAATGATTCTTATGAAAATTCTAAGCTTGCCCCTAAACGTAAACGCCCGTCCGATGAAGAGTCAACCAGTTCCTCAGTTCAGAAGAGTATTTCTCCTCCGAACCTAGACTTCCCGACCGAGCCCTCGAGGTGAGAAGGCTACTACGTCTAAAGAGTTTACTTCTTCTAAAGCTCTACCTAAAGGAATTACGAATTAAGATATTCAGAATCCTCCCGTTAAAAACTCGCTTGCTTCTTTCAAAAATTGTAATTGTAATACTACCTAAAAAATCGGTATTTATTTTTAGATTCGCGAAGGATACCTCGGTTGATGACATAATGTTTTACATTTCATCAAAGTTAAAAATTGAGGATATTCAAATTCAAAATTCGCATTTGTGCGTGGATTTGAGTATAAACGTAAATTGATTGAAGCAAATGCCGCTAGAATACCTTAAAAAAACCACTGAAATAAAAGGCTAAATGATGGAAATCCGTCTTAATCGTCTTAATACAAAATTAACTGATTATATTTAAGCAGTAATAATTTTAATTTTAACATAATTGCTCTTACGGAATCATGGTTAAAATCAAAAATTTTTTATAATAAGATATTATTCAGCGGTTTTCAAATATTCAAATGTGATCGAATGAACGAGTCGGAGGAGGTATTCTATTCGCAGTTCACTCTTCTATTCCATCAGAAGAAGTTCTTGTTCATAATACGGACTCATTTCAATTTAAATACATTAGAATTTACATTAAAAGTTACTGCATTTATCTAACATTATCATATATACCTCCCCAATCGGACTTATCTGTAAACATGCAGCATGCCACTTTTATAAATAGTGTTATTTCAGTAGTAAATAATTCTGATTCCATAATTGCTCTGATTTCAATTTAACATACGTCTCATGGAAAATTATCGATGATTGCGTTATATCAGTTTGCACTCGGCTATTTTAGAAAAAATTTCTGAGTTGGAGGTTAACCAAATACAAATCTATTAGGTCATGTGATAATCACATTATTTCCAACATTTTTGCAGAGTTTTTTAAGTCAAATTACTGTACTAATTCTCCTAAAAATTTTCCATATCAATATGAGTTCCATCCGATTACTTCAATTAATACACCAACTCTTTCCGAAGAAGACGTCTTATTTCATTTAAATAAGTTAAAATCATCTCTTACCTATGGTCTTGATATTATACCAGCATGATCCCTTAAAAATTGTGCCAAATATATCTACTTGCCTATGACAAAGATATTTAATTTCTCTCTTAAACAACTCTCATATTCAACTCTCCTTCAATACGGAAACAGTTATTTATAATCCTTTTGCATAAGAGTGGATTTAGATCATCCATTACCTAAACTTTTGGAAACTACTATCACAGATCAAATAACTTTTTCGAATTCTCCATTGATTTTATGTTCTCAGTACGGGTATCGTAAAGGGAAATTTACGCTCAATCATCAGAGTGTTTTAGGGAGAATAAGCATACTGATGTTATATATACTGAATTTAACAAAGCTTTCGACATATAACATAAATCAATCCATTCTCGTGAATAAACCTGATCTTTTTGGTTTTCAACCAATAATTTTTCAATGGGTATCTTTTTATCTCAATTATAGAACACAACGTGTGATATTTAATGATACTCTTTCGGATTCAATTAATGTCTTTTCAGGTGTTCCACAAGGTAGTCATTTTGGTCCAATTCTGTTCTTGTTATTTATTAATGATATTTTTTTCGTAAGCAGTACTCAAAAACTTTATTGTATGCCCACGATGTAAAGCCTTTTAAATCGTATATTTCAATTGATGAAAGGTGTCGGTTGCAAATAGACTTAAACGATTTGAATACTTGGGGTGGCAGATATGATATGCCACTTAATCTTAAAAAATGCAAGACTATGTGCTTTTCCCGTAGATCTGTGTTTATCTCTCCCTATGTAAAAGCTATAGTCTAGATCAAGTATTTAACTATGTTGATTTGGGAGTTACAATGGACCCCAAACTTCACTTTAGTCTTCATGTTAATACAATGGTTTTGAAAGCTAAATATGTTCTTAGTTTTGTTAAACGATGGTCTAAAGAATTTAAAAATCCATATATTACTAAAACTCTTTTTACCACTTTGGTTAGGCCTATATTAGAATATGGCTCGGTGGTATGGAACCCCGGTTACCAAATCCATTCTAACAAATTAGAGTCCGTTCAAAAACAATTTTTACTTTTTGCCTTAGGGCATTTCCGATGGGATTCTAGATTATGTCTTATTCCATACTCATTCATTTAGAACTTATAAATCTTCCTACAATCGCTAGTCCTGGGGAAATGATTGGCATAATATTCTCAGTGATACTCATGAATGGATCTGTTTGTAGTTCTTTTCTCTTGTCTGAAGTTAATTTTAATATCCCGGTTCCCTTACCCAGGCAGTTTAGACTCCTACTGTTAAAATTATTTAGATCAATTTTTAAACTAAACGAACCATTCCGCCGCATATGTCATGATTTCAATTCTCATTCCAACAAGTTTGATTTATCAGACCCACTTTTCATCATTTCAAAACATTATTATTTTCACTTAATAAATAAGGTCATATGAAATTTGTTATAACTTATTCTTAAAGCCCAGCTGTTGAAATTTTTGTTTCTGTAGCTGAGCAGTTTTAGATCTCTACGTTTAAAAAACTCTCTTGCTTTCATGACTCGGCTAATTCCGCAGGTATGCGGATTACGCCCCACGCGTCTGTTGGGCGGAAGGAGGGTAGTCGTTGAATTATGGTTAGTTAGCTAAAGCTATGTTAACAAAACTTGCCCAGAACAGGTCGTTCTACGACCTCTTCATAAAGTGGGAAAATGAGAGAAATCGGATATCAACCACGCTCACACATTTCTATATATCAGGAACGGCTTCACAGGAACGGTTCGATTTGAACCAAACTTGGTACCTAACCTTATATTTCCATCCTTAGGTCGCAAAATTTTAGATCTGATCTGATGCTTTCATTTACAGTAATAAATCAAGCACCAAATAAGATATTGGAATAAAACTTTGCACAAATAGTGCCCTCAAGAATCTCATGCATAAAAATGGTCGAAATCGGCATATAACTCAATCTCCCTTCTTCAAGCCCCCATATGCCCAATATAATGACCACGGTGTATATGTTTGAGTTCATACCGAAAATATTATCAAATATGTGAGATATTGTAACGAAATTCAAGAATTAATTTTCCCCGATAACAGTGTGCTCTTATGTCAGAAAAGGGGAAAATCGGATAAATACTTCCCCTTGCCGCCATATACCTAATATACGAATTTTCAACCTCCTGTTAGTCTCTATACTATATATTTCGGTAAATATATGAATTATCTCTGTGAAATTCAGAGAGCATCTTTTTCTGATAACTGTGTGTCCGTGTGATTAAGATAGATAAAATCGGATAAGCACTTCCCATGGTCCCCATATTCCTAATATGAAAATTTTAAAGTTTCGGTTGGTTTTATACTGATTATATCGATCAATATGAGTAATATTCATAAACTTGCGTGGAGACATATTCTCGAGTATAGTTGAGTTATGCCAAAAGTTAAAGCAATAAGTCCACAACTTCCCCTATCCAAAATATACCCAATGTAATAATTCCTGACTTTCCAGCTGACTTTAAACCGTTAATGTTGGTCAATATATGTGAAATTTTAATGAAATTAAGTGGACATGTTTTCTTAAACATAATGTGGTTTAGAGCGAAACATGAATGAAATCGGTCTATCCCAATATATATATATATATATATCCCAAATATGATTGTAATCCATTAATGGCTTCGTCGAATAATGAATATTAAAGTCTTGGGCAACATTTTTATACTCTCGCAACATGTTGCTAGAGAATATATTCGTTTTGTTCACCTAAGGGTTGTTTGTAATATCAAGAACTAATCGAGTTAGATATAGACGTATATATATATATATATATATATATAAATGATCAGGATGAAAAGACGAGTTGAAATTCGAATAACTGTCTGTCTGTCCGCCTGCCCGTGCAGGCGATAACTTGAGTAAAAATTGAGATATTTTGTTGAAACTAGGTGAAAGTTTTCTTTGTCATCGTAAGACGGTTGGTATTGCAGGTGGGCGTAATTGGACATCTGCCACGCCCGCAAAATACCGTTAATCGAAAACAGATGAAGTGTTATAATTAAGCAACAAATTAAGATGTAAACGTGTTATTTTTTATAGAGGATCCTAGTACGGCGAGGCATCTGTAGTCAAACATTTTTGTAAAAGTGGGCATGGCCGGCCCCCCAATAGGTTTAATATATATACCTCGGAAACCGCTAAAGCTATATCAATTAAACTGGCTTCGAGTAAGTTTTTTTACTCATATACTGAGAAAATTTGTGAAATTGGATAATAACCACGCCAACTTCCCATACAAAAGTTATGTTGAAAACTACTAAAATTGCGTTGCGGGGAAAATCGGATAAATATTTCCCATAGCCCCCAAATACCAATAAACGGATTTTCAACCTTCCGGTAGACTTTATACCATATATAACGGTAAACATATAAGATATCGTAATGAAATTGAAGGATTACTTTTCCATGATAATAATGTGCTCTTGTGTCAAAAATGGGGAAAATCGGGTAAACACTTCCCCTAGCCCTTATATACTTAATATATGGATTTTCAACCTTCCTGTAGACTTTATACTATATATAACCGTAATATATGAGTTATCTCTTTGACATTCAGAAAGCGTCCCTTTATGGTAACAGTGTGTCCATATGCTTAAAATGGATAAAATCGGGTAAACACTTCCTCTAGCCCCCATGTACCTAATATACGGATTTTAAACCTCTGGGTAGACTTTATGCCATATATTTCGGTCTATATGTAAGATATCTTGGCAAAAGGAGTGAGCGTGTAATATCGGATATACCATGTGAAATCGGTCTACGAATTATCCTAGCTCCCATATACTACATATAATGATTTTCGGTATTCTACCAGACTTTATGCCGAATATGTCGGTTAGTGTGTGAGTAATCTTCATAAAATTGCGTGGAAGCATGTTCTTTAGTGTAGCTGAGTAATGCCAAAAGTTATGTTAAGTTTATGCAATAAACCGTTAATGTTGGTCAATATATGTGATATTTTAATGAAATGAAGTGGATATGGTTTCTTAAACACAATGTGAATTCGCGCTAAACATGAAAGAAATCGGTATAGACGATGGTCTAAGCCTGTTATTCCTAATGTAATGATTTCCTTTTCTCTGGTTGAGTTTGTCCTCATATATCTAATATATTCATTAAACCACCTTGATTGAGTTTATATTGCATATATCTTAATTGAATTATTTTGATAGATTTTAATATAAATATCTCCGACAGGAAGCAAAATATAACAATGAAAGTCCATGACTCTATCGCCTGTAATATAAGTTAATAAGATACTAAATATGATTGCAATCCACTGACAATTTCGTCGGATAATGAATGTTGAATTCTTCCGCAACATTTCTTAATATAAAGTTATGCCAGCACATGAAAGCTTATCCCCGCCTCTGGTCCTTGCACATTGCGAGAGTATAAAATGTTCGGTTATACCCGAACTTAGCTCTTTCTTACTTGTTTAATATAAAGTTTGTCCAGCTCTTGAAAACATTTGCTCGCCTTCGATCCTTGAACATTGTGAGAGTATAAAATGTTCGGTTACACCCAAACTTATCACTTCCTTACCTGTTTTTTTGGACAGTTTTATTTTTATAAAGCACATAAATTAACTTAAATTAAATTACAATATATTGCCAAAAAAGCTATCGAATTGGGATCTGGCTCTATTTAAGAAATAATCAAACTATTGAAAGAATATTAGTCAAATATTTTCACATATTTTAACAATGCTGTACAATGCTAGGCTAGACCTTAAGATTCTTCTTAGATTATTAAGGCGCATCATGAGATAGAGAGTATATTGAGGATCTTATAGGTGAACTCACCAAAACACTAAGAAAAATGGCTGTCGCTTTATAAATTCGTATGTATGTACATTTATAAATGTTTATTATCAATGCATTTGAATATTTTGAAATATCAAGCACTCTTCGAATATCACCATGGCGTGGCATACTTGCAAAACCAGATAACTAGAGTGTCAAGTTTTATTCAAATTTACTCAAGTTTTCCGTTGCTCATACGGACGGATCGACAGACAGAAAAAGCGAAATTAATTTATCCCGAGATTTTAAATATATTTTATGTGGCATATCTCGGTTACTATTAAGATATAGCAAACAACAGTTATTTCAAAGCGAAATTAATTTGTCCCGGGATTCTAATAATGTGGCCTATCTCGGTTACTATTATGTTGCAAACAACAGTTAGTTGAACACAACTTGTTGCGAGTGAATAGAAATGTTGTGAGTGAAAGAAACCACATTGCGTACGGATTTTTAGGTTAACTGGGAGGTATATGAGTTCGCATACACAAACCAAATTTTACTATTTTGATATTATTTGTAAAAGGTTTACCGCAACTTCATAAGTTTTAGGGAATGCTTATTGTTAGATCTCAGACATTTTCACACAATAATACAAAGTTACGATATCTAATATTTTCTTGACCTAAAAGGAAGGCCTTTAATCGTGCCTTTTCTTTCTTATCCTCTTTGCTTTCTAAACCTTTTTAAATAAATAACTTTCTGTCTAGTTTTTGTCCTAGTATTTTATTCGCCTACACCGTGGTTATACCTATGCTATTAAACTCTTTGCGACATGTTGCCGGAGCATAAAGTAAATTATTTGCTTGAATTTTAATGTTATCTAATATAACTTGAACATTGATAATTATTCCAATGGCTCTCCCCACTTCTGTATTAACACAATTTTAAACAACGATAAATATATTAAGAATAAAATTTCACATGTTATTAACACATATTTTCGAAGATAACATTCAGGCGATGTATAGATGCATATTGTCAGTAGATTAGAAGAATCTCACAGCATTGTTGTAAACTGTGAAGAGCTCCCTAGTCCACTAACCATAGAGCACCATAGGCAGCATAGAGTTTAAATACAAATACTTTTCTATTTTAGCTAATAAATTTAATGAAAATGTATTATTAATAATATTGTCTAAAATTGTGAAATCAAAAATACACCCTTCGACTTTCAATAATTACACAACTTCTGCACATATAGTACGCACCTGATCGAAGTTTCTTCAAAATGGTCTTGAAGTTGTGTTAATCGAAGCATTTATGTATATAAAAATTTCTTATCTGTTCTTTAGTTTGAATATAGATAAAATGGCAAATATAATTGCAGCGCCTTTAATTCCTATTAGGGAAAACCTATCAAAAAAAAAGAAATTGATATTTCCAATATCTCCTTAAAGGTGCATATTTCTTTGAAAGCCTAATATGAAGTAGATAATATTTTAACTCAACACCTAAATCAATACATTTTACATACATTTTTAGTCCTACAAAATGGATCTGAGAAGACTAAAGTCCTCTACAATAAAAGTTTAATACTAATTTCACCAGTATACACAAACATATTTCTTTTAATTTCTTCACCGAAACACTGAAGTTCGAGGAATAAATTAGTAAGGAAAAAAATTCAAGATACATAGTGCCAATAAGAACACAATGCAGTGACCAAAAATAATGAAACATAACTTATTAGATGTTGAATAAATAACGAATTAAATCCAAGACATCTGCGTCAACATCTCCGTAATGACAAATATAAGAAAAAAGACATTGGCTTATGTTTGATTTTTCTCAGTGGTACTGTACGTAAATGTTGTAAAACATATTGATTAGATTGATTAAGCCTGCAGATTTTGTGTTTATATGTTGAATATCATGTATATCTACAAACATAAGTAACTGTTAATATCGATGAATATTTATATACATACATATTTCTTTAGGTATGCGTAGAAATTTATATAACCAAATAAAAATTTCCGGCTTTGTTTAACACAACACAGGTCGTAACTTTATTCTGGA
Source organism: Bactrocera minax (assembly GCA_021498325.1). Taxonomy (NCBI): domain Eukaryota; kingdom Metazoa; phylum Arthropoda; class Insecta; order Diptera; family Tephritidae; genus Bactrocera; species Bactrocera minax. The sequence continues at coordinate 111,676 of JAKEEE010000109.1, read as the reverse complement.
AAACTTAATTATAAACGAGTAAGAAGGCGTAAAATCAGACGCAGCCGAATAATTGTTAAAAATGAGTACATGTGAAATATTTCGAGATGTCAAATACTCTATAACTATTTGTGGTAAATTCAACACATTGTAAAACCACGTGTTCAATAAGATTCGTTCGCACTCTGTTCGATATATCCACATATTTCAAAGAAAAATATAAACCGAAGTTTTTCTTCAGCTTTTTGAATTTGGAACAAATAAGGAAGGCCTAAATTCGGGTATAACCGAACATTTTATACTCTTGCAATGTGCAAGGATCAGAGGCGGAGATATGCTTTCAGGCGCTGGCACAACTTTATATTGAAACAAGTAAGAAAGGTCTAAGTTCGGGTGTAGCCGATCTTAGACTTTTCTTTTCATGTTCCCTAACATACTTGAATAATGAAAAGAGTTAATGTGATCAGTGCAGATCTTCCTCTATCCCAAATATGCTCGATATAAGAATTCCCGACATTCCATCTGAATTTAACCCGTTTATGTTGTCAATATGTGTGATATTTTAATAAAATTAAGTGGATATGTTTTCTTAAATATACTGTGATTTCGCGATAAATGTGAAGGAAACCAGTCTAGACCATGTTCTAAGCCGCTTATTCCCGATATAATGATTTCCTTTTCTCTGGTTGACTTTTTCCATATATACATAATATATTTAATTAAATATTTAATTTATTTAATGTTTAGTTACACCCGATCTAAGCCCCTCTTTACTTGTTTGATATTAAGTTATGCCAGCACCTGAAAGCATTTCTCCGCCTCTGATCCTTCGACATTGCGAGAGTATAAAATGTTCGGTTACACCCGAACTTATCCCTTCCTTACTTTTAATAAAAAGTTTTGTTTATTTGGTTGAAAAATATATTAGATATATTCTAGGCTAGGGCTAGGGGAAATATTTACCGGATTTCTGACTTGAATGATGTGCTCTCATTATCATGGAAAGATAATCCACGAATTTCATAACAAATTTTCATAGATTTACCGGTATTCTCGGTTTAAAGTCAGCCACAGGCATCTTTATGCACGAATTATCTTAAGCTTATCTTGAAGCCACTGCTTTCTACAAAGTTTCTTTTAATACAAAGTTTCATTCCAATATCTTAATTGGTGCAAAATTGGTTGATTGAAATTTGGTTGAAAATGGTTAAGGCGTTCTTGAGATATGGGATTTGACCTAAAAGTGACCGGAGTCACGCCCATGGGCCAATTTTTACACGGATTCTTTTGCAGTCCTTCTGTACTATATTTACTCCCCCTGCGGGTCGGGGGATAAGAATAACCCGCGGTAGGCATGCCTGTCGTACGAGGCGACTAAAATCCAAAAAAATGCACTGCATTTGAAATAGACTTTGCTCAATCTATAGGCTTAGCCATGTCAGAAATAGTGCTATATTACTTAGCTTGAACTGAGTTTATATCACTTTAAATGTATTATGCAAACACTTAAAGCGGCATTGTAGTTCAAGATACAAATGCCACCAGTCGAGATGAATGGGTAACTCAACTGGTAGTAGCCTTCAGGCTACAAGGTCTGACCGGAGACTATAATCTGGTGCCACGGGGAGCAGGGGCCCGGTGGAGTTGCTTGTCGCTCCATCCTGCTCATTGCAGTAGGACCTTCGGGGAGTATCGTGGTGGCTGTGGTTTAATACCTGAATGCGGGTAGAACTGTCTGGGGCGGTACAGTTCAATGTGGAGTTGCATCGCAACCGGGTGCCCGACCCAAAGAAAGGCAGAGGTTTTGGGTAGGCCTCGCACCCCACCAAGGTGGTTATTGTGCCATTCCACAATGCCGATCGGTACCGTTGGTTTTAGCGAAAGCTATTATTAACGGGGCGCTGATCGACGCATTGTATTGATCCGTTGTGTTTTTGAACACCGTGGAGTCGAGCTGTCAACGGCAAGTACCCACGTAAATCACATCGGATTCTGTACTATATTTACTGTAAGATGTAAGGATACTGACGTGTTTCTTCAGCGAGTTAAGGCACTTTCAATAGTTTTTAACATAATCTTTGTATGAGAGGTGGGCGTGGTTATTATCGGATTTCACTTATTTTCGCAGTATATGAGGACATGCTAGACAAGTTTTCTAGCAAGTTTGATTGATATGGTTTCAGGGGTTTGTGAGATATCTACATTAGATCTTTTGGAGGGGCCTTACCCGCTTTAAAACAATGTTTTTTTAATTTAAAAAAAAAAACTCTACAAATTTACACGTTTGTATCTTCATTTATTTATTAGTTATAGCAGTTTATAAGTTTTCGAATAACAGTATTTCGTCGGTATGGTGACAAAGAACACGTGTACCAAGTTTCATTATCTGCAGCATAAATCTTACAAACCATTCCCAATTGCGAATCGAGTAGTTATGAAATTTGGATGGGCGCAGTAGAAAGACGTTATGGTAGTGAGCACAGGAAGCATATCTTTCACATCGAGTTACAAAATCGCCACCAGTAAGCCAATGAATCTCTGCTGGAATTGCCTATGGAGATTGAGGGATTAGCTCATTTGGCTCATGCGCACAAATCCGTGGGTTTCATCGAAGGCATAAAAATTCAGAGCTTCATTAATGGAATACGAAATGAGATAACACGCTATGATGCGTTGGCATGTCCGAAACTGACGTTTGCAGAAACCGTCTCGAATGTTTTAACGCACGAAACGGTTTCTCTGCTTAGTAATGGAACATTTAAAGCTCATCAAGTGGAAACAGAAGAACACACTTGGGTGAATCAATTACTTAAGAAGGTGAATAAAATCTTGGAGAAATCTCCCGACTCACGTAAGAAATATGATGGCGTGAATAACTGTTTCAACTACGGAGAAAACGGTCAAATTGCACGAAACTGTAATATCGAATCTAACCGGTCCAATAATCCAACTGAACGCAAACGTAAAGCTGAGGAAGATCAAGCAGCTTACAAATCAAGCATATCGTTAAACTAAAGCGAGTCAGCTGAAAAGGGCACGGACTGGCTTCCGCAAGTGAATGCTCTATAATCTTCATCTAAGAAATAAGCAGGAACATGAGTAACGTCACCGTTCATTGGTGTATGGACGACAAAAAGCATATACTGACTGTGGATACGGATGCCTCACATTCCAAGAAGAACATGAGGTTGTGTGTGGATTTTAGAAGGTTGAATGATATAACGAAGGCAGACAGTTATCCACTACATAGAATCGATGGCACCCTGAACTCGTTATCAGCACGAATTAGTTCTCAACAGTTGATTTGAAAAGTGGTTATTGGGAAGTGGAAGTAAACGAAGAAGGCAAAGAAAAAAGCGACTCTCAGCGTTGGAAATTATCTATGGCACCGTAATGATTTTGGATTAAGGATTGGAAAAAGAGAAAAAAAGTTAAAAGGATTACACTGAAAACCTGTTTGCAGTACCTCGACGATATCATCGTGTTGGGTAAAAACTTCGACGAACACCTTAAGAACCTGGAAGAGGTTTTTCAACTGCTCGCTAGCGCTAGCCTCAAGATGAGCCAGAGGAAGTCCTCCCTGTTCAAAAAATAAGTAAACTACTTAGGACACAAAGTAACAACGAAGGGTATTTGCACAACTCTCGAAAAGATAGAGTCAGTAAAAGATCGGCCCCGTCCTAAAAATTTATAAATTGCCAAGTTGCCTTGGACTGTGTACCTATTATCGATGATTCGTTCAAGATTTTGCCAGCGTAGCAGTAACCTCCATGAGCTCACGAAAAAGAACAAAATCTTTGAGTGGAACAAAGAGCAGAAAGTGGCTTTTCAAACTTTGAAGAAACGATTATGTACTGCGCCAATGTTAGCATATCCAGTCCCAGGATCAAGGTTTATCTTGGATACGGAGGCTAGTGGGTATGCAATAAGAGGCGTCCTATCACAAGTTATAGACAGGCATGAGAAAGTGGTTGCGTATTATAGCCAGGCGATAAGTAAGCCAGATAAGAATTATTGTGTAACTCGGAGGGACTTACTGGCCTTGGTGAAGACCGTGAAACATTTTCATAAGTACCTATATGGTCAGCAATTTCTAGTAAGGACAGATTACGCAGCATTAAAATGGCTTCTACAATTCATGAACCTGGAGGCAGTTGGCACGGTGGATTGAGAGAACTCAAAGTTATGACTTCTCCATAGGGCATCGCTAAGGTAATAGTAATGGAAAAGCTGATGCGATGTCCCGTCATCTCTGCAATTTTAAACTTGTAATGCGTCAAATGGGACTGAACTAACGTCCAACGACAAAAGAAATAGCTACGGAAAGTCCAGCCGCCAAAGCATATTGGGCACAGTGAAACAGTTTAAAGTTGGTGTCCGGCATCGAGTTGCATTGAGAATTAGAAAGCGGAGATGGGCAAAGCTCCCGAGCTCTTATGATTATTCCGAAAGTAAGAATTCCCGAAATTCTCAACGAGCTGCCCAACCGTCCATGTGGAGGGCACATGGGAATCAGGCAAACTTTGGGGAAGTTAAAGCAAAGGTTTTATTGGGTTGGTTGTCGTCAATCAGTTACGGAATGGATGCCAATTGTACTGAATGCATTGCAGCTAAAGGGCCGAGATCCAGGAATTAAGGCCGGATGAAGTAGTACAATTCAAGGGCGCCGTTCGAGCGAATTGCCACAGATGTAGCTGGTCCATTTCCCGCCAGTAAATTAGGAAACAAATATGTTTCGATAGTCATGGACCATTTCAGTAAAAGGCCAGAAGTATACCCGATTCCTAATCAAGAGGCTGAAACGATAGCGGACATATTCATAAACAACTGTGTAACGAGATATGGTGTTCCTATAGAATTACATTCTGATCAAAGGAAGAATTTCGAATCTGGAGAGAGCTAATTCAGGAGATGTGCCAAAAACCGGGTATACGGAAAACACGTACAACTGTGTTACATCCACAGTTGGATGGCATGACAGAACGATTCAATCGAACCTTTGAAGAACATTTGAGGAAAGTGGTAGACAAGTTTCAAAAGGATTGGGATACTCATATATTCTTGTTCATGATGTCTTATGGGTCTGCTATACATGAAACAACGGGGCAGACTCCAGCAAGGGTAATTTTGGAAATGCCCTTCGGTTATCGATTTTCGTTCGGAAGTTCGGAATTAACTCCAATGGCGGAGGGAAACCAACAGTATACTAGAAGACGAGATAAGAGAAATACATGCTATGGGGAGATAGCACAAAAATGAAGACAAAATACGACAAGGCAATGAACTCTAAAGGGTTTGCTGAAGGAGACTGGGTGTTGTTATATAACCCACAACGGAAGAAAGGCTTATCTCCTAAATTATGGTATAGTTGGGAAGGAATATACCAAGTTATTAAAAGACTCAAGAATGTGGTATATCGCATACAGACCATTGGAAGACCAGGGAATAAAATGAAAGTAGTTCATTTAGAACAGCTTGCCGCAAATATGTCTAATCGGGACGATCAGACTTAGGTGAAGGCAGTGTGGCGAACACGAATTCCAGAATCGACGATAACTGGCCAAAATCTACCATAAATCGAACGTAATGGTTGCCAGAATGTACGAATGGTGATACAGTAGCGATCTTGAATATCAAAACAAAACAGTATCACGAACGGTTGGTAACGATTTACTGTATAAGGGCTGCCGGAGTGGCAGCAGACACAGTTCGAATAAGAGTTTCGCCAAGTTAAGTACAAGTGAATTATAAGTAAGTATGAATAACAAGTAACAAAGTGTTAAGTTATTTAATAGGAAATAAAGAAAAGTGTATAGCCATTAAATTGTGACTTTAATTGAACAATCCAGTGGTCGAACTCAGGGTAGAGTTTCAATATTTGTTACAATATTGCTTCTTAAATTTTTTTTCATATTGTTATTCCTGTATTGTTTCAGTCATTAACTTCTACTTCGGTGCGTTGACACTAGTTATAATCATTGTAATCATTCCAAGCTTTCAAGCAAGTTTACGAATTTGTTTTGTATAAAATACTGTTCGTCAAGTCAAAAAGACAGGTTAAGTATTTACTTAAAAATGGACCAATTTTCACATGATTTAACGGTAGCTTTGATGGAAGAGACTTCTTTGTTAGATCGGGTGCGAGTGAGTAGGTGGGGCCAACGTAGAAGGACTCGTTCTACGGGGAATTTGCGTAAGTTAAAAACTGCTGAGCCACCTATACATGAATGTTTTTGAAAATGTAGTCTTCCTGTGCAATTTATATATTAGATATTTGAAGACGATGTAGGGTTAATTGTGCAACAATTAATTTTAATTTAATTACTTAAGCATGTGCCCCACAGCCAACAGAGAAGGAAGACTCCTCTAGCAGTCCAAGTGATGTACGAAAAACAACGAATATAGATGGGTTAGATATAAGAAATGTTAAATTACCTAATATGAGCGATTCCGATGATAAAGAAACACATTTTCCTACTAAGTCGCCTTTAAAAACAGCACTTCGTTTGGGTACGCTAGAATCCGATTCATTAAATGAGACTTTTAGTCCTTCAAGGTAAGGCTCAATTATAAACTAAATAATGCTTGATAACTTTTCATCAAAACATAGGTTTTTCAAACCTAATGCCAGAAGGAAAAGAAAATTTAAAAGGATGTCTATGGAGTGCGATATAGGTATTGTAACACCTATACAAAATCCAGATACAAGTGTTCACCCGTCATCAACAATTACAGATAGTGCGACTGGATGTGGAACAATGAGAAAGCGTGTTCTAAAGCCCGACCATAATAACCGCAATAACTTATTCTTCTGTGGAAAACGTAAACGATCCAATCGTGATCGATACCAAGATTATGATAACACAAAATCTCACTCAACGAGTATGCCCCGTTATGCAAATATAAAGGATAATAATATACGTCCAAGAAGTTATTCTTCCACATCAAAACCTAATAGCGACCGTTTGTTGCCTTTAAATAAAGGTCTTCTTTCTAGAATAGAAAAAATATCACATTTACAAAAGGTTGATTGTGAGCAAAAATCGGCAAATTCTGTTTTGAACATTACTGAAACAAACACCTCTACAATGTGTCTACAAATACCAGCACAACAGCAGGAATTCAAAAATCTTCGTAAAAAGCGTAGCCAATATCGACATTCTCAAGAATTACAGTTCGCTGTTGAACAGCACCCCATGGACTGCAGTAATATAAATGATTTTCTAAGCTCGAGTTCTTTAAGTTCCTCCGATTCCGATGACGCTAAAAGTGCAAACGATACTGATCGTGAAGGAGATGATGAACTCACAGATTGGCCAGGGAATGAAAGCGTTAGTGGTCCCGCTGACAATAAAAATGATGTTAAACGTAAACTTACGAAGAAAAATACAAATCCCCTTATAAAATCTGATGAAAGCTGTTTTACAGCTATAGTAGGTGAAGATGATACAATGATGTTAGGTAGTGAGGATTGGTCACCCAATATTTCAAATGATAATTTAGAAGTCCGCTATCGGACATCAGAACCAATCGCTATCACGAACAAGGGTTTTGATCTAGATCGAAGTATATGTGATGAAACCATCATTCCTTTTAAACAAATAGAAAGTGAAATGTCAGGTGAAACGTCAAATCCATTTCTTTCTTCTCCACCATCTCATTTAAATGAAATAAGAGAAATACGTGCAGGTTGCCGACGCATTAAAGATGAAAGACCCGGATTTAGCATTAAAACAAGTGTAAATGAGCGCCTTGCTCGATTTTTGCAAGACTCGAGGCAAATGCAAATCCGTTTGCCCGATATAGAAATATACGAGCATGCAAGTTTACTTAATCTGGCCACATTGTATTCTCTAAAAATTTCATTGACAAATGGATGTGCCATACTTAACAAGACCAGGTAACATCCGCATTCTTATTTATGTAAAAAGTAACATATTAAAAAGTAAATCAATTTAAATCATACAGCAACACAACTCAGTCTATTAATATTGACCAAAACGGTTTGCAAAATTGTTTGCTTAGTGACTTTAAAAGACGATGTTATGGAAGCAAAATGGATGGTGTTCCAAAGGAATAGATATCTAACAGCAGTCTTATGCTATCAGTAAACACACGAAGGCAAACAAATATTAAATATAAATAAATAGTTGCGTTTATAATATGATTTTAGAGCCATAACCCTTTGCGTATTTATTTTATACGTTTTTATATGAATATGAATGAGATCATTTAAAAAATTATTGATGAAAAGTGTTTGAATAAATTATATATTTATTTAAATATTATATTATAGTTTGTTACTTTGTAAATATTTTTTTTTTTGTAAATAAACGTATATATAATATATTTCGCATAATATATATATATTATATACAACCTTTTTAAATATCATATTTGCTTTTACGATTAAAAGGCAACAATCCCATTCAATGCTTACTAAGCTTAATAAAACAACTATAATGTATTACGTTTAATAGAAGAATATTTCTCATTATAATTCAAAACTATATTTAATTTGGTGGTGGCGAAAAGTCATTGGCAAGTCAAAACATTTTTTAAATGTGTCGCCAAAGTTGCAAACAAGTTTAGACCGTTGGAAAAAATAGAAAAGTAGTGGTAAATCGACATTATCAACATTGTAGATGATTTCATTTCTAAAGCAGCGTAACGTATAGCAGCCGATTATACCTCTCCAACGGTGTGAGTGAAGTTTGAACTACTGTCAAACATCTATCCAATACGAATAGATATGATGGGCGGGTTGAAATTCAATTCCCTTCGATAGATAAGTCATAAAGACGTGTTACGCAAAATGCAAAAAGACTTCACACCATTTACTTTTCCCGACGAAGAGACTAAAGATGTTATCAATAAGGCAAAATTCATCGTCCCATACAAATCGGATGAGTGGTCCCACTACTAAAACCTGAGAAACTGGCTACTCTCCTTTCCTTAATAGTGAAGATACTTGAAGCCTTGCTACTTCCAACTTTCACACACAGTCTGAGCCTAGCAGTTCACCAACATGGTTTCCGTAAAATGCACCACCACAGCACTTAACGTCCGAAACGCCCGGATAACTCGTGGCCTCAATCAAAGACCATCCTGTGAAAGAATTATCCTACTAGCGTTGGCCTTATCAAAAGCTTTTGACACAGTCAATCACAAAACCCTATTAGAAGATATCAAACAATCTACGCTCCCTCCAGAGATGAAGAGATTGACCATGAATTATCTGAGCGGTGCTCAATCATCCCTGCTATTTCGAGGTCCAAATTCAAAGTGAAGAAGGATTAAACAGGGGGTTCCAAAGGGGGGTACCCTCTTTTCACTACTGTTTAATTACTATATCTCGAAACTCCCCCAACCACCAAATCGAAGTTCCTTTACCTCCTGCAATGATGATTATATGATACTGACGTCGGGTAATGAAATCGATGACATGTGTTCGAAAGTAAATACCTACCTCTACAACCTTTCTCGCTTCTTCACTGCAAAGAGACCAAATCTCTCCCCTACTATATCTACACATATTCACCAACTGGACAAATAGGTACAGACTGAACCTCAACATTTCAGTCGATGGCGTTAAAATTCCGACTGTAAACAACCCTAAGATTTTAGGTGTCACGTTCGATAGCTTATGCTCCTTCACTCCGTATACGACCGCGATAATTACCAAAGTAAGAGCCGTAACAAAATCCTCAGATCGTTAGCCAGCATCACATCGAAAAACAACAAAGAATTGTTGTTGGCAACTTACAAGGCAATCGGCCGGCCGGTCATTAATTACGCAGCCCAAATGTGGTCGTCTGGATGCAATTGAAGAACCTTAAGTCTTGACAGAACGCTGCACTTCGGACAATTACATGATGTGTCTTGATGTTTCCCATCCTACCCTACACCTACACCTACCCAACGAGGCACGTATGCTTCCAACTGAGAAACGCAACGAAAATTGAAAATCGGGAAAAATGATTGAGTCAGGAATTGAAAGGAAAAATATCCTTGCAGTCACCTGATTGGAGCGGAACCTCCTTCCAAGAGCATCTTACAAACACCTTACCGACCAAACCATAGACGCAACTAACCTCGTACAAGCACTGAACGTCATTCACAGTGGAGCTATTAACATCTTTAGTGACTCCCTCCCAGTGAATAGCGTCCTTGGTCCTTCTTATCTAGAATCGACCCCGACGTACTAAATTTATGCTTTAAATACAGTATCCGCATGATTCTTTTGCACCTCTTTGTTTGCCCCATTAAACCAACCCACCTGATATCGTTTTCTCTATGGTCCGTCCCCATCGAAGCGAACATTTTTTTGGACTACCAGCTGACTTCGGTGAAAACTGACTTGCGTTTTCCCCCAGACAATGTTTAGGTATCCGTTACAACATGCAACCTTGATGTTAAACTTATAATTAATAAGAATTTTTACCGTGCGGCTATGTCCGATATATGTATTTTTTGTTCTTTAGAAAGGTATTTTTCAAAATTATTTCTTTACAATAAAAAAATATACAATATTATCTGTACATTATGATTCTTTTACTTTTAATATTTTTTCGCCATATAGAGCAGATATAGCCACAAGCCGCGAGTCTAAGTAATTGTGTTCTACTTCACAACTGTTTCCAACACCAGCCAGTTCAATGACTTGCTTGATGCAAGCGTTTCGAGGTAAATAAAAGACCACGTTTTCGCTGAATTGCTTGGCGATTTCCATTAGTTTCGATGCACCGGAAGGTTGTAAGTAATTTTCAATATCGTAGTATTCTTTTCGTTTATATTTTGGACCTCCCCAAGGAGGACTTAAGAACACAATATCGCTACGAAAATTGAAAGTACAATCTATTTGCAGGAAGTCTCCAATAATGAAATCAATTTTATCTGCTACCCCATAAATTCTGGCATTGTGTTTCGCCATATTTATTTTTACAGGGTCGATATCTATTGCTATAACGCGCTTGCAAGTGTGGGCAAATTGTATAGCATTTCCTCCGCAACCACAGAATGCGTCTATAATTATATCACATGATAGACGTTCCGCCAAATGCGCAGCAATTTTTTCTGGTGTAACCGAAAACCAGCTTTCACAATCTAACCGTATCCCATCATCATATCGTGAAAAGAGGGAAAAACGTTTTCGCCAATATTTCAACATACCCTCATTTTCCAATAGAAATTCTGGTACATTTCGAAGCTTTCGGCTTGCTCTTTTCTTTTTAAATATTTTTTCTTTAATATTATATAATGATGTTGATTCGTTAACCTTTTCATCGAGATCTTTTAGTTTATTTTCTTGTAATGTTGGTTCATTTAGAGTGTCCATATTTGAAAAATCCTCATCAGAGAAAAAACCGCTATACATGTGTTGCAACTTATCGTGTCTTTGTGGATATGTTTTTCTCTTACTTTTGACTTTACCAAATGCTGTAGGAAGCCCAAGCAGTTGTAATTGAGCAAAATCCTCCGTAAAACTATTATTGTGTTCCTGAACTTTAAGTGCTACGTCCTCAATCCCTTCTTTATCTAAAGATTTCTGCAAATATTTATAATATCCGTAAAATATTATTGCGTATAACTGATATTGCTCTATGTATATCTTTTCATAGTACTTTTCCCAGATTTGTATTTTAATTTCCTCAGATTCCTTAAATTCCTTTTCAGAGTCATGATTTAATGTATCTTCCGCCTAAAAAGAGATTTTTATAAACGTGTGTAATTTTTTTTTTACTCAATTTGTATCATACCCATTCTCTTTTACTTTCATTATCAAAATATTTTTCACACACAATGTTATCACCGTTTGAATACCAGAATTCCAAAAACTTTGTTTGTTGCTTAGACTCGTAGTTATCTGTAATAAAGCGTCGGACGTGTTCCAAGCTTTCAGCTGCTTTAAAAATCTGATTGAACACGTACAATTGAGGTTGACATCCAGTTGACTCCACAAAAGTTTCGTACATATTACAAATGGTTTTCTTTTTGTTAAATGAATTAATGAATCAATCTAAACAAGGTTCACATTAATTTTAACAAATCTGTTTTGTACAAACGCTGTGACATTGCCTAAAATTTGCATAGATTCCAAAAAACAGTCTCTCTTTTTTATAGATTATCAATCTATTTGGCATAATATATATTTATTTTGTTTTCGTTTACAGCATGACATTTAAAAGGAGATGCTAAATCCCGATGGATATCCGATAACCGATTATTAGAAATATTTCAAAACGGCTTGCACAAATTTAAATACACAGTATTTCTTAACAGCTATTGGGGGCTAATAACTAGATTACAGATCATGCATTGATTTCGAAGCGAAGTAAACATAAGGTATGCCAGAATGAATGCTTTACTTTTCGTACTTCCTCTCATATTTATTATTTCGCTTCTTGTTATTTCCATCTTAACAGATTGGTTAAACTAGACATATATACATATTTAAAAAATGTGTTTCAACCCCATTGAAAAATAATTGCAAAAGGAAATAATAAAAATAGCAACAGTTACTTGCCAAAGCATAAAAAGACGATAGCAGCTCAAAATTTTGCATTACGATTTGATTAGCCTCGAAAACTCTTTATGTGAATGTACTTATACAAGAGCATACATCGAACTTACCTGTCAAACCAAGAGCCTAAGCAGAGTGAACACAAAATTACATGTGAATTAACCATAAGCATAACGCAGTTTACTCTCCAGTTAACGCATAATATTGTGGCGAACACGAATTACAGAATCGGCTATAACTTGACAGAATCTACCAGATTTCGAAACTAGTAGTTACCAGAATGTTCGAATAGCGATATTATAGTGAAGATAGCGAGCATAGAAGTTGCCATAATGTTCGAGTAACGACCTGTTGGTAACGATCTACTATAAAAGGGGTGCCGGAGTGGCACCAAGACACAGTTCGAATAAGAGTGTTGCCAAGTAAAGTGCAAGTGAACTATAAGCAAGTTCGAATAACGAGTAATAAAGTGTTAAGGTATTGAATAAGAAATAAAGAAAAGTGTATAGCCATTAAATTGTGACTTTAATTAAACGATCCAATGATCGAACTCAGGATAGAGTTTCAAGGTGAAAGATCAATTAGAAAATCCGTTAGAATTGGTGTCAGAAGTGGGATTGTCAAATAAAGTCCCACAAGAAATAATAAAAAAAGAAATGGCTGCGTTTAATGAACTGAAGATTCAGCAACTAAAAAAGGAGCTGGAGCAACGAGATTTGCTAACCAATGGAATAAAATCCGAATTGCAATCACGTTTGCAAGAGGCAAGAGTCTTTCAATAAGAACTAGAGGAATCGTCAAAGAAGATGGAAGAAAGTGAATGTTTATCAAAGATCATGGGCATGAACATGATTTTGGCTCCAATATCGCAGGTGTCCTCGCAGATGAGAGCAGGAGACACGTATGTCATTGCAGATGAAAGAACAGGAGACACGTATGTCATCGCAGATGTTGGCACTACAATCAAAATTGACCTCGAAGTTGAAAGAGCAGGTGACCTCACAAAAAGCAGAGGTGTCATCGTAATTGAAAGAACAGGAGGCACGTATGTCATCGCAGATGTTGGCACTACAATCAAAATTGACCTCGCAGTTGAAAGAGTAGGTGACCTCACAAATAGCAGATGTGTCAACACAAATTTCGGAAGAGTAGGATAAAATTAAGGCTGAAGTGGATGAGTTAAAAAATCCACGAGCTACAGTTAAATCCGCCAATTATATCAGCAGGCTCTGCCAAAGTAAAAATTTGATCATTTGACGCCACAATTCCGTTCCAGACTTTTAAATTTCAATTTGAAAGGACCGCATCTGCAAATAATTCGAACGCTGAAGATAAAGTCGCTGAATTATTCGTTGCACTAAAATGGTCTGCAGGTGAAATTTTACAAACCATTCCCAATTGCGAATCGAGTAGTTATGAAACTTTGTTGGCGCAGTAGAAAGACGTTATGGTGGTGCGCAGAGGAAGCAGATCTTCCACATCGAGTTACAAAGTCGCCACCAGTAAGCCAATAAATCTCTGCTGGAATTGCCTATGGAGATTGAGAGATTAGCTCATTTGGCTCATGCACACAAATCCGTGGAATACATCGAGGACATAAAAATTCAGAGCTTCATTAATGGAATACGAAATGAGATAACGCGCTATGATGCGTTGGTATGTACGAAACTGACGTTTGCAGAAACCGTCTCGAATGCTCTAACACACGAAACGGCTTCTCTACTTAGTTATCGCACATTTAAAGCTCATTAAGTAGAAATAGAAGAACCCACTTGGGAGAATCGATTACTTGAAAAGGTGGATAAAATCTTGGGGAAATCTTCCGACTCACGTAAGAAATATGATGGCGTGATTAAATGTTTCAACTAAGGAAAAAACGGTCAAAATGCACGAAACTGTAATATCGAATCTAACCGGTCCAATAATCGAACTAAACACAAACGTAAAGCTGAGGAATATCAAGCAGCTTACAAATCAAACATATCGTTAAACTAAAGCAAGTCAGCTGAAAGGAGCACGGACTGGCTCCCGCAAGTGAATGCCCTATAATCTTCATCTTACAAATAAGCAGGAACACCAGTAACGTTACCGTTCATTGGTGTATGGAAGGCAAAAAGCGCATACTGACTGTGAATCTGTGACTGACTGTGCGTCACATTTCATAATTCGATCTGATCTGGTCAATAAAAAATAATCCCACTAGCAGGGGCGAACTTACGTACTGCAACTGGAGAAGATACTTAAGTTGTCGGGTAAGTAACGTGTGAGATCACAAAAGGTAGCGGCGTTGCAAAATTTTATAGTGGCAGACATCGTCGACGAAATCATAATAGGAGTAGACCTTTTAGCTAATCAAGGGATCAAAACCGACATGGAAAACAGGATAATGACTTATACCAATATGGAAGTACCACTTATGTTCGGTTATGATAACAACCACAGCATTACACGAGTACTAATAACACAAAGACAGCTGATTCCACCAAAATCAGAAGCAGTTATTTGGGCAGATATAGACGGAAACTATTTAGAAAACAAGTTTTCGGTTGTCGAGGCAGCAAAAGAATCTACACCAAATTTAATTATAGGAAAAACGTAATACGAATAGTATTATAGGATAAACGAAAGTGACGTAATTGAACCATGAACAGGAGGTTCTGTGTGGATTATGGAAGGTTGAATGATGTAACGAAGAAAGACAGTTATCCACTACCTGGAATCGATGGCACCCTGAACTCGTTATCAGGCATGAATTTCTTCTCAACATTTGATCTGGAAATTGGTTATTGGCAAATGGAAGCAAACGAAGAATACAAAGAAAAGACGGCTATCAGCATTGGAGATGATCTATGGCAATTCACCGTAATTCCCTTTGGATTATGTAATACTTCTGCCACCTTTGAGAGATGATGGAGCAGGTTTTGATGGACCAAAAAGGATTGCACTGGAAGACCAGTTTGGTGCACCTCGACGATATAATCGTATTGGGTAAAAACTTCGATGAAATCCTTAAGAACCTGGAAGAGGTTTTCCAACTGTTAGCTTGCGCTGGTCTAAAGCTGTGCCCGGGGAAGTGTTTCTTGTTCAAAAAGGAAGTAGACTACTTTGGACACAAAGTAACAATGGAGGGCATTTGCACAGCTTTCGAAAAGATAGAGGCAGTTAAAGATTGGCCCCGTTTCCTTAAACCTTAAAAGTCCTAAAGATTCATAAATTTCGAAGTTTCCTTGGACTGTGTCCCTATTATCGACGATTCGTTCCAAATTTTATCAGCGCAGAGTAGCCTCCATGAACTCACGAAAAAGAACAAAATCTTTGAGTGGAATAAAGAGCAGAAAGTGGCTTTTCAAACTTTGAAGAAATGGTTATGTACTGCGCCAATGTTAGCATATCCAGTCCCAGGATCAAGGTTTATCTTGGATACGGATGCTAGTCGGTATGCAATAAGAGGTGACCTCTCACAATTCATTGAGTCATGAGAAAGTGGTTGCGTATTATAGCCAGACGATAAGTAAGCCAGATAAGAATTATTGTGTAACTCGGACGGAATTACCAACGTTGGTGAAGAGCACCAAACATTTTCATAAGTACTTATGTGGTCAGCGATTTCTAGTAAGGACAGATCACGCAGAATTAAAATGGCTTCTACAATTCAGGTACCCAGAGGCAGTTGGCACGGTGGATTGAGAGACCTCAAAGTTGTGACTTCTCCATAGAGCATCGCAAAGGTAATAGTAATGGAAAAGCTGATGCGATGTCCCGTCGTCTCTATAATTTGAAACTTGTAATGAGTGAAATGGAACTGAACAAACCTCCAACGACAGAAGAATAGCTGCGGAAAGTCCAGCCGCAAAAGCATATTGGGCACAGTGAAACAGTTTAAAGTTGGTGTCCGGCATCGAGTTGCATTGAGAATTAGAAAGCGGAGATGGGCAAAGCTCCCGAGCTCTTATGATTATCCCGAAAGTAAGAATTCCCGAAATTCTCAACGAGCTGCCCAACCGTCCATGTGGAGGGCACATGGGAATCACGAAAACCTTGGAGAAGGTAAAGCAAAGGTTTTATTGGGTTGGTTGTCGTCAATCAGTTACGGAGTGGATTACCAATTGTGCTGAGTGCATTGCGGCCAAAGGGCCGAGATCCAGGTGTCATGGCCAGATTAAGCAGTATAATTCAGAGGCGCAATTCGAGCGAACTGCCATGGATGTAGCTGGTCCATTTCCCACCAGTAATTCAGTACTACTATACTGTTCTATTACTACTCAATATTATTTCAGTAAATGACCAGAAGTATGCTCGATTCCTAATTAAGAGGCTGAAACAATAGCGGAAGTATTCATCAACAACTGGGTAACGAGATATGGTCTTCCTATAGAATTACATTCTGACCAAGGAAGGAATTTCGAATCAGGAGAGAGCTAATTCAGGAGATGTGCCAAAAATTGGGTATACGAAAAACACGTACAACTGTGTTACATCCGCAGTCCAATGGCATGGTAGAACGATTCAATCGAACCTTAGAAGAACATTTAAAAAAAGTGGTAGACAAGTTTCAGAAAGATTGGGATACCATATATCCTTGTTTCTGATGGCTAATGGGTCTGCTATACATGAAACAACGGGGCAGACTCCAGCAAGGGTAATTTTTGGAAATGAACTTCGGTTATCGATTGATGTGAAGTTCGGAATTAACTCCAATGGTGGAAGGAAACCAACAATATACTAGAGGACGAGGTAAGAGAAATACATGCTATGGTGAGACAGCGCAAAAATTAAGTCAAAATACAAGGCAATGAACTCTAAGGGGATTGCTGAATGAGATTGGGTGTTGTTATATAACCCACAACGGAAGAAAGGGGTTAATTAAACTAACTCCTAAATTACACTGTAGTTGGGAAGGACTATACCAAGTTATTAAACGACTCAATGATGTAGTATATCGTATACAGACAACTGGAAGATCGACGAATAAATTGAAGGTAGTTCATTTAGAACGGCTTGCAGCGTATGAATTTACCAGTCATCGAAGCTGGTAGTTGCCGAAATGTTCGAATAGCGGTTCTGTAGGGAACTCGAATGTCAGAACGAAGCAGAATCGACGATAAGTTGCCTGAATCAAACAGATGGCGAAACTAGTAATTGCCAGAATGTTCAAGTGACGATCTGGTAGTAACGATCTACTATATAAGGGCTGCCGGAGTGACGGCAAGACATAGTTCAAATAAGAGTGTTGCCAAGTAAAGTGTAAGTGAGTTATAAGTAAGTATGAATAACAAGTAATAAAGTGTTAAGGTATTAGAAATAAAGAAAAGTGTATAGCCATTAAATTGGGACTTTAATTGAACAACCCAGTGATCGAACTCAGGGTAGAGTTTCAACGTGAATGACTAATTTAGAAAATCCGTTATAATATTAATTTACCTTCTCAATTTCCCGAATTTGAATTTCTAAAACTCTAGAGCTATTTTCCAAAAATGTTGCGCAACAAACAAGTTTTCAAATCTGGCTCCACCAAAATACACCATCCTAAAAGGTTAAAATGTTGTTGCGACACCTCTAAGCAAAAAGAAAAATTCACACAATTTAATACGTAAATGATGTTTTAATTATGAACTGGATCGAATAATTTGTGTATATTGGAAACTTGCCTTTATGCATAGCTGCCAAACGATTCTATTAAGCGTTTAATGAAGTAAGACTGCGTTCATACACGAAGACTTTTGTTGCCAAGACTAGTAGTTTTTCCGCGAGGGGGGACGAGCTACAGGCTTTGTGTTCTTGTTCATAACAGTCTGCTTCTACGCAATTCGGCATTTATTTTAATTTTGAAAATTTTTGAATGGGTGCAATTACGCTCGGTTTCAAATGAATATATAAATGAAAAAATAATAAAATGAAACATATCTTTATAAGCCTTTTAAATGAAACGTAAAAGGATTTAATGATTGATGATAAAGGATTGTCATAATGATAAATGATAAAGGATTTAATGATTAAATGAAACGTAAAAGGAATTTGATCTGAAAGAGTATGTCGAAAATTGCCGGCCAACTCGAGTCGTAGGTGTGAATACAATGAGCGACATGAAGAGAGAATTTCCCGATAATGAGCAACAATTGCCCTCGTGTATGAGTGCGATCTAAACAACTTTTGGTGTTCACAATTGTTCACTTATCTTAATATTCAAAAGAATTATGCTGTTTTATATTTGCTTATGGATTTGTTAATAAATGGAGAAATGTATACTGCTTAAAAAATTACTTTTAGCATATTCTGTACATGTCGAACACTTTGAGTTGGTACAATCTAGTTATGATAGTATATTAACGCTATATAGGAGAAGAAAAAGGCGAAGCTTGATGATTTTACAGCATTTAAGAAAAAAACAACTTTTGTGTCTTGAAATATTGCAGCAAACGGTATCTCAAAGACTATTGTGGAAATTGGTAAATCAATAGGCAATATGATAACAAATTTCCCTTTAATCAATAAACTTTCATTATTACAGAATCGGCGATCCCAATTCTGGGAAATGAATTGTTATCATAGTAATGACGAGTTTTTCAAGAAACATTTTCGAATGTCCCGAACTAGTTTTGACATACTATGTGGATTGCTCAACAAAATGAAAAGAGCAGACACGGATTGGCGTAAAGCGATTGCATTACCAAAACGTGTGGCTATTGCTTTGTTTACCCTGGGTTCGTCGGTAAACTACAAAACAATTTCTGAACTATTCGATGTTGGAATGTCAACTGTGTGTGCAATTGTATTTGAGTTCTGTGAAGAAGTGTGGAAAACTATGTCAACATATATTAATAAATTACCTCCGAATGACGAAGATCTAGCTGGATATATTGATGGATTTTGCAAACTTGGTCATCCCCAGTGCATAGGAATAATTGGTTGGTGATATATAAATTTGCCTCTTATCAATTATGATTTTTAATATGCTTTTTCAACATTATTCTAGACGGGTACCACATAAAAGTTAGGCCAAATGCGACTGACGCCAATGAGTACTTAAATAACAGGGACTGGTACTCTATTATACTTCTAGCGTTGGTGGATTACAGGTTTGAGTATATTTTATTAATATGTTGGTAAATATATTATCTACCTCTAATTTTACAGATGTCGCTTCTTATATGTTAACATTGGTGCTCCAGGACTATGTAATTACTCGCAAATATACAATGCATCGGCATTAAGAGATCTGTTAAATAATAATGAGTTATTAACAGAATGTAAGAAGGAAATAGATGGAGTCCAGATACCTGTGTATATTATAGGGGATTCAACGTTTGAGTTTTCCACATCTTTAATGACACCCTACCCATTTAACTCTTCTTTAACGGAAAATCAAAAAAAGTTTAATAATAAATTGTTATCATGCAAAGGAATAATAGATAACGCTTTTCGGCTTTTAAAAGCACGTTTTCGGCGTATAGGAATTGGTATAGACAATAGAAAAGGAAATGCTCCACTTATTATTCGGACCACCTGTATTTTACATAACTTTCTCAATGAAATAAATGATGATATCGACGATAAATGGTTAGAACTGCAACAAATGAATACAAATTGCCAGAATCCTACAAATACTGTCGTAGGTTGTGATAATGAATCCTCTGCCGCAGAGATAAGACATACATTGTGTCATTATTCAGGGAAATTTGAACCAGAGAACACATAAGCATAGAGAAGGTACAGGTTCGACAGCGAAGTAAAACAAAGTCTGAAAAATTTCAACGGGAGAATTCACCTCACGAAGTGGTAAATCATCTCGTGAAATATTAACATTTCATACATTTGTAACAGAAAGGACAATGTAATTTTCCGTTGTTACAATTCTCAACAAGCGAATATTAATGAAAAATCAGGGAGTGAATATCTGCTATTAAAAAAATTTTAATTACATTACAATTTTTATTTATATTATTATTTATAGTTAATTTATACTCAATTATGAATTAAAAAAAAGTGATTAAATCATATTATTATATTATATAATTATATTATATAATTTAATAATAATAATATTATTATATTATATAATTATATTATATAATTATATTATATAATTATATTATATAAAATATATTACTAATAGTGATGAAATAATTATTAAAAGATACATGACACATTTATTTAAATAAAAAAAAAAGTTATGTATATGACATCCTTATTGAGCCGAATATGCATGGAATTAAATTTTGTGGGGGCAAGTTAATTCTTTTTTAATTACAAGCAAAACTGTAATTAGTTAACTGTCATGGAAATCACTTAAGGGTGTGTCCAGGAAACGAGCTATTTCGACGGGGTCAGTCCATAAGGAAAAGGGTGTTAAGTGAGTTGGTTTCAAGGGGCATGCAAAGAGGTGGTTAGAGTCATGCGTGACTCTGTATGCTGGACATAAGTTAGGTATATCGGGGTGAATTCTGAATAAGTTGGTACCTGCTACAGTATCGAGAACGAAGTCGCGCAAGAGTCACTCTGGTTTCACACGCAACACTCCTGTTCTGCCATGGTGGTGGCTGAACTCCGAGGACACCATTCATTGGAGGGAGTCAGTACTTGTCGGAAGTTAGTCGCGTCCGAAGCTTGGTCGGTGAAGTGTTGTACTCCGTCGACGTATTGTAGGAATGTCTCCTTGATGTTTCTAAGAGGCGGTTCCGCACAGAGTAGGTGACTGCAGGGATTATTTCTGCGAAAGCAAACCAGCAGGAACTGCTTGGAGAGGAGTGCGTTGTGCTCCTTGACGGAGAGCATACGGGCTTCACTGTGTAGATTTTCGATTGGCGATATCAAGAGCCATCCTGTGATTATTTGGAGCGCGCTGTTCTGACAAGTCTCTATTTGCCGGCTAGCGGGTTGATCTTGTTACGGTTATGTACCCTGGTAATAATCGCAGTCGTATACGGAGTGAGATACTGCGTACTATCAATCGCAACACCAATATTTTTGGGTTGTTCACTGCCGGAATTTTAATGTCATAGACAAAAATGTTGAGGTCTGGTCTGTACTCCTTCGTCCATTTTGTGAATATGGTTGCTGTAGATTTTGCGGGGGAGAGTGTTAAGCTTCTCGCAGTGAAGAACCGCGAAAGGTCGTGGTGATAGGTTTTCACTTTCAAACACATGTTATCGATTCCATCGTCCGACGTCAGTATCGTATAATCATCAGTGCAGGAGGTAATGGAAGTTCCATTTGGTGGTAGGGGTAGTTTCGAGATATTCGGTATTTCTACCGAATTAAACTAATTAAACAGTAGTGAAAAGAGGACACCCCCCTTGGAAACCCCCTGTTTAATTCTTCTTCACTTTGAATTTCGACCTCGAAATAGTAGGGATGATTGAGCACCGCTCAAATAATTCATGGTCAATCTCTTCATCTCTGGAGGGAGCGTAGATTGTTTGATATCTTCTAATAGGGTTGTGTGACTGACTGTGTCAAAAGCTTTTGATAAGGCCAACGCTAGTAGGATAATCCTTTCGCAGGATGGTCTTTGATTGAGGCCACGAGTTATCCGGGCGTTTCGGACGTTAAGTGCTGTGGTGGTGCATTTTACGAATACCATGTTGGTGAACTGCTAGGCTCAGATTGTGTGTGAAAGTTGGGAGTAGCAAGGCCTCAAGCATCTTCACTATTGGGAAAGGTTGGGATTGGACCACTGATCCGATTTGTCTGGGCCGATGAATTTTGCTTTATTGATAACATCTTTAGCCTCCTCGTCGGGGAAAGTAAATGGTGTGAAGTCTTTTTGCATTTTGCGTAACACGTTTTTTTGCCTTATCCATCGAAGGGAAATGAATTTCAACCCGGCCATCATGTCTCTTCGGATTGGATAGATGTTTGATAGTAGTTCAAACTTCACTCACACCGGCGGAGAGGTTACAAGACTTCAAATGCTCCACCAATTTCGTTTGGTTATAGTGATTTACCAGTTGCCGAATCTAAAAATTTAGATCACTTATGCGGGGATCATAGGGTTCGACCTGGCGTGAGATGTCGTACTCGTTTGCTGAAACTAATTCTTGGGAAATGAAATTAGAGCGGATTTTAGCAATTCTTTCAGCAGGAATGAAGCGAACATTAGCAGCTGCGATTACCTTGCAGAATTGATGTTCGCCAGCTATCACGTCCGTAGGAATGGCAAGTGCGGTGAAGGTGCTCCCAGTAAATTCTGTGCAGGCGACTCAGTTAGCTTTATTAAAGCTTTAATATATTGAAGGTGCGGTTATCCACAGGAATAAAGTCGGGGGTTTCTCCATTGATATAATTATTGTTCTGATGTGAGAGTTTGCATAGGTCGCTAGGTTACGCTATTTATCAAACCACCATTAACAGTGGTAATAACTGGGAAGCATTTACAAGTACCCATAATTCTGTTGGGGTTTGGTCGTTCATTATGCAGAATGTCGATTCGTCTACCTGTTCCGTTAGCTACATTCCTCTACAATCATTCGACAGTCTGGAATGTCAAAGATCGCGTTGCGCGTTAAAGTCGTCAAGTTCCAAACGATTCTCACGAGCTCGAAAGGTAGTACGTTGTAGTTAAACTGGAGTAATTTCGTTTGTCTCTGTAAACTAAATGTGAATCTGGGAGTGAGGGAGTTGTGTATAGGAGGTGTTTGTTGCAGTTGTAGACCCGCGAAAACAGTTGCCGCACTGTGGTGTGATTTGGCGACGTCATTGAAGGCTGCTGCGGAGGCAGACTCCTACAGCAAGGGGCAACGTACGACACCCTCCACTTACCTCTAGTACGCAGACCGCAACACGTCGGGAAATAACACCAGCTCGGGCAGGAATTGAATCTGACTGTTTTGATGTTCCGACGTATTGGGTTCTGACACACGGAACAAACCGTTCGAGGAACCAAGAGTTTCCTATTGGTTCTTGCACGGGGATTGGAGCGGGAAGAAGGTTGGGGGTGCGACTGGTCAGAACGGGAACCATGCTGTTTGGCTGAGCTCCAGGAGACTGTTGAGATCCTTTGATGGTCACTCGGCACAACCTGTCGTCCACTCCCTGTGTGTCTTAAGCCCCGAACAGATCTTAAGATGGCTCCATCCATTGCATGTATTACACCTGACCGAAGTGGAGTTTGGATAGAGCCTTTTAGGGTATATGCAGCAGAAGAATTCCTCCGGGCCCGGGTTAGGCTCCACGCCAGCACGGATCAGACGGATATAGAGCAACCCTGCTGCTAGGAGTTGCTCTCATGATGACAACTTTACTTTTTACTTACGTTTCTAGACAGGTTAGATTCTCGAGGTTACAGCCCTTGGTCGGATAAGAAAATCCGGGTCAATTCCGGTATCGTAGAACCGGCTGGCTGGGAATTGTGCTTAATTGTGCAAAGAATTTACTGATATTTAGAGCTTAGCAAAAAAAGCAAAAATCTTACCTTCGCTGATTGAGTTCTGTGAGAATTGCCATATGATGGTAGGCTATTTATCTTCACATCTACTTATATATTTTACATTTCAGTTTTCTTAATAAATTAAAATCACTTAATTAAATTTGCTACTCAAAAATAATTGCATCTCCATTATAATTTATTTTCAATAAAAATGAATTTAAGTTGCTTTTCAGCTAGACATCTTACACATAACTTACACAAGGACATACTTATATTATTTTCTTGCGAATGCGAGCTAAATACATAGGACAACAAAATAATATTCGTAGTAAAATAATTACAAAAACATGTTCATTCATAAATGCAAAGGCATCAACAACAAAGCAAAGTGATTTCATGCATGCGTGTGTTACAAAAATGAGAACGATAATGATATTGATATTCTATTGGAATCAGCCCCTTCTTCTAGAGATAATGAAACAACAATTAAGGTGCCACAGTTTCAACATCTAATGTAGTATAAGTGGTAAGCACATGTTCATGTTTCGGACGATACTCAGGTTAAAAATTTGGCCAAAGATTTGTTACTAACACATATTTTATTTTTCTAGCATAGCTGTTTAGACAAATATGAATATTGATGCTTTTGTAATTTATGTCAAGCTGCGTGCCCTGTTGTCACCTTTCGCTTTGACTTCAGTGTCATCATCAAAATATGATATCAACCTTTTACCATCGTATAATTTGGAGGGATGCTGTTGTTCTCATGATGCTTGGAATTTTCGTTGTAACTTACATGCAAGTGTATATATTGTGGGGAACACGAATACCAGAATCGACAATAACTTGCCAGAATCAGCCAGCTAGCGAAATTCGTAGTTGCCAGAATGTTGAAGTAACAAAGTGCTAAGTTAGTTGAATTAGAAGTAAAGACAAGCGAATAGCCATTAAATGTTGACTTTTATTTAACAATCCAGAGATCGAATTTAGGATAGAGTTTCAACATAGACGATTAATCTAGTAAATCTGTTACAATTGATGCCAGAAGTGGGGCTGTCAAATAAAGCCCTATGAAAGATCATTTAAAAACTGGCTAAGTTTATAGTGCTGAAGATTCAACATCTAAAAAAGGAGCAGGAGCAACCTGTTTTGGCAGCAAATGGAATCAAATCCGAATTCGATCTTGGTTGCGAGAGGCTATGGAAGCAGATAACATTAATGTTGTCGAATATGTTTTTCAATCGGAATTAGAGGAATCGATAACGGAGATAGCAGAAGGAGAAGAGATTCAATGTTTTTCAAAGGTTATGGACATGAGCACGATTTTGGCTGCAATGTCGCAAATGTCAACACAGATTATGTCACAGGTCTCATCACAAATGTTGACACAATAATTCCAATTGTCTTCGCAGTTGAAACAGCAATTATGTCAATAGGCTCTGCCAAGGTAAAAAAAACCATTCTTTGTCGGCACAATTCCGTTCCAGGTTTTTAAGCTTGAGTTTGAAAAGACGGTAACAGCAAACAATTGGAACGCTGCTGCTGCATTATTTGTTGCATCAAAAGTGTTTGCAGCAGAAATTTTACCAACCAACCATTTCCAATTTCGTATCAAGTAGTTATGAAACGTTGACGGGTGGAGTATAAAGACGGCCATAAGAAATCCAATGAGTCTCTGCAGGAATTTGCTACGGATTTTGAGAGGTTACACAAATCCGGGAGTATATCGAGAACATAAAAATTCAGAGCTTTGTTAATGAAATACGAAATGAGGCTACGCGCTATGCTGCGTTAGCGTGTCTAAAATTGACGTTTGCAGAAACCGCCTGGAATTCCCTAACGTGCGAAATTGCATCTCTGCTTAGTAATCGAATATTTCAAGCTCATCAAGTGGAATTAGAAGAACACACTTCAGTCAATCAATTACTCGAAAAGATAGATAAAATAATGGAGAATGTTATCGAAACCAGTACGATAAATGATGGCGTAGTTAAATGTTTCAACTGCAGAAGAAGTGGTCATATTGTATACAACTGCAATACTGAATCTAACAGGTCCAATAATCCAACGGAACGCAAACGCGAAGCTGAGGAAGGCTAAGTAGCTTTCAAATTAAACTAACCGGAACCGAGATTACGACTTCTCTATAGAGCATCGCAAAGGTAGGAATCATGAAAATGTGGATGCGATGTCCCGCCGTTCCTGTAATTTGGAATGCAATCATTGCTAAAATGCTTAGACCAAAGAAGACATTATAGATATGGGATTAATGGCAATAACATCGACAGAAGACTGGGACCCGAAGGAACTACGAAAGTGTCAACGGGAAGATCCCGATTTGTAATCCCGACTTGTAATGGTTGGAGTGGAACTGAACAAACCACCAGCGAAAGAAGAAATACCTGCAAAGGCATATTTTACGCAGTGGAACGGTTTAAAGTTGGTGTATGGCTGTTTGCATCGACCATGGGAAAGCTAAAATGGGTAAAGCTAATGAGCTCTTATAATTATTCCGAAAGTAAGAATTCCCGAACTTCTCTACGAGCTGCACAGTGATCTATGTAGAGGGGACATGAGAATCACGAAAACATTGGAGAAATTAAATCAATGGTTTTCTTCGGTTGGTCTAGAGGTCTAGAGCGATTTCATTTATATTCAGCGCTAACCGATATGATGGTTAAGAAAACATATAATTCCTTTAAAATATCACACATATTGACTTACATAAATGGTTTAAGGTCAGCTGGAAAATCGGAAAATACTACATCGCTTACATTGGGGCTAGGTGAAGGTCTGAGCAGATGACATTTACTTTTGCCATTAAATCAAACTATGCTCCAGAACGCATTTCCAGTCGATATTGATTAACTCAAAATTAGACAGATATATCGGCATAGATTCCTCTAGAATAACGATAATTATTATTTGTAACATTTGGGGGGTGGGGTAATTCGTATATCGATTTTAGACATTTTTACAAATCTGAGTCATTATTATATATGTAAATGCTAAAGGCCACCTACTTCTTTAAGGTTGATTTACGTTCAACATTCCTCGCTTTGCTTAACAGTTCATACTTTGACATCGAAGAGAAGCAAACAATCAGAAGAGCAAACAAAGAAGGTCAGAATGAACGTTTTGCTTTCCTCGCTTTCCCTGATTTTTAATTATTTTGTGTTTCGTTATTTTCGTCTTAACAGACTGGGTAAGCTAAACTTACATACATATTTGAAAAATGTGTTTCGATTCAATTGAAAAATAATAGAAATAAAATAAATAAGTAATATTAAGTAAGGAAGGGCTAAGTTCGGGTGTAACCGAACATTTTATACTCTCGCAATGTGCAAGGATCAGAGGCGGGGAAATGTTTTCAGGTGCTGGCATAACTTTATATTAAAAAATGTTGCGGAAGAATTCAACATTCATTATTCGAAAAAATTGTCAATGGATTGCAATCATATTTGGTATCTTATTTACTTATATTACAGGTCATGAACTCACGTACTTTTATTGCTATATTTTGCTTCGTGCAGAGATATTTATATTAAAATCTACCAAATTAATTCAAAAGTGATATATGCGATATAAACTCAACCAAAGTGGCTTAATTGAAAATATTACACATTAGGAAAAAGTCAACCAGTGAAAAGGAAATCATTATATTAGGAATAAGCGGCTTAGACCATGATCTAGACCAATTTTTTTCACATTTAGTGCGAAATCACATTGTGTTTAAGAAAATCTATCCACTTAATTTCATTAGAATATCACACATATTGACCAACATAAACGGTTTAAAGTCAGATGGAAAGTCGGGAATTCTTATATCGGGCATTTTGGGGATAGAGGAGATCTGCACTGACCACATTAACTCTTTCCATTACTCAAGTATATTAGGGAACATGTTTTCACGCAATTTTGTGACTCACACAGTGACCGACATATTCGGCATAAAGTCTGCTAGAATAGCGAAAATTATTATATGTAGTATATGGGAGCTGGGATAATTCGTAGACCATTTCACACATTTTCGGCAGTAAACTGTGGTATATTCGATATTACACGTTCACTTAACTTTGCTAAGATAGATTACAGATTTACCGTTATGTATGGTATAAAGTGTACTCAGAGGTTGAGTGTGAGATAGGTATATGGGGGATATGGGAAATATTTATCCGATTTTCCCCATTTTTGACACTAGAGCACGCTATTATCATGGAAAGATAATCCTCCAATTTCATTATAATATATTATAGATTTCCCGATATTTTCGATAAAAAGTCAGATAGAGGCACTGAGGTCCTAATATACTTTCATATCTCAATTGCTGCTAGATTTATTTGCATTAAAGTGAAAGGATCAGATGAAACTTGAAATTGTCTTATATGAGAAGTAGGCGTGGTTTTTGTCCGACTTCGTCCGTTTTCACAGCGTGACATAAGAATGCAAACATTATGTCAGGCACCAAATTTTGTTGAAATCGATTAAGGCGTTCTTGAGATAGGGGATTTCTCCTGAAAGCGGGTGGTGCCACCCCCATTATCAAAACATTACACAGATTCCTATGCAACTCTTCCGTATCATATTTTCTGTAAGATTTAATTTTTCTAACGAATTCTCGCAATATGTTCCTACAGAGTATATTAGTTTTGTTCACATAACGGTTGTTTGTAACACCTAGAACTAATCGAGTTAGATATAGACATATATATATATATATATATATATAAATGATCAGGATGAAAAGACGAGTTGAAATCCGAGTGACTGTCCGTCCGCCCGTCGTACAAGTGATAGCTTGAGTAAAAATTAAGATATTTTGATGTAACTAGGTACACGTGTTCTTTGTCACCGTAAGACGGTTGGTATTGCAGATTGGCGTAATTAGACATCCGCCACGCCCACAAGATGCCATTAATCGAAAACAGATAATGTTCTATAACTAAGCAGCAAATTAAGACATAAACGTGTAATTTGGTATAGTTTAATATATATATCTCGGAAACCGTTCAAGCTATATCTATCAAATTTGCTCCGACTAAGTTTTTCCAGCACTTCCTCATATACTGAGAGTATGTGTGAAATCGGATAATAATCACGCCCACCTCCTATACAAAAGTTATATTGAAAACTACTAAAAGTGCGATAGCTCGCTGAACAAACACGTTAGAAACATTAAATCTTGCAGAAAGTATACGGAAGGTTTGCATAGGAGTCCGCGTAAAGTTTTTTGATGGGTGTGCCCCAGCCCACTTTTAGGAGAAATCCCATGTCTCAAGAACGCCTTAACCGATTTTAACCAGTTTTGGTGTATGACGTTATATTTGCATTCTTATATTACATTTAAAAACTTAATTTGATCAGTCCAGATCTTCCTCTATCCCAAAAATGCCCGTTATAAGGGGAACCGTTTATGTTGGCCAATATGGGTGATATTTTAATGAAATTAAGCGGATATGATTTCTTAAACACAATGTGATTTTGCGCTAAATATGAATGAAACCGCTCCAGACCGTGGTCTAAGCCCCATATTCCTAATACAATGATGTCCTTTTCTCTGGTTTACTTTTTCCTCATGTATCTAATATTTTCAATTAAGCCTTTTGGTTGAGTTTATATCGCATATATCACTTTTGAGTTATTTTAGTAGATTTTAATATAAATATCTCTGACACGAAGCAAAATGGAGCAACAAAATTACATGAATCTATGGCCTGTAAGATAAGTTAATAACATACCAAATATGATTGCAATCCATTGACGGTTTCGTCGAATAATGAATGTTGAATTCTTCCGCAACATCTTTAATATAAAGTTATGCCAGCACCTGAAAACATTTCCCCGCCTCTGATCCTTGCACATTGCGAGAGTATAAAATGTTCGGTTACACACGAACTTAGCGCTTTCTTACTTGTTTTTATTTATTTAGGTTCATTTGTAAAATTTGTAGATATGGTAACACTTATTATTTGTTAGAATGCACCCTTTTGTTATTGTGGGAATAAATCAAACTGGATGAAAGTTAAAATGTCGAATTAAAGCTGTTTTTACAATAATTAATGCAAAATAAATGCGTGAAAGCAATTTAGTGAAGTGTTAGTGTAGGAAAGTGCACGGTATATGTGTAAACTTAATTATGAATCGGAAGATTGCACGTTTAAAATTGTTAAATTTGTGAACTTTAAATAGAAATATCTTAAAAACTATAAGTTTGCGACAGCTATATGTATATATATATTCTTGATCTGGAGAACCTCCTCTATCCTATTCTAAAAATACCCGCATTCATTACTAAAATAGTTACCTTGTTGAATTTTAGCCTTGTGTTGGGGATGCTTATGTTTATGATTTCCAGTGAGATGGTAATAATCTCCATAATCTCGCCGTGATCATCACGTGAATGTGGATGATAATGTTGGTGGTCGTGTGCTGGAGCGGGATCCTTTTAAGAACTAAAATTTTCACTTCCCTCTGTTGAACACTTGATATCATTATTTTATTTTGAAATTTAAATCTGTAGGATTGCAATCTGTTAATAATTTTCGTGGTATACGCATTTTTTGGGTACCGTTATCTCACATGTTTTTTTATTTGCCCCTTTTTTGTGGTGAATATTTATTAATTTACCAGGTTAAAAAGAGGCTTAAATATAAACTTTATTTATTCTTGTATTTGGAAAAAATACTGGCTTCTTTAGGAACTGTTATTGGAAGCATGTGATTTTATATCGATTTCGGGGCAAAATCGGCCATCTTGAATACCAAAAGAAACTCAACCCTGGAATACCCTTGACAGTTCTGCACAAACCCCTCTCAGCAGTGGATTGTTTACGTTTTAAGAACTGATAGTTTTGCTACTACTGTATCATACTGTAAAGCTCGCTGTGTCGAAGGACTGATAACTGCTTGGACCGCGTTCATACACGAAGACTTTTGTTGCAACGACTCGTAGTTTGAAGAGTACCCATTTGCTCCTACTCGGGCAACACGCTTTGTGTTCTTGTTCGTAACAGTTTTTTGAATGGTTGCACTTGCGCTCGGTTCTAAATTAATAAGTAGAAATTTGTCCGAAAACTGGAGTAGCCCGTGTGAAAGCAATGAGCAGCACGAAAAGAGAATTTATCGACCTCAACGACAAACCATCGCAACAAGGAGTTCTTGGCAGAAATTTGCGCTCTTAACAGTTGCCCTTAACAGCTTTGCCTATAAATCGTCGAAAATACATATGTATTTTTATGTATGAGGATGCATACATATTGACATCGATTTTTGCAATTGATGGAAAAGTTTTCAGAATTGGAAAACATGGCTGACTTCGAAAACTTCAATTGCAATACTTATGAAGAAAGTATAATGTGCTGTAATGCATCCGAAATATTTCTGACATTGCCTCATATTTTGAATCACATTAACCCATACAGCTGATTTCACATACAACTTTTGTTTTGCTTTGCTTCAGACTTTAGCTTCGTGAGATAAGTGCGACGCTTGCTTTTGTATGAGTGTGTTCACAAAAAAAGTTTTCGAAGCGAAGCGAAGCAAGGTAAAATACTGTGCAAATTTCATCTTTCTATGCTTTGATAAACCGCTGTCGTTATTTTTACACTCTCACAACATGTTGCAACAGAGTATATTAATTTTGTTCACCTAACGGTTGTTTGTAATCGAGATAGATATAGAGTTATTTATATGTACGAATGATTGGGATGACGAGACGAGTTGAATTTCAAGTGTCTGTCTGTCCGTCTGTCCGTCCGTGCAAGCGATAATTTGAGTAAAAATTGAGATATCTTAATGAAACTTCATACACGTGTTCTTTGTCACCAGAAGGTTGGTATTGCAGCTGGGCGTAATCGGATTACTGCCACGTCCGCAAAATGTTGTCAGTCGAAAACTTATAAAGTGCTGTAACTTAGCAACAAATGAAGATATAAAGTGTAATTTGGTACAGAGAATAATAGCAGGGCGGGGTATCCGTGGGTAAAAAGTTTGGTAAAAGTGGATATGGCCCCGCCCCCAATAGGTTTAATGTACATATCTCACAAATAGTTAAAGCTATATCAACTAAACTTGCTCAGAACAGGTCCTTTTCTTACGCACACACAGTAGGAAAGTTAGTGAAATCGGATAATAAATAACCACGCCCACCTTCCATACAAATATTATGTGGAAAACTACTAAAAGAGCGTTAACTTGCTGAAGAAAGACGTCAGAAACATTAAATCTTACAGTAAACATGGTACGGAAGAGTTGCATAGGAATAAGTGTAAAATTTGGAAAACGAGGTGTGGTGCCGCCCACTTTCAGGTGAAATACCGTACCTCAAGAACTCCTTAACCGATTTCAACCGAAATTTGATACATGATATTCCATTTGCATCCTTATGGTACTTTGTGAAGTTTGGCGAAATTGGATAAAAACCATGCCTACTTTTCGTATAACACAATTTTAAACATAATCTGATTCTTTCACTTTAAAGTATAAAAATCAAACACCAATTAGGATATTAAAATGAGAGTTTGTACAAATAGTGCCTTGAATATATGCCATCTTTTGGGTAAAAATAGTCGGAATCGGCATTTAACCATATATAATAAGGATCACAGTGCCTATGGCTGACTTTATACCGAAAATATTGGTAAATCTGCGAGATATCGTAATGAAATTCGAGGTATATATTTCCATGATAACAATGTGTTCTTGTATCAAAAAACTGTTCGTCTGTGTGCTTAATATGGATGAAATCGCATCCTGCCCCTACCCCCCATATATCTAATATAAGAATTTCAAACATCCGGTGGGCTTTATACGATATATAGCGGCCAATATGTAGGATATCTTGGCAAAAATTAAGTCAACGTGTAAAATTTGATATAACATAGTTTAATGTCGTTAAAGTGTGGAATCCGTCTGCGAATTATCCCAGCTCCCACATACTGCCCATAATGATTTTCGTTATTCTAGCAGACTCCATGCCGAATATGTCGGTATCGGTGTGAGTTATATTCATAAAATTTAATGGAAACATGTCCCTAGTGTAGTTGAGTTATGCTAAAAGTTAATGCAAGCAGTTCAGACCTTCCCCTAGCCCAAAAATGCCAGATTTAATGATTTACGACTTTCCAGCTGACTTTAAACAGTTAATGTTGGACAATATATGTGATACTTTAATGAAATTAAGTGGATATGTTTTCATAAACATAATGTGGTTTAGCGCTAAATATGAATGAAATCGGTCTAGACTAATATAATGATTTCCGTTTCTCTGGTTGCCTTTTTGGAGTGGTGGTCCACTTTATTGGTGGAGAGGAGGGTGGGGATTAAGTGATCATAATTTGATTCAATTTGATTGAAATTATGATCACTACCCCATCCCCTTCCTCAGAGTATTTGAGTCCATTGCGGCGATGGCGATTTGAAGATTGAGTATGTTGTATGAGATTGTATGGTATTTGTATGGTATTTGTATGAGATAGTTTGGGGTATAAATGACAGGTTGTTTAGGAAGTCGTGGACGCTCTTTCGTTTTGAAGAGAAGGACTGTCCGGCGATTGAGACGGAAGTTTCAACGCGCGCGGCGTTCCAATTCTGATAGGCTATCCCAGCTTCGATATGAATTTAGTTCTGCGATGAGTGAATATAAAGTTATATTGGGTTAGGGTTAGGGTGTTAGGGTTAAATAAGATGAGCGGAGCAGATTTGTGTGAAAATAGGGACGATGTCTGAGGTCAGGCCTATAAGATCTGTCGCGGTCATAAGAGGGAGGACATCACATCTTTTCGCGTCGGTGACACTCTGTTATTGTTGTGGAGAGAGTATGCGAGGATTCTGTTAGGAGTGTTCTTTCCCAGGTCAAAGGTTAAGGCACCTTACGCACAAGAGGTACTTGTCCCTCCCTGAGATGATGTAGAGTTGGAGTACGCCTCTGGCCTGCTCAGGTCTAAAAGCTCCCTCGGTTTTGGTGCTTTAAACGGAGAGATGCGCGAAAGCTTGTGAAAGCTCATTCTGGAATAATCGGAGACCATTTATAATAAATGCTTGTGGGAGGGATATTTTCCACGTGAGTGGAAAATTGTTAGTTATTATTATAATAATAACTAACTGTTATTGTTATTGTTATTGAGTGGACAATTGTTGTGTTGTCCTTCTCCTGAAGTCTCGTGTTAAAATTAAGCGTGATTATGGTTCTTATTGGGGCACAGTCTCCTTCCAATGCTTGGAAAAGTACTGGAGAGAGTTATGGTTATGGCTTAAGGGCAGATTATCACAAGTTCGTTGACCGATTGTTCGGGTAAATGGGGTCGGCATCAGGTATGTGACGCAAGTTAAATACCTGGGGCTGACCATGAGTGATAGAATGTGTTTCACTCCACATTTGGTGAGTGTGAAGGAGTGACAGCAGGCAATCATAGGCAAGATACGACACATTTTACGGATTCATTGGGACCTGGAACGACGTGCTGTTCGCACCATATATAATGGCCAATTTGTGGCCTGCGCTGCTTATGGAGCTGTAGTATGGCGGGAAGCAGCCACGACGGTCGTGGGTTGCCGAAAAGTTCTCTACGCAGCGCATATGTTTGCCTGTTTTCCTGTATGTCGCACCGTTTCTATGGATGCGAAGTAGGTGTTGTTAGGTACGCCCCTTTTGACTTGATTATCATACAGCATGCTGTTGCGTTCAGGTATATTTGCTGCGGAATGTTGGATTTCCGGTGATGATGTGGAGAGAGAGGGATATCTAAAGGGCAGGAGGCTCCTAGATGATAGGGTTAGGAGTAGATGACAAGACCGTTGGGACAATAGGCCTAACGATTACGTGACTTACGGGTACATCCGGGACGCTAAGTTTGTTGGGGGTAACCCAGACCTCAGTTCTGTCTGAGTCTACGTTTCGTGCTTACACCGCATGGGCCTTTGAATGCATTTTTGTATCAGTGGCAACTATCGGATAGGTCGGAGTGTATCGCGGTGATCGCGGAATTCTCGATGTACTTGGATATTAGAAATCTTGAGGTTGTGGGGATTAGGTGGACAGAAGGACGGTTGGATGCTAGTGGAGTGATCTCCTTTAGTCGGAATGGCGAACAGTTAGGGTCGTTTGTATTGTTTGCACGTGAATTGCTTAAGCATGCGTTTAGCTGATAATTAGGGTTAGTTTCTTGTGTAAATGGTGTGTGTGCGAAATGTGTGTATGGGGTCCAACCCCTCGTCACCAGTCCATAGTTTCATGGGAGCTCAACGGGTAGTACTTTCCGCTACGTGGTCTGACCGGAGACTTAATTCTGGTACCACGGGGAGTAGAGCCCTTGGATTTCGCCCCAACCTGCTCATGCGGCTTGGCCCTTTGTAGTGGTTGTGGTTAAAACCCGAATGCGTGAAGAGCTGAATACATCGGACGTTTCCAGATGGCCTTAAACCGCTTATATAAGTCAATATATGTGGTATTTTAACATAATTAGTGATTTATAGTTTAGCGCTGAATATGAATGAGAACGGTCCAGACCTTGGTCTAAACCCCATACCTCTAATATAAGGATTTATGTCCCTCAGGTTGACTTTTTCCTCATATACTCAGCATATTAAGTTGAATACTTTGGGTTGAACAAGGCAGAAGAAGAATGGAAGGTTGAAGATATCTCAACAAAATTAAATAAGAATCTTTCGATTATTATTATGTCATTCGGTAATAAGTCATGGCTGTTTACCCTCCCGCAGCACTAATATCATGAATATATCTAATGCCAAATATGAATGCGATCCAATAACACTTTCGTCGAATAGCAACGTTTTTATACTCTCGCAACATGTTGCGTACAGAGTATATTCATTTTGTTTACCTAACGATTGTCCGTCCGTCCGTGCAAGCGATAACTTGAGTAAAAATTAAGATATTTTGATACGGTACGCGTGTTCTTTGTCGCCGTAGGACGGTTGGTATTGCAGATGGGCGTAATCGGACATATCAGGCTTTATCATTCAAACTTCCTCAAAAGAAGTTTTTTTAGAATGCCCTCATATACTGGGAAAACAAGTGAAATCGGATAATCATCACGCCCACCTCCTATACAAATGTTTTGTTGAAAGCTACTAAAAGTACGTTAACTCGCTAAAGAAACACGTCACAAACATTAAATATTACGGCAAATATGGTACGGAAGGACCGCATGGACAACGGGTGTGGTACCGCCTACTTTTAAGAAAAAACCATATCTCAAGAACTCCTAAACCAATTTCAACCAAATTTAGTACATGACATTATATTTGCATCTTTATGTCACTTTGTGAAAATGGATGGAATGGGATAACAACCCCACCTACTTCTCATATAATACGAATTTACATTTAATCTGATTCTATCACCTTAAAGTATATAAATCAAGCAGCAATTAAGATATGGGAATGAAACTTTGTACAAATAGTGCTTTCAAGATATGCCATTACATGCGTAAAAATAGTCGAAATCGGCATTTAAACTTTTCAAGCCCTCATATACCCAATATTAGGACCAGAGTCTATAGCTGACTTTATATCCAAAATATCGGTAAATGCATATGATATTATAATGAAATTCGAGTATTTTCTTTCCCTGATAATAAAGTGCTCTTATGTCAAAAATAGGGAAAATCGCGTAAATATTTTCCCTAGCCTCCATATACCTAATATAAGGATTTTCAACCTCCAGTTAGACTTTATAACATATATTTCGGCAAATCCGTAAAATATCGTAGTGAAATTCGAGGACTATCTTTCCATGATAATAGTGTGCTTTTGTGATAAAAATGGGGAAAATAGGATAAACACTTCACGTGGCCACCATATACCTAATATAAGAATTTCAAACATCCGGTTGGCTTCATATGACATATATCGGTCAATATGTAAGATATGTTAACAAATTTAAGTGAACGTATAATATTGAATTCACCATAGTTTAATGTCGAAAATGTGTGAAATCGGTCTACGAATTATCCCAGCTCCCATATACTACATATACTAATTACCGTTATTCTAGCAGGCATTAAGCCGAATGCCGAAGTGCCAGTCACTCTATGAGTTATCTTTGTAAAATTGCGTGGAAACATGTTCCCTAGTATACTTGAGTAATGGAAAGTGTTAATGCGATCAGTGCAGATCTCCCCTATGCCAAATATACCCGATATAAGAATTCTCGACTTTCCAGATGACTTTAAACCGTCTATGTTGGTCAATATGTGTAATATTTTAATGAAATTAAATGGATATGTTTTCTTAAACATAATGTGGCTTAGCTAATTAGGTAAATTTTAATATAAAAATCTCAAATGCGAAGGAAAATATAGTAAAAAAACTCCGTGAGGCTCTGACCTATAATATAAGTTAATAAGATACCAAATATGATTGGAATCCATTAACATTGTCGTCGAATAATGGATGTTGAATTCTTGCGCAACAGTTTTTAATTTAAAGTCATGCAAACTTGTCTACACCTGAAAGTATTTACCCTTCTTTGAGCCTTGCATATTGCGGGAGCATAAGATGTTCGGTTACACCCGAACTTAGCCCTTTCTTACTTGTTTAATATAAAGTTTTGCCAATACCTGAGTGTAATTGCCCGGCTTAGATCCTTGCATATTGCTATAGTATAAAATATTCGGTTTCACCCGACCTTTGCCTTCCTTTCTTGTTATTAATGTGTTTTTAGATGTTCACATTTTTAAGGATACATATGTATATGTAATATATTCATATATATAAATGTATATTTGTATATATGAAGATTTACCTACTTTCATTTCAATCGGAACGCTATGGGCCCTTTAAGAAAGTAAATTTTTCCGACAGCTCAATCCAAAGTTGGTAAATCCTTCATGGCTATGTTGAGACTGGGCCATTTTCCAATAATGCTAGATATCATTCTTTCTGTTCACTCGCAGTCCGCAATGATTCTGCAATGATAGCATATTTAATTATAATGAAATAAAACAAAATAACAAAACGTTCAATTGTAATGTTTTCTTACCTTTGTTTTCCATTTTGAATATACCTGATAACAGACTTATAGAGATCAACATAGCCATTAATCGATTGTTGG
Organism: Bactrocera minax; assembly: GCA_021498325.1. NCBI lineage: Eukaryota > Metazoa > Arthropoda > Insecta > Diptera > Tephritidae > Bactrocera > Bactrocera minax. The sequence continues at coordinate 73,736 of JAKEEE010000109.1, read as the reverse complement.
TTTTTTACTTTTTGTAATTGATTCACAACAATTGATTGACGTAAAAAGATAAAAAGAAAATTTAGATTACTGTTGTGCTTCCAAGTAAACATTCTTTTTTATTTTTATCTAAAATTATTCATTTCATAAACGTTAAGAAAATTTAATATGTGTTATCGATATATTAATTCTTTATTGAGGTTATGTATACATCTCTAAATAACGAGATGTAACAAGTGATTAGATCTGTTCGTTTTCACTTGAGAGATTCGCAATTATTTTGTGACTGCCACTTACTGAATCGCAAAATTGTGTCAAGTCACAAAAATTGTCTGTAAATCATTGTATAATCGCAAATTTAGAGAATTGTGACTATATCAATGTACTGAATTCCGATATAAACCTACAAGCGCATTTTAGGTACTTCAGGTGCCGAGAATAGTTGTAATAAATTGCTATAAACCCGTTATCATTGCATGGACTTTAACTGTCATTAAATTTGATGTAATGAAAACAACAAAAAACACAGTAACTACCCCAAAGCGTACAGAAACCGTTAAAAATATCGAGGTATTTATGCTCACACGTCACGATTTTTAAAATGAAGTAAGATTTGATTCCAGTAGTAAGAGGCACTACTGTGGCAACTAGCTTAAATCCTTCAGTTTTTATACAACATAAATTATGCTTGGTGGGATTAATGACTCTTAATCGTCAAATTAAATGAGCAAAATTTTCGAATGTATTTGTTTGGAATTGTTGCCACGAAACTTGTAGTATTTTGAGTAATATTTGATAATAGGGAAATTTTGAATCATCGGAGCTTATTTAGTTGTTTTTCTTTTACATTTGATGAATTTATTGCAAGTAGTTTTGGCTAAGTGTAAAATCACTGATATACACTTTGCGCATGGCAATAGTATAAATACTATTTGAATGGAAATAAAAAAGTTTTTGGCTGAACTTAATGTGTCAAATGGTTAGTTTGTGTCATGTATAAGCATTACCAAATTTCGTTTTTGTATTTCATTAAATTTAGCTAAGATTTTTAATATAAGAAATAGCATACTGCAGAAAAATACGTGGACAATAACTTCGAAAAAGGTAATTTAACGGTAAATAATATTTAGTGTTACTTATTTGAATTGTTGGGATACTAAAACCAATATTAGTACATGTAGCTTTTGAAAAAACGCCGACCTTTAAGCATGAAAAAAATTGCATTTAAGCTCCAACAATCTCTGAAATATTTTCATAAAAAAGCACATCAAGTATAAATCTCGCAGCATTGGTATGTTTTGAATCCTCAATTTTCTGAGCCAGTGAAATGCAGTGCAAAAGATATTGGACACTTGCAAGCTATCGTACGTAATCCACTATTGATTTTTCACTATAGAATGAATATGTGCATTTTTGCATTGCAATGTACTGCTTACAAATTATAATATGTTATATTATTGTCATTGTAATTTGCCTTGGCTGGTGCTCTATATCTATTATTCTGCCCCTTAAAACTTTTGTGACCAATCATATATCTATACTCGTACATATTTTTCTAATTTGTCCACATTTTTAAAATAAATTCTGGCTTAATTGTAATTATTTTGGAAATAATGGTCGATTTAGTACATACATATGTCCCTTTTGTACATATGCTGATGTAAACTAAAATATGTATACATATATATGTGACTAAATCTTCAATTAAATTTGAAATCTTGTTTATATTCATAGATGTTAATCTATACACATATATATATATATATAAACTTCCGTTTCGAAGTTCCGAAACTAACATTAAAAATCAAACCAGGTTTCTGAAGCCCCTCTATATCTTAGAGTTATTGTTTCAGCCTATAATATACATACATTTATTTTAAAAATTGCATGGTTTGAACTCACAAACATTACTATTTTTGTATTTTAGATTTTTTTCATATTCTTCGGAATGGATTAACGAACAACTACAAAAACTTTGCGAAATTATGCTGCAGAATGCAATGTACAATACAACATACATTTATTGATTAATGATTCTACTATTATAGGAATGCGCAAATTACATTTACTTTAGAAATTCTGCAATTTATCCTGCAAGCTTTATTTGTAAGCGGGTTTCTCATTCTGTTTACTGAATGAATTTTTTCTCAAATTTTAAGAAGAATAGGTGATATTTTCTTCCACATTGATAGGATGAGATAATTAAAAAAAAAGAAGAATGACGTATACACGTAAGGAGTAACACCATCTATCTTGTAATGATATGTATGTAATATACATAGAATATCTATGAATTTTTCACTAACATTGCAACTTAAAGCTAAAAGCAGTAAAGAAAAACGTCAGAAGCACAATTCTTTTACTTTACAGAATACAAATCAAGCATAATTACTTACCACAAATAGTGCCTTCGTGGTACGCCATCAGTCATCTAAAAATGGTCCAAATCGAGCTAGGATACCGAATATGACGTTCTCATTGCCTCTGGCTGATTTTTTTTTTTACTGAAAATAAAAAAAATTTACAATGTTTTTTTATATTGGGTATATTAGGAAAGGGTCAACCAGAGAATCGTAAATCTTTATATTAGGGATATGCTTAAGAAATTATGTTAAGCATTATGCTTAAGAAAGCTTTTGAAACTCTTCTTAAGTTTATGGGGTTTCGGGGTAATACTGATCCGGTTTTATTCAGTTTCAGGACATATTATTACCAGGAAAAGATGCCGCCTGGCTTTCAATAAGACTTTCACAAATTGACCGATATATATGGTATAAAGTCCTCCGGAAGTTTGAAAATCTCTATATTAGGTATGTGGAAGTTAGAAAAAGTATTTACCCTATGTTATACATTTAATGCACAAGGATACATTGTTGTGGCAGGCTTTCTCACATTTCGACCGATATATACGGCATAAAGTTAACAGAAAGTTCGAAAATTTTTATATGAGGTATATGGGCGCTTGGTGAAATTTTTATCCGATTTTACCAATTTTTGACATCAGGACACAATATTATATTACCAGACAAAGATTCGCTCTAAATTTCAATAATATATGTCACAGATTGACCGATATGTATGGTAAAAAGTCAGTCTATAGCAGACCCAGCATAGGCACTGGGTCCACATATTCGGTATCTGGGAGGTTCAAAAGTTATATTCCGATTTCTTAAAATTTTAGACGTGAGATGGCATACCTTAAAGGCACTCTTTGTGTAAAATTTTGCTCCGATATCTTCTCTGCTAATTGATTATAATAAATTAAATAATACTGTTAAGTGAAAGAATCATGTGGAATTTGAAACTGTGATATACGGGAAGTAGGCACGGTTGGATTCCGGTTTCGCCCATTTTCACACGGTAATATGAGAATGTAAATATAATGTCACACACCAAATTTGGTCATAATCGGAGATATAAGTTTCCACTTGTAGGTGGCCGGTGCCCCATTGTCCATATTTTACACGGATTATTATGAAGCCCTTAAGTACCATCTCGACTGTGCTTCTTTAATTTATTATATTTTAATGCTTCTAACGCGTTTCTACAGCGATTTAGCGTATGAGGAGGTAGTAAAATGACTTGTTCTGAGCAAGTTTGCTTGATATAGCTTTATTGGCTTGTGAGATATGTACATTAAACTTATCAGAGGACGCAGCCATGACCACTTTCTAAAAATTTTCAAACCGCAGATACCCTCTCTACTGTGATTCCCTGTAATTATAGCATTTTATAGGTTTTCATTTAACGGTCAATACCCAAGTTATCGCTTGCACGAACAGAGAGACAGACGGACGGATAGACAGCCACCCGGAATTCAACTCGTCTCGTCGTCCTGATCATTTGTATATAAGTAAATTTATATCTATCTCTATTAATTTGAGGCGTTACAGACAACCGTTAGGTGGGCTATGCTATTATACTCTGTTGTAACCTATTGCGAGAGTATAATCATGTTGTCATCATTCAACCAAATTGTAAATGGATCACAATAATGTTTGACTTAATCTATAGGTTAAATACTCAATTTGTTTCATCCATAAATTATGTTTCATGTCCGAAATATTTATATTAAAATCAAACTAAATTTCTGTATTAATCTCATTAGTATCATAATTTTTACTACCGAATGATTTAAAACTAATCGAAATATTCTCGCTTAGTTTTTTGTGATATCTTCCATTGAAATGAATATTCTGCGCTAAACGACAGCATTAAACAACATTATAGTTAACAGAAACTTTAATTTCATTAAAATATCATACAAATTGACCAACTTACGCGGTTTAAAGTCAGCTGGAAAATTGGAAATCACTATATTGGGTATATTGGAGCTAGGTAATGTCTGAGCAGATTTACTCTTGGCATTTAACTAAAGTATGCCCGAAAACATATTTCCAAGCATTTCTCCGAAAACCGGTAATTAGGGGTAAAGTCCACTAGAATTACGGAAAACACTATACGTAGTATAATGTAAGATCTAGTAAAAATAAATCCATTATTTTTCAATAAGAAAGATGCACCACGCTCTGGAAGGCAAATTCTCAAAAATGTTGATAAGGCAAAGGAAACCGTTGAGTCCGACCGTCATGTAAGCACTGTGGGTCACTTACGACAAACGTCAAGTGAAAAAGGTGTGGATCGAAACGGTGGCAAATTCAGGATTGACGGCCAGGAAGGTTTTGTTATGTGTTTGGTGGGATTGGTGGGATTGGCAGGGAATCATCTATTAGTAGCTGTTTCCCTACGATCAAACTCTTATTTCGGACATTTGCTATTAACAATTGAATCTTTGAAAGAAGAAATCGTCCAGAAGCGGCCAACTTTGGTCCATGGGAGAAGAATTGTGTTACATCAGGACAACGCATCAGGACAAGTCCACCTTATAGTCCGGACCTAGCACCAAGTGACTACCTACCTGCTCCTGTCTTTGACGAATGATTTTGCTGGTGAAAATTCATCTCAAGAGAAGCTTGTGAAAATCGTTTGTCCCAATTTTTTGCCAATAGGGACGAGGATTTCTATGATAATAGTGGATAATAGTGGCTTTACTTTCCAAATTACTTTCCAAATTACCTTCAAAATGACTACAAGTTATTAAACAAAACGGTTCATATTTGACTTAAATCGGATCATTTTAACTATTCTAAATAAAACCTTCAATTTAATGGAAAAATAATGAATTTCTTTTTACTAGGGTTTATATATGGGGGCTGGGGTAACTCGTAGATTGATTCCACCCATTTTCGCCACCAAAGTATAATATATCCAACATTTTCACTTAAATTTGCTAAAATATATATTACGATATAAAGCCAAATGGAAGTTTGAAAATATATATATCAAAATGATCAGGGTCACGAGATGAATTTCGGATGTAATTTGGTACAGAACAAAGAACAGTAGGGATGAACATCTGTGGTTTAAACATTTTTAGAAAGTGGGCATGGCCCTGCCACATAATAGGTTTAATGTTCTTATCTCACAAACCGCTAAAGCTATGTGAACCGAAATTGCTGAGGACAAATCCTTCTAGCTCCTCCACATACGGAGCGAAAATGGGTGAAATCGGAAAGTAACCACGTCTACAAAGTCAAGTTGAAAACTACTAAAAGTGCAGTAACTCACTAAATAAATACGCCGGAAGCATTAAATTTTACAGTAAAGATGGCACAAACGTGCTTCATAGGAATCTTTGTAAAAATTGAACAATGACTGTGACCACCCTCTTTTTGGTGAAATTTTATATCTCAGATACGACTAAACCAATTTAACAAACTTTGCTCTGTCTATAACATTATATTGACATCTTTATCTTACAGTTTAAAAATGGGCGTAATTGGACTACAACACAACATAATAATTATTTATATTCATATAAGAAAGATTCAAACTCTATCTGATTCGTTCACTTCACAATATATAAATCTAGCTCTAATGAAGATATTGGAGTAAGACTTCGCACAAACAGAGTGTTTAAGGTGTGCCACCTCTCTGCTAAAAATGGTCGAAATCCAACATTAACTTTTCGTGGTCCCATATATACGAATATGACGACCTCAGCGCCGCTCTCTAACTTTTTACCGAAAATATGAAATTATTATCTTTTCCTGGTAATAATATAGACTGGTGCCAAAAAGGATAAACTCAGGTAAGTACTTCGCATAGCCCACTTCCAGCTAATATGAGGATTTTCAAACTTCCGGTTAACTTTGTACTTTATATTTTTGTCAATATGTAAGATATCTTACGAAAATTAGCGAGTGTATAATCTGGGATATACTACAGTTTCGTGTCGAAAATGGGTCACATTGGTCAATGAATTACCCTAAATACCCTATACTAAAACTAATTATTTTCGTTATTCTAGTGAACTCATGCTGAATATATCGGTCAATGTGTTAATAATCATAATAAAATTACGTGGAAACATATTCTCAAGCATACCTTTGTTATATAATATAAAGTAGTTATATTAATATAAAGTTTTGTCAACACTTGAAAATATTTCACCGCCTTTGAGCCTCACAAATTGTGAGGGTGTAAAATGTTTGGTTACGCCCGAACTTAGCCGTTCCTTACTTGCTATTTTTTCTTCAAAGATAGAACAGTTTTGTACCCGATGGGTGTGTACCATTGTAGATAAAATATTTTTTGTATATAATATCTGTTTCATTCTAGACAACATTCTAGAACAAGAGCGTTTCTAAGTATAAATGGATGGTGATTTCTACTAATTTATGCATTATTACAGAGTAATCATGTAAACGAAGGAGTATTTGAACTGATTAACCATGAGTAATAATGAACGTAAGGAACAAGAAAGTGAACCCACAGCTTCTTTGGAAACACCGAAGTCGACTAACGTAAAGCAAGCAATAGATGTTGAAAATAGAGCAAACACCAAATATGGTAAGTGGTAAAATAGGTATGGTTGAGTTGCGTTGCTATGTATTTTTTGAAATTAGTTGAAGTTAAGCAACTAATCTTAGCAACATTTACATAGTTAATATGCAAAACTTTAATATTAAGATGCAAACTTCAAATAGAAGCAGAATTTAACTTTTATTATTAAAGTCAAATGTGGTTGGGATCATAGATGTTATTGTGCAAACCATTATTCGGTCTGAACATAGAGCTTCCTACTTTTCTTATTAATATTGTACATACTCGTATTTGTTGTTTCTATATATAATATTTACAGCATATCCTCTTATTAATAATTTATATTTCAGATAGGTCCGCCTCTAGAGAAGGGCCAACCAAAACGCTCCCCTCGAGTTCGGACTCGTTTGAAATAACAAGTTCAGTACAGGCTAAGTCCCTTTCCGTTCTTGATGATGGTACGACAGTTTCAATGAGTTTGAGTACATTGGCTTCAAAAGCCGTACTAAAGCCGAAGGAACCGATAAGAGTTGGTTTTTACGATATTGAGAAAACGATTGGCAAAGGAAATTTTGCCGTTGTCAAACTTGCACGTCACAGAATAACTAAAAACGAGGTAAGGTAGTCTGATGATGGTAGTGTAAAACATATATTTTATGTGTATTTATTTGCATGAGGCATATTAAAGAAGATATTATGTGGGCGTAAGCAGACTTGAAATTACATTAGCATTATTTACCTGCTTGGCAACAGCTTTTTGCTCTTATTTTGCTCAGTTCAGCTGTTAAAAATATGGAATTATTTTTATACCCTCGCAATACGTGGCAACAGAGTATAATAGTTTTGTTAACCTAATGGTTGTTTGTAACACCTAAAACTAGTCGAGATAGATATAGATATAGATAGACATATATCTCATATATGTATGTCAAGACGAGTTGAATTCCGAGTGACTGCCTGTCCGTTCGTCCGTTCGTGCTGGGGATAACTTGAGTAAAAATGAGATATCTTTATTAACTTCGGTACACATGTTCCCTGGCCCTCAGAGGCGATTGGTGTTGGAGATGGGCGTAATCGGAGTAGGGAGGGGCATATGTGGGTTGAAAACATCTGAAAAGTGGACAGGGCCCCTTAACAGGATTAACATTTATGTAGGTTGTACATATCTCACAAGCCACTAAAGTTATATAAACCAAACTTGCTGAGAAATCATTTTTGCGGGACCTCCTTAAATGGTGCGAAAATGGGTGAAATACTATTAAAACCACGCCCGCTCCTCATATAACGGTTATACTGAAAAGTGCGTTAACTCGCTGAAAATACATGCCAGAAGCATCGAATTTCACAGCAAAATGGTACTTAATGGCTCCAAAGTAATTGGTGTAAAATTTTAACAGTGGGAATGCCACCGCCCACTTTCAGGTAAATATTTATATCTCGCGAACTACTATACCAATTTCAATGAAATTTGATGTGTAGTATTATATTTACATAACTATAGTACAGTGTGAAAATGGGAGAAATCGGAAAACAAACACGTCTACTTCCCATATATCACATTTTTTAATTCACCTTTGCAGTATATAAATCAACTAGCAATAAAGATATCGGAGCGAAACTTTGCTCAAAGAGTGCCTTGAATTTCAAAAAACCATCTCACATCTAAAAATTGTCGAAATCGGATTTTAACTTTTCAAGTTCCCAAATACCGAATATGTGCACCCAATATCAATGGCAGACTTTTTATGAAATTATAGGTCAATATTTGAGATATATTTTTGAAATTCGGAACAATTCTTTGCCTGAAAATATTGTGCACTAATGTCTAAAATGGGTACCTTCGGGTAAATACTTCACCTAGCTCCCATATATCTAAAATGAGGATTTTCAACCTTCCGGTTGTTCTAAAAATTTATGAAAGCGGGCCAAAACTTCCCTTAGCCCCCATACAGCTGATATGGTAGTTTTAAAAATTCCTGTTAGCTTTATGCTGTGGACATCGGTTAAGGTGTAATTTGTCCTAATACAATTCAGGTTACGTCCTTTTCCGGTAATAATGTGTCCCGATGACAAATATTTTTAAGATTAATTTCTAATTTCTAGCCCTCATTTACCTAATACGAGAATTTTGAAAATTCCTTGTATAGCGGTCAATATGTAAAGCATCTTAGAACAATGAAATTAAGTTAGAAAGATTAAGAAAAGAAAAATTAAGTAGAAAAATAAAATTAAGTTAACGTATAATCTTGAATATGCCATAATTTGGTGCCAAAAATTAGTGAAATCGTTATACGAATTACTCCATCCCCATATGTAACAAATAACGATTATCGTTATTTTAGTGGACTCTAAGCCGAATATGTCTGCCTAATTTTGAGTTAATCAATATTGACTTGGAGTGTGTTCTCGAGTCCACTTTTGTTTAATTCCAAAAGTAAATGTTATCTGCTCAGACCTTCCCCTAGCCCGAAATAGTGATTTCCGACTTTCCAACTAACCTTAAACCGTTTATATAAGTCAACATGTGTGATATTTTAAAGGAATTAAATGTTTTCTTAACTATAATGTGGTTTAGCGCTGAATATGAATGAAATTGATCTAGAAGTTGGTCTAAACCTTAAACCTCTAGTATTATGATTTACGTCCCTCTGGTTGACTTTTTCCTCATATACATAGTATTTTAATTTCATTCCTTAGGTTGAATTTATATCGCAATTATCTCCATAGAAGATATCTTCAAAAAATTACATAAGAATATTTCGAATAATATTATGTCATTTGGTAATAAATAGTATGGCTGTTGTACCTTCCCATAGCACTAATATCATGAAAATAGCTGATTTGTTTTAATTAGATTGACTTTATGAGATTATAACCTAACTTTAAAGTTAATATGATGCCAAGTATGATTGTAGTCTATTCACAATTGTATGGAATAACAAATGCTGAATCCATTTGCAACATTTTTAATATAAATTTTTGCCCACACCTGAAAATATGCCCCGGCTTTGATCTTTGAAAATTGGGAGATTATAAAATGTTCAGTTATACTCGAGCCCTTCCTTACTTGTTTATTTTAAGATTGCTTTAGTATATTAGTATTTAGTATTTAGTATTGCTTATACACATATATATGTATATAAAATAACAATGTTCTAATTGGAGTATTAGGCCGCGTAAATGAAACGTGCAAGTATTTGAGAAAAGTTAGAAGTTGCCCGAAGCGAATGGCTCTCTGTGATTGCCAAGACCAAAAGATCCTTTGAGGGAGCATCCTGTATAAAGCATAAAGCCTGCGTTTAGAGAAATGGATAACAAATGACAGAAAAACAAAATGCTTTGTTTTAATGCTGCAAGGTGTTAAAGTTACTCCCTCCATTGAATAATATCTGTCTTGGATTGATAGGAAAAATTAAAAATTATTTCTCTTATTCAAAATTAAGTTATTACCTATTTTATTCCAATGGGAGTTTCACAAATAAATTCGAAAAAATTTTTAGAAAGTTGTCAAACACTAATTGATACACTCTTATTTATATTGCTGCAAGGAACACTCTTAAATTTATGAATTGGGCTATGGGATTTGGATTGTTTGATTTACCATGCAGACTTATCAAAACTATAAGTAATTACATTTTTTATTAAGGTCGCTATAAAAATAATCGACAAGAGCCAGTTGGATTCAATAAACTTGCAAAAGGTCTACCGTGAAGTTGAAATAATGAAACGTTTAAATCATCCACACATCATCAAACTCTACCAGGTAATGCATACAAGTGTTTAATAAACATGTATTAAATACTAAAAAACTGGATTGAAAAATTAGAATTATTTTTCTTTTAAATTATTATTTTTAATTACACTCCATAATGAAAGAAAAATATAAATCTATATATATAAAGTAGATATAATATAATTCCTTTATATAACTACACCTACTCCCATCGAAATATTTGCATAAATATGCGCGGTGTCATAAAGTTACACTAACGGTTAAATTTAAATATACAGAATATCTGTCAATACGATGGTACAATCACCCAGACATGTTTGCCTGAAAAAAATAACGTTTTCATTGCGATTTTCCTATCATTTTTCCTTCGCCACTAGAATTATTTATTTGCATGGCCATCAGTCTTGAGTAGTACAAAGAAAGAAAAAAAGGTAAATAATAGAAAGCAAAATAAATAAATATAGTTGGCCACTTTAGATCGTTTTTTAATCAAAATGTTATGAGAAATATATTTTTCAAAACCGAAAACGTATACCATGCAAAAAAATTAACACCAGCAGAATTTTCATAAAAAAAGCTGAATATAGTAGTAAGGTAAGTATCATAAGGCCCGAAAGAGAGCCATATGCTCTTTTAATAGGTTAATCGAAAACGACTAGGTAATTCGAAGTACACCGATCGGCACAGGAATATGGAGAAAATCCAAATTATGAGATCATGTGTGATACTTTGGCTTTTAATGATGTAAGATAAAAGAGACGGAGAAATCGTTATAAAAATCTTTGTAGTTGATCCCTCAAGAGTTGCGTCATTGGTTACTTTTAGTTAGTTCGACATAAGCCAATGTGTCTCTGGGCGGAATATCTTATAGAATGAGATATAGCTATTTCAATATGTGAACTCGTAAATTTGGTTTTCTAATTTATGGAAATTGCTGTGTTTTTTGCAACGTGTTCCGAGAGTATAAAAATCTATTTTTATAAGTGATTTGTTCAAAAACGTGATTTGCTTTAAAGGTTAGTATAAATACATACAAATGCATTAATTAAGGTTTGTATGGTTACTTTAAGGTATGTGTCTCAAAACCTCACTAGATTATGAAGAATTTTTAAGCACCGGCAATAATTCAATCAAAACAATAATAACAAATTTCAAACAAAAATTTTTACCGTTAATTATAGTCATCCTGAAAATTAATAAAAAAAAATAAGAATTCTTAAGGGATATAATTGTTATACATTTTTTTTCAGGTGATGGAAACGAAAAATATGATTTACATTGTATCCGAATACGCTAGTCAAGGGGAGATATTTGGTAAGTATACATGATATATGCATGTATGTATATTAAGCATCGCATTACCGTAACATGTTGTTCATATTAAAGCGTTTTAATTCAGATTATGGCTGTTTGTAACACAACTGAAGATTTGTTTCTTTATAGATAGGTATTGCAAAAGAGCCAGCCAACGAAATATATGGAATTTTAAATGCTAGAGGCAAACTGAATGCCCTGACCTAATTTCCAACAATACGTTGTTACTTACACTATTAGGGTATATATTTCTACAATTTTTGATACTCTCACGATTGACTTCTGCCGAATTTAACTCTTCCTTACTTATTTTATTATAAATATGTGCAGATCACTCCAGTTCTTTCACACTCTTTAAATCTTCCAAGTTCCTTTTCTTTTAATCTTGCTCCCACTCATTTCTTCATTATAACACTTTCTATTCTTAAATTTCGTTGAACTGCCTTATGTTCGGTCCAATCTCTGTTCAAGTAATGTAGAAAACAAATTTCGTAGTATTTCACTTATTATTCGAAATAATATTTTTTCCTACTGGTAATTTTTTTAGAAAACCGCACAACGATTTTTGATCAACTAACACTATAGCAGGGGGCTGATAAGGAAACCACATTTGTTTATCGAAGTTTGATTTTATTATTCATTATACATACTATCAAGGACGATACGCCAATTATGGCAATCTGGATCAGGAAAGATCGATGAGGCCAGATACGGGGAATACGGTGGAATTCGATACCCAATTCCTGCAATTTTGTGATTGTCTTCATTGATTTTGACACTTTGCGTATTTGTGATTTGTTTGATCGGTCGATTGTGAGCTAACATCCTCTTTGCACTGAACTTTGGCATACCCAAATATTCTTTAATGATATGTACATTCCTTTCAGAACTACAAAAATGTGGATTAAATTCTAGAGTCAATCCCTTATAGAAATTACAAGAATTTTCCAGGTTGTTTGTATATATAAAATATCAATAGAAATCTAATTAAATTGAACATGGAGCTTGTTTTAAACTTTTTGTTAGTTTTGTCAGTTAACAAATTCTCCAGATATTAAAACTTGTTGCTGTATTCTTTAATCAAAATCCGATATGTGGCGTTTAAAAACCACATTAGAGGATGTACAATTTTACTTAAATATAACTGATGACATTTTAATAAAGTCATATTTTCGAATTTTCTTAGATTACATAGCAAAATTTGGAAGGATGTCCGAGGGCTCTGCAAGAAATAAATTTTGGCAGATTTTATCAGCGGTAGAATATTGCCATATGAAAAATATTGTACATAGAGATTTAAAGGTACACTATTGAATTATCGCAAATCAGAAATGCAATCGAAGCAAATTCTTTTTTAGGCTGAAAACCTCCTACTTGATATTAATATGAATATAAAAATAGCAGATTTCGGATTTTCGAATCATTTTAAGGTTGGTGAGTTGTTAGCAACATGGTGTGGATCACCTCCTTACGCTGCGCCTGAAGTTTTCGAAGGAAAACAGTACACCGGTCCGGAAATTGATATATGGGTATTAATGCTAATTCCAATTACATATATACGTGTGCGTGTGTATGCGTTTATTTAAACCAATCTTTGCAGTCACTAGGTGTGGTACTATACGTTCTTGTTTGTGGGGCGCTGCCATTCGATGGATCTACATTACAGAGTCTAAGAGACCGAGTGTTGTCAGGACGATTTAGGATCCCTTTCTTCATGTCTTCAGGTAAACTACTTATTCATGGTTTAAATTTTGGAGCTTAATCTAAAATCAATTTATTTCAGACTGTGAACACTTGATTCGAAGAATGCTTGTTCTTGATCCATCGCGAAGATACACAGTCAATCAAATTAAAAATGACCGTTGGGTTTCCGGAGAAGCTCGCGATACCTTTGGTATAACACAATGTAACGTTAATATGGACGGAACCTCAAGCATTGAACCAAATGAGGACATACTACGGATAATGTCAGATTTTGCGGGAATACCACCAGAAAAAACCAAAGCAAGTTTGAAAAAAAACAGCTATGACCATGTTGCGGCAATATATTTATTACTTCAAGACCGAGTCAATAGTAAGAAAAATATCCAAGAATATTCAAAACGTTTAAGTGATGATACACTGCCACGTATTACATTAATGGGATATCATGGATCTTCTAAAATACTACATAAAACTAGACCTTCGATCGATAAACAACGAGTGAAGCAAACGTATGCTATAGTAAAAGAAAAGACAACAATATCATCACTGCCAAGTGTAGACGAAATGAAATTTGGTAGTTTTCCAACGAAAATTTCCCAAAAAATCGTTGCCGATTGTGATAATATCCAAGTCCACGAACATAATAAAAATTGTAGTCCCACGACTACTAAAAACTATGACCACAAAGAAGCGCAAATAAGTCAATCAACACCAAAAGGAAGACCGACAGCTATTAAGATTTCTCGTTTAATTCGGCCCAACATAAGTTCAAACCAACATCCAATATCATCGTCATATAGTACAGACAATAAAATATCGACTGTTAGTGAAAAATATCGCCAAGAGAATCTTGTATCGAATGAACATTTAAATGGTTTATTGGCTACGTCAAGTGTTATAAACGAAAGTCCGTCTCACTTGCTCCATAAAAACTTAAGAGAGTGTATAATTAAGCAAAGCTCAGAGGATTGCCGACTCCTGTTACAACAAGTAACTTTATAACTACAGTTTAAAAAGACGCTCATAGATTAATCATTCCCTTAATAGTCACCTAGTAACTTTAGTGCTATTGGTTTGATCAGTCAAAAAAATTAGCGAGTTTTTAAATTATTTAAAGCGAAAAAATATTTTCACAATCTTTTTTATAGGCCACTGCCATTTCAGAATCTAAGACATATGCTAATAGTGAAACAGAAATCGAAAGCGATGGTCAGGCTGAGCTTAAGAACAGCTCATCAGCTGTAAAAAAAATGTCAAGCTCAACTAGTTTCGATTGTTCCTCTAGCGGACAAAAAGCTAAGGCGAATTTTCATTTCAAAATGTCGAAAGAAGCAGCTAAACTTTTCCAAACATTACAAGAAAGTCCACTTCCCATAGAGGTGAGTATTAATTTTAGTAATTATTGGTAATAAAACTAAATAAAATAAAATTGTGTACATGTTGTTTGACACTTACAAACATGAATGGATTTACCCAAACAAACGCCAATAAGCCCAAGTATAATTTTATATATAAATGATAAATTGAAATAAAAAATTTAAAACTTTATATGAAATTCATAAAAATGTTTAAAAATTTTGTTTGAACAAAAAAACGCTTCAAACCATTTATATCTTAAATGCTTTTATATGTTTTAAAGAAACCGGAAGCCACTGAGCCGACATCTAATAAATCAAATTCAGCCATAAATAAAAGTGTCTCCCAAAGTATGTCTAAAGCTCAGAACGGTTGCAGCTCAAAATCTTCGCAGACTGATTCCAAATGCAGGTAAGCATTGTAGGGTGGTATTTCCTTTAGCATATACACGAAAATCAGGTGAATGCAAATTATTTAAAGGAAATTTTGTAACGAAAAGTGTGCATCTCGACTGAAGTCAACAAAAATAACCACCCAATGTAGCACAAGTACTGACGAGGGTTGTGAAACGGATCACGCAAATGAAGTGAGAGGTATGCAATTACAAACCAAATATTTACTATTTATTTCTATAATCTCCAATACATGTGAAATGATATGATACAATATGAAATTTTAAGGGAAATCCAGTATAATAGATAATATATTTTTTGACAAATAAACATCAAAAGTACTTTTAATATATATGTAAATGTATATGTACATACATACATAGTACATACATATATAGTACATATATGTACGTATTGTACACTGTAAAATTGTATTTTAGCTCTATAAGGGAAGGGAAGGGATTAGTCTGCACTTGGAGAGACGACGAGTTGAGCAAACAAGTGATGTAAATCAATTAGGCTGACACCCACACACTCCTTTATATTGAGGTCATTTGTATATCTCTTCTGTATCGTTCATATACATATTTCCTAATAAGGAAACAAACCTAAAATGGAGTGGTTACTCGAAGTTGGTTTCTGTAATGATAAAAAAAGTCGTTCTGATATTAATTAAATATGAAGTCGATTTAAAACTAAATTTGGGGTAGCGCAAAAGTTGCTAATAATTAGTAACATTGCTTGAAGTTAAGATTGTTGGAAAAACATGTTTTCAAAAACCCTTTAAACCACAGGGAATATATTTGGAAATACGCTTAAGTAAATTATTTAAGTACTTATCCAAACATCTCATCATCTGGTAGTAGATTGAAACATGGAATAAAATGAAAATATTCCAAGAAAAACATTTTCTTAGCTATTTCATTAGCTGTGAGAATTACACCCAGCCATGCAAAGTAGGTGCTTTTGAAAAATTAATCAAACAATCAACAATATTACAAATATACAATAATATCCCAAATTTAATTTATATACTTTCGTGATACAGATATGTATTTGTTTAGTTATACATGCACGCATTAGATGTACACTGTGAATGTCTCGCGAGAGTATAAAAATGGTCGAAATCATAACTTTATGATAAATATCTTGGGAAATAAGTATGGTATTTCAATAAAACTTAGTTTGCGGTTCCTTATATATTGAGCTTCGGTGCCAAAATAAGTGAAATTACTCATTAACTTCAATCATACAAAACGGACTTCAGCCCGTCCGGATACATTTACTGTGGATATTTCCTACTATATCTTTCTACTATTAAATTCCTTTTTTTAAATCTAAAGATTCGGTATCAAATACAAATAAGATCGCTCCACAGTCGTCCGATATATCTTCTATATACAAAAATATATCTGGAAATTCGATATGTATAATGAATTTCTGTTTCCCCCAACTAACCATACCCCCAATAACATAACTTTATGAGAGGCAGTGAGAACGAATGAAATCCACCATACAATAAATTGTCGTGCAAGTGGCCAATTTTGATATGGAAATATGCGACATTATTTGTTTAAGTTTAATTTATAGGAAATCAAAAAGCGCGGTGAATTACTCATTTCATATATCTTATATATAAATAGTGTATGTTTGTATTTTTTACACATCTTCATTTAATATACTTTTTATAATTTCCCAGATTGTTCGCAATCGACGTGCGATCTAAGTCAGCGCATGCAGTCTTGTGCTAGCAGCAATTCATCGAGCGGCGTACTAGCAAGTTATTCTAAAAGCTTGAGCCAAAACCTTAGCCGTGGATCGTCAAACAGCAACTGCTCGGTATTAGAAGGGATAGATCTAAACATCGCACCTAGCATTGACCTGGCAAGCAGCTTGCCATCTTGCGCCAGTAATACTACCTTAGCTACCGTATCAGATCAGATGTCAGATCGATCCATTTATAATAGCAATAATTCTTGTTTTCAAATACCCGTCTCAAGTAATTCTTCGACATTGTGTGGAACGCTGCCCATGGATTGCGTTGATAAAAGGTCTCCAATACATTTTAGGTACTTAATTAAATAAACATTTCGTAGAATAGAGACCCAATTTTGTTTTTTATTATATTGTAGGGAAGGTCGCCGGGCAAGCGATGGTCTTGTTGCTCAAGGATTTGTGAATTCAATGACAATTTTAAATTCTGGCATTGGTTACGGTAGTTACCGTTACGATACCCGAAAGCAAGATTGCTGGTTGGAATTGCAACAACTACAAAAGGAAGTTATATCACTTAAGTCTAAATATCGTAGCCATAAAGTACCTCTAGACGATGGCGGCAATTATCAATTTCACAGTAGTAAATTTTACTCAATTCCAAGTAGACTGTCATTAGACTTGCACCACCAGTTCGTACAATCTCCGCCCACTCCGAGAACTCCACATCTAGTACGTCCACAACATAATTTCGAAACTATAGATTTTCCTGCGCCATTTATAAATAATGTACGCTTTGATGCAAGTAATCTGCCTATGACTACTCCCGTTCGTGCTGATATGACGCTTCTTTGCAACATGAATCCATTGGTTATACAGCGACAGCCACTCCAACAACAACTACTACAACACAGGCTATTGCAACAAAAACGACAACTATTACAAAAACAATACGCCTTGGAGTCTCATATCTCACGGCAACAGCTTATGATGCGTGAACAATCTTTCAAACCAGGTCCACCACAACAAGTTGTTGACCAAGGCTTACTTGCAACCAGCTTTGAGTCTGCAGAATCATGCCCACCTAGCGATATTTTTATAAATGGCATGAACGTCTTAGAACGGGATTCAGCCAAGTTCCAACAGCCATCAATAATCACACTGCCTTATGGCCCAACGATTAATAACTACATGAAGCCGTCTTATATAAAACAGCAAACCCAAGACTTTTCTATGCTCACAATGCCCACTAAATACACACCTCCGTTAAGTAGACACGCGTCAGAGACTTGGAGCTCACTTCCAACATCTGTGAACAGTAGTCAATTGAAAAAATCAAGTAAATTAATGGAAAACGGCGGACGCTTAGCGCCACAGTTTCATGCAAATGTAGGTAAACTAATGGTGAAAATCCTCTAAGGACAACAATATGATCTTAAAATAATAATTCATTATACCATGATATTGAGAAATTATTGGAAAAAATATTACATTATTATTACAACGCCCCGAAAAGGTCGATAATTTATATGCATAACAGGATGAATAGGTAACAATGGGGAATATGATGAATGATTAACTCGGGAATGTTCAAATCTATAAAAGGAATATGAATATTTTGAAATTTTTTGAAAGCGGACCTAAGCTTTCTTCTTATTGAAAATTTCTTATAACCTCATTGTAGAGTTTGTGCATGAATCAAATCAAACGACAACTTCACGATACGTTCGACATAATAAAATACTTTCTTTTCACTAAGGACGTTAATCTTAAATTAATTGCTATACTTTAAACCATACAAAGTAATCGTTGTCCAGCTATTTCCTGGAATTCGCCACAAGTTCGATTTTTCTAGAACAGAACTTCGTGAATCCGAATTATATTTTTGAAATTCGTAGGTGACATGCACTGAATCCATTCGAAACATCAAATCAAATAAATTTTCTACAATACGTTGTTGTTTGGGGAAGATGCTTAAAAAACAACCCTCACCGATTCAACTTCGGCTACGTCATCCACAGTAACCTCGTATTGAATTTCTTTCTTTGAAAACGTAGTACGGAGGCGGATGATTATATTTATGATTATTTTGCCTTTGCTTCCTTTAATGAACTTACCAAAACTCTTGTTATTTTTTAATATGAAACTGATTGTTTAACACACTTACTGGGTGAGGCTCTAATGCAGAAGGATAACTCTTATTTCAAAGAGTTTTCTTTTGAATTTTTTTAATCTGAAAGTTTTTACTAAACAATCGCACAAGCCACGGAATTTATTAGATACTTAATCAAACGGATAGATACTTAATCAAAATTAACATTGTAGTAAAAATATAACTATTTCAAATTTGAAAGCTTTTTATTTAACAGCTGATTCCAATAACGAGTGTTATTCATACTAGAGTATGGTCAAAAATTTCGAGTTCTCATGGTGAGAACCCCTCCGTAGTAGAGTAATAATCAATAAATTTAGTTTTTAAAAATATATACATATGTCTGTATACAACTACAGCTTATAACAACACTTTCTTCCAGACAAACGTTTACACATCGAACTGGCAAACCATCATAAGGCCCCTCAGTGAAAGCCCAATTCTGGAATTAGCTGAACATTTGGAGTCTGTATGATCATTACATAATTAAACAATTTACGTAGTTAATTCGTATCGGAAACAAGAACAATAAAATAATATCAATTATATAATTGCATTTACACTTTAATACTAATAGTTATTCTTGTAAAACTATGCATAATATTGCTTAAAATAAACATCGACAGTTCTTATAAATTAATATATATATATATATACTCGTACCTACTATGTATTTGTGTTGTTTACATACGAAATTTAAACGTTACCATATCTTTATTTAAATATCTTCGTAATTCTAAAATATTTTTGAACCACTTATTTATTTAATTTGGCAAAGTGTTTTCCGAGACTCGAAAATTAAATAAATTTTTTTAAACTGCATTTGCAACCTGGTGACAACGTACGTAGCGTAGCCATAATACTTTCTGATTGTTAAAGCTAATGACTTACAGCCTCCTAATTATTTTATGTTCTGAGGACGACATTTTTTCTTGCTGCGACCCCTTTGAAAATTTTTTACAAAAGAATATTGAATAGTTATAAGTATGCAGAACATGTGATGTGCTGATGCCCCTGTCGGCAAGACTGTTGGAATATAACATTGCCCTAATTTTTACGCTCTCTCCCGGCATCGTAATAAATTCCAATAGGCTTGCCTGTATTCATTAGACATCATAACATATATAACGGGATTTATACAAGTAGTCAAATATATTAGTAAATATCCACTTATATTAACAATATGTAAATCCGTAGTACTTTTCCAAAGTTTTGTTACAGTTATTGGTAAATGACAGAAAAGAAATGATATAAATATAACCAAAATCATTTTCAGTAACCTTCGATCTTTCTGGCTCATTTTCCCCGGGTATATAGAGGAGGCATTTGACGTATTTCCCATAGAGACATAATGACTTTTTCGTGGTGTGATCCTATTTAACGATGTTTTTAGAGATGTGGTTACGAAACCTTTATGTCTGTAAAGCGAGTCAAGACAAGCATTATATAAATTTATATTCGTAGATTTTTCGGTGTAATAGAATGCGAGAATCAAATAGATATATCGCATTTTTTGTTTTTATTACAGAAAGTTTGTTAGCAATAATTTTATAGTTATTTAGATGGGTTCGAGGCATGTACTTGTATATATGAATTCAAATCAGAAATAAATCTTTACTATATGATTTTCCTCTCAGATTGGGGGATATACATGCTTTAAGCTGACTCCGAACTGCTAATGGAGATTATAAGAAGTCGAGAAGCGAAACCTTTGCGAAGAAACTGATTGATGACATGTAATCTAATTGTTGCTTGATTAATATTTACACATCTGATTAAGAAACAAAAACAGAACTTATGTTGAAAATATAAGTATAGTTGAGTAATGTATAAAAAAATTCTAAATATTAATATAGGACATGCAGGCATGCATCTAGGACAATATATAGATTTACCAAAAAGGATAATCTATTTTTGAATTCATTGAAACTTGATGTGTCATGTGCGTATTGAGTTTACTCATTCGTTCACTTCTGCCTGGATGAATATACCATGATTTGAGGGAAATCCGTTTTTTCCCTCAACTATTTGTTTAAACTGCCAATCATACTACAACTAACGCGCGCAATCAGCATTTTTTTAAGAATAAGAAAATTGCTTTTGAATGTTACCAATTATCTAACCGTAAAACATACTTTTGACGCTTATTGTACATAATTTATGACTTACGATTGCGTATTCTTTGCCTCGATTACAAGATCTATAATATGCGCCTTTGATGACTCATTACGCTTTTCCTTCACCTGGAAGTAAGAATAAATATTCTTTTTTAATTAAACACTTATTAGAATTAAATCAACCATGTAATCAACCACCAATAATTATAAGGAATGTTTTCCCTTCCCTTGAAATATTTTCAGTTGTTAAGTCATTTTAGCTCTACTTTGGGTCTACATATATATGTTTTCACTTAGAAAATGCACAGGTATTTCTTATGAAGCAAGTTTCAAATTGCCTATCGCAATAGTTAGAAAACAAATAAGTTCGTTAGAAAAAAATTTCCATAATTTTAGATTTGGGGTTAAAACCAACAATTCTTCGAGAATATTATCACTCGCGAAGGATGGTGTAGCGAGGAGTTCAGCGCATTAAATTCTAGCAGATATGCTAGTTAGTGAGTTTGAGAGGCCAATGGTACGAGTATAAAACCATGGTTCTATTAAGTAGTGAAAAGACAAAAAATTAGGAAGAAAATAAAGAAAATCAAAGGATTTGTGTCTTGAAAAATATAGAGTGATTATCGTAAAAAATGCTGAACCATGGCTACTAATTGTTTACATTGTAATGCCTGGAAATTCTGGTTTAAACCGAACCATTCTAATAAAGATTCTCTTTCAAAGCTTTTTTCGCAAAGCATCCGAATGACGTCACTTTGGAGCAAATATAACTGATGGAGGCGTACAATACATTTCATACGAGCAAATTTTAAAGAATCGCAGACTGCTTTTCAAAACTTCTTACTATGAACATATACTTACGTTCGCGTTTTTATCACTGTTTTCAACTTTTATTATCTCATCGAATTCTTTGCCATTGTCATTTGAATGGCTTACATCAATGTATTCCAAATCTTCGTAAACATCAAATGCTTTCACTATAGTTTGGTTTTCAACGGCATTCGGTGTTTCTAACGCTAAATCCTTTTCCTTGGTAAGATTCTTTTCGGAATTAGGTCGCCGTGGAGTAGGCACTTCATTTTGAAATGTAATCTTTTTGGCCGGAGCTTCTCTAGATCTAAATGCTGCCTTCCGCACAAGGTAAAGAATACGGGCATAGCAAACCACAATGCAAATACAAGGGACCACAAAAGCTGCAATGAAAAGAAACTCTTTTGGTGTATGACCATTTTTATCAAGCAGAATGGAACAGGACCCAATAGAAGTATCTAATCCGAATCTGCCCCAAACACCACGCCAGGTCGGTATCATTATAGAAAAAGCTGTTATCCATGTTCCCGCAATCATTAAACCCAAGTAGCGTCGTTGATAGATTCTACAATTGAACAAATGCAAAAATTAAAAAGCTGTAATAGTTGAAGGTAATTTCTGATTCCAAACCGGGAATACTGTCGAGGATGAGCGATTATAAAGTATCTGTTAATAGTGATGAGCGACACTGTAAATAGGGAAACGGCCAGTAAACCGTAACGCATAAGCGGGAAAAATCTGCAAAGAAGTTCTCCGTGTATCCAGGACCTCCTCAAAAATGTCGAAGCTGCTAAAGGAAGGTTGAAGCAGTCAAAAAGCAAGTCGGATGATGATAAATTCATTATAAAAATCGCCGTTGAATTTCGTGTCTATAAAAATAACAGTGGCACAAAAATTTGTTGTATCACAAATTTTAGGTTGAAAAAAGAGTTATTCTAACACATATTCAACAATAATCCTTAATTGAAAAGGTACATCTTATATTAATGCGTTTAGTTCGGAAAGGTAAATTTTGATTGCTTTACTTTTTTGACTACTTTTTTATATTCAAACGAGGGGAAATTCTTTCAGGTGTTGGCTAAACTTTATATTAAACAAGTAAAGAAGAGCTAAATTCGGGTGTAACCGAATATTTTATACTCTCATAATGTGCAAGGATCAAAAGCGGGAAATGTTTTCAGGTGCTGGCATAACTTTATATTAAAAAATGTTGCTGAAGAATTCTACAATCATTATTCGACGAAATTTTCAATGGATTGCAATCATATTTGGCATCTTATTAACATATATTACAGGTCACTCACGTACTTTCATCACTATACGAGGCGTGTTTAGAAAATAACGGGAGTGTCCTTCGACTGTGTTCCTCGCCTTTAATGGCATAATGCATCATTAAATCTTGCCTCAAGGTCAAACTGTCAATAAGGAGTACTATCTACAAGTTCAACGCCGTTTGAGCGAAGCAATCCGAAAAAAAGCTGGGACTTGTTGAAAATAATTCATGGCTTTTGCATTACGATAATGCACCTGCTTACATTTCCTTGTTTGTTCGTGAATTTTTTACCAAAAACAATACTGTAACGATGGACCAGCCTCCGTATTCGCCAGAGATGGCTCCGTGTGACTCTTTCCTATTTCCAAAAATAAAGAGAACCCTAAAAGGATGTCGTTTTACAAGTATAGATGACATTAAAAGCTCATCGCTGTAAGAGCTAAAGGCTATCCCAAAAATCGAGTTTGAGAATTGTTTCGACGATTGGAAGAAGCGCTGGCATAAGAGCATAATATCGAATGGAGACTATTTTGAAAGCGACAACATTAATGTAGACGAATGAATAAATATTTGTTTCTAAAAACGAAAATTCCCGTTATTTTTTGAGCACACCACGTAAACTCAACCAAAGCGGTTTAATTAAATATATTAAGTATATGAGGGAAAAGTTAACCAGAGAAACGGGAATCATTATATGAGGACTAAGGGTCTTAGACCACGGTATGGACCGGTTTCATTCATATTTACCTCAAAAACTTAATATGATACTTAGGGAAACATATCCACTTAATTTTATTAAAATATCACACATATTGACCAACATAAACGGTTTAAAGTCACCTAGAAAGTCAAGATAAATTACATTGGGAAATATTTGGGCTACGGGAGAGGTCTGGACTGATTGCATTAACTTTTGGCATTACTTAACTATGCTAGAGAACATACCTCCATTAAATTGTACGAAGACAACTCACATACTGATCGACATGTTCGGAATAAGGGAAGAATAACGAAAATTATATGTAGTATATGGGAGCTGGGATAATTCGCAGACCGATTTCACATATTTTCGGGGTTAAACTACACTATATTCAATATTACACGTTCGCTTAACTTTGCTTAGATATCTTACATATTGACCGATATATATAGTGTAAAGTAAATAAGATGTTTGAAATTCTTATATTAGGTATATAGGGACTAGCGGAAGTGCCGATTTTCCCCGGTTTTGGCACAAGGGCACTCTATTATTATGGAAATATACTTCTCGAATTTACTGCCGATATCCCATATATTTACTGATATATATGGTAAAAAGTCTATCGGACGGTTGAAAATCCATATATTAGGTATATGAGGGTTAGGGAGATTATTAACTCGATTTTCCCCATTTTTTACGCAAAGGAACACTATTATCATGGAAAGATAATCCTCAAATTTCATAGGGATATCTCATATGTTGACAGATACATAATATGTGAATAAAGTATAACAGGAGGTAGAAAATCCAGATACATAAGGATAGTATTATACAAAAGGATAGTACAAGGATTTCTACCTCCGATATTTTCGGTAAAAAGTCAAATATCATACTTTAAAGTGGAAGGATCAGATGAAATTTTAATTTGTGTTATATGAGATTATGAGAATGGATAATACAAGGTATATGAGGATGTAAATATAAATTTGGTTGAAGATGGTTATGGTCTTATTGAGATATGGGATTTCTCCTAAAAGCGGGCGGTGTCAGGCCCATCGTCCAAATTTTACACGAATGCCATAGTACCATATTTACTGTTAGATTTAATATTTATGAGGAGGGAGAGAGAAGAACAAGATGGGCTGTTATAGCTTGAAAAGTTTCTGAAATATGTACATTAAACTTATTGGAAGACGGGGTCATACCAACTTTTTTTTTTAATTTTTACACTCGGATACCCCTGCCTACTAAAATTCTCTGTATCAAATTACACTTTTCTATCTTTACGGACAAACAGTCCAAACTGTACAGACAAAATACATTAATTTTTACTCAAGTTATCGCTTGAACGGACGGACGGACGGACGGACAGACCGTCACTCGAATTTCAACTCGTCTCTTCATCCTGAACATTTATATATACACATGTCTATATCTATCTCGATTAGCTTTAGGTGTTACAAACAACCGTTAGGTGAACAAAACTAATATACGCAACATGTTGCGAGAGTATAAAAATGCATTTGAATGAATGCCTATGAGTTTTTCCTCTATAATGCAACAACAACTACTAAATTATATGATCTAAAAACATTGAGTTCCACTTTTGTGTGTATCTCATTGTAACTGCATGTTTAGCCATGATTTCATGATATTATTAACCGTTGGTCGGTAAGTAATAACCGTGTGAAGTTTGCATCATGTTTTCTAGTTTTTTTGAAAAAGCATAAAAAATGATACAAATGGATTATTTCAAAACGAGTTCAACTATTTAACTCACATTAACAATATGTCGCTTAACAATTGCAATTCTTTATCTAATCTAGATTTTTAGAGTTGCAAATGTAATGCAATCTTTTCCGCGGTTTCTTCCTTCACTGCCGAGGTAGACTTTTGATAGAAAAAATGTCTTAAGCCTACTGTCCCTCACTCAAACATTCACAATCCATTGTCTTACCTGTTTTCCTCTTGCCAGTGCGATTATGTTTATCATATTTCCTGGTATACCCACGATCATAAATATAATACAAGCAACCGAAGCAAACATTAAAAGGTTATCTGAATATCCTTCAAATAATTCTACACCAGATGCCTTGTTTCTAATGGATGAAATATTTAACGCCATTGCAATAATAGCCTATTATATCTGAAAATAAGAAATGGTAGTCATAAATACCAAAGTTAATTTCATGCTGTAAGGAAGGGGTTTGGTGTTTTTGATCTCTAAAATTTGGTACCTTTTGTATGAATAAACGAAAAGTGTTCAAGCATCTATAAGTAAAATTTTGATATCGGCGATTAGTAATATCGGTACAAGTACTAAAGCAACAAAATAAAAATATTTTCCGACAAATAATCCTTGTGATTCTTATTAGTGTATTAGTTCGTATTAGTTAATATACGACCTTTGTAGCTTCTAACGGAAAGAAATCAGATTTGGCCAGAGACTGTTTTCTTCGCTTAGCGACGAAAAGATGCACAAGAAACCATATATGTTGGTCAATATGTGTGATACTTGAAATTAAGTGGATAAGTTTCTCTAGTTTCTCTGGTTAACTTTCACATACACTTATACGTTTCACACTATACGTTTCTCATACACTTAATATATTTAATTAAGCCACTTTGGTTGCGTATATCACATATATCTCATTTTAATTAATTTTGTAGATTTTAATATAAATATCTCGGCCACGAAGCAAAATATAGTAAGAAAAGTACGTGAGTCTATATTTGGTTTGATAAGTAAGTTTGGTATCTATAAGTTAATAAGATACCAAATATGATTGCAATCCATTTACGGGTTCGTCGAATAATGAATGTTGAATTCTTCCGCAACATTTTTATACTGTCACAACATGTTGCTACAGTGTATATTTGTTTTGTTCACCTAACGGTTGTTTGTAACACTTAGAACTAATCAGGATGAAAAGATGAGTTGAAATTCGAGTGACCGTCTGTCCGTACGTAAGTCCGGCCGTCCGTACAAGCGATAACTTGAGTAAAAATTAGATATTTTGATGAGACTTAGTACACGTGTTCTTTGTCACCGTAAGACGGTTGGTATTGCAGATGGGCGTAATTGGATATCTACCACGCCCACAAATTGCCATTAATCGAAAACAGATAAAGTGCTATAACTAAGCAGTAAATTAAGATATAAACCTGTTATTTCGTACAGCGGATCCCAGCACGACGGGGCATCTGTGGCAAAAATGTTTGCTTAAGTGGGTATGACTCCGCCCCCAATTGGTTTAATATATATATCTCGGAAACCGTTAAAGCTACATCAATCAAACTTGCCTCTAATAAGTTTTTCAAGCATCCCTTCAATACTGAGAAAATTAGTGAAATCGGATAAAAGCCACGCCCACCTCCCATACAAAAGTTATGTTGAACACTACTAAAAGTGCGATAACTCGCTGAAGGAACACGTCAGAAACATTAAATCTTGCAGCAAATATGATACGGAAGAGTTGCATAGGAAATGTGTAAAGTTTTGATGATGTGCGTGGCACCGGCTACTTTTAGGTGAAATCCCATATCTCAAAAACGCCTTAAACGATTTCAACAAAATTGGGTGTGGAATGCAATTATATTTGCATTCTTTTATCACGTTGTGAAAATGGATGAAATCGGACAAAAACCACTCCTACTTCCCATATAACACAATTTTAAGTTTCATCTGATACTTTCACTTTAAAGTAGATAAATCGAGCATCAATTAAGATATTGCAATAAAGTTTTTCACGACTAGTACATTCAGGATATGCCATCTCACGCGTAAAAATAGTCGAAATTGGATTATAACTTTTTCAAGCCACCAGATACCCAATTAAGGGCCTCAGTGCCTCTATCTGACTTTTTATCGAAAATATCAGTAAATCTGTAAAATATTCCAATGAAATTGGAGGACTATCTTTTCATGTTAATAGTATACTTTGTTATCAAAAATGGTGAAAATCGGGCAAATACTACCCCTAGCCCCCATATACCTAATATAGGGATTTTCAACCTTCCGGTAGACTTTATATTTCGGTAAATCTGTAAGATGTCGTATTGAAATTGATCTTTCCACGATACTAATGTGATCTGGTGTCAAAAATGGGAAACATTGGGTGAATACTTCCCCTAACCCCCATATACCTATCTCACACTCAACCACTGAGTACACTTTATACCATATATAACGGTTAATATGTAGGATATCTTAGAAAAATTAAGTGAACTTGTAATATTGGATATACCATAGTTTACTGCCAAAGATGTGTGAAATAGGTGAACGAATTATCCTACCTTCCATATACTACATATAATGATTTTCGCTATTCTAGCAGATGCCGAATATGTCGGTCACTGTGTGAGTTACCTTCACAAAATTGGGTGAAAACATGTTCCCTAATATACTTGAATAATGAAAAGACATAATGTGGTCAGAGTAGATCTCCTCTATTCAAAAAATGCCTGATATAAGAATTCCCGACTTTCTATCAGACTTTGAACCGTTTATATTGGTCAATATGTGTGATATCTTATTGAAATTAAGTGGACATGTTTTATTAAACACAATGTGATTTCGCGCTAGATATGAAAGAAATCGGCCAGAACATGGTCTAAGCCGCTTATTCCTAATATAATGATTTCCTTTTCTCTGGTTGACTTTTTTCTCATGTATCTAATATATTTATTAAACCACTTTGGTTCAGTTTATATCACATATATCTCTTTTGAGTTAATTTGGTGGGTTTTAATATAAATATCTCTGACACGAAACAAAATTTAACAATGAAAGTACATGAGTCTTTGGCCTGTTATATAAGTTAATAAGATACCAAATATGATTGCAATCGTTGACAGTTTCATCGGATAATGAATGTTGAATTCTTCAGCAACATTTTTTAATATAAAGTTGTGCCGGCAGCTGAAAGCATTTCCCCGCCTCTAATCTTTGCAAATTGCGAGAGTATAAAATATTCGGTTACACCGGAACTTAGCCCTTCCGTAATTATTTCCTATTAAGTTTTGCCAGCACCTGAAACCATTTCCTCTCCTTTGATGTTTGCATTTTGTGAGAGTATAAAATACTCGGTTACAGCAAAACTTAACCCTTTTTTAATTGTTTAATTTGCGATTATTTTCCGGTCAAGTTGTAAATATATGCAAAGCAATTTAGATATTACAATTTGTAAGTTTAGTTTAATTTAGTTTAGGGATTGCCGCGCTAGAGTTTTGCTACAAATTGTTACAGCTTTTTCCAAACGAACATGGGTTATATGGTTTCGGTACTTAAACAAAAGTCCAGTAAAAGTAAAAGTAGCATTTTTGGTTATACACCAAAACTTACTTCTTTTAAATAAAAACAATAATACCTTAGGTAAGAACTTTAAATTTAAATTTTTTAGGAATTATCAAACATATAAATCCTACTTTTTCTACGATTTCTTTGTAGTACTTCTTGTATACACCTTCTTAATTATGTACATATGAAGAGTATATATTATTTTAGTTGAAGTATTAAAATGTGTTTATGTATGTATATATGTATATAAGATGCAGGTAAACTATGAACTCTCCTTCTTCATTCACTTTATGTACATACATATATGTAGGAACATATGTACATAGATGCATACACATGTACAAGTTCATAAAGCACTTGGAAAAAATTAATTTTGATTAACAAAATAGCCTGTACTCACATCTAAAGACGAAATTATTTTGAAATATGTATGTAGGCATATAATGTGTATAACAGTTTATAAATAAATCTGCGAATGTTCCAACTGTTTTGATATTTCAGGAATAGCAGTCATTATCAATACTAGTAAAATGATGGTTTATTTTTACTCTACAATATTTGACATTTTTAATCAGCTTGAAACATTTCACAATCCCGAAATTTCAGAAATTCGCTTTACAAAACGACGCTTTTACTCGCCCAATCAATTATTACTAAAATCACGAATAAGAACTCTGGTAAATACATGCCTCTTCATTTCAAAATTTGGAGATTATTGTTTACATTTTCAATTCTTTTATTTTTAAAATTTCAAGCAAGAAAACAATTGGGAATCGTGTTTATGTATTGTTTGGCCATTGTACTATTTTGCAGTTTGTTTTTATCTTCAAAATTTCACTTCTGGACACACTCATGGGATATATCCATACACATGTACACTTTCTTGTATATACATGCAACTAGTTTACGTTTGCGTTAGTTTTACGTTTATAATTTTATATACACACGTACGTACATAAATGTATTTATGAGTTCATATGTAAAATGTAGAGAGCGTTCATTGCCACCCAAAGAAATCGAAATTGGACTAAAAAGAATTTTTGGATAAGCCCACGGTGAACATATACATATATGCACATTTATGCAATATGTAAATATATTTCTGTATATCCAGAACAATACGTGATTACCAGCGAAAGATCAATCAAAAAAAGATGTGCCACCACTTACGATATTCTAAATTAGCCCCTTTGTTTTTGCCGTTGCAAACCACATTTCCAGTATGTAAATGAAACAATATTTTGTACTAACAATACGGGCAAGTAAGGGAAGGGTAAGTTCGAGTGTAACGGAAAATTTTATAAGCTAGCTATTTGTAAGGATCAAAGCGGTGAAATTTCCAGAAGTTGACAAAACTTTATATTAAACAAGTAAGGAAGAGCTAAGTTCGGGTGTAACCGAACATATTATACTCTCGCAATGTGCAAGGATCAAAGGCGGGGAAATGCTTTCAGGAGCTGGTATAACTTTATATTAAACAAGTTAGGAAAGGCTAAGTTCGGGTGTAACCGAACATTTTATACTCTCGCAATTTGCAAGGATCAAACGCGGGAAATGCTTTCAGGTGCTGGCGTAACTTTATATAAAAAAAATGTTGCGAAGAATTCTATATTCATTATTCGATGAAATTGTCAATGGATTGCAATCATATTTGTATCTTATTTACTTATATTACAGGCCATAGACTCACGTACTTTCATTGCTATATTTTGCTTCGTGTCAGAGATATTATTATTAAAATCTATCAAATTAACTCAAATAAGATATATGCGAAATAAACTCGAGAGGAAGATCTACACTGATCACATTATGTCTTTTCATTATTTAAGTATATTAGGGAACATGTTTTCACCCAATTTTGGGAAGGTAACTCACACAGTGACCGACATATTCGGCTTAAACTCTGCTAGAATAACGAAAATCATTATATGTAGCATATGGAGCTGGAATAATTCATATACCGATTTCACACATTTTCGACATTAAACTATGGTATATCCAATATTACACGTTCACTTAATTTTGCTAAGATATCCTACATATTGACCGAAATATGTGGTATAAAGTCTACCCAGACGTTGAAAATCGTTATATTAGGTACGGGGGGCTAGGGGAAGTGCTTACCCGATTTTATCCATTTTAAACTTTATTGCAAATATAATTGTTTCCGAGATATATATATTAAACCAATTGGGGGCGGGGCCATACCCACTTTAGCAAACATTTTTGCCACAGATGCCCCGTCGTGCTGGGATCCGCTGTACGAAATAACAGGTTTATATCTTAATTTACTGCTTAGTTATAGCACTTTATCTGTTTTCGATTAATGGCAATTTGTGGACGTGGCAGATATCCAATTACGCCCATCTGCAATACAATGCATCTTACGGTGACAAAGAACACGTGTACTAAGTTTCTTCAAAATATCTTAATTTCTACTCAAGTTATCGCTTGCACAGGGGGACGGACAGACAATCACTCGGATTTCAACTCATCTTTTCATCCTGATCATTTGTATATATATATATATATATATATTTTTATCTAACTCGATTAGTTCTAGTTGATACAAACAACCGTTAGGTGAAGAAAAATAATATACTCTCTGCAACATGTTGCGAGAATATAAAAATATTTCAAATGAATTCAAAAATAATTATTCAAAATGAAAGAATAGGGGTCACATTTGGTATCATGTTAACTTATATAATGGGTCATAGACTCACTTAGTTTCATTAGCACATTTGTTTCGTGTTTGAGATATTTATATTAAAATCAACCCAATTAGCTTAACTGATATATGTGATATAAACTGAACTGAAAGGGCTAAACTTAATATAAGGAATTGTGTATATCAGGAAAAGGTCAACTAGAGAATCATAAAACATTAATTTATATATATAGACCACTTTCATTCAGCACTAAGCCACATTATGTTTAAGAAAACATATCCACCTAACTTCATTGGTATGGTCATCGTAAATGGTTAAAAGTCAAGTGGAAAGTCGGAAAATAATACATCGGGTATATTTGGGCTAGGGGAAGGTCTGGACTGATCTCTTGAGCATATTTGAGCATTACAGAAATATACTCGAGAATATATTTCCACGCAATTTTATGAAGATAACTAATATTAAGATGAAGTTAAATAAAGTGGAAGAATCATTGGAATTTAAAATTGCGAGTTATGGGAAGTGGGCATAGCTGGATTCCGATTTCGACAATTTTCATAATATAACATAAGGATGCAAATATAATGTCCAACACCCAACACAACACACCAAATTTGGTTGGAATTGGTAAAGTAGTTCCTGAGATATAGCAATTCACCTAAAGTTGGGCGGTGCCTCACCGATTGTCCAATCTTTACACCGCTTTCCTTAAAACCTTGAGTACCATTTTAACTGTGAAATTTAACACTTCTGTCGCGCTATGGTGCTAGAAAGAGTTGTTCTGAGCAAGTTTGGTTGATGTAGCTTTAGTCATTTTGGAAATATGTACATTAAACCTATTAAGCGAGACCATGTTCACTTTTAAAAAATTTTTCAACTTACAGATGTCCTCTTTAATGTGAATCCAAGTGTCAAATTCCAAAGTTTTATATTTTAATTGAGAGTTTAGTTATAACAGTTTACAGGTTTTCTTTAATGGCATTTTGTGGGTGGGGACGTCGCGTAAATTTTTACTCAAGTTATCGCTTGCACGGACGCACGGACAGACAGTCAACCGGAATTCAAGTCGTCTCTTAATTCTGATCACTTATGTATACATAAAGCTATATCTATTTCGATTATTTTTAGGTGTTACAAGCAACCGCAAGGTGAACAAAACTAATATGCAATATGTTCTGCTGCAATATGTTACAAGATAAAAATACAATCATTAAGTATGATGTCTTTATTTCATTTATATGGATGTGTATAAGTAAATCATATATACTATTGAACTAAAGTATTACTATAAATCTAAAGTTAACACTTTCCGTTCTTTTAGTTGTTATTATGCAACCCAATTCTTCTATTGATATTTACAGTCCAGTATGTTTACACCGGGGATTGATTAATTTCAAATGAATGGATTCCTCAAGTCCTTAATATTCCACACAGAACCGATCTTATCGCGTTTTTACTTTCCGATAAGATACCGATTACATACGAGACTTTGTACGTATATTGTCATGCATAGTTATATATACATATGTATTTATATGCTCGCTTATTATTACAGTTGACTTTAAAGGCTACATGTCAAACCTCCTGTCAATTAGCAGTTTTATTTCATTTCTATGTAGGTATGTATGTTTGTAGAAGTTGTTCTCTTCGAGCAAAACATCTAAAGTCGATAATGAAATGTGTGTTGGTATAATAACTTAACTTAGGTATAACATACATATTTCAATACTGAATTTTTTAAAACCATTTTCCTTTAAACAAAAGCAAACTTTTCGATATTCTAACTAAATATCATTCATGATGAAAGAATAATTTTTTCTTACATTTTTACTTTCAAGTTATGTCAATTTTGCTGCAAGTGATCGATATGCATATAGCATGTACGCATGTATATAGAAATAAGCATAAATATGTATGCCATGATGAGTATTGCTTGTGATCGTGTTATTGATGCCGTTGGGAGTAACTACCACTCGCCTGTTTACTGACTACTTAATCGTTTCTCTTTCTTCGCTCAATTGGCGTTATAATGTCAACGCATTCGGTTCGTGTTCCGCTAATACTGATACTGCATTCATAGTACTTGCGCGCTTACAATTCATTCACGAGAACGAAAATACGGAATTTCTTGTAGTAATCTTATGAATTTTCGAAAAAGTTAGCAAAGTGTTTTTAAGTAAGTGTAAGATTATACATACACGTTGTACGGCAAAGTTTTCAAAATATCAAATATCTTATCACTAAATGTGCATTTTCTTGTTTCTTCGATGATAATATTTTGGTGCTTTATTTAAAAGATGTGATATAAATTTTTGTGTATTATCAGTTTAAAATATAAATATGTATGGTGAAGTAACAACATATATGGATTATACAGAAAATGACCACAATAAATAACATATGTACATTCGGACAAAGATTGGCTATAAAAGTGAAAAATATATGTTAGTCATCTGCTTGAAACTGACTTATAAACGTGAATCATAGTTATGTTTATATGTTTTTATTATTACAAAAGCGGCACTTCTAAATATTTAAATGTTGTTGGTTTTGTTGGTAAAGCTGATGGGATTCAGCTTTACATTACTCGGAACTGAATAAATATATTTATGAGGAAAGTTGCAAATTAAGCGGGCTTACTGACTCACGCTTAACTGGCGGTTACACATACATACATAGATACGTTTTGAATTGTCATCACAATTCAGACAGTGTTAAGCTTGAATTGGCATACATGCACCCTTATCCTACATATACATACATACATACATTCTAGAGCTTAGCCATAAAATAATTAATTAAATTCGGGAAATGGGTGTACAGCAGTCAGAGCTCATACTCTCAATTAATTTCACTCTCACCGCTTTGCAAAATATTACTTCAGAAATGTGTTGGGTTCACGATTACACGATTTTTATTAATACAACAACTGGCGAGTATTACTTGTTTGTACCTATGTGAACATTTCATTGGCACATACTCGCAACTCTGTCGTGGTTGATAAGACCGCGCAATTGCATCAATTTCATAGTTCATTTACGAATAACAATTTTGTTGACTATTAAATTTATTTTTCGACTATGTCATAGAAGCATTGCAAGCAAAAAGTGGATACAATATTAACTCTACAGCCTTTCTTCAAACTAGCATATACTACTTATCCACATTAGGTCGTATCGATCAAATGTTATATTCCATGTTGGAGTGAAGGAATAGTTAAATAGAAAATAAGTTAATATTTCATTTTTTTGATATAAAAAGCACAATCGAAATATTAGACCGTGATGTTTTTATTTAAAAAATTAATAGATGGGAATACCTGAAAACGAACTTGGTGGTTTCAAAGTGATTTAACAGAACGAAAGCAAAAAAATGTGGTTCTTTCAAATCTTATGAAATTTTTATTATTGCTGATGCGAATTGTACAGCATTAGTTTCAAAGATACAAAGCAATCTAGATAAATATAAATGGTTGGGGGGAAATTGACTTAAAGTTAGCGTAACTAAAACTAAATATATAATTATTAATTATTTTTATTCCGAATTTTTATTCCGATCTCTACCGAAGTGATACGTTTCAATTAAATATAATCAATGAAATAATAAAACCTGCCTATAGAACCTACCTAATTATAAACCAATTACATATCTAAGAAGTGTAATTGAAAAAAAATCAAATAAACAAATTGTATTTATGAAAAGGTCTTCTTAATATATATCCAGGAAAGTCAAAACAAATGTCTACAAAACACTTATTGAACCACACTTAATTTATTGTCCACTGATTTAGTTAATACTATCAGATGCAAAGATAGGTAGATTTCAGATATTGCAAATTAAATGCATGATACTAATTTTAAAAGAAAATATACAATAGATGTAGCAATAATTGAAATGCTTATACTTTTACGAGTACATCGGTTAAGTAAAGAGCAAATAATATTTTGCTTATGAAAATGATCTTTGACATAAGAGGAGGAATGTATCGGAATATTTAACGATTGGCATTGCCTATATAAATGAAACAGATGACCTTACTAGCAGAAACAAAAAGAAGAAAATATAAGCTGCCATTATTCAGAACGGAAATTGATAAACTAAAGGCTTCAAATAATTCAGTTGGTTATCAAACGAAATAAAAATTGTGTAGAAATTGTTGTATTTAAAAGTCGACTCATGAATATTGAAAATTTTAAACTTTAAGAAGAATTGCAATATTGGTTTTTAGTATAGATAGTCAAGTAAGGAAGGAGTAAGTTCGGGTGTAACCGAACATTTTATACTCACGCAATTTAATTGTATCAAAAGCGGAGAAATACTTTCAGGTATTGGCAAAACTGTATATTAGCAAATGTTGCGTAAGAATTCAGCATTTATTATTCAACGAAATTTTGAATGGATCGCAATCATATTTGGCATCATATTAACTCTTACTTTGGGCCATATACTCATAAAGTCAATCTAATTAAGACAAATCATCTGGGAAGGTACAACAGCCATAATTTTTATTACAGAGTGACGTAATATTATTTGAAATATTTTTATTCAATTTTGTTGAGACATCTTCTATGGGGGCCAATCGAACAAAATTTAATCTATTGTGTATATGGGGAAAAAGGTAACCAGATGGACGTATGTATATGAGATATATATGATATAAACTCAACAAAAGGGGTTAAATTTAATATATTGGGTATTTTAGGAAAAAGTTAACTAGATATTCGGAAATAATTATGCTAGGAATGTGGAGTTTAGACCAAAGTCTAGACCTCTTTCATTCGTATTCATCGGTAAACAATACTATAGTTAAGAAAACACTTAATTCCTTTAAAATATCACACTTATTCATTTATATAAACGGTTTTAGGAAAAAGATTGAGCAGATAATATTTGCTTTTGGCACAGAGATATAAAACATAGAATAACGACAATCATTATACGTAGTATATGGGGGTTGGGGTGATTCGACATCAAATTCACAAATATTCCCACCTACCTAAGGTATATTCAAGATTTTTAAAATTATATACTGCAAAGTGAAAGAATCAGATTGAACTTTGTTATATGGGAAGTAGGCGTGGTTGTTATACTATAGGTTGGTCCATTTTCACACCGTAACAGTAGACAGCACAGAATAGTAAGTACTTCCTGAGATATGTAATTTCAGCAAAAAATTAGCGGTGCCACCCCCTTTACTCAAATTTTATACCGATTCCTGTGGAGTCCCTCTTGACCATCTTTACTGTAAATTTTTATGTGCCTGTGTGTTTCTTTATTGAGTTACCGCATTTTCAGTAGTTTTCAACATAACCGTTATATGGCGTGTGGGCGTGGTTATAATTCGTTTTTACCCGTTTTCACACTGTATGAGAAGCTGCTAGAGTGGCTTTTTCTCAGAAAGTTTGGTTGATATGGGTTTGGTGATTTGTGCGATATGTACATTAAACCTATTAAAGGGTGCGGTCACGACCACTTTTTAAAAACAGTAGTCTAATTACGTCTATCTGCAATACCAACTTTCTAATGGTGCCATTTAACACGTGCACCAAGTTTCATTGTCCGCATATGTTGATTTTTACTCGAGTTGCACTTGCACGGAGGGACGGTTGGACAGACAGTCACTCGGAATTCAACTCCCCTCGTCATCCTGATCTTATATATATATATATATATATAATATTATATATATAGATATATATATATAGATATATATATATAGATATAGATATATATATATATATAACTCTATATCTATATTATATCTATATTAGTTTTAGGTGTTACAAACAACCGTTAGATGAAACAAATTATTATACTGTTCTACAGTACATGTACAGTTATACTGCTCAATATGTTGCGAGAGTATATTAAGTAGTATAGAGCTCAATCAAAAACGGCACATAAAATGTAATGAATCTATTGAATAAAATAATTTTGGTTTAACTACTACTCATACTTGCGTCTTTAATGGAAGTAGGTCTAGACATTAGCACTAAAATATATCTAGGTATATACTGCTTAATGATGTCTTTTATTAAAAATCAATGTTAGTTCAAATTTACATTTCTTATGCATAGAAATAGGGATGTATCATATTGATCTTCATCGTCAGCATAAACGTCAATGGCGGCTTTACTGTACACTGTGGGACAACAAAAGTTTCATGTATCCTAATTACTTATAATTTCCACAGATTTGGGATCTGCGGTCTTTTTAAGAGTGCTTCTCCTATTAGTAATAAAAACTAAATTATGTTTAAGAAAATGAGAAAAAATACTCTCTTAATTTCATTAAATTGTCATACATATTGACCAACATAAACGAAGTCATTATCAAAGGCATTTGGAAAGTCGCAAATCAGTATATCGAGTATATTTCGGTTAGGGGAATATCTGGACTGATTGCATTAACTTTGGCATTACTGAAGTATATTCAAGAATATGTTTTCCCACAATTTTATGAAAATAACTCACTCATTGACCGACATATTCGGCAAAAAGTCTGTTAGAATAACGAAAATCCTTGTATGTGGTATATGGTAGCTGGTGTAATTCGTTGAAGGATTTCACACATTTTCGGCATTAAACTATATAAAAGTATATCCAATATCATACATTCACCTAATTTTATCAATATATTATACATTCTGACCGATATACACCGGATAAAACCAAACTGAAGTTTGAAATTCTTCTAAATGTTATGGGGGCAAGGTGTAGTAATTATCCGATTTTATCTAATTTTGGGATCACTACATAGTTTACCAGAAAAGGATGCTGTCTGACATTCATTAAGATACGCAAGGAGAAATATTGACTCGATTTAACCCATTTGCCACAAAAGAGCACAATATTATTAGCAAATATTTGCTCTGAATTCATTAATATATCCGATAATATGATTATTAATTTAATTATGATGTTGACCGATATTTTCGATAGAAAGGCGGCGATAGACCACAGTCATACTGGATCCACATATTCGGTATCAGGTGGATTGAAAATTTATATTCCGATTTCGACAATTTGTGATTTAAGATGGCATACTCTAAGGCACTCTTCTTGTTGTTTTTGTTTAGTTTTGTTCCGATATCTTCATTGGTAATTGATTTATATACTGTAAAGTGAAAGAATCATATGGAATTTAAAATTGTGGTTTATGGGAAGTAGGCGTGGTTGGATTGCGATTTCGCCCATTTTCACAATGTAAAATTAAGATGTGACGATAATACAAGATACCAAACTTCGTTGAAATTAATTATTTATACCAATTCCTTTGAAGCCTTTAAGTACCATCTTGGCTGTGAAATTTGATGCTTCTGACATATTTATCCAGTGAATATCGCACTTTTAGTTGTGTTTAACTTAACCGTTATATGGAGACAGGGTGTGGTTATCATCAGATTTCACTTATTTTCACATTGTTTTGGGAGGTGCTAAAAGGATTTATCCACAGCAAGTTTAGTTGATATAGCTTTAGTGGATTGGGAGATATGTACATTAAACCTATTAGGAGGTGGAGACGGACCACGCCCGCTTTTTAAAAATTTTCAGTCCACAGATGTGTCTCCCTACTATGATTTCGCGTACCAAAATCCGGCAATTTCTGGTCGTGGCAGAGTTCCGATTTCGCTCATCTGCAATACCAACCATCATGTATGTACGTACAATCCAACCATCATAAGTATACAAATCAGATGGAATTAAAAATTTTGTTATATGGGAAATAGGCGTTTTTGCAGTCCGATTTCTCCAATTTGTGGACTGTAACAGAAGGATGTAATGCTATACAAACAATTTTCGTTGAAATTGGTATAGCAGCTGCTGAGATGTGATATGGCGTATAAAAGTTGACGGTGCCACGCCCATTGTTCAGTTTTTACACTGCATTCTTATGTAGCCCTTCCGTACCATGTTTACTTTAAGATTTAAAACTTGTGACGAGTTTATTTAGTGAGTTATCGCAATTTTATTAGTTTTCAATATAATCGTTATATGCGGAATGGGCGTGGTTATTGTATGTGGAGGTGCTAGATAGACATATTCTATACAAGTAACAGTTTTGTACCTTGATTTGTGGCTTTGTTATTGAACTTTATACATAGGTATTCGCTGAACAGCATTTTGTGGACGGACGGACAGACAGACATCCGGAATTCAACTCGTATTTTCATCATGATCATTAATATATGACTCTCTATCTATATATATATATATGACTCTAGATCTATCTCGATTAGTCTTAGGTGTTGCAAAAAACCGTTAGGTGAGCAAAACTATTATACTCTGTGTAACATATTGCGAGAGTATAAAGATACAATATTTAAAACTGGAAGGGTTGAGGGGAGTCCTATTAAATTTCCTGGTGTTACCGATGTAGTGGTATTGAGCATTACAAAATGTAGACAGCGTGGATTTACAATTTTGTAACTATGAGAACGAACTATGAACTCCAGGTGTTTTGTTAGAAAAGGCGAAAAGCTTAATCAAAATAGGTGAAATTTTAAAAAGTCGCAAGAATGTCTCGAGGATCCCAGCTTCGAATAAGAATGATGAAATACATGTATATGTACATTTAAGATAAAAATATATAATAGCATAAAGGATATTGAGCCCGAAGAAAGATTATATAAACATAATAAAGCAATTCACTCAATCCAATTATATTTCTTTTAAAGATTGAAAAATGAAAATTGAAAAATGTGTATTATATTTTAATCAAAAGGAAAACCACATCCCTTTCTTTTTCATATCTGCCGGAGTATGCGTGCACATATATATATATATATTTGTATATAAAAAGTGGAATCGATTACGTATCTTTTATGATACTCAAAACATATACAAGTACGTACACAAGTTATATATCAAGTAATTCACTCGTAATTCCAATAATTATTTGATCTTTGCAATCACCTAAAATAATAAATTCAATTAAATAAAATTTATTAAGGGAAACTCTTGTGTGAAATGTCATCTTTTTCTATTCGTAAGCACATGCAAAAACATGTATGCATATTCTACAGACGTGAATAGTTTTTATTTGGAATTGACCTTTTTAAATTACTTAATTGACATTAATTTAAAGACAACGAAATATTCTACGATCTCTCGACGAACATCACCAAGCCCCAGCGCTAGTCTTCACTGTCTTTTATTAACCTAAATATGCATGTAAATATCTCTGTATGCGTGGTATTACCATATATATACATGTATTACCATACTACGTGAATATCTTCAATAATGCGTTTACATTTATTTATTTGTAAAATTTTATTGCCAAAGTACTCGTAAATGTAGTATTGTAATAAGAAAATCGGTAGTGGTATATATTGGATATATACTCATATATACCCATGCACATACATATGTACATGAAGTTTCTTATCTATTTACTTACGCTCTTGCAATATGCATCCTTTGAGTGTTTGTTGGAGATAAAAGTTACGTTTCAAGTTAATTTTTGTATGCACGTAGATACGTATATGCACTTGTATGTATCTGCATAAATATGTAAATAAAGTTATGGTTTATTGTATGTATATATGATTTTCTCATATTTTGTCTGAGGGAAATTTAGCGCTAAATTGAACTTCATTAAAAGGTTAACCTAATTCTCTTGCTTGTATTTAATAATTGGTAGCTCGATAATTTTACACACCTTACCTATAAAGTCATTTTAACTTTTTTGGTGTACTAATATTACAGCAATGTTCGGTGGCTTCGCAATCTAAAATCCGCCACAAATGTGCCTTTTTCCTGGTTTCGGCTTTCTTTTCGTAATTCTGAATGTAGGAAAATATGTTTGTATATATGTTTATATATAAAGTTAAAGCTCTGATTAGTGCGCTTATGGAAATTTTGTAAAATAAATATAGTGGCATATTCAAAATTTTATTTGTTATTAAATTAAACGAGTAAGGAAGGCTACGTTTAGCGATAAGCCACATTATGTTGAAGAAAAAATGTACATTTATAATTTCATTAAAATATCACATGTATTAACCAACATATAAGGTCTAAAGTCAACTGGAAAGTCGTAAATCATTATATCGGTTATATTTGGGCTAGGGGATGGTCTGGACTGATTGCATTAACTTTTGGCATTATTCAACTACACTAGAGAACATGTTTCTACGCAATTTTATGAATATAACTCACACCGATACCGACATATTCGGCATAAAGCCTGCTATTATAACGAAAATAATTATATGTAGTTTATGGGAATTGAGATAATTCTTAGACCGATTTCACATTTTCAGCATTAAACTATATAAAAGTATATCCAATATTATACGTTCACTCTTTTTTTTGCAATTTTACTAAGATATCTTACATATTGACTGATATATAACGCATAAAGCCAACCGGATGTTTGAAAGTCTTATATTATGTATATGGGGACTAGGGATGGTATTAATAAGATTTTATACATTTTTGGGATAACGACATATTATTACCAGGAAGAAATAACTTGAGATAACGGTTAGCTTTATACGGTATATCGGTCAATATGTAAGATATCTTACTAAAATTAAGTGAACTTATAATATTGGATATACTATAAGTTTAATGTCTAAAATATGTGAGACCGGTGAACGAATTACACTAGCTTCCATATACCACATATAATGATCTTCGTTATTCTAGAAGACTTTGTGGCAAATATCATAATAATCAGGAAAACTTTTTGAAATCCTCATAAAATCGCATGAAAATATATTCTTGAGTAGATCCTGAGTTTAATGCCAAAAGTAATGTAATAATTCCATACCATACCCCAGCCGCAATATACCTAATATAGTGATTTCCAAATATCCGGCTGACTTTAAACTGTTTATACAGGTCAATATGTGTGATATTTTAATGAAATTAATTGAACATTTTTTTTTTTAATATGATGCGGTTCAGCGCTGAAGATGATTCAAATCGGCCAAGACCTTAGATTAAACCCCATATCCCCAATATAATTATTTCCAATTCTCTGATTGACTTTTTCCTCATACACCCAATATTTTAAAATTCGTCCCTTTGGCTGAGTTTGTATCACAAATACCTCATTTGAGTAAATTTGATGGATTTTAGTATAAATATCTTGGACACGAAGCGAAAGGTAGTAATGAAACTAAGTGAGTCTATGACCTAGAGTATAAGTTCATAGGATACCAATAATGATTGTAATCATTTCACGGTTTTGTCAAATAAAGAAATTTGAATTCATTTGCAACATTTATTATACTCTCGCAATATGTTGCACAAATATAATTGTTTAGTTTGGTTGAAATCGCAGATGGGAGGAATCGGATAATAACTTATCTACGAATTAAATTACAAAATTGAGACAGACGATGGGAGGAGGGCATCTGTGGCTTATATTTTTTATGGAGAAAATCTCATAAGCTACGAAATCTATATCCACGAAATTTTATGTCAACATCTCCTTTTCTGCTTTCATCATACAGTATGAAAATCGGTTTAATCGGATAAGTGCGATGCCTACACCCCTTACAACGGTTCTAGTTAAAACTACTGAAAGCAATAACTCTCTAAATTAAAAGGCTAGCAACATTGAGTTAGACAGTAACGATGTTACGGGAGGTGTGCATATACTTCAATGTAGAAATTAGAGAATGGGCGTTTCACCGCACACTTTTAGATGAAACGCCTTATCTCAGCACCTATAACAGAAATTCTAACCAAATTTGAGGCTTAAGCTTGCCCTGGCATTCTTATATTACAGTTCCAAAATGACGAAACTGTTAAAAAAGCTCAAAATCGGTCCATAACTTTATACGACATCGATACCAAATCGCCTATGGCTGACTATATGAATCTGTGGGAAATCTAAATGATTTTCAGAGGGCGTGTTTTCCAGATAATAGTGTGGCCTGGTTTCAGAAATATATAAAATAGGGCAAAAGCTTCCCCCTTAGGTCCTTACAACTAATATGAGGATTTCTAAACCTCCAGTTGGTTTTATACAGCATATATCGGTCAATATGTGAGGTATCTCGACAGAATTAACTGAACGTATTATTTTGAATATATATTGGTTGATTGCCGAAAATTATTGAATTCGGTCGACGGATTAACCCATCCCTCTTATGCTACAGGTAAGGTTTTTTTATTCTAGCGGCTTTTATGCAGAATATATCGATCAATGCGTCATTTACCTTAATGTTTAATGCAGTTTAATGCCCAAGATAATTGAAATCAGTCCAGACCTTCCCTTAGCCACAACATTGTGATTTTCGACTATCCGGTTGA
The DNA here is from genome assembly GCA_021498325.1 of Bactrocera minax. Lineage (NCBI taxonomy): Eukaryota > Metazoa > Arthropoda > Insecta > Diptera > Tephritidae > Bactrocera > Bactrocera minax. Next base: position 29,365 of record JAKEEE010000109.1, on the reverse strand, counting down.
TTATATATAGTTTATGGTGGTGGTCAATATGTGTGATATTTTCTGAAAGTAAGTGCACGTGTTTTCTTAACCATAGAAAACCAGGAAAAAAGTCGCGATGACCAAATACACGGACGCGGAAACAAATCTGCCATCGTTCTCATTTCTTTGATATCTTTAAAGAGTCAGCTATCTCTTCATTTTAGGGCCAACCAAAAACAATTTTTATATTTTCATAATGTTTTTGTCTGCAATAGCCACATATGTACGTCCACTATATTTATCGTCTTCGGTACCATAAAGTTTTTAGCACTTACGAATGGTTGCTGGCTTGCGGCAAGACCTGAATAACATTTATTTGGTATCGATAGCATTTGTTTCATATAAAAATAGTACTTCATTAACACACAAAATTCCTTTTTATTCAATTCCCTTTTTTCCAAAATACCAAAATAGCGTCACATAAAGTGCTACATTTCACGAAGTAACTGTTCGACAGTCGTGAAATTTATACTCGCGTCTTTTGAAGGTTGCGTCTGGTCCGGTCCAATTTAGTCCAGTTAAAAGTCGTTAGAATACGTTTTCTTAAAATTTCTGTTTGTCAGTTTTCATTTTTATGCACTTGCAATATGTTGCATAGAGTATAAAAGTTTTGTTAACCTGACAGTTGTTTGTAACACCTAAAACAAATCGGGATAGATGTAAAGTTATATACAAGGTGTGTTCAGAAAAAACGAATGTTCATCGACTTTAATGGCATAGTGTATCATCAATTCTTGCCTCAATGTCAAAAGGTCAATAAGGTCTACCAACAAGTTCAATGCTGTTTACGTGAGGCAATCCTAAAAAACGCGCGGATTGGCTGAAAAGCAATTCATGGCTTTCTGCTCTGCTTAAATTTCGCTGCTGACACTTCGTTGCTTATTCGTGAATTCTTGGCCAAAAACAATACTGTAACGATGCCCAGTCTTCATATTCGCCAGTCATGGTTCCTTGTTACTTTTTCCTATTTCCAAAAATAAAGAGAACCTTAAAGGGCCGTCGTTTTACAAGTGTAGATGGCATTAAAAGCGCATCGCTGAAAGAGCTAAAGGCTATCCGAAACATCGAGTTTGACACGTGTTTCGACAATTGGAAGAAGCGCTGGCATAAGTGTATAATATCGAATGGCTATTTTGAAGGCGACAACATTAATGTAGACGAATGAATAAATATTTTTTTCAATAAACAAAAATTCCCGTTATTTTTTGAACACACCTCGTATACATAAATGATCAGGATGACAAGACGTCCGTACGCCCATGCCAGTGATAACTCATGTAAAAATTGAGATATCTTGATGAAACTTCGGAAAGTAGGAAGTACAGGTCTTCCTTGGCACCATTAGAACGTTGGCATTGCAGATGTGCCGAACCGTTAACTGAAAACTTATAAAGTGCTATAACGAAGTTTGTTTGGTTTTTTAGTTTGGTAAGATACAAGTCTGTAATTTAGTACAGAGAATCGTAGTAGAGAGGACCATCTGTGGTTAAAAAATTAAGATATTGGAACAAACCTGGCACAAATAGCACCCTTAAGGAGTGCCGTTTCCTGTCAAAAAATTATGGCAATCGGAAAATATCTTTCCATGCCTCGAAATACCGAATTTGTGGACCTCAGTGAATATGGCTGACTTTTTAACGAAAATATATCTGAGAGATATGTTAATGGACTTCATAGAGCATATTTCTCCGATAATAATGTGCCCTTTGTCAAAAATGGGTAAAATCGGGTCACTACATCCCTTATATCTCTTACACATATTATAAAAATGTTCGAACTTCCGGTTAAATTTATTCCGTATATATCGGTCAAGTTACGAGGTATCTTAATGAGATTCAGGTAAAGTATTCTCTTATAGTAATGTGTCCCTATGCCAAAAATTAATAAGATCGGGGCAATACTTGCCCAGCCTCAATATATCTATACGAGAATTTTCAAATTTCTTATTGACTTTATACCGTATATATAGATCAACATGTAAACCTTAGTAAAATTAAATGAACATATAAAATTTAATATACTACAGTTTGGTGGCGATATTTTGTGAAGTCGATCTACGAATTACCTCAGCCCCCATATACTACATATAATGATTATTATTATTCAGTTAACTTTTGAGTAATCTCAATAAAGCTAAGTCAAACTATGTTCTCGAGCTTTCATTAGTTTAATGACAAAGATTAATGCAATCAAACCATGTCTCTCCCTATACCCAATATAGTGATTGCCGACTTTCCAGTTGACTTTAAACCTTTTGTTTAAGTCAATATGTGTGATTTTTTAAAGGAATTAATAGTTTTCTTAACCATAGCACGGTCTAGCGCAGAATATGAATAAAATCGGTCTGGAATTTGGTATATACCCCATACCCGTAATATAATGATTTACGTCCATCTGGCTGAATTTTTGCGAATATACGCAATATATTAAGCATTAAGAATATAAAAAGTTTAGCTTCATCCGAGCTTAGCCCTTACTTACTTGTTAATTTATGTTTAATTATAATAATATATGCCATGATTTGTTAATATAATGATTCACTTCAAATTCAAAGGAAAAATCCCTAAATGATGCCCAAGTTCTTCTGAAGTTATAAAAATTAAGCAGATATGAAATTTAAAGGGGTGAAATAAATAAAATGTTTCACAATTAAGAAAATTTTATGTTGTCGTACTATGTCTTAGAAAGACGGGCCGGGATTTGTTGCGTAATAATATAGAATTAAAGTTAACAGCTTTGTTTGACTTTTGACTGAGCTTATTCTACGTATACATACATTATATCTACTATAGTATATATACTTATTGACTGATTATCAGATAATAAATATATCAAATCACATCAAGATTCCCGCTTTAATAATATGAAAAGTACATGCCTTCCATGAGTATTTTCCATTTTTTATTAACTACTTTTTATGGAAAATAGAATGCGTCTTTATGTTTTCTCATAAAATATTATCATTTTATTTTTTTCAGAATGGATTTCACAAATACCTACCCTAATTTGTCGAATGAGAATGGACCAGATAGAACTGAGTATGGGTGCATATAAAATTTAGACTAACATAATGAAGCGATGCCAATAAAATTTTATGACTTGCAGATTCTCTAGGACGGTTTTAACATTTGCTGGATTTGTAACATTTATTATAATGATCGTCGGCATATTTGGCAATTTTCTCACCGTTGCTGCTTTGTATAAATGCCCGAAAGTCCGAAACGTAGCCGCCGCTTTTATAATAAGGTATGTACTTACGGTCCCATGTAGGAATAGATATACAAAAACGTTTGAAAATGGAATTTGTTTAGTTTAAGTCAAATCAACTAAATATTTCTCAATCGCATCGAATAAGTGTGTGTGATACCCAATCCTGAATTTGTAAAAAAACATCAATTTAGGCAAGCAACTGCAACTTCTTACATAAATATGTTATATAATTGCACCATTGTTTGTTTTGAATTAAAATTTGTACTCTCAAATCAAGTTAAGCAAGATAATAATAGTTGGTTTTATCTTTTTAGAAGTTTTGGAAAAGTGGGGCCTATATATATATAATACATGCGATATATAATATACAATATAAAAAATATATATATAATATATTTGTGAGTTATACATATTTCATATTATTATTTCATATTAATATGCAAAACCATGTATAATAACTCAGCAACTGCTTGAGCTAGAAAAGAAAGAACACAAGCATCCACAAAGATGTCAAAATAATACTCATCATATGAATATTGCAACAAGTTATTCAGTAATATTATTCTCACAATAAGCAAAATCGGTTTATATCATCACCTAACTTTTATTTACTGAATCACATGTTTTCCGACCAACCCGATGATTTTGCAAAGTTTTTGTCCTATAACTCAGAGTTTTGAATGAAGCTGAGTAAACGTGTTGTTATTAACCTAATGTCGGGTACCGAAAATATGAGGAATCAAGTGATAACTATCTCATTCGCAAAAATGCTTACACCTTACATGTCCAATTTTGTTTGAAAAGTTATTTTGTTAATATTGTTGTTGTTGTTGTTGTTGTAAGTTAATATTGTGTAATTGAAACTGATCTGGAAAAAGAATTTAAAATACATTTTTGGCATTAAAATTTTTTGCTACGAATTTTTCAGCGATTTATAGTACTCCTTTGCGACAACTTTTACTAGATGGATCACATTCTTTCAACTTTCTCCATATTTTCTTCATTATTTACACAACAATTTTATCAAAACGATGTATACTATGCCATGTATACTATAATAGTTCTTTAGGTGCATTGAAACTGCATTTGAATGAATATCTTTTTCCTACTAATTGTTATATATATGATTATAAAATTATTATTTCACTATATTATTTTATCACAATTTTGGGTATTGAACGAACTACATGAGTTTGAACTTACAACCCTAAATGATATGCGAACTAAGAACTAGATCCCTTATTGATAACATATTTCCCTCGCATATAATTAACGAAGCTATGTTATGTACAAATTGTTACAAGCGATGGGATTTGCTGTGACGCCTTCAATAAGAAAAGAAAGCAGGGAAAGTAAGGGAAATCGCAAGCTGTGCCTGATGTGAATGCACATATTTACCATAAATATACATATATTATTTTTGATTTCCAGTCTGTGTATGGCCGATTTACTATTCTGTGCTATAGTACTACCTTTCAGTGCCTTGAGATTTTTGCAAGGTACGTGGACTCATGGAAGGTTCCTATGTAAACTAATACCTTTCGTTCAATATGGAAACATTGGAGTATCGCTGCTTTGCATTGCAATGATAACAATCAACAGGTAAGAATTTACCTACTAATAACTAAATTTTTAAATTGTTCTTGCTTCTTGGCTTTATTTGTTAAGATAACTACAAAGGCATTAAACGCCAAATATTAGAAAATTTATCTTACCTTTTTACCCTAATTAAGTTTTTATATGTTTTTTATACTTCCCCTATTATTATTTGGGATCACCAATTATTGTTTTTTCTTGCTTAGTTGACCAATCTCTTTTGATAAGACCAATTTTCTATCAAAATTGTTTCTGTGTAAATTAATAAATTGTTAATATTTCTTTTCAAGGTACGTTATGATTGCTCATCATGCTTCGTACGCGAAAATATACAAGAAGCATTGGATTGTTGTTATGATAATATTTTGTTGGGCATTCTCTTACGGGATGCAATTACCAACGCTGCTAGGTGTATGGGGAACATTTGACTATGATAACAAGTTGGAAACATGTTCAATTATGAACGATCAGCATGGTCGTAGCAGCAAAACTACACTTTTCATCACTGCCTTCATTATACCCGCTTTGGTTATAATTGCTTGTTACACAAAAATATTCTGGGTTGTACGCCAGTCAGAGTTACGACTGAAAACACATGCGAAGCAGCAAAATTCCATACCTAACAATTTAAGACCTATCCAAACGCCAACGGTCACGGTTATGGGAAGCGAACAAAATAGGGTGTCATCTAACATTGCCTCAGACAGTAGCTTCTCCACTGATACGAAACAGGACGCCATACAAAAGCCCTCTCGCATCAAGGATCAACGGGAGATGAGAGCTAAACGTAATGAGTGGCGTATAACAAAAATGGTGTTGGCCATATTTTTATCGTTCGTAATTTGCTATCTACCAATAACGATCGCTAAAGTAGCCGACAAAGATGTAGAGTATCCGAATTTTCATATATTCAGCTATATTATGCTCTATATGTCCGCCTGTATAAATCCAATAATCTATGTTATAATGAACAAGCAATATAGGAAGGCATACAAGACGGTAATTATGTGTGAACCAATCAAATTATTGCCTTTTAGAAAATCAACTGCCGGCGGAAGTAGTGCAGCAGGTTTGTAAGCTGTATGTAACATTTTGGATGAGCGTTGTAAACTAAGTCACTAGTTCGTTTTAGAGAAATGGAAAGATGTCGCATTCAGCAACAACCACAGTCGAACAATGGTCTCACAAATATCAGTGGCAGAGCAACAAAATTGCAACCCGGGCGATGTGCTCCAACCGCAACAGTGCAGTTCCATGGAATTAGCAGACAAAGCGTTCACACAGAATCCCTTGGAAACTGCAAATGCAAAAATGGAGGAGAACATATCTGCAAAAAACAAGCAAACAATCCTTCCTGGACCGCTACACGTGACACAAGCATCCCCATTGGTCAACCATTCGTCGCTTTTCACACAAAGGGTCCCGAGCAAGGAGCTTCTCCAAATAGTCATGGTAGGGGACGACATCATTCTGGAGGAAGAAGAAGAAGTGGCGACGCCAACTCAACCGGAATCATCCACCTACACAGAAGTAAAGACGATACCAACTATGAACAAAGGCGGTGTCCTGAAGAAAGTCCCATATTATGGCCAAAATATAAATGTCATTCCAGATAATGATGTCAAACTTTTAGCTAAACCAAAATTTTAAAAGACTACTTGATATGCTTTAATATTGCAACAATATTTATACATATATTTTATATTTACCATAAGTAGAAGTATTAAGTATGTATTAAGACTACACGAAATAATGAGATAAAATAATTTTAACTTCATAATAGAGCAAAAAAGTTTGTGTACCTGTACAATTTTCTCCAAAAATAGAGTTTCTAACCAGAAAATGGAGACTTTGCAATTCGAAATTCAGATCGAAAAGAGTTTAAACTGCTTATTATTAAATTCAGTTCTACATGCAGCTTAGAGATACATTTATTGACTAAGATTTGTTATTTAACCAGTATTTTTCCATTACAAAGTACAGACATACATGGATGTACATATGCACCTTAAATTAAGGTACATATTTATAAGGACAATAATGATTTTTTTAATATTTAAAAACTTGAACAACAATTGCTTTCAAACATTCCACAAATGGTGCAAAAGCAGAGTATACTTGTTTATTATGTCGTATTATATTATATTATTTCTATTACGAACGAATGTGCCAATTTGTAATAAAATACAAAAAATTGGGCACAAAAAAATTCATTTATAATTATTAACCTAGGGATGTTTATGCGTTTACCTAAGTAGTTATATAATATATGTATATGTTAGATGTACTATATACTCTAAGTAGTTATCTAATATATGTATATGTTGGATGTACTATATACTTTTAACGATTATATTTCGAAATAATAAGAATACCACAATACTTTAATAATTTTTGGAAATTTAGATATATATATATATATATATATACATACATAGGTATGTTTTTAACGATATCGAATATTGAATTGTATATACATATTTAAGATCTGAATTTAATAAATTGTAAAACATATAACTAAACATATACATACATCGTATACCTTTTTGTTCGAAAATACCTTACGAAGAGATTAAATCCGTGTTATAGCCATACATATTACAGCCGTATGTTAGCCTCTTGGCTTATATTTTTATATATTTATACGCAATCATACTTATTGATATGAAATTTCTTTTGCTAATATTTATGAATGCATGCACATCATTACATTCCATTTAAATTATACTATTTCTAAAGCAGTATTCATAGTCAATGTGTACATGTGGATCTACATATTTAATTAATTGTTAATTTTCATAACATAATATATTTTCATAACAAATATTTTAGTATACAAATGTTTTTAGAAAAAAATTTATTTATTACAATATTAATATGAATCGCATCTTTCATAATTTAAAACTGACTTCATATGTATGCATGCAAATAAATTCAAAGACTGATATTATCACTTATCAGTACACTACATATGCACTGTTATATATGGATATACACATGGGTGTACGCTATTGCCGAACAAATAATGCACAACCAACCCTACATACATATGCATGTATGAATCTGCGTACACATTTAAGTCTATCAGCCAATAACAAAACCCACAAACATTGCTCTACAAAAACAGCAATTGTCTCAAATAGCATGAACACATCACAAGCCAATATGGCAGCCAAATTGACGAAACCTAAATTTATAGCAAATCACAGAACATAAACATTTTCATTCATGAATGCAAGCGCACATACAACATGGCAAAGTTGCTTCATTCATTAAAACAAACACCATAAACATCTCCCCACGCATTCCCTTATGAAAAAGCGCCTTTTCGCGACGATGGCAAAATCTAAAAATCATAAATTGAACAACTTTCTGATATAGCTTCCAGAAGGGAAAAGTGCCCCCGCAAAACAAAGTGACAAAAGTAGCAACATAGCCTCTTTTCCGATTTAAAATATTTTCAATTCTAAATATTTTCTGTGTCTCCAAAAGTCTATGTCTATATGTATGCATGCTCGTACATAAACATACATATTTACAACAGTTTGTGGGTGAAGCGTTTAGGGGCAAAGGAAGCCGACAATTGACGGTCGGCTTTTTCGGCACAGCTCGGTTTTTCTACCAACAATGCAATATTGCGACGATTTGTCATCGCGCAAGCAACAATCAAACTTTGGATACATCGAGCTTTACAGGGTCATTTCAAGTATCACCGCCGTTGTTATAATTGCGCTTAACAATTATTGACAATTATTGACAAATATTGACTTATTGATGGTATATCTACAAAATCTAATAACGCTTGTAAATATTCAACCAACGCATTATACTATATTTGAATTTACTTTTTATAATTTCAATTGATTTTTGGAAGAATCGAGGCATAAAAAGTTAACGAAGATTTGATTTGGCCATCTGGACACCTTTGCCTGCGAACGCACTAAATCATTAAAACTATTTGGCATGAAAACAAAATCATGAATTTCGACCTTTCGTTGTCCGCGACAACGGAGATTTTACATGAAGCCATAAGTATACATATGTACATACATATATTGCATATGGACAAATTTATTTCTTTCCTATTTGTTTAAATGCATACATAATTACATATGTACATATGTGCGAAGGTTTAGTCTTTTAAGATAGTATAGAAACTTAATAACCAAAGAAAATTAATATAATAAATACATTACATACATACACACATAACTAATCAAATTTATATTAACTATATTCACACATTTGTAGGTAATAGTAAAATCATTACTAGACTATATATTCCAAAAAATTTTATGGAATCAATTATGAATCAGGTCAATTTGTATTTACTTTGTTTGTACGTATGTTAAGTATATACATTTATTTATTTTTATACCAAATATAAACAAAATATCTGTAAATTATATGTAGAGTCGTTTGCGGATTGTAAATAAGTGAATCTGTGGTGAAATGTGAAATGAAGAGTACATTTACTAACCTTGAAAATAACATAATTTTTCTCATTTAACACTAAAAACGCACAAATCTGCTATCTTCAAGTCCGCTGATGTAAAACTGTGGACATGTAAAACACGCTAATAATTTTCTGTGGTGAAACATGATCATCGTTTTCAGAACCCCTGCGAAAAGTAAACCAGTTTGACAATTGGGACACGATGAACCTTCTCCATGATAGACGTTTCAATTTCACACATTTTCGGCATTAAACTATGGCATATCCAGTATTACATGTTCACTTAATTTTGCTATGATATCTTACATATTGACCGAAATATATGGTATAAAGTCTACAGCAAGGATGAAAATCCGTACATTAGGTATATGGGGGCTAGAGGAAGTGTTTACTCGATTTTTCCTATTTTTGACACCAGATCACATTATTATCATGGAAAGATAATCCTTCAATTTCATCACGATATCTTACAGATTTATCAAAATATAAAGTCTATCGGAAGGTTGAAAATCCGTATATTAAGCATATGGGGACTAGGGGAGGTATTTACCTGTTTTCCCCCATTTTTGACGTTCTTCAGATATGTGATTTAAATTAAAGTGGCCGGTGCCACACCCATCGCCAACCTTTTACACGGATTCCTTTGCAACCCTTCCGTATCATATATGCTGTAATATCATATTGATGTAAGATTTTCTGTTTGCGACGTGTTCCTTCAGTGAGTTAACGCTCTTTTAGTAGTTTTCAACATAACCTTTGCTTTGGGAGGTGGGCGTGGTTATTATCCGATTTCACTCATTTGCTCGGTATATGGAGAGATCCTTATAGAAACTTACTCGGAGTAAGTTTGAATGATATATCTTTAACGCTTTCAGAGATATATATTAAACCTATTCGCGGGCGCAACAAGTTACGAGAGTATAAAAATGTTGCGGAAGAATTCAGCATTCATTATTCGACGAAATTGTCAATGGATTGCAATCGTATTTGGCATCATGTTTGGTCATGTTCAGTCATAAGATTTATTACCAAATGACATAATACTAATCTTAGTATTCTTACATCAATTTTGTAATATTCTTATTTAATTTTGTTGAAACATCTTTTATGGAAACGTAAGGCATTATATCAGAAATATGGGGTTTAGATCAACCCCTAGACCGATTTCATTCATACTCAGCGCCAAACCAATTAAGAACACACTTATTTCCTTTAAAATATCACACTTGTTGACTTATATAAGCGGTTTAAAGTTAGCTGTAAAGTCGTAATCCAGTACATCTGGTATATTGGGATTAGGAGAAGGTCTGAGCTGATAACATTTACTTTTGGCATTAAACTAAAGTATGCTCGAGAACATATTTCAACTTAACTTTAATAAGACAACTCATAATTTTACCAACACATTCAGACAGAGTCCACTAGAATAACGATAATCGTTATGTGTAGTATATAGGGGCTGGGGCAATTCGCAGATCGATTTCCAGCATTTTCACCACTGAACTGTAGTATATTCAAGATTATACTTTCATTTAGTTTTGCTAAGACTTCTTACATATTGACCGATATAAGATATAAAGCGAGTAAAGTTACCGTTCGACAACAGTTTACCAAAATTTACATTACGAGTGAATATCGACTACCTAGCGCAGACAACTGAGTTGGTAGTCGCCATTTTGTGTATAATATCGATTGCTATCCACACTTGTTATAGTATGTAGAAATGTTAAAATCAGGGCACTGCTCTTGAGCAGTTGTCTATGCTATTTTGGCAATTTGGAGTTTGAATTCATTGAATATCTTTAAAGAAAAATTGGTCACTTTATTTTTTATGAACGTTTCTAACTGAATTTACATTGACTAAAACAACCAAACAAACCAAAACACCAAACAGTTGTACCAAACAACACGTTTATATCTTAATTTGTTGCTTAATTGTAGCACTATATAGGTTTTTGATTAACGGCATTTTATGTGAATTGCAATAATCCGATTCCGCCACTCTGTAATACGAAACTTCTTATATTGCCAAGGAGCACGTGTACCAAGTTTCATCAAGATATTCCTAGTTTTACTCAAGTTATAGCTTGCACAGACAGATACAACTATACAATACAGGTACAAGGACAGGTACAGGACAGGTACAATATACAACTCTATGTCTATCTTGATTAGTTTTAAGTATTACAAACAACCGTTAGGTGAAAAAAACTATTATACCCCGTTGCAACATCTTGCGAGAGTATAAAAATTTTGTATCTGCATTCGTTACCATTATTCGACGAAATTTTAAATGGATTACAATAATACTTACTTTCACACTTTAAGAATTTTAATTGCCTACTGAAGCATTAATATGATTAAACTAATATTTATAATTGTAATAATTGTGCATAAACGCTATATTCTTATAAGTTGATAGTAAACATTTTTCAGATTATTTAAAGTTACCAATAGCAATTAATTTGAAAAACTGAATAATTTAAAGCAAAGAATTTTGTAATTTCACGACGAACATACAAATTAATTGAAATATACTAAACGATTTTAAATTATAATGAGGCTCAGCGTTTTCCATTTCTCTATATTTAATTTTGCGATTTATGTCTCAAATTTGGCAATGCTGCCAATACTTTTACCAATGCTTCCCAAAAATGTAAACTCAGGGATATTATCAGCGTTCTCAAGCACACTAAAATGCAAACCAAATTCAAGCAAAATCCTATTATAGTATCCAAAGCAAGCATATCGGCAAATGTAATCTAGTAGCCATCCGCAATAAGGGTGTTAATTTTTATTTGTGTTTAAAAACAATAATAATTGTTGTATATACTAATGTTACCTTACATACATTAACTCTCCGTTGTGTTTAAAGTTACCTCATTTCAACCTCATGCTGTTGTCGTCCTACATATGTTTCCAATAGTAGAAAGTGAAAGAAATTTGAGTACCACAGTCCACATGACTTATACCAGTAGTTTATTCGATTCGCCAATCCTTGGAAAGACACACTCTATCTGACTATGCCAATATATGTGTTTTGTACCAGTTATTTTTTTGACTCTCTAAAACTTCGTGATTCGAAAACAAAACAAGTAATAACTACAAGTCCATCTCAATTGTATACTGTTAGAGATTATTGCTAGGAGAATAAAAACAATTTGTGCAACAATGTAAAATTTTATAAAAACAAGTCCATCAAAAAAATTTCTGCAAAATATGTGTTTCTAGTCAGCAGATAACTGATATAAGTTGGCTTATTATTTTTCTAAGTATTTTCTGCTCATAGTTATGACTATAAATATTCTGATAACTATTGCCAACAATAACCAAAGCTAAGGGAAGTGTTTTCCCGATTTACCTAATTTTTGACACATTTTGGCACAAGAGCATATTATTATCAAGGAAGATTGACGCACATGTTGCGAGAGTATAAAAACTGTTTATGTGGTTAATGTCGCTGAGAGTATACAGACGTTACAAGTGTGGGTTTGGTTTCTGCTCCGTGCATCAAACTCATTTCGTATTTGCAAATGTGGCAGGTAGAACGTGTTTTCCTTTTAAGCTTATCAAGTTTGGTACATAACTTGCACAATGGCCTGTATTGTGAGATCACGGGTTTGGAAGCAGCACATGGTTTTGAGACTACGGAAGTTGAATGTGGATCCTGTAAAGAGATAAAAATATGACGAATATATATTTTAGTTGGAAGTTGCATGTTTGTATGTGCTTGTCATACTTACTTAAAATACTGGTCTGCTATATGACCTGGGTTTTACTGCACGTCTTTCTAAAGGCGGTTTGTTAATTATTCTGCCAATACTAATATAAGATCCCTTCGCTGATCTAATTTCTTGCTTGATCGCATATGCTTGTATATAATAAAAAAAACCAAACTAGTGACGTTAGTCATGTTATAAAAAATTTCTTATGGCCATAAATTTTTTACCCACGCAACTGTAAATCTGTCAACCCGGACTTATTTCAGCTGCCGGTTTGTATTTGTTTGAAGCTTCTGAGGCTTGCGTATAATGTTGTGTTGACAATACTAATACATATTTGTCTACTTTGGCAACGTAGGATTACAAAGATGCATTTTCATCCAGGATACAGAGATAGAGATTTTTTATGCGGCCTTGTCTTTCTGTTCAGCGAAAAGCATAGAGGAACAAATTTTCTATTTGCGACCACTGTGCAACTAAAACTAATACCGGAATTACGACAATTCTCCACCAAATCCAGTACCACTCTTTCACTTTGGTTAATTTCTCGTTCTTCATTTCCGTTTCGGTTCAAGCCGTTTTCCTTTGAGAGGGTAGCTTGAGAAAGAATCGTGGTCCACCATATCTCTATCCGTGCTTTGCTGGTTTAGACGGAATGTAAACCCACTACTCCCGCGAAAAGATATGCTTCTTAAAGATTTGATCCTTTATAATCCACACATCGTCAATTGGTGGTGATTTACGCAACATCACACGTGCAGGACGAGTGTTAGCTCCATCAAAACAAACAAATCATAGCGACATTTTTAATCGATCCGATAACCGTGTTGGTTTATAGTTATCAAAATTCCGAGAATGTCATACATCCTTTGCTTACTTGTGAAACACGCCGGAAAATAATAATAATTCGAACCAAGTATACATTTCCCTTTCGTCGGAAGTTTGAAAATCCTTATATTGGGTATATGGAAGCTAGTAACTAGATGTTAAATACTTCCCACCCGATTTTACCCATTTTTAACACAAGGGCACAATATTATCAAGCAAAGATTTATTCTGAATTTCAATAACATATCTTATATATATCTGATATCTGACCGATATTTTCTATAAAAAGTCAGGCAAAGGTTCTGGATCCACATAATCGGTATATGGAGCTTTAAAAGTTTTAGACCGATTTCGACAACTTTTAGACGTGAGATGGCACACTCTAAAGGCACTCTTTGTGGAAAGTTTCACTCCGATATCTTCATTGGTAATTGATTAATATACTGTAAAGTGAAAGAATCATATAGAATTTGAAATTGTCATATATGGAAAGGAGGCGTCGTTGGATTCAGATTTCGCCCATTTTCACACTGTAACACAAGGATGCAGATATAAAGTCACGCACCAAATTTAGTTGAAATTGGTATACGAATTCTTGAGAAATAGGATTTCACCTAAAGGTGGGAGTGCCACTTACTTTAAGTAAGGAAATGGTCTTATTCCGCCCATCTGCTATACCAACCTCCTCTGAGTACCATGAAACAAGTGTACCAAGTTTTATCAAGATATCTTAATTCGTCGAACTGGTACGAACAAAACACAAAGCATGTTGCCTGAGAACGAACAATACGGTATTGTAACGATTTTGCTAGATTAATCGCTTACGTTGAAACTCTACTCCGAGTTCGATCACTGGATTATTAAATAAAATTCACCATTTAAGGGCTATACAATTTTCTTTAGTTCTAATTCAAATAACTTAACACTGTTACTCGTTATTCGAGTTTGCAGTTTGAGTTTACTCTTTTCTCGGCAACTAACTAGAACTGTCTCTGCAGCCACTCCGGCAGCCCTTATATAGATAGATCGATCGAGATTATATACATAGATAGATCATTACAAACACATCGCCACTCGAACATTCCGGCAGCTGCAGCAAGTTATTGTCGACTCTGTTTGGTTCTGGCGTTCGCGCTCGCCACAGTATCTTTATCCTTTCCTAGTCGCTCCCTCCCTCATAAACTTCAAGTTCCCACAACTAGGGCTTACATATTTAAAGCCTTAAAGCAGGGATACATGAGACACTTGTATTTTCAATCGATCTTTCCGCCACACTTCATTTTATCGTTCGATCTTCAATGTGTAAACACGTGCCAGAATCAAGCGTATAATGAAATTGCACTAATTGTAATACTCATTACTTATTAGAATTTTTATGTATTTGAGAATATTTATCTATATCTATATCTTAGAAATATATTCTCTATATATCAGAAATTTTACTTAATTTTTATACCTTTTGTTTTCAAAATGAGCAATTGTGGGCACATACCCGACGAAATTTTATGCAAACCCATAGCAATACGCATGGATGGATACGTTTGCACACAAGGTCATAGATACCGAGTGAAAACACATGTATGTCGTGTATGGCCACTTTATGCGAATTAACAAGTGTGAAAGAGTTTTGTTAAAATTGTCGAAACCCATGATCAATTAACTTCAGAGTTTCTTATTCAAGGGCTTTTCGTATTAGATTGTACATTTAAAACTTTGTGTAGCAAGCAAAATAACTTAAGGATCAAATTGTTCAAGACTCTACAGAACAAAAATATTATCAAAACAAATGAATGGTGAACGAATATAGTTCACCCATTGTTATGCTATATATTTTAATTTACAAAAGTGTAACATTACTTCGCATTTTTCTGTGCCAAATAATGTAAAATTGTGACAATTGAAATTAAAAAAAAAAAACCATGATGTGACGTTTAAAAAATATAAAATATATTTGTAAAATGGCTATTTGCAAATGACAATATTACGTCGAACAAATGCTCTAATTTCAGGATTTATGGTATCATTAATTGAGAACTTTGTGCCTTTCATTAGCAGGTTTACAGCCAACACGTTTAAAGAAATGCACATCAATCTACATTCTATTAACGATTTCTTATTTGGGGATTGATTCAAAAACTTTCCGCTTTAAAAATCTCCATGACAAATATTATAACTTTACTCTTATCAAAATTTTCATTCCTGCCGATTCGCACACTTTCTTAGTTGATTATGTGAACCTTGTGGAATTATCGAGATTGCATAATTTTCAGTCATCGTTACGCACAAAATAGAGTTCATTTATCCCACTTTTACAAAATATTAGCTAAGGATCCAAATATATAGAAATATATCTTAGCTTTTATATGCAACATTGTCTTCCCTAAATAGTAGGCATATTATTCCGATTTTATGAATTCAACTGCGAAGATTTCCCAAAACTTTCAGGTTCAATCACTAAATTGTTAAATACCAACCAAATTTATCGCACAACTTCTTTATTGTTGATACTTAAGTCAACATTTACTTTGTTCTTGTCCAAGGCAATTTACTTATTGAATTCTCTAAATGGGTGCGCTTTAGCAGAAATATTAAGTGTTTCCATATCTACATATTGTGCAAATGAACCAAAATAAGTAGAAACAAAGATAATACCCCCAATGCAAGAACCATAATCTTGTGATGGGAAACGCAAAATTCTTCAAATTTCTTTTGATAAATCCCGATGTTGGATCGGCGAGGGTTATTTTTTTAAAGCACGGCCGGAGGTCGCCACTGCAGAAAGGAGTTCTAAGCGAAAACTAATAACGTCATAGAGGATATAACTCCCTCTTTAACACTTAGTTTTATTTAACGGATGTTATTCCTGTTACGTTTGAGGCAAAGTACCGTTTTTTTTTTTCTCCGTTTTAATTTATTTTCATATTTGGAAAATGGAATTGAATTTTTTGAGTGCGGTTAAGTTTTTATAAGTGAAAAATAATTTCTATTTAAAAAAATTAATAAAAATATATATGAGTGCAAGTACAGCAGGTACGTTATCATACAATTGAAATTTTTAAAAATATTTCTTAGGAATTATGTTTAGATTTCGACGAACCATCCCCTAGTCGCGGTGTAGTACAAACATGACGATTTATTTGCTAAACTTATTGAAACAGTAAAATATACATATTGTGGCGAACACGAACTCCAGAATCGGCGATAACTTGCCAGAATCTACCAAACAGCGAAGCTAGTAGTTGCCAGAAGGTTCGAGTGATGATTTTTTGGTGACGATCTACTATATAAAGGCTGCCGGAGTAGCAGCAAGACACAGTTCAAATAAGAGTGTTGCCAAGTAAAGTGCAAGTGAATTATAAGTAAGCTCGAATAACGAGTAATAAGGTTTTAAGTTATTGAATAAGAAATAAAAAAAAGTGGATAGCCATTAAATTGTGACTTTAACTGCACAATCCAGTGATCAAGCTCAGGGTCATTGTATAGGCATACAAGTAACAAAAGAATCATATGATTGTCAATATTTTCACACAGCTGAGATCACCTGAACGAAATTATGCCTTTTCCGGCACAGAGCTTTAAATAAAAAGACCGTAAAAAAAGAACTTTGAAGAAAAAGAATGAAAGTGTATTTTTAATGGAAAATATTAAGAAAGCTTAAAATTAATATAATTTGAAAACTTGAACGCTTCTTCTACTTACAATACTTATTACGTAGTATTTGCAAGCCGTTACACAAATTTTCGGTAAATATATTTGACAAAATAGGAAACTTTTAATAATGTTTTGATATAATAAATGAAATTTTACTCAATGCTTGGTAAATTTAATGTTTACTACACACAAAACAACAAACTTACTTAAAGCAATAAATTGTTTTGCATAACATGGCAACACATTATAGCAGATTTGAGCCTTTTTTTTGGGGTATTTGGCCGTTTTAGTAGTAGAATATTTAAGGCAAACCTAATACTGCGTCTAGTTTTTTGCCCCTTCGCTTCCTCATTCTATTTAATTCTTACTGTTAATTCGCCTGCGTATGCATGAGTGAAAAATTTAGGATTTGTTACTTGCTGGTTTTGTACAATGGTATATTAGGAAAGGAACTAGAGGACTTTGCTGTCACTCAATTTCTGTGTACAAATACATCACATGCATTTCCAATACAACAGAATGTTGACAGAAACAAGTGATAGATGTTCTTAAAATATTTGTGGTAGCCTGGCCTATAAGATAAGTCTTGTGTTCTTGTTCTTTGGCATTCCTTTCACTTTGAAACTCTTTGAATGGTTCGCTAGGTTTGAAATGAATATCTACAATAACTTCGGAAATTTGAATTTTATCATTTATTTATTTAATGTAATATGCAAATATGTATACCAATATGCAAAATATAACCGAAATATTTTAGACAAGTAAGAAAGGGCGCCGGTGTAACCGAACATTTCTAGCAATATGCGAGAACTAAATAAAGGGAAATATTTTCGGCTGCTGAAAAATTTTATATTAAGAAGAGTTGCATAAGAATTCGACGAAACCGTTAATGGATTGCAATCATATTTGGTATCTTATTAACTTATATTACAGACCAAAAACTCACGTAGTTTCATTACTATATTTTGCTTCCTGTTCGAGATATTTAAATTTAAATCTGCAAAATTAACTCAAATAAGATATATGCGATTTAAATATATTAGAAACATGAGGAAATAGTCAACCAGAGAAAAAGAAATCATTATAAAATTTTAGACCATACCGATTTTATTCATATTTAGCCCCAAACCACATTATGTTTAAGAAAACATATGCACTTAATTCATTAAAATATCACACATATTGACCTACATATAAGGTCTAAAGTCAAGTGGAAAGTCGCAAAACACTATATCGAGTATATTTGCGCTAGGGGAAGGTCTGGACTGATTGCATTAACTTTTGTTATTACTCAATTACACTAGAGAACATGCTTTCATTAAATTTTATGGAGATAAGTCACACACTGTAAAATATCTTACATATTCACCGATGTATACCTTATATATACCTAAAGCCAACCGGATGTTGAAAATTCCTATATTAGGTATATGGTGGCTAGGGGAAGTTTTTTCCCGATTTTTTCTATTTTAGGTACATGGGCTCACAGTTATCAGAAAGAGACGCTCTCCGAATTTTACGGGAGGTCAAAAATCCTTATATTAGGTATATGGGGCACGCGGAAGTCTTTACAGGAATATATGGTATAAAGTTTAACGGGAGGCTGTAATTTCTTATATTAGGTATATGCGGGGTAGAATACGTATTTACCCGATTTTCCCCATTCTTGACACAAGGGGATATCATTATCATAGAAAGTTAATCTTCGAATTTCATTACGATATCTCATATATACACTCATAGTTTAACCGGAGGTTGAAAATCCTTGTATTAAATATATGCGGGGCAGGAGAAGTATTTACCAAATTTTCCCCATTTTTGACACAAGAGCGCACTATTATCCTGGAAAGATAATACACAAATTTCATTACGATGTTTCACAGATTTACCGATATTTTCAGTATAAAGTCAGCCATAGGTCCTTATATTGAGTATTTGTGTAAAGCTTCATTCCAATATCTTAATTGCTGCCTGATTTATATGCTTTAAAGTGAAAAAATCAGAGTAAATTTAAATTTGTGTTATGCGAGAAGTAGGCGTAGTTGTCATCCGATTTCACCTCTTTTCACAAAGTTACACGAGGATGCAAATATGTTGCCATTTACGAAATTTTGTTGAAATAGGCTAACGCGTTCTTGAGATATGAGATTTCCCCCAAAAGTGGGCTGTGCCACGCTCATCGTCCAAATTTTATACGGAGTAGTATGCAACCCTTCCGTACCATATTTTCTGTGAGATAAAAAATTTCTGACATATTTCTTAAGCGAGTTAACGCACTTTTACTAGTTTTCAAGATAACTTTTGTATGGGAGGAGCGCGTGGTTATTATCCGATTGGTCTTATTTTCCTTGTACATGAAGATACTCTAGAAAAACTTGTTCTGAGGAAGTTTGCATGATATAGTTTTAGTGGTTTGTGAGATATATACACTAAACTTAGTGGGGGGAGGGGACATACCCGCTTTTACAAAATTTTTTACCAAAAAATGCCCCGCCCTACTACTATCCTCTGTACCAAATACCACTTTTATATTCATTTGTTGCTTAGTTATAGTATTTTATCTGTTTTCGATTAATGGCAATTTGTGGGCGTGGCAGATATCCGACTACGTCTATCTACAATGCCAACCTTCTAATGGTAACAAAGCAGGCGTGTACCAAGTTTCATCAAAATGTCTTAAATTTTACTCAAGTTATCGCTTGCTCGGATGGACGGATGGACAGACGGACGGACGGACAGACGGACGGACAGACAGTCACTCGGTTTTCAACTCGACTCTTCACCTTGATCATTTACATATATATATATATATATGTCTATATCTAACTCGATTAGTTTTAGGTGTTACAAACCACCGTTGGGTGAACAAAACTAATATATTCTGTCGCAACATGTTGTGAAAGTATGAAAATGGTGAATAAGGATAACAAGTAAGAAAGGGCTAAGTTCGGGTGTAACCGAACATTTTATACTACTTCCATTGCTATATTTTGCTTCGTGTCAGAGATATTTATATTAAAATCTACCAAATCAACTCAAAAGTGATATATACAATATAAACTTAACCAAAGTACTTTAATAAATATATTAGATACATGAATAAAAAGTCAACCAGAGAAAAGGAAATCATTATATTAGGAATAAGCGGCTTAGACTATTATCTAGACCGATTTCTTTCATATTTAACGCGAAATTATTTAGCGTGTTTAAGAAAACATATCCACTTAATTTTATTAAAATATCACACATATATCACAAACATAAACGGATTAAAGTTAGATGGAAAGTCAGGAATTCTTATATTGTGCATTTTTGGGATAGAGGAAGATCTGCACTGATCGCATTAACTCTTTTCATTATTCAAGTATATTAGGGAACATGTTTTTACACAATTTTGTTAAGGTAACTCACACAGTGACCGACATATTCGGCATGAAGTCTGCTCAAATAGCGAAAATCATTATATATAGTATATGGGAGCTGGGATAATTCGTAAACCCATTTCACACATTTTCGACAGTAAACTATGGTATATCCGATATTAGACGTTCAGTTAATTTTTCTAAGATATCTTACATATTGACCGAAATATATGGTATAAAGTCTACACCATGGTTGAAAATCCTTATAATAGGTATATGGGGGCTAGGGGAACTATTTACCCGATTTTCCCCATTTTTAACACAAGAGCACACTGTATCATGCAAAGATAATAATCGAATTTCATTACAATATTTTACAGATTTACCGAAATATATGGTATAAAGTCTGCAGGAAGTTGAAAATTTTTTATTAGCTATATAGGGGCTAAGGGAAGTATTTATCCGATTTTTGCCATTTTTGATACCAAACAACATTATTATCATACAAATATACCAGAGCACACTATTATTATGGAAAGATAATCCTCCAATTTCGTTACAATATCTTACAGATTTCCCGATATTTTCAATAAAAAGCTAGATAGAGGCACTGAGGTCCTAATATTGGGTATCTGGTGGCTTGAGAAGTTATACATAAGTAAGTTATACATATCCTGAAGGCACTATTTGTACAAAGTTTGATTTTCATATCTTAATTGCTGCTAGATTTATCTGCTTTAAAGTGAAAAGATGAGATGAAACTTAAAATTGTGTTATATGAGAAGTAGGCGTGTTTTCTATCCGATTTCGTCCATTTTCTTCCATCCAGCGTGGCATAAGAATGCAAACATAATGTCACACACTAAGTTTTTTTGAAATCGGTTAAGGCGTTTTGAGATATGGGATTTCTCCTTAAAGAAGGCGGTGCAACGCCCATAATAAAAACTTTACACGGATTCCTATGCAACTCTTCCGTATCATATTTTCTGCAAGATTTAATGTTTCTAACGTGTTCCTTCAGCGAGTTATCGCAATTTTAGTAGTTTTCAACATAACTTTTTAGTTATTTACTCTTGTTGGTTTTGTTTTGTTAATTATTTTTTGGTTATTATCCGATTTCACTCATTTCCTCAGTATATGAGGAGACACTAGAAAAACTTAGTGGAAGCAAGTTTGATTGTTAT
The DNA here is from genome assembly GCA_021498325.1 of Bactrocera minax. Classification (NCBI taxonomy): domain Eukaryota; kingdom Metazoa; phylum Arthropoda; class Insecta; order Diptera; family Tephritidae; genus Bactrocera; species Bactrocera minax. Next base: position 7,335 of record JAKEEE010000109.1, on the reverse strand, counting down.
AGCTTTAACGGTTTCCGATATATATATATATATATATTAAACCTATTGGCGGGTGGGGCCATACCCACTCTTACAAAGATTTTTGCCCGCAGATACCCCGTCCTTATAGGATACCCTATACCAAATTACACGTTTATTTCTTAATTTGCTGCTTAGTTATAGTACTTTATCTGTTTTCGATTAATGACATTTTGTGGGCGCGGCAGTAATCCGATTTCGACCATATACAATACCAACCTTCTGTTGACAGAGAACATGTGTACCCAGTTTCATTAAGATATCTCAATTTTTACTCAAGTTATCGCTTGCGCGCTTCTTGTTCTAATCGAAACTCCGAAACACCGCTCTCTCTCAATTTTTGGGATAGCCCTTAGCTCTCTTAGATATGCGCTCTATACTTGTAAAACGACGGCCCTTTAAGGTTCTCTTTATTTTTGGAAATAGGAAAAAGTCACACGGAGCCATATCTGGCGAATATGGAGGCTGGAGCATAGTGACAGAATTGTTTTTGGCCAAGAATTCACGAAGAAGCAACGAAGTGTTAGCAGAATCGAGCCAAAGCCATGATTTCAGATTTCGGATTGCTTCACGTAAACGGCGGTGAACTTATAGATAGTACTCCTTATTGACTGATTGACCTTGAAGCAAGAATTCATGATGGACTATGTCATTAAAGTCGAAGAACACAGTCGAAGAACATTCCCGTAATATTCTGGACACACCTCGTATATCACATATCATAGTCATAGACTCACTACCACTACACTCACTCACTCACTGCACTACTTCATTACTATATTTTGCTCCATGTCCGGGATATTTATACTAAATTAACATTATACAAATTAACTCAAATGAGATATATGCGATATGGTTTAATTAAAAGAAAATTGTTATATAAGAAAAATGTCAACCAAAGAAACGGAAATAATTATATTAGGAATAAGGGGCTTAGACTACGGTCTGGACAGGTATCATTCATATTTAGAGCTAAACCACATTATGTTTAAGAAAACATATCCACTTAATTTCGTTAAAATATCACACATATTAAACCACATGAACGGTTTAAGATCAGCTGGAATGTCGAAAATCATTATGTCTGGTATATTTGGGCTAGGGGAAGGTGTGGACTTATTGCGTTAACTTTTGTGATTACTCAAGTATACTAGGGGACATGTTTCCACTGAGCCATACACCTAATATAAGAATTTTAAACTTCCGATTGACTTTGTAACGCAATGTCGATCAATATATAAGATATCTTAGCAAAATTAAGTGAATGTATAGATATACTATAGTTTAATGCCTAAAATGTATGGAATTGATCTACAAATTACCATAGCTCCCACATACTACTTATTCCGGTTGGTGTGTGAGTTATCTTCATAAAATTGAGTGGAAACATGTTCTCGAGTATACCTCAGTTTAGGGGCAAAGATTAATGCAATCAGTGCAGATATTCCCCTGGCCCTAATAGTGATCTCCGACATTCCAGCTGACTTTAATCTGTTTATGTGGGTCACTATTTAGGATATATTAATGAAATTAAGTAGATATGTTCTCTTAAATATAAGGTGGTTTCGCGCTAAATGTAAATGAAATCGGTCTAAACCGTGGACTAAGCCCCACATTCCTAATAGAATGATTTCTGTTTTCATCATACATACATACATACTTTTTTGTCATACACGCAAGATATCAAATTTAACCACTTTGTTTCCGTTTCTATCACACATATCTCTTTTTAATTAATTAGGTTGATTTTAGTATAAATATCTCGGGCACGAAGCAAAATATAGTAATAAAAGAACGTGAGTCTATGACCTGTAATATAAGTTAAAATACTTAAATAAGATACCAAATATAATATAATTGTAATCCATTAACGATTTCGTTAAATAATGAATGTTGAATTCTTACGCTACAATTTTTAATATAGTGTTGCCTGAAAAACACCTAAAAGTTTTCACCGCCTTTGATCCTTGCACATTTCGAGAGTATAGAATGTTCAGTTATACTCGAACCTAGCTTCGTTAGTTAGACTTAGACCTACGGGTAGTAAAGCATTCACATAACGCGAAAATACTCAACTCTAGCCAGATCTGGGCAAAATCTTTTATACCGAATTACAAATGGTTTGGATCGTTTTTTAACAAAAAAAGAGACGGTAGCCTCTAAGCGGATGGAAACTCCACTTTCTGATAAGTTATCATCTTCCCTCTCTTCTTCTTCATGTTCACAGTCTTGCGCTCTGCTGGATTTAACAAATTTAAATATTGATGCAAAATCAGCTAAGCAGCAGTTTCCAACTGATTGGGTCTCTGTACATAACGGTCTAAAATATCAGCTAAGAATAATTCAGTCTGACGGTTCTGAAGTTCCGCTCTAAATTTTACCATTCGAACACCCTCCTCGGTAGAGATGTATTTATAAATATTTCTGCGTTACTTGCTTCCGATAGATGCAGTCTAATGAAGCAATAGACAGCTCCTGTGCTAGATATAAATTTGTTTAAGCTTTTGCTTAACTTTACAATTTCAGGCATTTACTTCTGATATAGCTTTATTTAAGAACCTAGAAATTCCTCTGTTTGGTTTGTTAATATAATTAATTATATACGAGCAGCAAGCCTATGCACCCAGTTTATATTCGAAATCCATATTTTCCCTCTGGAGTCCAAAATAAGACGATTAAGCGTTTATGAAACGGTCCTGTATTTTTCTTTTTAAAAAAATTTTTGGGTTATGATAAGCTAGCAAATTGCCGTAAAAATATATTTTTCTTCTACTATTAGACAGAGAATTTTTAAAAATTATTTAAATACGAAATTTAATACACGAATTTAAGTCGAATTTAAAACAGTTTGACTGGATAGAGCACAATATTATCGAAAAAAATTCTCTCTGAATTTCAATAATATGTCTCACAGAATTACCTATATTTTCGGTGAAATGTCAGCCATAGGCACTGGGTTCCACATATTCTTGAAAACTTATTTCCGATTTCGAAAATTTTTGGACGTGAGATGGCATACCTTAAGCAAATTTTTGCTTCGATATTTTCGTTCATAATTGATTTGTATACTGTAAAGTGAAAGAATCATATGGAAAATAAAATTGTGATATGTGCGAAGTAGGGGTAGTAGGATTCCGATTTCGCCCACTTTCACACTGTAATATTGTATAAGTATGCAAATATATACATAGATATCTTTCATATTGACCGATATACACGCTATAAAGTCAACCGGAATTTTTACAATTTTCATATAAACTTTATGGAGACTAGGGAAAGTATTATCCCGATTCCATAAATTTTTGGCATCAGGATACTTCATTATCAGGAGAAGACGTTATCTGAATTTTATTAAGATACCTCACAGATTGACCGATTTATACGGTATAAAGTCAACCGCAAGTTCGGAAACTTATATTGGGTATATGGATGCTAATCCGACATAACCTATTTTTGACACAAGGGCACATTATTGGAATTAAAAAAAGAGGTAGCAATATTTGTGTGAAAGACATTGGTGAATATGCTATACCAAAACGACAAAATTAATACAATACATACCATACCATGTACATGCGGAGAACCTCTCTGCTGAAACTCCACTCTCCAGTAAATTTTTTTAACAAAATGCTCTCCAAAAACGCCGGCATTATCTTTAAAAAACATAAGGATTTGTCGATAGCGGTGATTAAAATATCTAGCACAAGTAACCGCACCTCATCAAATTAGGTTGTTGATGTTAGTTAAAATTGTTTGTTTAGTTTAGTTAAAATATTTAGTTAAGTATTCTGAAGTATCTTTAGAATCAACAGTTTTAGACAGAATGAACAAAAAGCTCAATCCACTGAGATTCAGCAGCTGATTGACTTATGAAGAAGACGAATCATTGCAATTGCTACTCTTAATTTGAAGTAATTAAAATTTTTTATAATCGTGAATCGTCTTTGGAGTGATACACGCTCTCCGGTCAAAGCGGCTAATTTCAGAACGTACTATCTTCTATATGTTCTGCTCAATGTATATTGTTTCATATGACAATTCTTCTGCATTATTATCCTGAATTATGTCAATTGGTCTCTGCCCTTCACCTGCGCTATAACAGAACGGCTATAGTCCAAGTTTTCTGCAGAAATATTGTCAAAAAGAGTTTCTTGGTGTTATGGGAATATTATTTCCTGGGAGGTTATTATGGGAAATCTGTCCAAACGCCTTCTTAAGTGAATTTGTATCACATGAGCCTCGGTTGAGACGTCACAATGTTAACGGAAATAGGTATATTAACAACAGTACCTTAGAGCAAACTCTGCCCTTGATACCCCAAAGGACAGATGGCCATAAAAGACAATCTAGGCATTAACCGTATTACAATTGGGGTTAAACCTTTAAAACAATCTAGTATTTCAGGAAAGCCTAACCCATTTGATAAACATATATTTTAAATGTTTTTTTTTTTTGTGGTAGTACATTTTCTCATGGCAAATCGCATTTTTGCAAGTTGCACAAAAATTGTAACTTCCACTGTCAGAAAGAAAGTTCTACACTAAAAAGAAGACCGATGCAGCATTCGGGTGACCTTGAGCAATAGTTTCGAAATTTAACTTGCGTACTTGGTACGTTGGTTGTGAAAACCACAATCCCCCTCAGCAAATACATATTTCGGTAGGACATTTCTTTTTTGAAAATAAATGTTTCTGAGATCTGTTAAATTGCCACTATATCAGTTTCTATAACATTATTTTCTCTCTTTAATCTAATTCGATGTGAACTGCCTTTCGTTTACAATTTGCCTATTGACCAGGTAATCTCTGTGAAGGCGGATCTGACTTTGTCGACGACGTCTCTCATTCGAAATTTCTTCTCTTGCACCCCTCCTGCTAAGCTGTCGACATTGTGTTTCTCTATAACATGCCTCTCTCCTTATTTCAAGCTTCCTTCTTGTATGTTCTCTTTGTATTTCATTATATCACGCATTCGCTCTATAAAACTGCTCAATTGACCGAAGAAGGAGGCTTTGGCGTCGAATTCTATGTTCCCTAGTATTCCTACACAACAAATTTGAGGATTTTGTCGCCAAGTTATATGCTGAACAGTATTTAAACTTTGTACACCAGAACGTACCTCTTGATTTTCACGCCGATACCTACGTTCTCGAGTGTTCCTAATGTGTTGCCTGGTTCTATGTTGAACTGTATTGTTATTTTGCCCGAGGTTGTTATAATTGGTACTTCGGAATATAATCTACGATTAGTGCGGTTTTCGTTATCTTGGGAATGCTCACTAACTCTATATCATGAGTATGCCCAAAGAATTTTCAGACATCTTCTATTTTCAAAACGACTTACGTATTGTTGGATGTATTCGGCATAAAGTAAAAAATAAAGGCATAAATGGTTTTATTACATATGTATACGGAGGCTAGGCCTAAATGTTGACTAAAGTGTGCTCGAGAACATATTTCCACGTAAATTTATTAAGCTAATTCAAATTTTTACCGATACATGCGGCATAGAGTCTATTAGAATAACGATAACCATTATATGTAAATAAATGTTAATTCTTAAACAGATCTATTTGATCTTATATTGAACTTATCGGTCAATATGTAAGATATCTTAGCAAAATTAAGTGAACGTACAATATTGGATATACCATAGTTTAATGCAGAAAATGTGCGAAATCGGTCTATGAATTATCCCAGCTCCCATATATTGCATATAGTGATTTTCCTTATTCTAACAGACTCTATGCCGAATATGTCGGTCAGTGTGTGAGTTACCTTCATAAAATTGTGTGGAACCATGTTCTCCAGTTTAACTTGAATAATGGCAAAAGCTAATTCAATCTAGCTCAAATATACCCGCTATAATGATTTCCAACCTTCCAGCTGACTTTAAGTCTTTTATATATGCGATATTTTAATGAAGTTAAGTGGATATGTTTTCATAAACATAATGTGGTTTCGCGCTAAATTTGAATAAAATCAGTCTAGACCGTGGTCTAAGTTCCTTATTCCTAATATAGTGATTTCTGTTTCTCTGGTTAACTTTTTCCTCGTATACTTAATATATTTAATTAAGCCACTTTGTTTGAGTTTATATTGCATATATCTCATTGAGTTAATTTGGTTAGCTTTAATAAATATATGTCAGACACGAAGCAAAATATAGTAATGAAAGTACATGAGTCTGTGACCTGTAATATAAGTTAATAAGATACCAAATATAATTGCAATCCACTAACGGTTTCGTCGAATCATGAAAGTTGAATTCTTATCCAACTCTTCTTAATATAAAGTTTTGTCAACACCTGAAAGCATTTGCCCTCCGCCATTGATCCTTACACATTGCGAGAGTATAAAATATTCGGTTACACCCGAATTTAGCCCTTTTTACTTGTTCATTAACTGTTACTACCATCTCCTGTAAAAGTAAAGAGAAATGTCAAAATCAGGCAACTGTTCAAAATAAGTTGAGTACAATATTTTGCGAGTTTTCGAGTTTGAATACAGTGAATATCTTTAAAGACAATATGTATACTTTCCTTGTTATTTATTTACGAACGTTCTAACGTATCTAACCGTAAGGGTAATACGGCAGAGTCGCATGTGAATCTGTATAAAAATATAACAATGGGCGTGACACCGCCTATATTTAGCTGAAATCTCATATATCCCAACCATTTCTTTTTGGGTGACTTTAAAATCCTTAATATATAATGATAGGACAAATATGTATATATTAAAGGCGTATTTTATCAAACTAAATTAAAACGAAAATCTTTAAAATTATGATTTCTATTATTTATTTTTAGAGAGACAAGCTGTCCACATTGTAGATTACGCATCCACAAATTCATAAGTTATACATCGACATCGACGAAACTGCAACTGTAACATTAAATGGAACCAAGGCCCAATTGGATTTAATCGAGAAATCAAAAAGCGAACTACAGTTATAACTAGAGCTCGGAAGCAAAAGTCAGAATTCTCAAAAATATCCAGACCAGCGAGAAATCGAGCGAAACAATACTTCTGAAATGATCATACAAAAATTAAAATTGGAAAGAGAATTAGAACAAACTTTGGATGAAAGGGTAGAGTTGGAGAACAACTACATCAGAGATAAAGAAAATTTAAATTTAAAAATTGAGATTTTAAAGGCAGATACGCGAGAAATGATAACGAGATTACAAATAGAAGAGAAGAGCATGCGAAGATGATTACAGAAATGACGCTTCGTAAACGAATTGAACTTTTAAATACTAAATTGGAAGAAACGCGTTGTGAACTTGGGAGCTCACTAAAAAATTATGCTGAAA